>OX387386.1:3121896-4321896 GCA_947563715.1 Lycia hirtaria
AAGAGCGACTTAACGCTATAAAAAATTATAAATACAACCATTTGAATGCATTGATTGCCAATTTAATAATCCTAAATATAAATTTATGGCTTTATAGAAAATTACAAACATACCTACAAGAACGCGCAAAAAATTTTGGTTAGTGGCTATATTTAGTGAATTATTAGCTCGTATTAAAAAGTTCACGGCACTTTAATGATCAATACAAATAAAGATAAATATGAAACAATAATGCGCGAGCGAAGCGAGCGCGAAAGTTTTTGAAGCATTTTATAAATTTATTGAAGCCTGGAAGAATTTTTATAATGGCCAGGATTTCGGGGGGGGGGGGGGTGGGACCCCCCAAACCCCCTCCCCCTACTGCCTACGGCCATGCTTACCTGACAGTGTCTATACTGCCTGTATGAATCAACTCTTCAACTCAACTTAGTTCGGTCGATACCACAGAAGACAGAAGTAAATAGAAAGGGCTTAAATTAAGCAGAACCACTGTCGGCAAACTCACACAAGTAAGTTATCTATCGTATTTTGCACTACAAATGTAATTATTATCACATTGGCATTTTATAGTTCAGTTTACTAAGCACAATAGTCAAATACAGCTCATTTGAAAATACACCTTGAATTCTAAACGTGAGACTTCATTTTGGCATTAGATCTCTATATACTTATAACTTATTTCATTGCAAATGAACATGACACAAACTAGTTCTGCATTGCACGCTAGATGTTGTGTAAATTAATTTTAACTGATAAAGTTCTTAAGTTCTTAGTGTTAGAGTCGAAAATTACTTTAACGCAACTTCATGTTGAGTTGAGTAGCACTAATCCAATTAGTGCAAATTATACTTTATTACGATAAGGATTTAGTTGTCTTTTGACTGTAACAATAGAATTAATTTGTGATCCTCCCGAAATTGTTTTATTTCGTAAAAAAATTATAAAATAACACTTACATGTAAATTAAAATACCTCCATCTGCTAAATTTTTTGTAGTGCTACTATTTTTGCATTCTAAAATGGCACAGTATGGCATTATTAAATTGTTACACTTCCACTTTGAAGTACTGACGTACGTACTGTCTCAGTCGAATTACGAGCTCAACTGGTGCGGGTCAAGTCTACTGACCTTAACTGTGGTGGTCGGGAACCGCCAACATAGCATTTCTATTTACTTCTGTCTTTCTGTGGTCGATACAAAAAGTCTAGACTTCCAGCCCGATCGGACACATAACTCGGGTTACACTGCGTCGATATTGATGGTTTCGTAACTTAGAATGATCGTGTTGGGATACATTAAGTAAGTCCTCTTCATTCTCTTATTGGTCTGTGCGTTAATTAGTCTGTTCTCAGTAAAATACATTCAGCGTTCTCTTACTTAATAGTCTGTGTTTTTTTGATACTTTTTTTTCTGAGTGTTCGTTCGCTTTACAGCCCGTGATGTTTGGTTAGAAACTAAAGAAAACAGAAGAATTATTTAAGCTACAAGTTCCTAAAGTAAAAAGCGAAATGAGCTTACACAAGGCAAGGTAAGGCTTTTGCGATATATCACTAATTTAACATTAATTCGTTGTAAACAAATGTGCTTGGTTCTCAGTTTACATGTTTGTAAAATAAGGTGTAAGTTTTTAAAGTACGTACGCCTACCACAAGACCAACAAGACACTGATTTCAAGTAATTATATATTGTAGTAAGTAATTATATCTTGGTATCTAGCTGATGTTCCATACAACTATAGTTCTAAAATATTGCTATTAATAAAATGCATATTATAGTGGATATGAATAATGTTGATTAAGCTTACAACTTTCAACGTCCTGTAAAATTCTTATTCATCAATAAAGCTACTTAATTAGTCATGATATGAAGAGGAGTTTACTCTTGAGGATGTTCAAAGTTGTGGTTTCAAATTCCTAAAGCTGGTAAGTAAGTAAGTTCGTATAGACTGAGTGGCCAGCCCTATTGTCAGAGTTATTAAGCCGCCGAAAGGCCTCCGACTCGGCTTGACGATTGCTGAACAACCGTAGTAAAGCTGGTAGTAATTCAATTCTCATTTGTGCTTATAATGTAATTACTACAATACTGTGATAAACTACACATTTTTATTAGATAGAAAATGTGTCTAAATAAGAAAGAGTTCCCTGTACCCCTATTCACAATCATTCAGTGTAGGAATCGGGTCAGAAACTATATCTCCATCTCTGTCATTCTGTATGGAAATGACAGAGATGAAGATATAGTTTCTGACCTTATTCGGAATCTGACAAGTTGTGAATAGCTCTACAGCTCTGTGTTGGTGTCACCATGTGAAAGTTGCAGTTCCTGCCACACTTTACAGATTGCTGGAAATCTGCCATGTGATTTTCATCAATTTTAAAATCTGTAATGTACCTTAAATACGCCCAACAGTCTTTTTTTGTACCTTTTGGTACTTTGAGTTTCCTGTACTACAAAAACTAAAGTACCATTCTCTACAGATTATGGTGGAATTAGGAATAGAGACATCTAAGCCTTAGAGAAAGGCATAGGCTTTATGTTTAATAACTGTGGGATATAGCTAGTCACTTATGAATAATTATAAAAGAAAATATACATAATGTCTAATTTCAGGATAAAAGCTTTTGAAGAAGTCTTGGGACAAGATGTGATTGATATGGAGAGCCTCCAACGGCTAGCATTTAATGGTATGTTTCTGTAATATATTAAAAAGTATCAAATTACCCATCACTTCACCTTTCAAACCTATGATGTGACATCTGTCAGTAAAACCAACCGGTATGCAATGATGCAAAATTGCATAATGCTATTTTATCCTGTCACACACTCACTATGTTACCATTCTTAACAGCCTTGTGTGAGCATGGGTATATACTTCTTCTATGTGTGAGTTATATATTCAACTATAGTATATTTGACGCATTCACCACTTGTATACGTTATTGTATTTCTGTCTGTCAAAATTATCTTTTGTTTCATGTCTGCTGGGCATGACATACAACTTTTTTTTTTTAAATTGTCCTATAAAGTTGAATATATTGTGACTTCGCATATACTATAACTAATAGACATACAAGGTGGTTGAATGGGGAATGTGCATGATTTATTTTTATTTGGTAGTAAAAAGCTAACCACAAACAGATCCATTCATAATAACAAAATTAAAATACATTCATAGGACTTGCACGCTCGGCTCAGGCGGAACGTGACACTTTTTCGTGCGTGCAGCCTGCATTCATCATTTATATTTAAGACGTTATCACATCAAAATTTATTTAAGTTTATATATTTTTTTAATGTTTGCCATGTACAAGTATAATATTGTGATATGTATGTTTACAGATGTCTTTACCTCATGTGTGTCTTAAATTTATCCTCATGTTGCGTGTTGTCTTTTGAGATTCAATATTCGTGCCCATAGTAAAAGCTGATTGTAAAAACAAGTACAATAATCTTCTTACAGCTTATCTGGGGTCTGGACTCCAACTTATGCACTTCACAATGTTGTACTTACTTCATGCTGTACTCATCCGTTTTGATATTTCCGAAGAAGGACTGTATGATCCTCCTGGTTTAATACAGGATACCATTATGTAGGCTATATCGAAACTTAACTGTTAAATTTTGGATCTTTATCAAGATTATCCTGTTCTTGTATGCATCTACTAATTTATATACTCATATAAATTAGTAGATGCATACTTTCAATAAATAATATCTCTTGTTTTATGCGTCTCTATAAATGTTTACAGGTATTCCAGATGAGAAAGGAC
This sequence comes from Lycia hirtaria, assembly GCA_947563715.1. NCBI lineage: Eukaryota > Metazoa > Arthropoda > Insecta > Lepidoptera > Geometridae > Lycia > Lycia hirtaria. Next base: position 3,125,668 of record OX387386.1, read on the forward strand.
TGAGGTCGTTAGTTTGGAAAATTCTACTGCATTATCTACCACCAGAGAAGAATGCACAGCAAGCCACACTTTTCAAGAAGCGGCAACTTTATAAGCAGTTGATTGGTACGTACATTTGCATTTCTAAAACAGATTATACATGTTGGCCCATTACAAAATTACTGCCTGAAAGTGAACGTCAATGCGATAGCCATAGCCTATACTTGCTATTACTTTTCACCATTTACCCCTTTCTTACCCAACCGTGTGATGCAAAGGAGATATAAAAAAATACAGTCTGTTCATATAGAATAAGGCGTTGACGGCGCTGCTGTCCTTATTTCATTATTTTGACCAAGAACAATTAAATAAATAAATAAATATAATAAATATTGGTAGACAATTCACACACAACATCTAGCCCAAACTAAGCAAAGCTTGTACTATGGAAACTAGATGGTTGATATAATACATATATAATTATTTTTTAGGGTTCCGTACCTCAAAAGGAAAAAAACGGAACCCTTATAGGATCACTTTGTTGTCCGTCTGTCCGGGTGTCAAGACCTTTATCTCGGGAATGCGAGAAGGTATCGAGTTGAAATTAAAACCATATATGTAAATCCATAGTATCTTGCTGCAGAAAGAAAAATGAAATTTCTCAGTTTTCGTAAAAAAAAGTTATAGTCGAATATGTCGTAAAAAACGCACATTTCGAAACTCACAAGGGAATCAAAACCTATGGGGTACTTCCCGTTGACCCAGAACTATGAAATTTGGCAAGAAGCATTGTGTTAGAGATAGGAAAAAATCTGAAAACTGGACATTTTTAATTTAATCACAAAAAATAGTGTCTACATACAAGGAATGAGGGCCCAAATTTTAAAGTGAATTAACCGTATCATGTGGGGTATCATATGAAAGAGCCTCATTAGCATAAGCTAAAACAGGTTTTTAAATATTTTTACGATGTATATTTTTCGGTTTATGACGGAAAATATATGATTTCCCCCTTTTATTTAGTTTGTACGGAACCCTCGGTGGGCGAGTCTGACTCGCACTTGTCCGGTTTTTTATTTTGTAAATACATACATATGATACATAGAAACACCCATACACAGAACAAAAATCCATGCTTATCACACAAATGTTTGCTCTGGGTGGGGATCAAATCCACGACCTATAGCTCCGGAGGCAGTCGTGCTACCACTGAGCCATGAGTCCTGTCTGCACTGTTGTCCCTATTTCATTATTTTGTTCAATCGAGACGTTAGTTCTCATTTTTACCATGGTAGTTCTCTAATCAAATAGACTATATAAGTCATAATTATGTTTAAATATAATTTGGATAGAATCAGTAACTTTATGTTATGGTTATAGTTATTTTTTCTATATACGCAAATCAATGTGCAAGTGAGCAACTTGCATACAGCAAGAGAATCTTATCCACATCTTGTTGAGTTTTCACTGCATCCCAACTAGATAGATAGATAACACTTTATTATAAACAGAAACATTAAATACATAGAGAATAATATTACAGCTAGGTGTTTTAATTGGCGGCCTTATTGCTTAGAGCGATCTCTTCTAGGCAACCTTGCACGGATAGGACAGATGGCAACTATCTTCTACAATTTTTTTATGGGCTAGGCCCCACAATAGACTGCATTGTCAGTTAACATCAGACGAGTTGGGAGTCAAGCGTAAGTTTTTCAATGAAAAAAGTCCCCTTAATACCCCTTTCTTTTTTTAATTTACAGATGAAATAATAGTAACCCCAGGCGACCCCACCGACCATCCTCTCAACATCAGTCCAGACAGCTCCTGGTGCACTTACTTCAAAGACAACGAGGTCTTACTTCAGATAGACAAAGACGTGCGAAGACTTTGCCCCGATATATCCTTCTTTCAGTCTGCCACTGAGTTTCCTTGTGCTGAAGTGAGTTGAGTCTTCTTTTTACTAGATTTAGGGCGATTGTCTATATTCCGTCAAACTCGGATCAAATCAATCTTTTCAGTAACCATCTCATGAAGTAACATTGACATATTGTATAACATCGCATTCTATGCAGCACTGGTTAGTAAAAATACCGGTTCAGTTTGGGTTTTACAGAATTTTGGCAACCGTCTAATACTATTACTACTAGTATATAGTCGTATACCTAGTTAGTAGTCATAATATGACTACTAATTATATGACCGTTGGCTAGTAAGATAAATGAGGTGTGATTTATGTAGCTAGCAAGATTAATGACTAATAAGTTATATGACTAATTATATTTTTAACCCCCGACGCAAAAACGATAGGGTGCTATAAGTTTGACGTATCTGTGTGTGTGTCTGTCTGTGGCATCGTTGCTCCGGAATGAGGGGAACCGATTTTGATGAAACATAGCTAATAACACTCCCGACTAATTCACCATTCAAACAATTAGTCGGGACTCGGGAGTATTCTTAGCTATGTTTCATCAAAATCGGTTCAGCCGTTTTTTTGTAGGGGGGTTTGCGTTTTCTAAACTTATACTTGCATAACTTGTAAGTTTACTTCAAGTGCGATAGAAATATACATCAATATCTGTCTCTTTTGGAACGAGCGGCAAACTCGTATAAATCCACTCGAAGCCTAAAAGTCGGGCCCCGGTCACGGCCTAGTCGAGCATTAGACTCTTCATCTAGTTACACGTCTTACTAATTAAGTCTTATCAGAATCACATTGACCGCAACATCGCTTAACATCCGGTGAGTTAGCGGTCAAGCGCAAATTTAAATTTTATAAAAAAATAGTATCCATAACAGACCAGCTGGACATTTTAAATAAAAACTACGGGTTACTCACGTCTGTTTTGAGTCGAACAATCCGACTATAGTTTCAACCGCATTCGGCGGTCTTTCTCAAAGGAGCAGCACAAACGTCACTATTGGTCGGTGACACGCTTCGCACTGCGACGTGCCGCTCGTGCCGCACGAGACGTCATCGGTTGCAAAAGGGTCTGGGTGGGACGCTGGTCGTATTGCGTCGGTTCAGCTGAAGTGTCCTTTTCACTAGAACTCTCATGAGTATCAGGAATGTTCCAGCATACGGAACTGACAATATCACCACCAGTTTTCCATAGTAAAACAGCTGGACGTTGTTTCAGGTGGTGAACAGTAATGGTGTAAAACGTCTGCATAAACGAGTGGAACAGTCCGTTTTAAATGTTTCAACGCTCCAACAGAGAGGCCTTGGAGTTGTGAAGGTAAATAATCTTATAGGTACACAGATGTTAGATGTTATGATGTGCGATAAGACCGCCTTTTGTGCCATTTTCTTATGTGTTTATTGTCTTATTACTATATGTGGTGTAAATAAAGTGTTATTGATTGATTGATTGATTGAGATGTTTCCCACTGGGGGCGAGGAATGTAAACTGCTTACACTTGTAAACAGTTTTGCGGCCGAGTTGCGGCAGGTACCCGTCCTACACACTGCACATTGCACACTGAGTCGGGTGCTCGCATCGAGGAGATGGTGGTTCCAGTCTGTGAACGGATGGGGGTTCACAGACTGAAACTGGAGCTCTGGTGTGGTGGACCGGAGGTGGAGGTTTCCTTCTGTGAACGGATGGGGGTTCAAGAAGGAAAAGAGGTGGTGGCTTTCCTCTGTGAACGTATGGGGGTTCACAGAGGGAAGCCCGGGCTTTGGGTGATGGACTCGGGGCTTTGGGTGATGGACTCGGGGGAGTTCGTCGCCCAGCTAATAAGCCCAGAGGTGGCGCGCGCGGTGTTTCCGCGCGCCTCTCAAGGACGGCGGGTGTTGAGCACCCGCCAGAGGTGGGTCCGAAAGGACAGGCGCCGCCGGGCCCGTGGATGAGTGCGAAGAGTGCACCCATAGGCCCGGCACTAAGGCGCGCGGACGAAACACCCCAGGGGTTTTAGTGGGTAACCCGGTATACCAGGCAGTGTGCCTGGGCGGGACTCCCACATAACCACGCGGCCTCCTCCGAGGCGCAGTGGTACCCATAAAGGGTTTCCCCTGGGTCAAAAAAAAAAAAAAAAAAAAGGTACCCGTCCTACGAGTACCTCGCCTCCAGTCATTCTCCTGCCGCCGCGCACAACATGCCAATGGTAGACCGACACCCAATAAACTAAGGGAATGCGTGATTTGTGTTTGGACTGGACGATACCCCGTGGTACACTCTCTAACATCAAGCACAACTACCGGGGTTAGCCTAAGTAAACCGGTCATCGCACTTCAGTAAACGGTGACTCGGTAGAGGGCATCCCCGATACCCGCATTAAGATGCTACCTGGTAATTAAACTATTTTTTTATGTTAATTTTATTTTAAGAATACTTGCTTGAATAATTCAATTTTTTTATGTGTTTGTTGACTATATTACCTCCGTTAATACGAAGACAGAAACATAAAAAAAAGTAACTTTCCTCGATAGAAAAAAAAACAGAACTTATCTCTAATAATAACATTTGAACACATGAATTTTATGTCGTAGTCATGTACTTTCTTTCACATTAAAATAATGAAGAATGTAGATAATATCTTATTAAACATTATTTAGAAATCAGTTTTTAAAGAAACATAAAATTAAATTTTTAATTATTTTTTTATTTAATATGGCGCTTACGTTATTTTTTTCGAGCAGGTTGCATGTTTCCTCTCTGTATCTATTTACGTTGCTATCGCATAGTTCTATCACTCTCAACCATTTACCCAGTTCGCCCGTGAACATCGTGCGAGGTATCGTCTTAACACAAATAAATGGAAATTCTCGCAGCGATCAAGAAATTCTTGCAATGACTAAGATAGGTTTTTTTTAGGTTTGCGCTTGACTGCCAATTCAGGATGTTTAGCGATCTTTGCAATCTACGATGGAGTGAGCTTCCATAAATAAAACAAAATTCATTTGTTCTTTTTTAAAGTCATCCAGATTATAATTATGTATATCCGAAAAACCACTAGGGAAGATTATTCTGTATTTCTAATGTCTGCTAATATCATTTTATATCAAATATAAAATTTTATATCAAATAAGACGAGACTGGTGCTTATTAATTTTAGCATGGCAAAGGTCCATGACTTTTCTAATTCCACCTGATGTTCCACCATTGTATAAATTCTGAATAATATTAATTTTCATGTCTATTAATTTGAAGAAAGTGCAAAAGTGAAATTTGAAATTTGCATGTCCATTTTTCAATCGGACAACAAGAAGCACGGAAAAGCGACATCGTTACATGGTTGATATTCCGAAAACACGTACGAAACGCTTTGGCTCCACTTTCATTGTGCGTACCGTTAAAATGTGGAATGCGCTTCCTGGATGGTTCTTTCGGAATAGATATAATCTAGGTGTCTTCAAATCGCGAGTGAATAGGTTTCTTCTAGGCAAGCACGCTCCATCGTAGACCGTAACTGTCGCTTAACACCAGGTCAGACAAGCCTATCGTCGAATAAAAAATTTAAATAAAAATCGTTTGCGTCAAGAGGTTAAAAAACAAAACCTATCTTCAGTACTAAAAAGTACATAGACAAATTGTTGTTTATGTAAATTTCAGTTAAGTAAAGACATCCGTCGTACGGACAGCGTGTCAGCCGGCGACTACGTGCCTCTGAATGAAGGCAGCGAGGCGCACTGGGAGGTAAACCTCACTCTCTTTCAATATCACAGAATATGTTGCCTTTTTATCTGACTGCATAACACAAAGAAGAGTAATGTCAGCAAGAACATGATGAGACTTATGAATGTTTATAATTTGCTGCTTTCTTGCTGATATGCTGTGTTGCCAGATATCTAATTCGCTTTCTCCCCAAATCTTAATCTCTTTGGGGGGCTTTGCCAGGTTCAGCATTTTCATACATCAAGAAAAACTGTTTTCTGCCCCTAAATATTATCCGATTTTGACATATATTTTTTAATATGGTTGAAATCGTTAAACTGCCTCTATGGTTTGCTTTTTCAAAATTGAAACTTTTTTTTTTCTTCGGAATTATAACAAAATTAAAATAATAATAAAAACTGTAGACAGGCATTTATGATTTAAATCAGTTAAAAAGAATCATCGAAATCGTTTAATATATAGGAGTAGAAAACAGTTTCTCCTATTTGTATGGGATATCGCGTGACTACATTTCTCTTAAGTCACCATCAGGATGGAAACAAGACAGTAGCGCTAGCCAGTGTCCCTACTAGAAGATAGATAGTAAATAAACTCTTTATTGTACACTATTAAAAAAAAACTATCTTACAAACGTCTTACAAAACTAAACAACAAGAAGAAACTAACAAGAAGTATAATCCTTGATATTTTTTCCAAAATGTATTATAGGTGGTGGAACGCATGTTGTTCTTATACGCCAAGTTGAACCCCGGACAAGGTTACGTGCAAGGAATGAACGAGATCATTGGCCCCATATATCACACATTCGCGATTGACACCAACGAGGAGTACCGCCGTAAGTAACTTCCTCTCTCTTTCTCACGCACACAGGAAATGATAAGCTAGAGAAAGAAAAAACGGTTCTTAGGTTCTTTTCATTTATTCTCAGGTCACGCTGAAGCCGACTGTTTCTTCTGTTTCACGAATCTCATGAGCGAAATCCGCGATTTCTTTATTCGAACGCTGGACGAAGCGGAGAGTGGCATCAACTATATGATGAGCAAACTGAGCGCGTGTCTGCGGAGCCACGACCCTGACGTGTGGGGCCTATTGGAGAAGCAGGAACTACGACCCCAGTATTACAGCTTCAGGTGAGTTAAGTATGCTAGGATGCTCTTAAATGGGTAATATTTTTACGATAATATATGGCTGGGATATTGTCAAATTTAGCTTAATCATCACAAATATGTTGTCACGATATTGTCAATTGTGGCCCGGTTATCACAAATGTTTTGCTACAATATTGTCAATTGTGGCCCGGTTATAGCAAATGTGTTGCTACAATATTGTCAGTTGTGGTTCGGCTATGACAAATAGTCGCTACAGTATTGATAATTTATGACTAGAGATTGCAAACCGGGTCCGGTTACCGGACCCGGTTTGCAATCTCTCGGTAATTTGTTTATCCCGATAGCTTGAGCTGTACACTTCCCTTTTTGGTAATTTTGAAAAAAAACGTTCGGTTTTTCCTTTTTGGGACCGCTGATTCATATATTTTTGCACTATTCTAAGAAAATCTTCTTCAACAACAAAGCTTCTCGGTTTCTTATTTTTTGTGTTCGGAATCTTGATAAGTAGCATTTTTCCATGGGCTTCAATATCTTTTAAAGTAATATTGGCTAACTCCTCTCTGCGGCAAGCTCCAACAACGCCAAAAATCAGAGCAACCTACAAAAAAAGGGATTTGATAATTATTTTTTTAAATAATGTATTGACTGTATTTTGCGATTTCGTAAACTGAATACTAAAGAAAAATATAAGTACTTATTAATAAATTACCTTTGTGGCTAAATAACGATCTTCGGGAGCTTCGTTCAAAAACCTTTCCACTTCATTCGATGTTAATGTTTTATTTATTCGACTTTTTACTTGTAAAACCGTCTGATTGTCGTTTTAAGAAAGCATTTAATTTTGGGTATTCACTTATATCCACGTTGTTCCTTATTTTCAGCATACTTTTTATCATCGAAAACCTCGACCATAACGTAGAAGGTTTTAATTTTGCTGAGAGTTCGGAGAAGTATGCCAACATAACATTTTCTGAAAAACTATTTGTTTTTTTCTTTTCTCTCCACGCAATAAATTCGTCGTATGTAGATATGTAGCGACTTTTTGACTTTTCCGGTAAAATGTTCTCCGAAGCATTTTGTGCAATTATAATGAGTTCTGGTGATGTTAATTCAAAAAAACTAGGGTCGAAATTACTCGTTTTGTGCAACAAACAGCTAAACTCGCAAAGAAAATTTCTGGAAAATGGCGCCAACCGTAAAATATAAGCAGAATTTTTTTTTTCTTCACCCATTCTGGTAGGCAAAGGGAACTATGCCCATACAGCCAAGTCTTCAGTAGAGTTTTTTTATTGATATGAAATGAAAATGAAATTTAATGAGATTAAATGAAATGAAACCTAACCTAACTCATTCAATCAAATCATTAAATCTGATATTGAAACAAATTAGTAGGTAGCTTCTTTTTAGAAATATACGTATTTGCATGAATCATAACTAAAACTTCTATGTTTTTTTTTAGTAAAAATTCATGGTTGGTTTTCTTTTTAATTGTCCTTTTCCATTCTTTATACCAAATTTTCATAAAATACTTTAACGGTTTCATCGCTAACACATGACGAATGATACCGGGCCCGGCCGGGTTGAGAAACATACCGGGTTACAATCTCTATTTATGACACAGCAATGACAAATGGGTTGCTAAAGTAGTACTTATTTATGCCACAGCTATGTTATGGGTTGCTACTACACTAACACTACTAACACTACTTTGTTTGTGATGGCACCGGTATTCGCAAATGTGTTGCTAATATTGACATAAATTATTGTTGATTATTATGATAATTTTTACGCTTGACTTGTAACTACGGGGTTATGAATAAAATAAATGCATTTGTAATATATTGTCAATTGTGGTCCGGTTATCACAAATGTGTTGCCACAATATTGTCTATGGTGGCCCAACTATCACTGATGTGTTGCTATAATATTGTCACTTTTACAAATATATTAAGTTCAGATAAATTGTTTTTACTTACAATTATCACATTGTTTTATTGCCAAATGTAGAAATTCAGGCAGTTCGTCTCTTCAGATTCAGCCACATCTCATAACTTTTTGACAGTGAAAACTGTACGATAATGCGAGACATGGCAACCAATATTACATGACATGTTTTTGGTGGGATTAATTTAATAAGGGTTTATTGGTAACAAGTTTCGTCAGTCACCTGTTGACAGAAATACAGACTCAAAAATTATTTTTCATATCACAGGTGGCTGACCCTGCTCCTCTCCCAAGAGTTTTCGCTGCCTGACGTGGAGAGGCTCTGGGACAGCTTGTTCGCGGACCCTCACAGATTCGACTCTCTCATACACATATGCTGTGCCATGATATTGTAAGTATTCATATATATATATAAGGTAAAAGACCTACACAGGGATGTAAGTCTAGACACTTAATTATATGTGAATCTGCTGCGAAATCTTAATTTTTGCCAATCTGCCAGGCGTCTTCCGAGGACTCAATTTTTTTGTCTATTTCCAGTACTATACATAGTATGGAACAAAATCCTCAACTTTGCCATCTGTCAGGCGCCTTCCGAGGACTTCACGTACTGATCACACCACAAATAAAAAGCCATGTCCTTGAATGTATAGAAGTAAATTTTTGGGTCTATTTGGCGGAGAGGAATGAGGTGTGACGCGAGACGAGGCCCTATTGGTTCGTCGCTCGCTTGTCCCTCCGTGTCGTTGCGTTCATACGTCTCTTTCTCCCACGCGCGCTTTCTTTTTACGACCAGCCGGTATAGTACTCGACTTAGATGTATTATATTTTATTATACTTAGATTTTAGTATACTTAAATAGTAAACATTTTATATTCAATTGCCTTCTATTTCTAAAACGGAAATAATATAACCACAAAATTTTGTGCTCAAAATTCAAGGTACAACAGAGTGTGTCAAAGCCATATTAATTTTATCCTAAGTTCATCACTAATAAAAAATCACAACTTGTGTTCGTTTTTATTTGCAACGATACAGTAAAACTCGGAAACTAGCGCGCCTGAAGTATTTGTTAGCGGCCACCGACGATGTAAATATGTAAAATACGCCGTCGCAAGGAATAGGTTTAATTTAATTTGTACGACAGATACGTGTACATCCGGAAAAACATCATGTGCTGTTCGATAAAAGTATCGATGATTTCCTCATCATTCCAGATTAGTTCGGGAAAACCTGCTCCAAGGGGATTTCGCTAGTAACGTAAAACTTCTGCAAAACTTCCCACCGATGGACGTGTCCTTGATCCTCAAGAAGGCCGTGGAAATCTCAGACTCTTCCTTATTCCACTTCTAATAAGATAAAAAACTAATTTTAATTATATATATGAATGAACTGAGAAACCGACTTCAAAACGTCTTTATATATTTTTAAGTATTTGTTTTATGTTTTTATTTGAAATATTGAATTAATTTAAGAGATTGATTTTAATATTTTTGCGGCCGAGGCAGCCTTCATATTTTTAATTACTTTTCCAAGTAGTTAGAAGTTTATAATTATAGTTGGAAGCCCTTTTATTATCAGTGGTTACTATTCATTTTATAGAATAAAGCCTCACATATGTACGAATGTTTATCGTTTTATTTAATTTGTAGTATAATTTAAAAGCGTCAAAGTATATTTTTTATGCTATCCAATGGAACTTGAAGAGACAGGAAAATACTAGCAATATTTTTTTAAAAGGATTAGATGGGAATTTGAAGTCACAGGGACCAAATTATTAAACAAATATAAAGACTGCCTCATTCACGAGAATATTATATATTTTTAACTTGTTGTGTGCCATTGTAGAGCAAAGGTCTCATCTTATTCGTTCTTCTCAATATTGAAATTTGTTTTTAAAAATGTATCAAATAAAATCATAAAATAATTTAGTACTTACATCTTCGTTCGCTCGTACTGAACCGATGTGATCACATTACTCCTGTCCTGATCCCCGGTGAAGATACAGTAAAATACGGTCCAATGTAAGGTTACCTTTTTTTGAAGTCGGTCAATGAGTATAGTACGCTATATGTACGCGATATACTTGACTACGTCTTCCATACAAAATTAATAAGAAATACTTTTTGAATGTCAATATCGTCTGGATTTTTAAGTGATATTACTAGACTCATGTTTTTAATTTTATTAAAAATATGATTATAAAATATATTGTCATGTTTCATTAAAAAAATCAAATAAAAAAAAAAGTATTTCTTAATGAATTTTTGTATGGGAATATTTCTACAAAAAAATGAATTTATTTTCACTATACTTTAAGGTAATGTTTTGATATTTACGTTTACTCGAATTTATCTAATTATAATAATTTTGAACACAAAGACTGTTTTTGTTACATGTCTTCTAATGTTAACAAAAAATGGCGGATTTGCGTAATTTCAGAGATCGGATCTCGTTGTAATTTTTTTTTGTGTACGGTAACAAAGTCTTTCAATCGAAATAGTATAGAGTACTTTTATTATGAAACGTAAATGAGTACTAGTCACGGTCAAATTCAAGTAAATTCAGTTCCGGTCAAGTCCTTGTCCCGCTTCAGTAAAGGTGGTGAAAGTGGAAAAAGTGGTGGTGACTTTACTAGAAGCTTCTGTGTAGTTTTTCCGACACCGTGAAAAAACACGTTTTACTGCTTTATTTCACTTGCCCACACTTATGCACTTGATCAAACACCTAATGAATAAAACACCGCCATTTGATTCGAAATAACACTAGCTTAGGTAAATAAAACCAAGCGACGACATGTATGTATTCTTGTTAAAATTGCCAGAAATAGTTGTAAAATTTCGAGCTACCATTTTATTTATTGCTGATGGGAATGCAAACGTTGCTAGATATTTCTGAAAAAATGCCAAAGTGATAACAGTACCCATCGGCTGCCATTCCGCCATAATTTTTTAACTTATAAGATATGTATTGAAACACAGGCTTCAGTTTTGAAAGAAAAATAATCGGTAAACTTTTTTTTTAAAGTGAATCGATTTTTTGAGCAGCATATGACACTCAATTTGCGATATTATATCATTGTCCCAGTGTGTATAACTGTAAATTTTTAGTAGAAATATTTGAATTTGACATTGAATATAAAAGGCAACGGGTAACGTGAACCTAGACTTGGAAGTAATATTAATTACAATCTACGATTGACCACCAAGTCGCCTGATGTTATATAAGCGACGCCTGTTGTTAGTTCTTAAAATAGTTCAGTTTCAATTATTTGAACTATTATTTTTGCTTTTATATGCATAAAAATAATCCTCCTTCGGCAGTCGGATATAAATACCTAAAAAAATGTTTTTCATACCGCGCTGCTGATTTGTTCGGCGAATTCTATTTCTAAGATCGCCATGAAGATAAAATTTATCTTATTCTTATATTAAATGGATCTACGCTTGACCTTCATCTCGCCTGATGGTTAGCTACGGTGTGGCCGAGGATGAAACTCGATCTAGATGATATTCTATTTCATGTTTCTCACTTTAGTGTTAATAATAATGTTTAGAGAAGTGTTGTCGGGCGATCAAATACAAATAAGAAACTGTTTCTACCACTAAATCGGCTAACGATTTCGATGATTCTTTTAAACTGATTTAAATCATAAATGTCTATGCCTCTAAGGTTTGCTTTCTTCGAATTTCTTTATGATTTCAAAGTTCAAAAAAATAAAGAAAACCATAGAGGCATAGCCATTAATGGTTCCAATCAAGTAAAAAAAGAATTATTGAAATCGGATTATATTTTGGGGTAGAAAAACAGATTCCTCCTGTTGTCTGAAAAATGTCTAAGATTGCATGACAACGATTATCTTAATAGAAAAGTTTCTCATTTTTCTCCCAAGAACTTTCCCATTTTTCTATACATTTTTGATAAATATATACACGAATTTAAATAAGTATGAACTATAAGTTATTAAATAAGGATATGGATTCAGTTGTACTATTTTCTGAATCGAGAATCATTAAAACCTTACGCCAGTATGTTTCACATATTCTCACACAATAAAAGAAATCTGTTTTCCTCTACTAAATATTATCTGATTTCGATAAATATTTTATACTAATTATGGTCGAAACCACAACTGGCTAGGTTTAAATGTTTTGCTTTTTTTCAAAATGTTTACATTTAAACTTCGAAGTTATAGTGAAATTTGAAAAAAAAAAGAAGTTACAAGCCTATTTATGATACGTATGGTCTAATAGGTTTAGAAAATGGTACAATATTGAATGTTAAGTCTGCGAGGAACTAGACGGCTACGTCTTCGACATATGAGCGGTAGGTATGAACCAAGCCGTCAAGTGGAGCCTCGACTAGTACAAATGAGTGCCCTCATTTATCACCAGTCCGTTCATTTGTTATAAGTTTTTTTAAACTGTTTAACGGCTCTGGATTCTGAGTATTGTTATAAATTAAATTGAGTGGTTTGCCTCAACTATGCCGAAATTTTGGGAATCCTGTAAAACATCAAACCACGATAAATATACTCATTTGAATTTGGAAATATTTTTAATTTTGAAATTTCTGTGTTTTACATATCTATTTTAGTTGATAGTCCGACCGTACCGTATTCGATCATGCTTTAGTAATATAGATGCGGCCATTTACATAGTTCCGGATGTACTATACATATAAACAATATTTGCTATAGTATTTATGTTACTGCCATTACAATGCTTATGTTAACCGTTTTCTCTGTATCCTAGTTGTTTAAAAAGTTGTAATATTTAGGCGTCAATTAGAATTTGACAATAAATCTCTCTTCGATAATGGCTAGCACACATGGGATAGCAATTTGCGTGGACAAGTATGAAGCCAAAATTACCACGAAAATTACCAAATTTACCAAATTATTTTATTAATTTTATGTGTCTTATCTTATATTGGCCCGGCTTTTGGAGTATCCATTAGGTAACATATATCCTATTTTCAGAGTGGTTTTGCTGAACTGTCTAGGAGGTCTAAGTTGCGCGCCGCGACAACATTTTCTCTACTCTATTTGTTGTGCGAGAACGGGACAAGAATTGGAAGTTATAACAAGTCGTACCTCTTTTTCGTTCGACTAAACGTTCGTGTAAAGAAAATTTTGTCGCGGTGTGAATCTTAGGCCTGGAGAGCTTCAACCTTAATTTCTATAATACCTTTGAATGTTCGAGCTCGCCCTATATATTTGCTTTTTCTGCAGTTAGTAGACGGGACAGTAGTTGAAGCAATTATCGAAAACATTGCAATTTAAAGTTAGGTCGTTGCGACTTTTGTCTAACTCTCTTAAATGAGTCATCAAAATTGAATAATTCTTTAACATGCTCTATTATTGGCTACATCGTCGCTCATCGTCAAGCGAGTTGATGCGCAAACGTTACAAGATCTTTATTTATTTATTAGCATTCCACAAGTTTCAATTAGGTGGTAGGAAATTATTTTAAGTTACATTGTGGACCCCGTCGGGCGCAGCTAAATAAACAATTATATTGGAATATTAATTTCCAATTATGGAAGAGGGAAAGATAGTGAATTAATTAATCATATTAAACTGTAAATAGTAAAGGGAGTAATTATTTTTTGTAAATATTATAATATATATTTATCTGTTATATATTCAATCATTGAATAATAAGTTTTGTGTATTTAAAATTGTTTTAATCAAGTAGCACGCTTCATTCAAGCGTGCTACTTGAATGAAGCGCTTACACGTGGCGCAGCACGCGGAGGGCGACTCACATGCGTCCGCTCTATGACCAGTCTGGCCACATCGCCCACATGTTGGCACGGCAAAACTTCTCCGGGTGCCCATACTGTTGACACTTGTTGCAGCAAGTCACCCGGACGAAATCAACGACCTCTGTGGCGAACCATCCAATGTAGACTGACTCCTTACGCAGTAGAACCTCGTGCAAACCAGGGGTGACATGGAACACCTATGTCCTGGTTGCCTCTCTGGACCGTGTTGAGTAACTTACGTACCCCGATCTTTTTTGCTGCAGGAGCCCATATCGGTGACGCGTACATTATAATTGGCTCCATGGTGGCCATATAGATGGTGCGTATGACCTCGGTATGAAGACCCCAATCTATCCTTGCGGCTTTAGATAGCTGCTTGTAAATATCGAGCGCCTTCCGACATTGCAGCTTGACGTACGTGTTGAAAGTCAGTCCGTCATCAATCGTCAGTCCGAGGATCTTGACCTCTCGAGAAATTCCAACGTTTACCCCTCACATGGTCAGTAGTGGAGTGTCGTACTTGAGTTTTTTGGTTATTACCATTGCGCAAGTTTTATGCGGCGCAAACTTCAATTTGTTCCGTATTCCCCACTGCTTCAACTTCAACTTTTTGTTTTTATGGCTTTTACGAAGGTGTGCTGTACATGAACGAGCGTTGCGTTGACCTGTCTCGAAACGTCAAGCCCCGTGTCACTGTCAAAAATCAGCACTACGTACGAGTCGTCCGCGAAGGCCTGCGCGTACACGCCCTTACTGTCCAGCTCCCGCGCTGTATATCACATTTGAACGTGTATAAATAGTTCTTACGGTTTTTATTACTGTTAACACACGTTTTATATTTTTAAAGTTGAAAAAAGTGGCAGCGTTATCACGCGCGCACATCGCGCGCTTGATGCATGTTTTGAAGTTGCATAGACGACATGTAAAAGGTTTTGCTCCCATGTGAGATCTGAGTATGTGGCTTACCATCCTGGTTTGAATGCAATTAGTTTCCTTTCATCACTCGTTTACTTTATTATTCAATATATTTATGTAAAATTAGCTATGTTAGTGTTTCGAGTTTCAGTATATAAGACTGAGAGTCAAAACATTATAGCATTGGTCAGTAATTTATTAGATGTTTCACACTCTGTTGAAGTATATTTGATAAATAATTAATCCGTGGTCAACGTCGCTGGTACATCATCGAACTATATTTCTTAACGATTACTGTATTAACCCTAAACTTTGTTGTGTACTGTTTGTTGATCTTAATAAACAATAATAAAATAAAAAAAGTTAAATATTTACATAGATCGCAGTTGTACGGGCGTTTTAAAATTTCTCTTCTCTAATTTCCTTTACTACGTAACGCTCGTGTGTGGTTACGTAATATTCTCGATGGAGTAGCCATGGCTAAGATCTTTTAGAACTGTAGACACCAAGTATGGTATATCACACGTTTATTTCATTTCCTTAAATTAGTTTTGGTTTCATAATGCAAAGTAAGGATAAAAAACGCAATTTGAGAATATCGGATAATTTTATTTCGCAATTTGGTTTGGTATATGTATACAAAGGGCTACATGTTGTGCCGACCTCTTTATTATACAGGGCTGTCTGTAGCAAGTTACACGCACCTTGTTGTTCGTTACCTATACTGTACAAAGTTCTATCTGCGAAATAGAATTAAAAAATATCACCATTTATGGAAAGTTTTGGAATTAACAAATTTTCTTTTTTCCCCAATTTCAAATGGATAAAATTTTTCTTTATGCTATATGCAGTGTTTAAGAGACTTCTGTGTTAGTACAAGTAACCCTCTATATTAAGATGCCTTAAAATTCCACATAAAATTGTTATCTCTTGTGAAGCAGGCTATCAGACAAAATGTTGATTATTGTTTACATATCTAAGTTAGTAATAGTATATTCTAGTTTTAATTTATTTTATATCATATAATGGATTAGTACAATGAATAGTTTTTACCACTGTAATTTTTTGTACGTAATTTTATAATATAGAGCATCCTACTTTTTTATCATCTCTAGTTTGGATCTCGATTTGTAACTTTTTTTTTGTCACTTTGTATCTATATTTTTATTTTGTATATCTAGTAATATTACTATTAAATGTACATTTATAAATAAAAAAGTATTATAGAAGAACCTGTATGTTTTTTTAAAACTGTAGAGTTAGGTAACCAGATTTATGGCAGAAGATAAACTAATGTTGAGTTATGTAATTCCTCATCAAGATTGCAATTGATTATCACAAATTTTGTAGGGAAACAGGTTGTTCGTTTCAACCGATTTTTAATAGATTCAAGGTGTCTTGAAGTCGTGAATGAATCGGTTTCTACTAGGTAAGCGCGCTCCATCGTAGATCACAACGTAGCTTAACATTAGGTGAGTTGGTGATAAAAAATCCTGGGAGAAATGATTGTTGTATTACTTGACACGTTCAGATAGTATTTCCCATGCGGATGACGCGTGCGGTCTAAAGGCACTCCTAAGGGCCGGCCCGTATATTACAAAGTACTCTTTGGGGCCGGCGCAGATAATTATGGCGGAGCGCAGCGCAGTGCACACCCGCGAAGGTTTGTACACTCGTGACACACTAGGCGAGTTTCTACCCGAGAATGCGCGAGCGGCTTCGGCGAGCTCGGCGACCGGAAGCGGATGCGCGCGGACTAGCGCGCAGTCGCGTTCCTGCGCGCTACCTTTCGCATGTAGTCGGTTTGATGCTCTTCAAGAATTGATTGTTGTGCAATTGATTTTAGATAATATTTCAATGAGGACAATGTCGATAATAGTTTGACAGTGAAAAATGCTCTGCGCTGCGCTCCGCCATAACGGCGTCGGCTCTAAAACGGATTTCCGTGCCCTCAGCTCCAAGGGTGTCAAAATTTTAAAAAAGAAAAGTGTTACCTTGTTCCGTAAACTACTGTAAATAATTATAGTAAAAAAATCTGAAAAATACGCAATTCGTTTACATGGATGACATTTTTCAGTTATGTTATAAAACCAAAGTACTGACCGATTTCGATAAAATTTATATGGGATCACCTCTCAAATATGTCTTATCAAACAAAAAATAATCATCAGTCAATTCAAGTAGTGGAGTAATCGGTGAACAAACATACAATCGAATTAAAGACCTTCTTTTTGGAAGTCTGTTAAAAAATAATAATATAAATATATAATAATAATAATAGGCGAAACATGTCTTCGATTTTTTTTGGGCATTTAAAGGATAATTACAAATAAAACCATTAAAAAAATCGTCTAAAATAAGAAAGTTACAAGCATTTTAATTTTATATTAGACAGAGAGCACACGATCGCGTTAGGGTCAGCGCAGACAGAGGATTTTATTAAGGCACTCGAAAATCAACTTTAAAAAATGCTGGCGCGTCCTCGAAGATACGCGCACGCGCGGGTATGAGTCGGCGCCCGCGGGTTACGCGCAGTGTTGTCACTGAGTTCAAAGAGGTCTCCCTCTTACGTGATTTTTTTTTTAGATTTTTAATCCGAAGTATCTACGTATCGAATAGTACAATGGACGAAGAAAAAATAATATGTTTAGTAGCATCTCATGAATGTTTATTTAATGTGTCGAGCAGAGCATATAGCGACAAATCAGTAAAGATGAATGCGTGGGAAAAAAAAACCGAAGAAATGGGAAAACCAGGTAGGTATACCTACTAAAACTTTGAAGACCATAAGCTTATTTCCTAGTTGACGAAGGCATAAATTAACTTTCATATGTCCGATTGCTTTGAAATTTAGTGTACTGTTACTTCTGTGTATTTCCGTGACATGGTAAACTTATCGTGATGCTGCAGAATCAAGTAGTATGTGGTATGCCCAACTCCTCGGAAACTGGCATGTTGCGGCAGAATGGTAACCCAAAGCGGATTACTCGCGAAGTCGCGCGCATGCTCGAGACCTCGAGCATACGCGATCCGTCAGAAAATGCCCGAGACCGCGCGAGCATTATTCCTCTCTGTCTGCGCTGACCCTTATATGACGTCATGTTTCATGTGCGCTGTACAAATCCAATACAAAACTGTTGTTTCGTGAGAGGGACAGACATAGCATCTGTACCCTACAAATTTTAAATTGACTGATCGAAATATTTCTTCTAGTAAATTTATTACATTTTCATATATTACCAATTAAAACTATTATTCCTATGAAATAGAATTCATACATATTCCCTATTCATAGTAAATTTTGAAGCCTAAAACATTTATAAATAATAATAATATAATATAATATAATATAATAATAAATAAATAAAACGTCCACATCATAGATTTGTACATATTTATTGATTGACAATAATATATAGAAAGTAAAAGATTTTTATACAAATATAATGTCATTTTAATTTTTAATTATACATAATAGCTAGGTAGGTAATAACATTGTAAAATATATTGGAAATAAGAACAGAATGTAATTCCACATGTAATATTGACAACGCGATACATATAAGAAATGTACTCGTATATAGAAGAGTCTAATTTTATACTTTAGTTTTGACCAAGCTTGTTGCACTTTGGACACTACAGTTGAGAGCCTTAATGTCAGTGTTTTAATTAAAAATAAAAAACTTTATTAAGGAACATGCATTTTAAAATACTAACGGTGTGAATAACAGGATTTTTAAACTAATAAGACGTGACCACACCGCAACAGAAAGTTTCAAAGCTTTTTATTAAGATATAACGCCTCACATACAAAAATCCACCAAATACTAGCTCTTTACTTGTGCTTAGTAATATGTTTCGAATTAATTGTATTGGCGAAAGTAATAAAAACTATTATTTTTATAATCGAAATGATTAAAGATAATTTTTTGAGTGAATTTTGCATTGCACGTTATGAAACATGAAAATATTTAATTTTCCATTTATATATAAAAAACAAAGAAAACTGAATAATTTTTTGAACGTAATTCATATTAGAAACCATATTGACACAAGTTTGATTCCTATAAAATTAGGTTTTTTAGTGTGGAAGGCGTAAGCCCTTATAGCTTTGCTTTTCTATGTGCGGTGTGGCCCCGCCCTTACATTAACTTGAAGATAATTACAACGACATCTACGACAGGCCTGACGCAGGTTTACATTTGAACTATTTGAACAAGTCTAATAAGCAGTAGATATTTCATTTTAAAGTTAGCACCAAAACATTATAGTGTATAGGCGTATGTACACTGGACTGAAGTTAAATTAGTAGAAAATGTGTATTTTCTATTAATCGAGATGATATTTGTTTCCTGTTGTATGTGTTGATCTATAATTGGTGCCAACCGTTCATTGTAAATAAATAAATAGATAAATAAACGTAAAGATTTTTAAAGTACTATATACACTTTCTGAAAAAATAAATTTGTGGATTTCTTATTATCAACTTTTGGCATTTATCAAGTTGTTAAATGAAAAAAAATAAAAGGTTTAATACAAACATAATTACCTGATTACATCCAGAGGTTATTAAGGTTGTCTATAATTGTTTATTTTCTACTAATTGATGTACTCTTTGAAAATAAAGAAAAAATGGCTTCTCTAGATAATTACTATTTCGATTTATTTAATTTGTTATCGCTTCCCAGGCTTGTTATATAAAACAGGTTGCACCTACGATGGAAAAACATTTAATTGTTGTCCCTTCACAAAGAGCAGACTTTCCAAGATTTTGTCTCTAAAACCAACAGTTTATCTGTTAGTAAGGACTCGTAGGTTATATATATATATATATATAATATACAAATCATATAATATCTATTTCCATCCAGTGCACACACACCTTTACAACATTTCCGTACCCAGTTTCTCTGTACTAAGAAAAAGAATTTTGTGCCCAAACAAACGCACTTATTATTACGTAACAAAAAAAAGTAACAATACAACAAGCACTATAGTAAAGTATACTTCAACAATAATATTGCAAGTTATGTGAATGCGATGCGCAAAATGTTTGTGACATATAAAAAGAAAACTGTCATTTGATTACGGTATACGTCACTTTAAAATATACATAAATCTGCACATTGCCAACTGATCTCTGAATATATCGACAGGCGGTTGTCAAATTATGATAAGGCCTGATTGTAGTACTTTTGGCGCTTTATTTCTCCGGCTAATTAGGTAAAAGCGACAAAAAGTGAATCCACTACTCGACGACATCTGAAACATTAGCGGTCGCTGTATATAATACGTCAAATTACAATTAGATGTTGCCAAATTATGATTACAAAGAGCTGTCATTCAAGATCAGTGATAACATCAGTAGACCAGCCGAAATTGGTAATCAAATGGCATTAGAGTGAATATTTCTTTCCATAAGGAAAGAATCGAATATCCAATTTGACTTGCGATTCTAAAATGACGTTTACAGCAATCATTAGATCGATCAAATATGAGTCTAAAACTATTTTAGTGATAAGGGTTTTTCTTTCTGAGACAAGTGCAACTAGTGCTAATACCGATACACTACAGAAGCCAAAAAATAAACGGTAAAGAATATAAAAAAAATATGACTTAAAATTACCGCTCATAGATTCAGAGTATGTACATTATGAAACCGTATTATTATGGATATTATTTTTATGACAATTAGCACGCATCGTAAAAATTTTAAATTAGACTTTAGGTAACTTTGGCTCCGTGTCAAACATTGTACGTAGCTTTTTCAAAATTTCTCGGATTTCCAAAAGTTTTCCCAAAAGATTAGTAGTCAAAATGACTACTAACTAATTAATCGTAAATTGACTACTAATTTTTATGGGGGAACAATGTTTGACGCAGAGTCAAACTTACCCACGGTGACAGTACAAAACTTACAAAGTTTAATTTTAAATTTAAAAATATGTCAACAATCATAAAGAATAACACCTTCAAGTTAATTTGTTTACAGTGAAAGTTTCAAATCTATGATTATTTTTTTTGTCTAATAAAAATTACTTGAGAAGGTTCCATCGGCTTCACACGTCGAAAGGTCCGTAATGAGTTCCATTCTGATGATTAACTCACGTTTAATCGACAAATGAAATTCATTACAGGGGCCATACGACAGCCGGGGTCCCGAGAGAAGTGCTCTAACTTTCGTTCAATTTCCAATTCGCACGCCTATGTTTTCTTGGCAAAAAATGCTTACCTACCCTCCGGAATCTGTAACCAGACTGATACGTTACCTTAGATCGGTGACACCGGTCTCAGACATACAGAAGATTCAGATGTGACTTTCAGATTAATCTTACAATCTATTACACAAAAAAAAGAGATTTTTGTTACCAATTATAAAAAACAAATAGAAAGTTTTCCGTTTTTTTTTCTATCTAAACAAATTTTTATTATCTAAACAGGTGTCACCGGTATAGGGTTTAATCAAAGGATCTTTTCGATCCACGACGCTAGCGCCATCTATTATTGCAAATCACGAACGCGAAGCTTGTATATGATCAAACATGTGTTCGTTCGTGTGCACATACACACACAAGCAATCGCGTTCGTGATTCGCAAGTTAATTCAAAACCCTAAACAAAATCAAAAATAATTTATCTGTTCCGTAACATAGTAACGCACATACCCTAACTATTTCACTTCACTAATTACACCTAGCTACCTTATCAATGCTATTTCTCACAAGCACTGTCCTACGAGAGCGATGGAACGCAACGCGAGGCGATGCTACATACAATCTTGAATGTATATATATATATATATGTATATATTTTTATTAATATCAACAATTTCAGTTTAAATTTAACATGCAGTGAATAACATAATCAAATGAAGTCTGTTTTGTTTGTAAACAACAAGGACCGAATGCCGACCAATGACAGCTCTTATTTTCGAAATCACGAGCTGTGACTCGTCACCAGTTTACCAATGATACGTGTTTATCGATATTTCCTGTTCCGTCGTTTTATTTCTTCGCTCTCGTAATGCGATGCGTTCGAAAGGGAATCATTCCCGACCGATCCTATACTTGCCCTATACACAATAATAAATGACGGCTCCGCACCTACGGTATCTATCATTTATATTATCTCATCTCAAACCGGAGAGGAAAATAGCTGTGTGAGCGAAGTGACAAATCTTATGACCGTTCCCGTAAATGCCCATTTACGAAAAAAATATAATTAAGTCAGGGTCCTGATTCCGTATAACCATCGGCCGTGTTACGTGAAATTGACGTGGTGTGTGACAATCAAAATTAGACTTAAGAATTTAAAATTTAAAGTGTAATTTTCATTGTCAACGCATCCATATCTAGTTCACGTAATGCAATCGATGGTCATACGGAATAAGGGCTCAGCAAACATGCAAGAAAAATTCACGGGCTCTACGACTCGCTTTACAAAAATAAAACTGTATGTTTGAAATTTTGAGTATAATAATTTTCAATGGCAACCGCTAAGCATCACACGGTCAATGGTCATAACGCCAAAGAACGGCCACAAATTTGACACTGACTCTGCGTATTGAATTCCACGAATGAAGTTTCGTCTCTTGAAATTGTCATAAAATCGAGCTGAGTGTTATAAACAGATAAATCAACCACATCCTGTCCTTTTCACTTTAACGAGAGTGACAGGGACAAAATATTCAATTGCTTCTGTTTATAGCTTTCGTCATGTCACTGCAAATCGAATGCGTAGTGAAGCACCCCAGAAACGTTAGCGAACAAACACAGTCTTATTTCGACACTATTTCAATAGAAACTTGAATAGGCTCGTGGTAAAATGAAAAAGTAATACAGACTTGAAAAAAAAATGCGTATCACATGCATAAATACTGTATATAATATTATATTTTGCGTGACCACAAGCTACCGAGAGAAACATCCCATTCGATCCTACAAGTTATGATTTCGTGAAACATTTATTTCTAAGGTACATAAATAGATTCACTTTTAAGGGTTCATTGAGCAAGTTTTTTCCATACAAGAGAAAAAAAATATGATTTCGATTATTTTTTATGTGATTGGTATCATGAATAGGTAGGTTATAAAAGTTTATAATTAAAAAAAAATTATGTATATACTTAATACAGAAGTACGGCCATTCATAAATTCAATCATATATGAAAAAAAGCTATATTTTTATAAGTTATAACATAATGTTTTAGTTTTATCTCTTGATAAAACAAAACAGATTTTCTCTGGTGTATGGGAACTTACCAGCTCAATTCTTCTCATCGACGTCTGTGGTATATGGCCATTGAAAATGTCTACTGGACGCAAGCGTGGTTGTTTGCTAAATCTAACCGTTACTTGTAACTATAATGTAGATATATCTATAGTGAACCCTTGAACGCCGCTGAATCACTTATTGGCATACATTCAAGATGGATTTGAAGAATCATTGCTAATAATAGATGCGTGATAAATACGTAGTTTTGCTTCATTCGACAATTACTTTTATACGTCGGAAACGGCACGTCTAGTCGACAGGCGGTCGCTATATTTCAACAACCGACTGAGGTATCGCGAGAATTTACGCAATTATAGAGTAACAGTTGTTTTTAGGGTATATTACGAAATGATTTCGTTTACATGCCTTTAATAAAACACTAATGAGAGATACGTAATAAAATATATTAGAATTTTATTTAAAAGCGATGTCAGTTCCAAATTATTTTGATAAAAATTAAGCTAATTTTGTCACTGCGTAACTCATTCTTCCATTTAATATAAAACAGTTTTTTGACTCTCCTTAAAAGTAAGCAAATTCGACATCCGCTGTATTGTTATATAAGCGACGATATGTATTATTAAAAGAAAATCAACACTTGTAGTTGAATGATTTCAATAACTTTTTAATATACTATGAATCAACAGCGCTCAAAGGAGTCGATCTCCACAAAATATATTCAATACATTCACATTCATTCGTACGCAATGATATCATCCAAATATAGCAACTCTGTACGGGTACATAATACTTTGTCGTTTGTATAAATAAATATATTAAAATATACATTTTAAAACTGTAGTTTAACATTATTTAACACACGATTTAAAAATAACAATTATTTAAATTATTTTACTCAGTGATATTTTTGAATTTGTTTTGAAATAAATCGAGCCTTTGTTGTCCGTCTCCATATAGTCAAGTTTCTGAAGGTATCCTGAGATTCCTAGTTTGTCGCGTTGAATACCGAATCCTCTATGATATCTAAACAATATATCCACGCCAACCTAAATAACTTTCAAAATAATTTCCCTTCGGACTAGCTAAACGAAAATAAATACTTTTAACGTTTTGTACCCTAAAAATGTGAATAAAAACTTAGCACATAAAATTATCAAAAACATTCTTAAGTTTATAAATACAGGGTGTTCGATAGATGGGTGCGAAACTCTAAGTGGATTGTAATTTAGGCTTTTTAGGCGGGCGATGGTACTTAACACTTAAAAAAGTATGAAGTTTATTTTTTTTGTAAACTATACGATTCCTATATATTTATATTACACATCGCTTATACAGAAACAACAAAATATTAATCAGAGTCGGTAAAAACAACGGCTCAAACTTACTAGCCTAAACTATCCTCTTAAAGCTTTACATCCATCTCACAAACACCTATGTAAAAGATAATGAATGAAATGTCAGGCGAATCTAAAAAAAAAGAAATACGTAGCAAATTCGCATTGCACTGTACAGTGCTTTGAACACTCAGGCATGTCACGATGGGCAAACGATTAGAAAATGAATTATAGCACCGAGTAAACACGCTGATGTAAGAAAAAATACGACCGCAAACGACGACCTTAACAAGTATGAAATAAAATTCAAAAGTGAAACGATTGGTTCATTAGTCAAAATTAATTTAAAATAAGGAATTAAAGACACTCACTCGATCATATAAATTATCATCACATTTTACTTTTAAAATTAGGCGAATCATACAAAAAAATTTTTTTTTTTAAATATAGTGTTGAACAAGTATACAGACCGAAATTATACGATACGGTAATGTTAAGTAAGTTGTGGCAATAAATATACTTGTTATATAATAAAAAGAAAGAAATCAGCTGCGTTTATTTGTGGTTTGTACTAATGAAGCTACATATTGCCACGCTTACTTAGCATGAATAAAAATCAATAACTTTTATTATTTTCTACAAGACGAAATTCGTTTTTGCATATTTACAGTCAGATAATTGTCCGAACACAATGTATGAATTTAAAATATTAGTCGTTTGCAGTCGATAAACGAATTCGATTCATTAACCTGTTCTAAATTATACTGGCACCGCTGAAATTGACACAATGAAGAGACGTAGATACCTTGCGGTGCCAGATTGTGTCACAGAATAGAAACAACACCACAAGTATGGTAGTTACGAGACATCAATTCAAAAACTACTAATACCACATCCGCTACCGATAAAATATATCTTATTTTTTAAAATCATCTCTCAGCATCTGTTACAAAACAAACCGTCATTCGTATATTTTGAGATAATCAAACAGAGGTCACACTTTTCAAATACTAACTGTAAAGACATAAAAGTGACCGAGTAGCAAAAAATAAAAATCTTTCCACAGTGATATTAGCGCAAAATATCATCCAAATTAGAAAATATAAAAGAGAAATGCCAAGTCGGCATACTTGTGGTGGAATCGGTGTCAGTGATTCGTGTTTACTGGACGACGCAGCACTTGCACTTGGGTTTCTTCTTGATGGTGACGTGCTCCGGCTGCTGCGGCTCCTGTGGCTGCGAACGCTGCACCTCCACTGGGCCGGGCCGCTCTGGCAGAGCGCCGTTCTTGGTGCCATTAGCTTTGGCAGCTATCGGGCTCGCTGCTTTCGTTGGCGGCGACGGAGGTGGGCTCGCCTGGAAGTCACATTAGGAATTTTTACCTGACTGCGTAAGAAAGGTTATGTTTTCAATGTAGGTTTGTATGTATGTTTCAATATGTTCGCCTACAGCTTACACGGCTTGACCGAATTTGATGTGCGAGGTGTCGTTAGATTCGTCTTCACTTCCAGAGTGTCATAGGCTATATTTTTTTGTAATAATAATAATACATCTCTCAGGTTCTCGAGTGGAGACCACGTACCGGCAAGCGCAGCGTAGGAAGACCAGCCACGAGATGGACAGATGACCTCATACAAGTGGCGGGAAGACGCTGGATGCACGCCGCTTCCAATCGGTCTTTTTGGAAATCCATGGGGGAGGCCTATGTACAGCAGTAGACTTCTTATGGCTGAGATGATGATGATGATGTCTCGCAAAAAAAACATGCGTTTTTTGGTAGCCTCCAACGAACTTGTTCGTAATAAACTAGACATTTTACTAGAATTATTCTAAAGAATGAGCATTTATAATCTTTTACAAAGATTTTACGCATACTTTCTCACAAAAATCTTTTTTATCAATCTGGTGTAATCTATTTCTTAGTTGTTTAGTTGGATAAGTATATGTAGTTTGTATATTGTTTTTTGTGTGGTTAATAAAAGCACATACCCGGAAAATAAAAAGTAAATGCAACGTGTATGTATATTGTATATATCTCTTGCATGCTGTCTGTGAATAATCCGCGTAGTAGGTTGATTGCAAATCGGCTGATCACAGGCGCCGTGAAGCGTGTCAGAACAAACAAACTCATGATTTGCAACACAATTGCTACTAGAGATTATGATCAATTATTGATAATGAGGAGACGTCTTTACATATTACAGACGGTTGCATTATGAATATCTGACATGGAATATTATTGGGTACAATTGAAGCTTATTAGCCGTGTACTGACTGAGCAAGCAGCCTTGTGAGGCAGTCGCGCGAGGCAAATCCTCGGTCGGTCAGGACGTGCCTCGCCCGAGGCAAATTACATTAGGCACGTCCTGACCGACCGAGGATTTGCCTCGCGAGTCTGCTCGCTCAGTCAGTACGCGGCTATTTACATTTTTTGCAACAATTTATTAATATTAGTATAAAATTAGTGCATTTTTTTTAGTTTGGCGAAGGAATTTTTAAAACGTTTCCTTCGAAACAGCGATGAAGCCCAATTTCTCCTAAAAACAATATCCTTCAGAAAAAGCGAGAAAACGGTCCAATCATAAAATGGCGAGTCTGTAACTACTAGCACTAATGTTAAAATTGAAATATCCTATACGAGTGGGTAGCGAGAAGTGGCTAATTTTCTACACGTGCCGGTAGGCTCACGTGGTGCGAAGGTCATATCACCCAATACATGGGACTACAAGGAATGCATTATGTGAACAATATATTGTAGTGTTTAGTTAATAAATCTGTTTGCCTTGAGAACTATCTTATTCTATGGTCTCGACTGAATAAAATAATGGAATAAAGAGCCAATGCCGCATTAGTTCTCTAGCTGAACAGCTATTATTGATTTTCTTGATGCTTGAAATGAACAAGAATTACAAGCGTCGATTTTGAAAACAAATTACAGTTTTCAAAAAATAAGGATGGTAGGAGATCTAAATGCAGGAAGCAAGTTTCGACCGAATTTGTACAAATTTTGGTTTTGAATTTAATAAAATCAATATGATTGTTGAACAAAATAAAAGTCGACTCTTAACATATTTTATATGTTTAGATCTCAGCGGATTTACATCTCAGAAGAAATACTAATAAGTAGTGTTAGATTTCTGACCGAAGTTGATTAAACGGCTATCGCCACAATCTTTGGCCGAAGCTGAAGGCTTAAAACCCAAAGAAATTCAGTTCAAGACTAGCTAAATGTAGTAGGATAGTGGATTTTAAAAGGTAAAAGTTGTTTAATTTCGCAACATGCTAAAAACCTTCGGCTTCGGCCTATTTTCGCCGAAGGTGATTTTTTGACGATGGTGGCCGAAGCCGAAGCTTCTTCTTCTGACAGACGGACACTAACTATACTATAAACTAATAGGTCTATAATATATCGTGCCCTGTCAGCAGGGGCAGTGTACTTCAGCCCCGGATCTAGGAGGGGGCAAACCGGGGCACCCGCCCCGGGCGGCATTTTCAGGGGGCGCAAAAATCATAATTAATATGATTAAAAATAAAACAAATTGCTCCACAAAGCGCCTAGAATAAGAAAGCCTGGTTGACTCACCGTTAACTTTTAAGAAAAAAGGCGCCACATAGTTAATTATATAAAGTAAGTTATTTTAAGCGCTGGAGAGAGGGGCGCCACCGTCAAGTTTCTGCCCCGGTTCGTAAAAAAACGTAGATCCGGGGCTGGTGTACTTACGCTAACATTAGAGACGTGCACCAACTCCTGCTTCTCGTCGGGCGCCAGCTCAGGCAGGGCGGTGGGCGTGGGCGTGATCGGCTTCCCGCCCTTGATCAGGGACACGATCTCGTCAGCTTCGCGGCTCAGATCGCCGTCCGGCCGGAACGGGTTGTCCCAACCGCTCTCCGTGCTGTGGACACCGAGGACGCTACTCTTACAACAGTGGACGAAACGGTCGCCGTTTTTTCCAAGTAAAAAAATAAATATTTTTTTTACTTGGAAAAAACGGTGTGATCACGTAACGCTGCGAGCGTGATGTGGACTCTCAGATCAGGGTCTGCATGCGTGGGACTTGCAGCCTTACATTAACATTAGTTAAGAATTCGACTTTATTTTATTATATTATGTTAATAATATATTTAGTATGTGTAGGTATTTTATATATTGTTTCCATATTGTTTTTGTAGTCTCTTATATAGATATATCTGATCATTAAATCTGTGTAAATAATAAAGCTTCTAGATACAATAAAACAGAAACCTAACGAATCTAACCTAATAATTGTTCGGGCAAATGAAACATATGGTTAAACAAACTTTTGGAATCAGAAACTCGTGGCACGTAAAACATTATGAATCAGACAGTTCGATGAAACGAATTCGTGTAAGTAAGATTCAAACAAACGTATTTCGGATCATCGACAGGTCACCGGGCAAAAAACATACCTACAGGAGTTATTGAACTTTCTTTTGAAGTGAAAACTTCTTTGGGTGCGCTGAGAACTGTATTTTGTGGGCATTGAATGAGAGTGAGCCGTCACGCTCGGCTATGTAACCCCCGTTCGGGTAAACTCGGCTGGAGTGGACTAAGGGAGCGAAAGAGATCTAATCGCGATATAGTTATTTCGTATTGAAGTTTTCACTCCTGTCGTGATTTTTTTAACGACCAAGTCTTTATTAACTTTAACAAAATAATAATAATACATAATCAATGTTTTATTGACGTAGTAATGAAAGGTAAATAAATAGAGACTTATTCTCCGCTTCATTTATAGAGAATATTGGTTTTAGCAGGTTTTCGAGTACCGAATTATATCTTATTTAGGTGGTTCCACGATTTTCACATATAAGTCACGACAATACACCTGAAATAATTTTCTTTGCTTTTGATAAAACTGCGTAGGTATCGAGACGTGTACGTAACTTGAGTAAAAGGAAAGGAGGCAATTTTATATCAACATCGGTTCAGTACTAAGTATGGTTTTTATTACAAAATAACTGAAAAAATATAATCAAAGTAAATAGTGCAGTTTGAAGTCGGTTTATTCAGTTTTTTTAACTATAATTATTTAAATAAAAACTACGGGTCACTCACGTCTGTTTTGAGCCGAAATATCCGACTATAGTTTCAACCGCATTCGGCGGTCTTTTTCAAAGGAGCAGCACACACGTCACTCTCGGTCGGTGACGCGCCTTGCACCTTGCGCCTTGCCTTGTGTGCAAGGCGCGTCACCGACCGAGAGTGACGTGTGTGCTGCTCCTTTGAAAAAGACCGCCGAATGCGGTTGAAACTATAGTCGGATATTTCGTCTCAAAACAGACGTGAGTGACCCGTAGTTTTTATTTAAAAATGTGTGAAAACCACGTTAATTTCCATAGTATAATTATTTGCCACAATATTTATCTTTCCAAACAAACTACTTATTTACATATAAACACCTAGCTGTAATATTATTCTCTCTGTATTTGTGATTCTGTATTGTGGTCTTTTAATAAAGTGTTATCTACTCGTTTCTATAAACAAATACGAATTACCGGAACCCTCATTGGGAGACAGTCTGACTTGCGATCCGCAGGTCCTAGGTTCAAATCACGAGCCACGTATCTCTGTCTTTTAGTAGATTATTATTAGATATTCGTATTTATTAAAGAATATATAAACAAAAAACAATATACAAACTACACATACTTAACTAAATAAACTACTACACAAAAAGCAAATCGATTACCTCAGACCGATAAAGCAGTCTACCAAACCGCCCTTGGCCAGTGCGATAGATTATGGCTTTACACCTCTCATAATTAGAAGATGGCCCGAGCCCAATAGTTTAGTATATTCAAACAAGGTGGATTTAGATTTTCTTTGACATTTAGGCATACGTCCAAAAACGTACCCACCTTCGGCAACCAGGTAAACGGGCGAGTCCAAATTCAAAATACACAAATCAATGTCTACCTGGTTCCGCTAGCTAGTTCATGAAGTACCTACTAACAGAGTCAACGCTAAATTCTAGCTATTTCCACCGCACAATGTAGAATTCAACGTGTACAGTGAATGTAGCAGACATTGATGAACGACCGTATGCCTTGTACTCGTATAGCTTGAAGTATTGTACTTATGGTGATTTACTCAGATGCAAATGAAGGAGCGACCTTCGCCGTTTGTGTTGCACATGTTAACGGACGATTTTATTGTTCGTGTTCAGTGCTAGCTATAGCTATATTTTTAGGCCTCCGTATTAAGGGTGCGGGAGCCTATTTGTGAGGCTACGGTGTCTGTCTATAGAAAATTCTATGTTTTTTTCTTGCTCCTAGTCCAACATGGAAGAGAGATTGGTTTAAAAATGACTGACCTCGCAGCTCAGTTGGTAGTATGTCTGCCTGCTAAGCTGTAGGTCGTGGGTTCGATCACCACCCAGGACAAATATGTGTGATGAGCATGGGTATTTATTCTGTGTCTGGGTATTTCTATGTATCTTAGTATTTCTTGTACAAAAAGACAGACACGGCGAAACTGTAAGCGTTCCTTGTTTACTACGAAACCCTAAAAACGTGACTGACTGGTAAATACATAAATATATTTGTATTTATAGTGTTGCTTTCTACAACTTGGTATGAAATGGCTCCTTTATAAACAGCTCTCGTTTCCGCTGTTGAGTGATTGATCAGTTATTAACATAATTATAGCATTGGAAGCTGCGCACGAGACGACGACGCAGATCGCAGATAAAATAATATATTACGGGGACAGGAATATCTACGTCTTATATCCATTGCATCAATATTGATAATGTGAAATTATGTTCCATGGTTGAAAAAACATTTCATTCTTCATCATCATCATCATCTCAGCCACAAGAAGTCCACTGCTGGACATAGGCCTCCCCCATGGATTTCCAGAAAGACCTGTTGGAAGCGGCTTGCATCCAGCGTCGTCCTGCCACTTGTATGATATCTTCTGCCCACCTTGTGGCTGGTCTTCCTACGCTGCGCTTGCCGGTTCGTGGTCTCCATTCGAGAACTTCCGTTTGACGGGCGTATGTCAGTATCGTAGCTCTCAAACGGAAGGACCGATCTTGATCTAGTTTTTTTTTGTTTGTAAGATTTCATTGAGAGTTTTCTTAGTTATGTTTAATCAAAATTGGTTCAGCCGTTTTTGTCGTTTTTTTTTTAGGTTTTCTAAACTTATGCTTGTTTGACTATCACTATCTCTGAACACAAAAGCGTAAACATATATACCTTACTACATTATGCATTGTCTATGTAACTGGTGCAATTCATAAAACATGACGAATATATATTTTGTAAAACTCTCAGATGCAAAAACTAAACGCGCTAAACAATCCTCTTAAGAGAACCGTTGTCGCGCGATTTTCCATACAAATAGGAGAAAACTTTTTCTACCTCTAAACTATTTACCGATGATTCTTTATCCCGACTGCGTAAGAAGGAGGGTTAGGTTTTCCGAGTGTATGTATGTTTGTATATGTATATGTATGTATGTATCTATACAACAGCCTACAGTCTAAATGGCTTGACCGATTTTGATGTACGGGGTGTCGTTAGATTCGTCTTCACTTCCAGAGTGTCATAGGCTATATTAGTTTATAATAATAATAATACATCACTCGCAAAAATAAAAAAACGATTTTTTACGAAAAAATCGTTTTTTTCCTAAAAAACCCCCAACGAACTATTTCGTATTAAACAAGTGATTTTACAAAAATTATTCTAAAGAATGAGCATTAATAATCTTTTATAACGATTTTACGCATACTTTCTCACAAAAAACGTACACTCATCAGCGTATCAAGCGTAACAAAATCGTAAGTTAGACTGCAGAAACTGATTTACTGCAGTCGGGTGTCTTGTTTTTCTTTTAATATATATACTTGTTATATCTGATTAAAATCAGAAATGTATACGCCTCTACCGTTTGCTTTTCTCAAATTTTGTTATAGTTCTGAAGTAAAAAAAAATAAAGCAAACCGTAGCTGCTGTAGCTGCCTACCCCCCGCCCCCCCCCCCTAGAGATTTAAAAAATGTAGCCAACTGCAAAGCAACCAAAGTCCTAAGGCCGTGCAATTGTACCTGTACCTACAATTCATATTTTTCTCATCCTCCATAATATTAACTTGCCCCTCTCTGGTCCTGTGCTCTGGGCCATGGGCTGGCGACGCCCTTGTGTATAAAAATGCATAATTTGCTGGCAAAAGATCGCGCGCCAACGGCTCTCTTAACGCATTACACAGTTATGGGTAGGAATACATCTAGGTACGCATGTGCACATGTGCGGTGACATCATGTTTCTGGATACACAATAACATGCAAATATAGCCGGCACAGCGTATGTTCCGTGGGTAGGTGTGTTATTTGCATTAAAGTCGTGGCTATACGGTTTGTTACGGAGTTTCAACTAGGAACATTCCCGAACACGGAATTTTCCAGGTGTTTACAGAGATCACCTGACCTGTATTCGTTACCCGCCAATAAGTGTATATGTATTATTGACAAGTATCTATATTAAAAGATAAATAAAAAACCCGACTGCAAAAAAGCAGTTTTCGCAGTCTAACTTGCGATTTCGTTACGCTTGATACACTGTTGAGTGTACGTTTTTGTGAGAAAGTATGCGTAAAATCGCTGCAATTATTATAAATACGCAGTATAGAATAATACTAGTAAAATCACTTGTTTATTACGAAAAAGTTCGTTGGAGGTTTACGAAAAAACGCATTTTTTTATTTTTGCCAGATATATATTATTATTATTACAAAATAATGACACTCAGGGAGTGAAGACAAATCTAACGACACCTCGCACATCAAAATCGGCCAAACCGTTTGGGCTGTAGGCGACCATAAACAAACATACATACATACCCATATTCATATATACCTACAATCGAAAAACATAACCCGACTGCGTAAAAAGGAGTTACGCAGTCGGGTAATAAATGTTTAAGGAGTTTCGCACAACGTATGTATTTACCTAACCTTCAGTCCCCAACAACGCAATTTTATTCTCGTGTGGATAGCATACAATACATAATAATTGAAATGGAGTTGGGTAGACTATGTTTTTAGGTGCAGGGATAATAGGTGAAATAGCAAGTCGTGTGACGAATTGGTGAACGAGGCAAGGCAAATCGAGTGGAATAGACGGGGCAAACCTGGACTCAGTAGGCACTGTGGCTCTTGACTCAGAAATAGGCAGGATTTGCCATTGAGAAACTTCTCTTTTTTAGACATAGACATAGACATAAATTTATTTGTGGAAGACACAACACCAAAAATACATACAATATAACCAAAATAACAATATAAGAAAAACTTTTTTAACAATAGAAGAATTTTTGAAAGTCGGTTGAATAAAAGAAAAGATTTTTTTTACATTTCTTGCCTGTTTCACTGCGTGAAGAGTGTGAAGGTTAGTAACATTATTTCCTAACCGTCACACCAGTATGAAAGAGCAGTGTGAAAATTAGTCGGTCGCGCATATATCAAGCCTGCTAGTTTAAACTGTTTTAACTATTTTAAACTACAACAAGGTTTACTTTTTATATATATTTTTTATTTATCACTATAGTCAAACCTTTTGTCTTAGAAGAATGGTAAGCGATACATTTAAATCATTAAACTTGGTGCTAACGTCACGCCCACTGTTATATTTCGTTTACCGACTGCCCTACAATTGAAGGAACATGTCTAAATCGTCGAAGCTCCAGCCTGAACGCCCTGTTGACTGATATAAAACATTTATTAGTCGAAGCTACGGAAAGTTTATCGATCAATTATCAGTAGGGGGCACTAGGAGGGGACGGGAGGGGGGGGGGGGGGGGGGCTGATTCATTATTTAGCGTCGGTATAAGTGATATCTGATAAGTGATACAATTTACTACTCAAAATAGAACGCCGTTTTGAACGATTGCACTGAATATTTATTGACCCCGTTTCGCGCAATTTTTCCATTTTGCTCACTTTTTTTTCCATTCCATTTTTTTAAGCCTAAGGTCCTTTATCTAGGCGCTGTTCCCTTGACTATTTTGACCAAGTTCGATTCTACCGTTTAGTCGAGAATCTTTACTAACATTATAAAAGGGGAAGCAACTGTCTTTCCGTTTTGTTTGTTATCTTTTTACAATTAAACGGCTGAACCCATTCCTAGGAAATTTGGTATAGAGATAACTAAGAATCTGGACTCGGATATAGGCTACATTGCATGATCTATCATCACCGTTTTTCATCATTACGGGGGTGAAACCGCGGGCGCAGATAGTCGTAACTAAGCTAGCAAAAGAAAAAAAGAGTACATTTGAAATCTTAACTTATACCATAAAAGCAAAATTTGCCTATGTTCGTCTCTCTCTGTACTAAATTTCATAACGATCGGTTTAACCGTTTGATCGTGAAAAGGTAACAAACGGATATAGTCCGCTTAGGATTTTAATAGTGTTGATGGACTTGACACCTTTGATAAAAAATGGCACACCAATGCACAAAACCGTTAGGATTGGAAATATTGGGCCTTTGCCCAGTAGTGGGACCTGTGGGACACTACAGGAAACAACTACGACAACATTAGTATTGATAAGAAAATTAGAATACATCAATAGCCACAGAGTAATGACACTTGTATTCAGAATTCTGTTCACAGTTGAAACCGAAAGTCAACAAATAATAATTATAGTTTAAAAAACTGAAGCAACCGACTTCTCATGGATGTCATTGTCAGAACTAAACCAAAACGGGACCACACGAGAAGCACCAGTTTTCAAATAAAAAAAAGAATCATCATAATCGGTTCACCCAATCGGAAGTTATGAGGTAACAAACATTAAAAAAATACAGTCGAAATAAGAACCGCCTCCTTTTTTGAAGTCTGTTGAAAATAGTGCATGACTATCACATAATTTCTCTCTTTAACACACACATCGTTGGAATGATACTTCAAGTAAACAGATATTTCCATCATTATGTGTAAAATAAATTGTGATACCTACTTTTTTGCTTATCTGACTTGAGTAGTGGCCGGCAGTGACTATACACATAATCTCCTCTTTGCTCCAATAACGTGGTAAGTCCGACAAATCATTTTGTAATTATTTGATAATAAAAACAGTCGCATTCGATATTATTTCTCAAAAAAAAGCGGTATTTTTTCGAGTGAAATAGCAAATCTGAAAGTGAAAGAGACATCACTGTTGTGTCAGTTCGCAATATCCCATTGTCTCTTTTTGCGAAGGGCTTTGTATCAAGATAACACACTGTCGAAGCAGAGGTGATATAGCCTTAAAAGGCTTGCAAAAAGTCGATTCACTGAGCTAGATGCAACTTGTGTTCTACGCCTATCATTTCTATGCCAATAGCTATACTATCACCGATAGTAGCTCATAATAGGGCCCCCTGACTGCCCCCCTAACGGCTCGTAACTATAGTCCAAGGCGATGTGTGATGATCAATAATTATCTAATAATGACGTCATAGTGATCTATGTAGGTTATACAAACCTGTAATGCGAATGGGAATAATGGGATGCCATCATAGTGTACAAGAGACGTCTGTATCAATGACTTTCCAGTCTGTATAGATTAATATTTGTTTGATCGTAATCAATAGTAATTATTGTCTTATAATTGATTTCCAAATATAGTAAAAATAACGCCCAAAAATATTAAGTTCCTTTTTTAAGTTCCAAAATTTTTTACTGTGAAGTTAACGTATTATTCTTTTTATGGTATTTCTACATATACCTATACACACAACATAGCAATAAGTCAGATAAATTAGCAATAAATAAATTGCGAAAATCAATGTCATAATGTACTTACTAAACAAGTCATAATAATAAATTAAATCCAATTAAAAAAATTCGTCAATTGAAACCCATCCTGTATCGACCCTGGTGGAAAGGTGACCATAATGCTAGCATTGCCACGCTGTATGGCAATGTCCAACCTTTGCACCAGGAACTAAGCAGAACGGGAGTCGCCACTGTTGTCCTTTAGTCTTCGGCCAATTTCATTGACGAGGCCTTTGGCATCTGCTCACCAATTGCCCAAAGTTTCAACGGCGATGGGTGCAAAATAATATTGCAGCTCCATTAATTAATAAGCTCCATTAATAGGGAATATGCAAAATTTATTTTTATTTGGCCATAGAAAAACTAACCACAAATAGGTCCATTCCACAAAAACAAAATTAAAATACCTTCAAAAATAAGAAAGTTACAAAGATTCTAATATCATGTTAGACAGAGAGCCCAGGATAGCGAATGATGACGTCATGGTTCATGTTTGCCGTCCAAATTCAAACTTGTTTCGCGAGAGAGTGATAGAGCATACCTCCCCTAAAAATTTAAATATTTATATCTCGGAAGTTTATTGACCGATTTAAATATATTTTTTAGTATACTATATATTATAATTTAGTATATTATCAATGAAACTAATTCCTATGTAATAAAATTCATGCATATACAACTCAAAAATTCAAATTCTATTTATTTCGACCATAAGTCATAGCATTACAAATTACAAATAAAGTTATTAAAATATATTCAATTAAATTAAATCAAATAAATAAAATAAAATAAAATCAAATTAAATCAAAATAAAATCAAATAATATACTATACATACTATAATATACAACGGAGTGTATTCTCTGCAGATTGGTGGATCCCAATAAGTATAGATCGCTCACGTGACGAAGGCAGCGGCGTTTTTTGCGGTAACGCGTGGCGCGTGCGCTTCAAGCCTTACTAGGCCGAGTACTTTCTCGCCGTTATACTTATAAAGTCGGATGAAATAGGTAAGTTACCTGATCTGTCGGTTATACATAGCGTGGTCAGCCATATCCTGCGCTGCGTTCGCGAGCAACGTCGCGTAGTAGATATGGGAGTCTGGTTGTGGTGGCGGCGACAGGCACTGCGGGCGCGCGCCTTGGAAGAATGACACGCGGACCTTCGAGCGCTCGGGGCTGGAATGTAAACATGTAGAAAGTGAACGACGGACGGACGACAAAAATATCAAAAAAGCGCCAGCAATATTCTCGATAAATGGTGACAAGTATTTAAATGTTCAATATGAATAATTTAAAATTCAATATGTACATTCAATTATAAGCCAAACAATAATAATTAAAGTGACAGGCAATCTTATATAGTGATAAGATTGTCATAAAGATAAAAGTACAATTATAGTTTAAAAACTGAAACAACCGATTTCAAAATATGCAATTTCATTTACTTGGATGACATATTTTTCCACTTATTTTGTTTAAAAAATCAAAGCAATGAACCGATTTTGTTAAAAATTTTTTTGGCACCAACTCTGAACAAAAAACAAAAAGAATGAATAAAATTAATTCATAATGTGCAAAGTAATCGCGCAACAAACATACAAAAAACGTACAGCCGAATTAAGAACCTCGTTTTTGGAAATCGGTTAAATGTAAACGTATCTCAGGCATAGTAACAAGCAAAGCTGACACCGAATTATTTACCGAAAATAGTGACAGGAAAAAAAATGACAAGCGCACAGCCAACATTGATACGCCAGCTAAATAAGATTGTCTGTCAGTCCAGTGACTATATTATATGCATTAGAGTGACAGGCAATCTTCCACAAGAAAGCCTGGTAATGCATATGGAATGATAATACATTTAAAACACCTATTTCAGAGAACATTTGTTCTTGTAATTTTATTGTCAAGAAATCGTATAAAGTGACTTGAGAACCAGGCAAACTTGCAGTGACAAGAACGCTAAGCAAGTGACAAGTATCGGATTTTAATAAATATATAATATAAATATAATAGGTGCAGATCCTCCAGTCTTAAGTCCAGTTTTCCCCTACGTGAATTAGACGTATCACTAATTCATTGTCTACAATGACCTTGACATATATTACGACATCACATTCTGTACAAGCAATGGTTAGCGAAATATCTATACAAACATACTGGATTAAATATGGAATAACAAGATCTTTTAGTCGCTGAAATCCGATATAAATAGAAATAATAAAATTGTTGACGTTACCGATCCTCTGAATTTACTAATTGCTTGTTTTGAAATTCTATACGAATAAATATCATTAACAAAGGAAAAACATTTTCTAAAACAAAACAAAAAAACAAATGGCTCATATTTACGGCTTCCATTGTTTTCTTCAGAACTCTGAAAGGTTTTTTTTTTCTATTTATGGAGATGAAGGAAGAATGATATTATAAGGGCATCTAGTCTGTTCAGATAAATAACTATGCGGCATTTCGTTATTTTGTTCGAGTACAAGGACGCTGCTGCATATTTTTCAAATTTTTTCCGCGATAGTTCTTCTAAACAGACTAGCAATAAATATTATAAAAATTTACACGCAGTGTAAAGTCCGACAGTTCGGAATATAAATTGTTCTATCTTAAATTAAGTATACCACCAAGCAACGAATCCCTCGAGAACATTATTTTTAAGAGAATTAGCGAAAAACTAAACATTCCAAATTAGACTTTAAACTCAATATTTACGTACGCTTTCGGCCAATGGGTACTTGGCCGTAATAATTCTATCTCGAAAAAAATGCGACACGCTCAACTTTTTAACAATTACACCAAACCGTCGTATATTACATTTATATGTAATTCGCTAAAGCCTGAATCCATCTTATAACTTTGATAAACATTATCATCATCTCAGCCATAAGAAATCTACAGCAGGCCTCTTCCATAGATTTTCCAAAAGACCATGAAGGCGTTGGTTGCAGAGCACAGACCCTGAGGTTAGTCCACCTCATAGCTGGTCGTTCTATAAGGACATACGACGACCAGCCATGAGATTAATAATGTTTACAAATAATAATACTCTAAGAGAATCGCTAGTATGTAGTTTTAGAATTGTTTTGTCTGCGTTCTAGGCTAGACTCAATATTATAACTGTGGGTGATTTTGTAAGCATACTCTAATTAGAAGATGAAGGCGCCGTAAATAGGCTTGCCCTTGCCATTGACGGAAGGTCGAAATCCTTTAGGCGTCTCGAGAAGTAACGACAAACATGAGGGGAGAAAGATGGTCTGCATAGTCGTTACAGAATATGCAGTCCTCGCCCATCTTTCCCCCTTTCAGTTCTTATGTAACATACTCGTAGTGAAAGGTACCGGAGGATCATTTAGTGCCAACCAGAAAATATGAATTTCTGGATAGCTACGCCAGCAACTTTTTTAATGCAAAGCCGAAAGTTTAAAATATATAGCTTCCAGTGTATTGTTATTAAATATTGTTAAATCTTATAACATCTTCACGATTCAAACCACGAAAAAAAAAACAACGAAATCCCATATTTCCCTTTCAGCTTAGCATAAATTTTCCTATTAACCCGTTGTAAGCATTAGTAATCTTACGGTAAATTACGTATTATTATATAACATAATAATACATAACACCTAACAATAACTAAGGTCACATGTATAAAATGTAGGCAACACTAATCATAGTGGTGTAGCTTAACACATCAAAAATGTAACCAACATGTAAAAAGAATATACCTACACAAACATTATTCAAATCAACAGGTTCACAAATACAAATATAAAAATAATAAAATATGCAAATTACTTTAGTAAATAACGTAACTAGATGTGTCCTGATTCTAAAACTAGTAATCTTATGGTGGAGAACAACGTACGTAGCTATCTCTCTCGCACATCGCAAACATTTTAAGCATATAAAATCATTTATATTATTTAATGAACCGGAAAAAAAATTACGATATTAATCGAGTTTTTTCCGGTACATGAAATAATATAAATGAATACTCACGGAAATTTAGTACTGTTATATAAAATCATTGGTTAGGGATATTAGGCTATATTGTTTTGTAATAATAATAACAATAATTAGGAAGGAGGTCAGGAGGTTTCTGAGTCTGTAGCCCCTACCGCCAGCAGCTTAGGCCCTGCCCCGCTGTCGGCGGCATTCTAGGTTTAAGTTTTTATAATGTTTTTATTGTTTTTTATATAAACATTGTAAAAACTTAGGCTTAAGATTAATAAATATTTATTTATTAATCTTAAGCTGTATAACAATAAATATCTTGCAAAAATTGAACATTTTTGGTATTGGTTGTATTTCGTAAGCTCCTACGAACTTTTGTATCAAGTGATTTTACAAGAATTGTTCTAAAGAATGGTCGTTCAAATATGTTTTATATTAGCTCTGCGCATACTTTCTCGCGAAAACGTGCACTCACATCATACACCGCCATAAAGCCGAATTGAGAACCTACTGTATTTAAGTTTAGCAATAACAACTGACAAGCGTTACAAAATTGTTGTATTATGGCGTAATGTTTGATTATACCGTGTGTAGTAAATGTTTTTCATTCAAACTCAGCTGTGTATGACGATTGGCCTAGATCCCTTCATAATTTTCAGCGACATTTCTGTTTATACAAATACTAGATCTGAGCGTAGCGAAAAAAAAACCTGTGCGTTTATAATTTTTTTTTTTAATTCGAATCTTTTTTAGAGACAGACTACAAGTCTATGCCATCCCCACCGTAACCTTATAGTAATGGTACATTATTATTACTCTTAATATAATTACATTTAAATTTTAATTTATATTGATTACTTTTTTACATGCATTACATTTAAGGTTGGGTTCAGAGCGCGTTTCTATCTTTCTCGCACATCGCAACTTTTTTAAATATATAAAATTTGTTAGGAAAGTGAGAAACAGTTTTTGTTTATTTATCTATGAGAAAAAGTTTGAATAAAGTTTTATTCTGATGTCATTTATATTAGCGTATTTAAATTACGAGTATTATATACTACGTTAGTGAATAAAAATAATATTGTTTGTTTATTGAGGCCTCTATTGAGGCCTTATTGAGGCACTATAAAAACGATGACCTAATTACCAACATAATTAGTTTTCGTAATAAATAAACAATTAAAATAAGATTAAATTGTGACTCAGCAGGTAATATAGGTATTTTATCAATAACATAAATTTAGTTCACAGTACAAATATAAATTTAAAGAATACTTTACATACACCCGAAAGACAACACTTCTTGGACTGCCCAAGAAGAGTTATGAATATACATTAATTTTCAAAAAACAGATTTACAATAAATACGACACAATTTTTGTTTGTATATTTACAAATTGATTTCGATAATCCAGAGTCACAACGATTTCAGTGTTTTTTATATGTATATGATTATGCCTCTACAATTTTCTTTTTACAAATTTCACAATAACTTCTAACATGAAAAAAAATTAAAATTTTGAACCAGAAAACAGTCATCGATATTGGATCATAAGTAACCATGGTACAGCCGTTTTACAGGAGTTTTAAATGGTTTTCTATCCCTAAATACATTTAGGGGAAATTCGTTTTCTCAAATGATACCTTATTATAAATAAATATTTGTGGACATTTCACACAACACCATCTAGCCCAAACTAAGCAAAGCTTGTACATACTATGGAAAATAGATGGCTGATAGAATACATATTACTTTTTTTTTTATACACTATAGATCTACGATTGACCACCAACTCGCCTGATGTTAAGCGACGGTGTGGCCGAGGATGGAGCTCGTCGATCTAGATGATATCTATTCACTCTAGCCTTGAAAATTCCAAGATTGTAGGTCTCAGGAAAAAGAGATGGCGGCAACGAATTCCATTCTTGTGCAGTACGCAACAGGAATGTGGATCGATATCGCTGAGTACGGACTTTTGGCATTTCAACGAGAAATGGGTGGTAACTATAATGTACTGGCAAAAATTACGGTCTCAACGATTTTCGCGAGAAAAATATCGCATTATCATAAGTTCATCGGCAAATCAGCGAAATATACATAGAAAAAACGAGCACTTCTGTTATGTAACTGATAACAAAATAGTATCTTATCATAGGTAGCCGGTAGAGCGGGACAGGTGGCGTGCGTCAGCGTTGTACCGTGGTTACCTACATATACAAACAAAGACCGTGCTGCGATGATCTCATGGTTTATATTTGTTTGCAGGTACATAACTGTTTTCTGTTTATATACGGGTATGGCTTGGTAAGCCATAGCGTGAGATTTCAATTAATGAGTCTTTACTTGATTATACGGCGAGTAATGTATTTTAAGTTGTTTTTAACAGACTGCGTATCTTTTAAATCAGCCCTGTTTGTACAAACTGTCCCATTGCTGGGCGCGGGCCATTTCTCATTGTGAGAAAGGTAAGGCCATTGTCTACCACGCTGGCCAAGTGCGCGTTGGCAGACTTCACAGATCTTCAAGATCATTGAGAACTCTCAGACATGTAGGTTTCCTCACGATTTTTCCTTCACCGTTTGAAGTTGGCGGCAATCAACAATGCGCACATAACTTCGAAAAGTCAGAGGTGCGTGCCGCGGGATTCGAACCCACGACCTGCGGATTGAAAGTCAGACGGTCTCCCGAATAGGCTGCCGGAAACTACAACTACCTACTACTACTGCGTATCTTATCTTATTAGGGGTCCGATACTCGGAAGCACTTTGAGCCATTGGACCCTTTTGTACTTGCCCCAACCTTACTTACACATCCACAACTGGTATTCCAAAGAAGGACTTCATTAACCTCAGAATACTACCTGGTTCGAAGTGCCTATACTCCTCCAGTTCAGGGTAAGCCGATCCAAAGAGGTCTTGCCGCTTGCTTGCCATTGAGTCGCAACTACACAGTTTAAGTTATATGGACATGGACTCCTCAGTTTCTCCGCAAGCCCTGCATTGTGGGCTTTCCGCAAGTCTCATTTTGAACAGATGACCTTTATTCTCGTAGTCCGGTCATTGCTCCCATTAGAGTTCTTGCCTGTGTTCTGGTATAGTTGCAGATTCTTCTGTGCCACTTGGCACCCGCTCCTATAACCGCCTTGGAGTGCGTGAGTCCACTCATTGCGTTCCATTCGAGCTTGTGTCGCTTTGCAACATGCTCGTTGATCGCCGTATTCACCGTTCCATGGGCTATCCCCACAAAGGATCTGGTCCTAAAAGAGGCTTACTGGATCCCTCTCTTGCTAGCTCATCCGCATTTTCATTCCCCACAACCCCAACATGGCCCGGTACCCAGACCAGCCTTAGATTGTTGTAACCCGACTGCTTAAGAAGGAGGGTTGTTTTTCGAGTGTATGTTTGTATGTATGTATATTTGTATATGACAGCCTACAGCCTAAACGGGTATTTTGATTTGCGAGGAGTCGTTAGATTTGTCTGCACTCCCTGAGTGTCTATAGACTATATTTTTTTTTGTAATAATAATTATAATACATCTCTCGCAAAAACAAAAAATGCGTTTTTTT
This sequence comes from Lycia hirtaria, assembly GCA_947563715.1. Lineage (NCBI taxonomy): Eukaryota > Metazoa > Arthropoda > Insecta > Lepidoptera > Geometridae > Lycia > Lycia hirtaria. The sequence continues at coordinate 3,169,884 of OX387386.1, forward strand.
TGTAATCTCTAACGAACTTTTTTGTAATAAAGTTATTTTATATAATTATTCTAAAGAATGCGCATTTATTAGGTTTCCTCACGATGTTTTCCTTCACCGTTTGAAGTTGGCGGCAATCAACAATACGCACATAACTTCGAAAAGACAGAGGTGCGTGCCGTGGGATTCGAATCCAGGACTTGCGGATCGCAAGTCAGACGGTCTCACCACTAGGCTGCCGGAAACTCAGAAAACAATGATTTTCTTTAACTAAAAAGGTTGCGATGCGCGAGAGAGATAGCTGCGCGCGTTGAACTCCGCCGTAAGGGAGATTGGCGTCTATGTGGGCTCGAACCTGAATGACTATCACAGCAAGATAACATAGATATATCTCGTAACTTTCCAAATGTGGCACCAATCAGCCTCAATGTCACGGCTTTTTGATTCTCTACCTACTCTACGGAGTAGGCGATTTTTGAAACAGGTGTCGATGTCCACTAGTGGTGGACACCGAATTGGGGGACAACGGGAATCAACGCAATTTAAGTATGTAAACTAACATTTTTTATATGAAATAGTTTATTGATGCGCGAGAGAGATAGCTGCGCGCGTTGAACTCCGCCGTAAGGGAGATTGGCGTCTATGTGGGCTCGAACCTGAATGACTATCACAGCAAGATAACATAGATATATCTCGTAACTTTCCAAATGTGGCACCAATCAGCCTCAATGTCACGGCTTTTTGATTCTCTACCTACTCTACGGAGTAGGCGATTTTTGAAACAGGTGTCGATGTCCACTAGTGGTGGACACCGAATTGGGGGACAACGGGAATCAACGCAATTTAAGTATGTAAACTAACATTTTTTATATGAAATAGTTTATTGATTGACCCTCGACTCGCCTGACAGCGGCGTAATGGTCAAGGATGGAGTTCGTCGAAATACAGAAATCTATATATTCGCTCTTGATAACTATGATCTTGGAACTTTCAAGGCTAGAGTGAATAAATAGATGTTTTCTAGATCTACGTGCCATCCTCGGCCATACTGCCATACAGGCTTACCATGTAAAAAATGAAAGCTTTAAAAAAATCCAAGATTGTAGATTTCAGGAATCAGGGAAGACGGCAGTTCCTTTCCTGTGCAGTACGCATCAAGAACGCGGACTTAATCGTTAGCTTTTGACCGACTTCAAAAAAGGTTCTCAATTTGGTTACATTTTTTATGTTCGTTACAGCATAACTCATTAAATAAGCCCATTTGGCCATTCAGATTACAGAAATTTCATCAAATTCGGTTCGGTAGTTTGGTTTCTATCAGTTTTAAAAAGCATAAAAACACATTATAGTCCGCGATTACGAATAAAGAGCGAAAGGGGTGATATTTCACAACTATCAAGTTTATAAAGTTCAGAACCAGTACAATGTTCAGGTTATGTAACGCTTTACCTTGCGGGATGCGCCGGCGCAGCGGCTCGAGGCGATTCGATATTAAAATTGAAGGTGATTTAATCGAGACTACGTGCAGATAACTACACAGAGACAACCGATGACTTTCCAATACCAACTCGTACCTCTAATTAAATAGCAGCCGTTATTAAAGGACGAGGCAAGGCCCCGAGTACAGTGGAATAATTTAACAGAGAATATGCATGAGTTATTCATTTCAAAGAAGAAATATAATAGGGAATATGCATGATTTATTTAATTATAAAAAAGCTAACCACAAATAGATCCAATTCACAAAAACAAAAATAAAATACCTTCAAAAATAAGAAATTAACAAGAATTTTAGTTTAAAGTTAGACAGAGAGCACACGATAGCGGATGATGACGTCATGGTTCAAGTTCGCCGTACAAATTCAATACAAACTTTTAACAACCCTTTTTTTGGTCGTAGGTTAAAAATCGGCTCATCCGAGTGGAGTACCACAAAGGAACATACATACATAATATAGGATGAAAAACACATTATTCTCCTTTCGCGTAGTCGAGTAATAAACATAAGCACCATAAATGAAGAGTCTTAATGTTTTCGATATTATTACTCATTCAAATGAAACAAATCACCTGTCTCACCTGCGACCATGGACGCGACAGTGTTCGAAACGTCAGATTTTAAAATTACGTAAAATATACGCAATAAATCCGTTAAAAATTCTTTAATTTCAATGAAAAGTCTTGACTTTTGACGGACGCGGCAGTGTTCGAAACGTCAGATTTTAAAATTATGTAAAATATAAGCAATAAATCCGTTAAAATTGTTTAATTTCAATGAAAAGTCTTTTACTTTTGACTGACGCGGCAGTGTTCGAAACATCAGATTTTAAAATTATGTAAAATATACGCGATAAATCCATTAAAAATTCTTTAATTTCAATGAAAAGTCTTGACTTTTGACGGACGCGGCAGTGTTCGAAACGTCAGATTTTAAAATCAAGTAAAATATAAGCAATAAATCCGTTAAAATTGTTTAATTTCAATGAAAAGTCTTGATTTTTGACTGACGCGGCAGTGTTCGAAACGTCAGATTTTAAAATTATGTAAAACATACGCGATAAATCCGTTAAAAATTGTTTAATTTCAATGAAGTCTTACTTTTTAAGACAGGTCTAAAATTTTACAACTAACAATGATATTTTGATAAACTGAACGAACGAACCCTCTATATGTTGAGGGTGTGGAAAAACATCGAATATGTGTTAATTTTGTTCGTTATTTGTGTCTCTAATGGTTTTATAGTCCATACTCGGGATTCTCTATTTAGGAGATGACTATATTTGCAGCCCACACGCCTCTCCAGAACACCTTGTTAGCTTCTATTCATCTAGTCTCATTGAAATCAGCTATGATTAAGGAAACTGTGTTGCGTAATTGCGTAAAGCGCAATACACACACACCCGCCGACTTTTGACGGCAACTGTGCTGACATAGGCCCAACCTATGCCAAATAGGCCGCCGGTTTGTGTTGGTGGGTCTGGTGTGCACTTTAGGTAAGCTTTTCGACGTGTATTTTAACTCTCGACCAAAAAAGAGACGATCTATGCCTGTCTGCGGCATTGTAGCTCAGAAACGAATGGACCAATTTTGATTTAGTTTTTTGTTTCATATAGGATTTGATTGAGTGCTCTTAGCTATGTTTCATCTGTAGGCATCTATATATATTTATCTTACTCATATACTGATATTTATAATATGTATGCCTACATTTATTAATTACATTTATCATACACACAACATATTACATATATACATATTATAAATGTCAGTACATATATGAGTAAGATAAATCTTACACATCAAAATCGCTTCAGCCGATTTTATAATTTTTTTTTTTAGTTTTCTATGCTTGTTTAGAAAAGAGGAGCACGCCGGAAATTCGGGCGATACAAAAATTACGGAGATGCGGCGATTGCCAACAATATAAGTTAGCCCAGAAAATAAAATCACCATCATGAAGTTTGCATCGATGCATTTTGTAATAATATGACTTTACTTATCCTATTTGCATACATGATCCATCTTTCTAACCTATGACACTCAGGGAATGAGGATGCATCTAACGAACCCTCGCACACCAAAATCTGTCAAACATATACATACGCACATAATACACTCGAAAAACACAACCCTCCTAGCACAGCCGGGTAGAAAGAATGCTACAGTGTAGCATCCCAGCAACTGTGGTGTAGCAGCTACACTACAGTTGTGAAGCACCACCCACACATTTCTCATCATGACTAGGGATTCGCAACTATCACTTAATCTGCAGTCTGAATAAAATCTGACATCACACATTCCTTAATAACATATGATTCATCGTCAGAAATAGTTATGTCAACTCAAGCTTAATTGTTTGGCTGCCAAGGTCGCTAGCATTTGTTGTTATTGTAAGTCACATTGACAGACCAAGTCTCAATGGATCTGTCTGTACTCATTTGATCCATTGATACTAGTACTTCTATGTAGGTAATTTTAGATTAGCCCTGTTACCAGTTAGAAACATCAAAATCATCATTTCATGTGTTCACAATGTGTTACGACCCAAAATGACAAGTCCCAAAAGGCCAAGTCTGAAATTCAGTTACAAGTCAATATCGCAGTTAAAGTTGGAGAATGTTGATGGATATTTCAAAAACAAGAATGAAACGCTTTGATTCTAACTTTCATCTTGCGTGCTATATTATGGAATAGATTCCTGAGTAGATCTTTTATGATTGATATAATCTCGATGTCTGTAAGTGACGAGTGAATCGGTTCCTTCTAGAAACTACTTGGTTTCGAGCAGGGTCGTCCTTGATGCTTACTGCCCAGGAGTGGAACACACCACATTCACTCTTTCCTGACCGCTACAATCTTGGTAATTTCAAGTTGAGTTAATAGATTTCTTCAAGAAGAAAAAAGAAATAATTTTAAAGTTTAAAAAACTGAAACAAACGACTTCTAAGAACGTTATTTTGTTTACTTGTAACATTAGTAAGGATAATAATTAAACAAGGCGCTCAAGCATTGAAGTACTTAACTGTATTTTCTCCTTATACACATTGGATGAGGAGTAAGTAGGTTTTACTTTTCAAGCGCAATAAATCCCTTACGATTGTAAACTTTTTAAAGAGACCTTTCTTCACACACTCGTTTCTTTTTCAAGAATGACATTTGTCATTGAATGTCAAATGCTTCGTCGTCGCAGATTAGAAAATGTGCAGATGTTTATATGAAAAACCTCAACATTTGACACTTTTGTAAAGAAAAACGTGTCAGTGGAACTCTGCGATTCTATAATCTGACGCACTCACTCAGGAATCCAATGAAAATATTTTTACTTTTAGAGATTATTCAAAAAGTAATAAAGCAATGTTTCTAAAATAATGATGGAAACAACTTGGGAGCTCTCTCTATACGTCACTTCACGAAACACAAAAATTGGTTCTCGAATGACGGAGTAATTCGTGTTCATACATTAAAAAAAAAAATAGAATAACTTAACCCTCGTTCTTATGCAGTCGGGTAAAAAATGGGCTCCATCGTGGACCACAAGTTTGCTTAGCATCAGATGAGTTGGTAGTGTCAAGCTTGCACTATAAAGTTAAAAAATCTGCCTGCTCAAGATGGATGGCAAAGTTTTTCGACTATGTAAGTTTCCATATTGTTTCTTGTAGCTTAAACGGTTTCAATAAGTAAAATTTGGTAAAATTGGTAAAATTAGGTTTGGGAGATTTCAATTAGTAGAATGTCGATAGATTCTCATCTGAGGCTACATTTGTTTTGGTAAAAAAGCCTTTTAAAAGGAACTGACAATCAGGTGCTCAGATCCAGTTGTTCCGTTTCAGTTTTTAGATTAATTGTACATAATAAACTTGTTTTAACTAATGCTGGATTCTAGCATCGTAATATGTGTGCACAAAAATATGCAGTGAACAAAAATATGGTCATTATGGCTGAATCATAAGCAAACAGTCATACATGTATTATTTTCAAAATAAACATCTGCAACTGAGTGTAAAAATACTTATAAATAACAAATGCACATCTCTCACAAGGAAAATGCAGCGTACAAAGTAAAAAATGCATTGTCATTCAGCCTAATATTTGTCAGGTTTTAAAACCAGAAAGAAAAACAAATGAACATAACTAAATGAATGAAATGAAGTGCTCTCAGCGGAGAACATTTAAATTCAATCGAAGCATCACGGCCATTTCAATACATAATTGATTGATTGTCAGGCTAATGTGCGGGAATGTAGGTCAAGCAGCCCTAGTTCAAACCACACTTTATTAACCTACTAGAAACTTGTAGTTACGGCTTATGAATAAATCAATTCAATATTATAGAAGCAAAAAGTAAATCTTGTTGTTTGTTACGTTTTCATAGCTAAAGAACCAAATGGATCATGAATATTCATGATTTATATGATTCAGTGTAGAGATATAAACTCTCAATAATCCGTAATTCCACAGACTGCTAAATTATCTCAATATACTATAGTTCAAAAGAATGGAAAGTTCATAGTATATCAAGAAATTAGCAGAATTGTTAACCTCCTTCTTTTTGAAGCATTTATAAACATAAGTAAAAATCTGTCTCTCTGACAGTTTGTTATGTCTGCACAATTAAAACCTGATTGGATCAAGTAGAAATTCACTATTAACACTGCTTTATCCGGACTGACTGATAGACAACATACAGCCTAAAACCTAAACTCATGAGATATGAAATTTGGACAGTGCCTTCCTTATGAAATATAGCCATCTCCTTGATTTCTCAATCATGGGAAAACTTAAAAGTACATATTATTTGCTTTTAGTGATATTTTTTTTACGATTTTAGTGACCTTGAAAAGGATAGATATTGTCATCACCATTCATTCACAGGTGAAACCACAAAATATAATATATGAATTAAAAATACACAAAAACAAATAAACAAGAGAAAATATATTCTTATCTTCATATTCTTGTAATTTGGAGAAATCTTCAAAAACCATAGGTACTAATATTGATGTATTAGATTATGCTTACTAATATGCCTTTGTTGGCCAGCTTATATGTCTTATAAAATATGCAAGTCCTAGTATCCTAGTATCCTAGTATTATAAAAACCAAAATAAATCTATCCGTTTTCATGGCAAAACAGCTGAACTGATTGTCATGAAATTTGCTACTGAGATAGCTGAGAACCTGAAGATGAATATAGGCTAAATTTTATCATCACTACTTCTTTTCTCCATCACTCATTACATCATTATTTTTTTACTGGATGAAACTGCTGGGCACAGCAAGTGACTCAACACTGGGTCTGTTAAATCAAATAACAATAAATGAATAAGCATGTTTCAAGTCATCTGCGGAACTAGCCTCTCTGGTTTCTATCAAAGCTTACACAGCTTTCAAATACATAGAATGTAATCAATGCAAAAGCAAGTAAAAACTTGGGTGTCAACTTGGATACCAGCCGTGCATAGTTAAAATAAATGCTGATGAAGCTGATTATGAAAACAATACTTCAGCTATTTGATCATGGAAAAGTAACAAACAGACAGACAGTTACATACTTTCACTTTAAGAATATATATCAGATTTAGCTGTACACAGGTAACAGTTTAGAAATAACTAATTCAAACTAAAAATAATAGATTTTTGGCGCAAGTTAAAAGTAGAACAAAGAGGACTTTTATTCATCTTGTTTACCATAAAGAAACCACGATGATTTGAAGACTTGATGTAGTTATTTGAACACATAAACCATATTTTAACAATTTGTTAAGTTGCAATATGAAGTAAAGTGAAAGTTTTTTGTGTAAGATCAGCAACTGATTGACTATTGTTTACAACACCTCAAACACTTTGTAATGAAACCAAAAAATTGTGAACGATAGTTTGATGAAAAGTGCTATCTACATTATATGACTCTTGCTTTAAGTAGGTACAAGTGACTTCTAGCAAGGTGCTACCAATAAAATTAATGAGATCAATTAGGATGCACAAGTGTGCGTCCGTGCGGTGATGTGCGTCCGGCGCTCCGTAGCGCCGCTAGGGCGGGTCCTCAGGCAATATATTATAAATAGAGCTTTTAAAACCATTGCCAATGCATGTTTACTACTCGCATCAGCCGCCTAATGACCTTGTACTCGCCTGCTGGATAGATCCGCACCGAAATTCGTATTATGTTTATAAATCAGAACTCGTGACGTCATTGTGACAAAATTACACCACATAAATCTGTAAGGACATTCCGACACGAGTGTAAACATCGCAAAAACGCAAATAATATCTTCACTTCTCGAGAAAATTAAGAATTTGACACGTTTACCGTATTGTCTGCTACAAAATCAGGAATGTGAAGGAACACCCTAGACGCACCATAAGAATTACGTGATTGTAAATATTGATATTACTGTACCTTTTCCGCGTTAACTTATTATCAATTTCACTGATCACTGCACAAGACTAACATTAACAGTTAATTTATAAGAATTTTAACAAGAGAACAAAAACATCGGCGTAGTTAGTGTAGCGGTCCGTTTAACGCTCACTCAATGTTTCCCTTCTCACTCACTTTACTTCACTAGATCGATCTAGGAAAGGAACGGATTCGGTAATTCGTTCGGAAATCCCGAGCAGTAGCCGACGGCAACTCTGTGGCGAATGGAATGAACGAAACGCCGTTCGTGACGAGACGAGAGCGCACGCACTTGAAGTGGACTCGCCCACTAAGTGACGTAATAACCGGTGAAGATAGTTTACATGAGTTTACATGCTACATGTTTATGTATATGTATTTAGAATCAAATTGAAAGTTCTAATTACTTTTCCCGCAATAATTTATTCAATTCGTATGTTATTTGAAAAAGTGGCATGGCAGCTAAAATATCATATAGGAGTTCATTCAAATAAACAACTTTTGCTGGAAACTCACAATTTTTAGGGTTCCGTACCCAAAGGGTAAAAACGGGACCCTATTACTAAGACTTCTCTGTCTGTCTGTCTGTCTGTCTGTCTGTCTGTCTGTCTGTCTCCAGGCTGTATCTCATAAACCGTGATAGCTAGAAAGCTGAAATTTTCACAAATGATGTATTTTCGTTGCCGCTATAACAACAAATACTAAAAATAAAAAAAATAAAAATATTAAGGGGGGTCCCCATACATTAAACGTATTTTTTTCGTATTTTTTTGGTCAATATTAAAAACGGTAACAGGTAGACGCTTAAAATTTTCACAGAATATTTACTTGTATATTACCTTTCAAAATAAATAATTAAATAACAATAAAGTAAATATTAAAGGGGGGCTCCCATACAACAAACATAATTTTTAAGCAATTTTTACTCGATCTTAATTAACAGGTAGAAACTTGAATATTTGTAAGTAAATATTTAGAAATATATTAACTATAAAAATAAATACCTAATCTAATACATAAAAACTCACAAAATGAAAATAATCCGTGCATCTAAACGCGGTGCGAGCGCCGCGCCGCGATGTGGTGGTGGCGCGAGAACGAGGCAGTTGCTATATTGCTAAGCAACGGCCGCGCGGGTAGCGGGGGAGGTAACATCACGGAGCGAGCCATAGCCGCGCGTATTCGCGCGAGCGTTGTCATGCTACCCGGATGTGTATCGAAAACCTACCTATAAGTTTGCAATTTACTACTTGGAATTTCGTTGATTTCTCGTTATTTTATAAATAGAACTAAACTTTGTAGTATTATAGATGATAGTACGGAACCCTTCGTGCGCGAGTCCGACTCGCACTTGGCCGATTATTTATCTAGGTGTAGCCAAGGGTGGTCCTAAGGGGGGGGGGGGGGGGATGAGGACCGACACCCCCACTTACCCCGATCCAATAGGTTTTGATGAAGGGAATCAAAACCTATAATTTAAACACAAAAATAGGGTCTTTATGCAAGGAAGGAGGGTCCAGATTTTAAAGTGCTTTAACTGTGTCATGTGGGTCCAGCCCAGATTTTGACCCGTGAGAGCGCTTGTAGACGTCCGTTTTTTTTACCGGACAACGGACCGAATTTTCAGAAAGTGTGTGTAGACGCACCGGACATCGGTCCGGTGAAAATTCGCCGGACCGATGTCCTGTGCGGCTACACACTCTCATTATAAACATTATACGCCACCGCGAATCCGGTGAAATTTCGGGCCGTTGTCCGGTAAAAAAAAACGGACGTCTACAAGCGGCCCAATAAACAGATAATTTAGTACATTTGTGGGTAACAATTGAATATTTCTTCTAAGAAATACGTTTTTGAAGACGTTAAAGTAATGTGACATACGTATTTAGGGTTTATGAGGCAAATTCTCTTTTGGTCCGTCATCATGCCCATCGTCCCAATCATCACGCAAAATTATGCGATTGTGGCGCTACGACTGGGGGACAAGTTAATTTAAACAGACTTTATAAGGTAACAAAACTATGTACTTAGTACTAGTTTCACCAGATGGCGTGGTTTTGAAATAAATAAAATATCTCAGTTTTTGGGATACCGGACACGATCATTTCCAATGAGACAGCGATATTACGCATACTTTCTCACAAAAAACGTACACTCAACAGCGTATCAAGCGTACCGAAATCGTAAGTTAGACTGCAAAACTGCTTTTCCGAAGTCCGGTATTTTGTTTTACTGTATAGGTACATACTTGTTATTATGAAAATCCTTACTTCATTGTTCTCGTGTCGCGTCGATCGTTACACATCTGTCAAGTTTATCTAAGAGCACAAACGAGACGTCAGTTCCCATTTTCAACCGACTTCAAAAAAGGAGGAGGTTCTCAAATCGACTGTATTTTTTTAAATGTTTGTTAACTCAGACTTCTCTTTCGACTGGATGAACCGATTTTGATGATTTTTATTTTATTTGAAAGTTGGTAATTCCCGTGTGGTCCCATTTCAATTTGGTCCAGTTCTGAAAATGGCACCCATGAGAAGTCGGCTGCTTCGGTTTTTTATACTATAATTATTTGCTCCGATAGTTATCTTTCCAAACAGACACAAATTCCAGTAGATTTCCAGAGTTTTTATGTAGTCGTGCGTCCCGCGGGCACTGATGACGTAAGAAGTTGCAACTGTGTGACTGTGTCGTCTACCTGCAATGGCTTGACCTAAATTGGTATAGACGCAGAACGAAACTATCCTCGGGTATATAGACTGTACTCGCGTCCTCCTATCTAAGCAATTTGTTAACTCTTTTTAGCCGACTGCGTAAAATGGAGGGTATGTTGATATAGGGGTATGTTTCTATATATGATCACCTACAGTCTAAACGGGTTGACCGATTATAATGTGCAAGATTTCGTTAGATTCGTCTTCACTCCCAGAGTGTCTATAGACTATATTTTTTTGTAATAATAATTATATTATATCTCTCGCAAAAACAAATTATGCGTTTTTTTTGTAATCTCCAACGAACTTTTTTATAACATAGTGATTTTATACAATTATTCTAAAGAATGCGCATTTATAATCATTTACAGCGACTTTAGGCATACTTTCTCGCAAAAAACGTACATTCGACAGCGTATCAAGCGTAACGGAATCGTAACTTATACTGCAAAAACTGATTTTCTGCAGTCGGGTATTTTGTTTTTTTCCATACTTGTTTACTTGTATAGCTGTTATCCGACTACAACGAAGCCAGAAGATAAATGGTTATGGTAGGTATATAAATTCTTTATTGTACACCAATTGAATAAATACAAATAATATACAACAACATACAAAATTAGTGTGACAACAGGCGGCCTTATCGCTAAAAGCGATCTCTTCCAAGCAAACGTAGTGATATATATATGTATATGTATATAGTGATGAATAGATAAAATAAGTAAAAAATAATAATAAAACATCTTTCATAGAAAAAGTAGTTCCATAGAAAAAGTAAGCTATTCAGTTAGTCAGCGACCCGCAACAAACCAGATTCGTCAGTGTCAAAATCTTTCGAGTCCACAAGATTTCCTTGGAACACTGGAAGTACAAATCTAGACCTAGACTTACCTTATTTAAACTCTTGTTTTTCCCAAGTAGACCCACATAAATAAATAACAGTATCAGCCATAGAGACAGTCTGGGAAGAAAATAATAGATCCCCTATACTGATAAATGTCCAGTAAAGAGATCGTTCACACAGACATTTAGGACGTATTCAGGTTAGGGGCTCATGGGGTTAAAAACGGTTTTAAAGCAGTTATGTTTATCATGCGGGGTTGCATGCTCTAATTTTATTAAAATGAAGAGAGGAAGAGAAATTAAGAGATCCGTACACGCACAGAAGTCAGAAGTCAAGCATATTGAAGTGGCACCGGGCAGGGCACATATTATTACATAGCACGTAGAGTTGATGGCCGGTGGGGTTGAAAAGTTCTCGAGTGGAGACCACGAATCGGCAACCGCAACGTAGGAAGACAAGTCACATGGTGGATAGAAGACTTCATACAAGTGGCAGGAAGACGCTGGATACAAGCAGCTTTTAACCGATCTTTTTGGAAATCCATAGGAGAGGTCTCAAAACGACTCGAAACGGAAAATCGATTACTTGTCATTAAAATATATACTGTAAATGGGCTAATATTATTTCTAAAGTAGAAAAATATGCCTCATGACAGATGACACTCAGAGGAAAGTGCCCCTCCGTGTTCACGCCTTAATCCGCCCCACACATGTAGTTACGTAAACAAAATAAAGAGGGGAGCCCCGTTACCACAGTATATACAATAGGTGCTTCTGTTACAGAGTTCGCAGCTATTGATTGCTGAGGGTAGGGGATCTCATCCTAATTTTCTGTCACGAAATTCTCTCTATTACGCGGGGTCGTTTTTGCATGCTATATTGGCTGCAACTGTTGTTTTCATCTGGAATGATTTATATTCGGGTCTGTAAAGTTTTTTTTTTATCGGAACGACATAGTCGGCAACGACAAAGTTCCTTAAAAAGATTGAAAAAAATATATAGAAAAAAAAAAAAATAGGTACATATGTATTTTATGCGGTTATATGAAGTCTTGAACTATTTATTATAAGGAATCAATTTCAATATTTTTGTAATTGTTGTTGTTTTTATATTTTTAATCATGTTTTAAAGTTTTGTAGATGTGACACGTTAAAGTTGTCCTAGTACTTTTGACTAATCTTCCGATTTAGTTTATAAAATAGGAATGTTTTTGTGAGAGTAGAAAGTATGCGTACCATATAATCGCTGTAAAAACATATATAAATAAGATTACGAAAAAGTTAGTTGCCGGTTACGAAAAAAAAAAACATTTTTTATTTTTGTGAGAATTGTATTATTATTAATACATAAATACATTACTACAAAAAATAAAGCATATGACACTTAGACAGTGAAGACAAATTTAACGACAGTTTCAAAATCGGTCAAGCCGTTTAGTCTGTAGGCGATCATATAGAAACATACATACATACATACATGCATGCATACTTACAAACAAACATAGATAGAAAAGAATAGAAATTATTTTTATTGGATTGGGAGTTAAATAATTATAATAGTTTAAAAAACTGAAACAACTTTTGGAAACAACCGACTTCGAAATGCGCAATTTTGTTTTGAAACCAAACTACTGAAACATATTTAATGAAATTTATATGGGTACAATCTGAAAGTATTTTCTTTCAAATAAAAAAACAAAAAACAAATATGTTTTATAAATGACGGAGTTATACGGTAACAAACATCTCCTCCTTTTTTGAAATCGGTTAAAATACATAAGTAGGGAGCCATATAGCACCTATTTAAAACAACCTTATAGACGGACACAGTGAATGGTCAAAAGAAAAATAAAGATACATAAATGAAAAAAATTCGCACAAAACGGCCGGAAACGAAAATGAAAATGACATACTCTAAAGGGAATAACGTACTCGTCTTCTGGCGTGTAGGGAAAGCTCGTCTCCTGAACTCGGGGAGGAGGGCTGGACTCGGGTTCTTCCTGCAGGGGGCTCTCGTAGATCAGGGTCTCCACCATGGAGCCTTTGGAGCTGCCGAACGATACCCTGTGGGAGAAACAAATAGAACTTAGCAATGAAGCATTGACCTCAGTTACGTTCATTTCATCATCGTAATCTCAGCCATAAGCTGGGCATAGGCCGTGGGAGACCATGGCTTTCCAAAAAGACCGATTGGAAGCGGCTTGTATCCGACGTTTTCCTGTCATTTGTAAGAGGTCTGTCCTCCTAATGGCTGGTTTTCCTACGCTACGCTTGCCCGTCTAACTGATCGTTTGCCTGATATATGTAGGTAGATATTATGTATGTGATTGTGAGTGTATGTATATTGTGAGAAATGTCCATCAATATTTGTTATAGTTTATTTATTTACAATTATTTTAACTGTATGGCCAAAGATGAAGCACGTCGGATTATAGTTCTAAGGAAACAGATAGGAGAAATATTTAAAATAATGTTAAATATATTTGCCACTGGTTTGTACATAATTTTCGCGAAAACGTTATCGTAAGTTATACTACGAAAATCGCTCTTGTGTAGTCCTTATAGAATCTATAATTCTATAAATAGTCTTTAGATACTTGTGAGAATTATTTACTGTGATCTTGGATAATATTTAGGGGTAAAAACAATATAGAACCTTACCTGTTATATTTTTACTTACCTGGTTTTCACCTGTTTTATAAATATAAATAATTAATAAATTATTAAACCGAGTTCAAACTGAAAAGAGAGAAATAGCACGAAGAAAATCAAAACTAGGCGTCTACCTAAGTAGGTACGTATACCAACTATTTATTTTAATACTTTTATTTATTCATTTTTAATAGTATTTACTCGTTCTGTTGCAATACGACTGCGTAATACGTGGACAAACATACATACACTTATGAAATTTGGCACACATGTTTAGAAGCTGGTATAGACTAACATATACAAAAATTGTGCAATTCTGACAATATTACAAACATACAGGTCGAATTGATAACCTCCTTTTTTAAGTCGGTTAAATATGCGCAATGTACCAACGTAAATTGCGGTATCAACAATTTGAACTCTTGAAACCATACAAAATAAAAATTGGTACAAAAACAATAAAAAACAGGTAGCTGTGGCAACCTTTCTCAATAAACTTTTTAATTACATCGCAACAGCCTCTTTGGTGAATGTTGACATTTGATGTCAAACAATAGATGTAGATTTTTTATTTATTTTGACATCACAAAGTTATTATACAAAATAATTTCTGTGAATTTTCTTTTCAAAGGGAAATTATAACGGCTTCACCAATTTACTTTTACTTTCGCAACAAATGAAAAGGTACGGCTGAAATTAAAAGGCTCTTCATATTATTGCGGCTTGTTCGTGGTTGGTTTGGTTAATACCAGAGATCTATATGTACTAAGTTATTAACATACTAGATATGTTTTGAACATTCACTTTGTTCATCGCAACTGCAGAGCAGTGTCTACACCTTGTTCAATTGTCTGCTAGACAGTGACGTGCGTAGTGATGAGCTTTGACGACCCTTTTTTTTAACACCAATAAGTCCACGTTTGACCACCAACTCGCCTGTTGGAAAGCGACGATGTGGTCGGAGATGACCCTTTTGTTATTTGACTGTTCTAGTTTACATTTAATTCTTTGGATTGAATTACTTAATGCTTAGAGAATTAGAGGCCCTATATACCAGGCAAATCAAGGTAATTGAGCTTGTCCTTTTCGGCCTTCACGAGATTCATATCATTCCATTTCTCATTCTTTATTTTCATTTTTTGACAGACTCCCAAAAAGGATGTTCTCAATTCGACTGTATGTTTTTTTTTGTATGTTTGTTCAGCGATTACTCCGCCAATTATGAATTGTTTTTTAATGATTATTTTTTTGTTTGTTGGTAATACCTCAGAAAATAGAATAGAATGACTTTATTGAATATCCATACAGAGTAACTTACATATAACTACTGTACTTGTGTACGTTCAGTACAATCGCTATTTTAAACGTATAAAATCATTGGTTAGGGATATAAGACAAGTTTCCGAAACCGACATGTCTAAGAGTTCTCAATGATCTTGAAGATGTATGAAGTCTGCCAACCCGCACTTGGCCAGCGTGGTAGACTATGGCCTTACCCTTCTCACAATGAGAAGATGGCCCGCAGTGGGAAAGTTTGTACAAACTGGGCTGATAAAAACAAAAAACCGGACAAGTGACATTCTATTTTTTTGTGATTAAATTAAAAATGACCAGTTTTCGGATGTTTTCCTATATGTGTACTCTAAACCAATGCTTCTTGCCAAATTTCATTGTTCTAGGTCAACGGGAAGTACCCCATAGGTTTTGATTCCCTTGTGAGTGTCAAAATGTGCGTTTTTTACGATATATTCGGCTGTAACTTTTTTTTACGAAAACTTAGAAACTTTATTTTTCTTTCAGCAGCGAGATACTATGGATCTGCGTATATGGTTTTAATTTCAACTCGATACCTTCACGCGTTCCCGAGATAAAGGTCTTGACACCCGGACGGACAGACAGACAGACGGACAGACGGACAACAAAGTGATCCTATAAGGGTTCCGTTTTTTCCTATTGAGGCACGGAACCCTAAAAATAATTATTCAGAAATCACTTAAACTGGCGACGGAGCAATGAAAAACATATATATTTCTACTCCTCAGCCAATTTAATAGCAATCAAAGAAAACCTTTTTTTAAATATTTCTCCTACCAAACTAAAGAAATTTATCTCTCACGTTTCTATTACAACTACTCAATAATATTATACGGTAAAAATGTTGATGCGCGAGAGATATATAGATAAACCGCTTAACTGAGTCTGTTCCTGAGGTATGGGAGCGGCACGGGAGGGTTCACATCACATGTAATAGCAACGCTGACGCCCGACTGACACAGACTCAGTTAAGCGGTAGATCTATAGATAGCTGCGCTCATTGAGCGTATCCCTAGGTACCGTGGAAGTTATTAATTCAACCTTACTGTAACACGATCGATTCGAGAACTCCATTATGAACTTTGAACAGTTTCCAACTAAACGTGCTGCTTTCAAGCTATTTTATTCAGGCTACCTCGTTCAAGCTAGCTTGTTCAGGCTAGCTTGTTTTGAACTTTGAACATTGACGTAGAGTTGCAAATAATAAATAATATTGGTTCGGTTTCATTAAGCTTAGTTCGAAACCGTTTAGGTTCCACTACCAAATGGAACCATACTATAAAATAAAACCGGACAAGAGCGAGTCAGACTTGCCCAGCGAGGGTTCCGTACAAACTAGTAGATAAAAGGGGGAAATTATATTTTTTTTTATATTTTCCTTCATAAATCTAAAAATATACATCGTAATATTTAAAAAGTTATAGCTTGACTTGTGCTAATTAAGCTGTTTCGTATGATGTCCCATAAGAGGTTAAAGCACTTTAAAATTTGGACCCTCCTTCCTTGCTTAAAGACCTATTTTTGTGATTAAATTAAAAATGTCCAGTTTTCGGATTTCTTATTGTGTACTATAACACAATGCTTCTTGCCAAATTTCATAGTTCTAGGTCAACGGGAAGTACCCCATAGTTTTGATTCCTTTGTGAGTGTCGAAATGTGCGTTTCTTACGACATATTCGGCTGTAACTTTTTTTTTTCGAAGACTGAAAAAATTTGATTTTTCTTTTTGCAGCAAGAGACTATGGATCTGGATATATGGTTTTAATTTCAACACGATACCTTCACGCGTTCCCAAAATACAGGTCTTGACACCCGGACGGACGGACAGATAGACACACACAAACAACAAACAACAAAGTGATCCTATAAGGGTTCCGTTTTTTCCTTTTGGGGCTCAGAACCCTAAAATATTAATTTTCGGGTGTCGGAACCCACCTTCTTGCGAGGTCGGGTAAAACAAGGCTGTTCCTTAGTTATCAAAAGTGTTGATCTGTAGCATTGTGTAAAAATACGGAGGTGGATAGCGCTACAAAGGGTCTATCCCCTTTAAATCTTAATTAAATGAAGCAATTTTAATGACGGCATCTAGTTATTAAAAGGCTAGGGCCAATTTATATTCGCATTGTGCGTGGCCCAATTCGCCATATCTGGCACCAGTTCAACTCCACATAACCAGGGCATCATCGTCCGAGCATTCCTTCATGTCACCGTTAACGTACAACGTCTTCGCTTTGGCCTAAATTTTTAACCGAGTATTTAAGAATTATAACCCGTAAATATGTATAGCGGTTTTAAGACGCTGTAGTAAATCCTCGTATCGCTCGCGCATGCCAGCATTTTTAATGATTAAGAAATATTTAATAATTTCACAAAAAAATTGATAATATTGCTTTTATCAGAAGCGATTTTGTTCCACTTTTACCCTATGAAATTTTTACCTGTGAAATACGTTGCACCTAGGGTTTTCTAGGTATAGTCAGCCAGGTATAGGGTGTCTTTAAATCGCGAGTACCTAATTAAATATATAGGCTTTTAAATAAACGCGCACCTTCGCAGCCTGTAATATGGCTCGAAATTAGGTGTGGCAGCAGTCAAATGAAAGAAGATGGTAGAGATTTCCTTTCCCAACTTGCACAGTAGCTGTAAGCAACATCTGTTTATTGTTTTAGAAACCATGGCGTCCAAATACGATCCCAACACCGAGATCTTCCAGATGCGGGCGCAGTGGAAGAAGGCAGACAACTGCAGGCTGCAGTGGCACGAACGCTGGAGTTGGCTTCTGGATGAGAGAAAGTGAGTTTCGTCAATATTCTCATCATTTTCAGCTTGCTATCGTCAATTTTGGCTTTAGAAGGAAGCTAAAAATCGCGCAACGAGCTATGGAGAGAGCTGTGTTTGAAGCATCTCTACGAGATCGAATTAGTAATGGCAAAATCCATTGACGTATGAAAGTCATCGACATAACACAACATCCGTTGTGTAACAAGTTGAAGTGTCAGTTGGAAGGGCATATAGAACGTAGAACTGATGGCTGATGGAGCCGAAAAGTTATCGAGTGGAACCACGCACCGGCAAGCCCAGCGTAGGAACACCAGTCACATGATGGACATACGAATTCATACAAGTGTCAGGAAGAAGCTGGATGGACGCCACTTCCATCAGATCTTTTTGGAAATGTATGGGTCTATGTCCAACAGTGGACTTTTTGTGGCTGAAATGATGTCGATGATGATCGTTATCTCTTCTTGAACGCTTCTGATTCTGAACATGGTCTTGGGCCAATTTTGTCCAGTTTCGACCCGTGATCTATGAGATTTTAACCCGACTGCGCAAGAAAGAGGATTATGTTTTTTGCATGTATGTATGCTTCTATATTACCTAATCCTAAAAATGCTTAATTAAACACATTTTACAGTAGCTTTATATACTTAATAACTTAATAACGGCCGCTCAATAACTTTGACAATAGGGCTGGCCACTCAGTTTACACGAACTTAAAAACTAGCAAAAATAGTCTTACGTAATAAATGAATGGGCCCTAATATATACACTTTTTCCTTACAATTTTCGTCTCGTTACTCATGTTTCCAGACGTTTCTAAATAGATGTCGTGAGGCTGTATATCGGATGTGGAATTTAATTTCTAACTCTCGGAACGGTTTCGCATGATGGCGCTTGACATCCAATACGTTGGGACTTTCCTGGCTACCTCAAATATTTACTAAAACCTTCAACTTCGCATTTACAGGGTAACAATATGTATAAGTTTAGAAAATTCAAAAAGCCCTGACAATAAAAGGCTGAACCTATTTTTATGAAATGTAGCTAAGAAAACTCACGACAAAATCCTCTTTTAAACAAAAAAATAATAAAAAACTAGATCAAAATCGGTCTATCCGATATCCAGTATAGTATATATGTCCATCTCCAGGTCCCAAAAATTCTCTGTGCCAAATTTCATATCAATCAATATCGTTGTTCAGACGTTTAGACGTGCAAAGGTAAGAAACAGACAGAGTTATTTTCTCTTTTATAATTAGGATCTCTAAAATACTATTTAATTAGTGAATGCCTAATCACAATTACCTGGTAATAATAAACCGAACCGAATAAGTCACCTTGCACAGTTGTAGTCAAACTTCACTCGGTAAGTTCGTTTAACTTTAACCTTCAATGAAACATTAATATTTTTGTCTTCTATTTAATAGAATGTCGGAATTATAAGAGTAATATAATGTTAGATAGTAATATATTTTATAAACTTCAAATCGATCCAGTACATTCATCGTAAAACCAGATTAATCGATTATGTTATTGTTAAGTGTATGCCACAGGAACTGTCAAACTTTTCGGGATAAAATGTATGCGAGATATAATACATAGTATATAAGTAATAATACTGCTAAATTTCATCCTAATCCGTCCAGTAATTTCAGCGTCCATCGGACACAACGTACAGACAGACAGACTGACAAAAAATTTAAAAATTGCTGTTTTGACTTCTGAATCTGTATAGTAATGCATCCTCCAATCATTTTTTTTTATATATATTAAATGTACAAATTTTGACCCGTTACAGTCTTAATATACATATGTATAGATTTGTTTGGTCTGTTTGTTAAAGCAGGACATAATGGCGCGCGCGCCATTATGTCCTACTAAAACTAGGGTTAAAACTAGCAAAAATAGTCTCACGTAATAAATGAATTGCCCCATGTAATAAGATTGTAACGGGTCAAAATCTGTACATTAAATATTTTTGTAACAATTTGGTCTTTTTGTATATGTAATCATTCTGGACCGAATTTTTTTAGACAACCCATTTGCAATATATTTATTGACATATTTAATTGAATATAAAATACTTTTCATCCATTAACCAGCTCGGTGAAGGTCGTCTTATAGCGGGATCTTAGACTAATACTTTCTCACAAAAAAACATACACTCAACAGTGTATGAAGCGTAACGAAATTGTAAGTTAGACTGAAAAAAACCTTTTTTCTGCAGTCGGGTATTTTGTTTTCCTTTTAAAATAGATAGGTAGTTGTTGTTCACGTTAACGACTGTGGATGTTGCAGTATTCGTCTCTCATCATCATCTCTCAGCCATAAGAAGTCCACAGCTGGCCTCACATAGGGATTTCCAAAACGATCGTTTCACTAAGTTTAGTATAATATAACAAGATGGCGCTGTACAGTGTTAAACGTGTTTGTACACGCAAACGGTTTGCTAATTTTAGTTGTGGTTAATTTTTTACTTCTTAAGTTTTTCAATAGTTATAGGGATGGGTTATACTTGCAAAATCTCATACCAGGGCTTCCAAGTGCGCCCACCTAAAAATACTGATTTGTATTTTAACTACTATAAGGTGCATAATTGCGTAACAAGTTTTTCTACAAAATACTTGCATAGGATATTGTTCATTAAATACGTTATAATAAGCATAATGTAATGGCATTCACGAAATTCAAAACGTTCCAAACGACACCAAACATGACTGAGCGAGCGCGATATATATTGCTTGCTTACTTCGTTCCGTGTATTTGACGATGACACCCGAGTGAAGCGCCAAAAACCAGGGTCAAAAACCCTTGAAAGTATTTTTTTTCGTTAAAGAAAATTTATTTGTATTCAAGTAATAAGGTGCAAAATTACGTAGCGAGTTTTTCAACTAAAATACTTGCATAGGAAATTGTTCATTGT
Source organism: Lycia hirtaria (assembly GCA_947563715.1). Lineage (NCBI taxonomy): Eukaryota > Metazoa > Arthropoda > Insecta > Lepidoptera > Geometridae > Lycia > Lycia hirtaria. The sequence continues at coordinate 3,190,986 of OX387386.1, forward strand.
AAATGTTACAATAAGAAGCATTCGCGAAATTCAGTAAAGTAAATACTTTCAAGACTTTTTCTCCTTGCAAGTATTTCGGGGCGGCACCTGGTCGGCACACTTGCAAGCAAATACCTGGTGTAAAAATCTGGTTGCGTAAATACGCACCATCCCTGATTAGTTATACATGGTACATGGATTTTTGTAAAGCCGTTCATATGATGAGCGGCATATCTATCTACCTTCCTTCTTCCACAGTCGGGCGAAGAACTGAATATAGAATGGTTGCAAATTTCAAAGTGGATCTCAGAAACATGAATTATGTATGCCGATATCACTGCGGTCCGAATCGACCTATTCCAAAATGCTATTGGTCGATTAGCACCGCGGTGCGAAATAACCTATTCAAAAAGAGCTCTTGGGTGATTCGGACCGCGGTTCGAACTGCTTGCGGTGCGAAACACCGAAGTACCCATTAATACTTGGTTTTCGCAATTGTGACTTATTGAAACTAAACAACTTTTAACGGATTTATTGCGTATTAGTTTAGTACCTATCAATAGCATGTTATTTTTTTTTATTCAACGATACTCACCTGGTGTTAAGCGAGCATGAGAGAGTATGATTGTATTATGTAAGTGTTTGTGTGGGTATGTATGTATGTACATATGTATGTTTCTATATGAGCGCTTTCATCCTAAACGACTATTCGTTTTCACTCCCTGAGTGCTATATTTTTACCCGACTGCGTAAGAAGGAGCGTTATTGTAACAATAATAATAGGACTCTCTCAAAAATAAATAAATGGCCAAGTGCGTGTCGTGGCACGCACAATGTAGTGTTCCGTAGATACATACCATAACTTAAAACAGGGTCTCTTGTTTGACACTACGAACATATTAATTTATATGAAATATTCATTTTTGATTTGTCTAAGTAGTTATTATTTTAAGTTGATCGACTATAACTCGATAACTTGTAAAGCCTAGTTACTTGATAGTTTTCCTTTTAATTTCATCATAATATACTCTACTAGCATGAATTTTTCATATCTCCAAAGTCAACCGTTTAGCCGGTAGAGGGCCTCCACCCTACCTGCACGTGACTCCGGGGGACACGTGACTCTAACAAAAAATATCACTTTAAAGCTTAAAAGCTGTTTAGCTGTTTCGCAAACGGATCCCTAAATTAAAATGGTTTTTGCACAACCGATGTTTTTTGATCACCGATATCTATCCAACGATAAAAACACAAACGATACAAAGGGGTAGATGAGAAAAAAATAATTTATCCCCACTTTACGTGTAAAGGAGGTACCCCAAAATTATTATTTATAAATTTTATTCTACGATTTTTAATATTGTTCTTCTAACTTCCGAATCGACACTAGTATCGTACGAAGAATAATTATGTTTCGTACGTAACTGGTTACGGAACAATAGTTACGTACGCGGCCGAAGCGTTTTTTTTTCAGTTTTTTAAACTATAAGTATACCTAGTAAGGTGAAAATACACGTGTAATAATGACTTAAAACGTTAATCCGTTTCATTGCTACTGGCCGGCCGAGAAGACGGCGGCATTGGTGCGCATCCAATGGCAAGCACGATCGCAGTTCACGTAGTTTCTAAGCTGGGCCGATAGCCGTGGCGAATCGCGACGGCTCACTTTATGGGAATCGTGTAACACACTGTGACGACCTATTTCTGACTTTTCAACCGACTTCAAAAAAGGAGGAGATTCTCAATTAGACTTAATTTTTTTAAATGTTTTTTTTTTATATTTGTTACCTCAGAACTTTCGACTGGGTGAACCGATTTTGATGATTATGAGAAGTCGGTTGGTTCAGTTTTTTAAACTATAATAAAAAAAAAAAAAATGTTTGTTACCTCAGAAATTTCAACTGGGTGAACCGATTTTGATGATTCTTTTTTCATTTGAACGCTGGTGCTTCTCGTGTGGTCCCATTCAATTTGGTCCAGTTTTGACAATGGCATCCATGAGAAGTCGGTTGCTTCAGTTGTTTAAACTATAATTATTTCCCGACTGCGCCAAAAGAAGGATTGTGTCTTCCGAGTGTATGTATGTTTCTATATGATCACCTACACGGTTGCCTATACGGTTTGACCGATTTTGATGCGCGAGGTGTCTTTAGATTCATCTTCACTTCCTGAATGTTACAGGCTATATTTATTTTTTATACATATAATACAACACTCGCAAAAATAAAAAAATGCGTTTTTCTCCATCGAACTTTTCATAACAAAAAGTAATTTTAATAGAATTATAGTAATTCTTAAGAATACGTATTTATAATCTTTTACGGCGATTTTACGCATACTTTCTCACAAAAACATACACTCAACCAGGTGGGGTTGTTGGTCGATTTTGATATTATCTACATATTTGGCACAAACATTCGATACCTAATTCTATACAATAATTTAGAATATAAGCCGTATGTATGTGCCAGCTTCCAATGATGACATAATATTTCAAAGCCATATTATGGCTTTGAAACGTGGTCACTTACGTAGGTACTACGGGTCTTCGAAGAAGCTTCGCAGTGTTCCCATGAAATGTTCATTATTTTTGGCCAGAAGTTTAGTAATCATCTCCATTTATATTTTATATTATCTTTTTGTTCCATGGTGTGTTGATTATAATCATCATCATCATTACAGCCACAAGAAGTACATACCTACACTGCTGAACATAGTATTTACAAAAGAAGCGGCTTGCACCCAGCGTATTCCTGCCAGTTATATGAGTCCATCTCGTGGCTGGTCTTCCTACGCTGCGCTTGCTGGTGCATGGTCTCCACTCGAGAACTATTCGTTTTCATCGGCCACCAGTTCTACTTACTACGTACATAAGCTAAAACAGGGGTTTAAATATTTTTACGATGTATATTTTTTAGTTTATGAAGGAAAATATAAAAAATATATATGATTTCCCCCTCTTATCTACTAGTTTGTACGGAACCCTCGGTGGGCGAGTCTGACTCGCACTTGTCCGGTTTTATTTTTTTATTTGAAAGCTGGTGCTTTCCGTGTGGTCCCAATTCAATTTGGTTCAGTTCTGACAATGGCATCCATGAGAAGTCGGTTGTTTCAATTTTTTAAACTATAATTATATTATTTTAACTATAATCTATAACACATGATCTCAATAGACTTCGCTTCATTCGGTTCTAGTACATTCCATGAAAAATTCTCAGTAAAATCAGACAAAGGAATGTGTTGTCGTGTGGTCGTGAGTTCACAGTTCGGCACGAACTACTGGTTCTATAGCTGTTGTATTCACGCAGTCTTATTTGCGCGAGAAAAAAAAAACACGAAAAATTCGTCCGACTGAAAAACGTGACATTTCACTAATCATGATTTTCAGGGGCGACTGACCACGAAGCGGGCAGTACTGCTTACATGAAACAGTGACCATGTAGTGGTAGCACCTTTCTGCAGTCTGCCTGGGGATAGTACTACGAGCCAGTTAGTTATTCTACCGCCGTAACGTTTTTTTACCATCTTATATAAAGGAGTGACGAGCGCACTGTATTACCGCACAGAATTTTTACCTGTTGGCCAAGTGCTCTTTGTGACATTGTGTTGCCGTTCTTATCCGTTACATTATAATATGCAGTCAGACTTTTTGTTTCATAAAAATAAGAATGTACTATCAACCCACATACGCGAATAACAAATTATTCACTTGTCTGTTGCATACGTTTTATAAATAGGTTTATAAAGGTCCATTCGCGTTGTGTAAGTAATTTAGTGAAGTAGCCAGTAACTCCGTTTTAGCACGAGAGACATGAACAGATATTCACTACCTATATTCTATTTCAGCGCTTGCATAGCGAGCTTTGAAATAGTTCATAGGAGAAGTCACGGTTACTAAATTACTAACTGATGTGTTACTGATTACAAAACTCAAGTACGGGACAGTTGGTCGGAAGAGAAGATGCCTGTCTTCCCCGTGAACCAAAGTGGACCAAAGTGGCCACAGAATGGTTACCCGGAGCGGAAAGCGAACATCTGGCAAACATCTTGTTGGTCGGCGCATGATACTAATAAGTCAGTAGAAAAACAGGACTGTCAAATGTTTTGAAAGAAGATACCTACAATCAACAGTGTTTGATGATGAACGTACGTTCCAAGCTGGATGCTAGTTGGTAACCACTGGATCACTTTTCAAAAGCGAGCTAAGCGAGCAATTAAAAATATATGGGAGTATCTGTTTGTGCAGCATCTTCTAAATTGCTAACTGAAGGGATCTAAAGCGCATTATTTTAGTGATTTAGTGAATTAGCGAGTAACCGCATCAGTACAATGTCACATGAACAGATATACTTTAAGTTGTAATGCAAGTTTACTTAGTGCGCTTTGGTATGGTGCTCGTATGATAGATACATTACTTACTAATCTACTAAATTACTAGCATAATGTGAAATGGGCTAGACGAGGGGTGCTCTAAATTGTACCGTCGACGATCGACTACATAATTATGACACTCCAAACGATCGACTGAAGGAATGAGGCTTGTCAAACTGCTTTCAGCTCTTGTACTCTATAAGTTATTGTTTTCTCTATAATTATAAATTATTATATGTATCTGACTTTAGCAAAGTCAATACGACAAAATAAAATTAATTTTTCTGGTGTTTACTAACGGTAATGTCTTGAATTTGTGTACTTGTGTAATTAAGCATTAATCCTAACAGAGGCATTGGATAGATAGTGCTGAGTACAATTCCGCGTCCCTATCGGGACCCGCGTCAACGCTATAATTTATTAAATTATTTTTAATTTGTATGAGGTCATCTGTCCATCTCGTGGCTGGTCTTCCTACGCTGCGCTTGCCGGTACGTGGTCTCCACTCGAGAACCTTTCGGCCCCATCGGCCATCAGTTCTACGTGCTATGTGCCCTGCCCACTGCCACTTCAACTTGCTAATCCGCTGTGCTATATCGGTGACTTTTGTACGCCTACGTATCTCTTCATTTCATTCATTCATTGTGGCGGGAAGACGCTGGATGCAAGCGGCTTCCAATCGGTCTTTTTGGAAATCCATAGGGGAGGCCTATGTCCAGCAGTGGATTTCTTATGGCTAAGATAATGATGATTTTTAATTTTGAACTAAATTATCGTTAATGACTTAGGGATCGACTGTCTGAGCTGTTGCGATCGACCAGTCCGTCGACCGTTTGAGCATCCCTGGCCTAGACGTTCAACACGATTTTATTGCATATAAAAATTTCGGCTTATAAAAAATAAAAAACAATTTAGTTAGATATCGTAAAAATAAATATCCCACCATGTGGTCTGAATCAAGTTAGGATTTTAGTGCTTCTGTTCCCACACTAGAATTTGTCTGAGCGCTATGAGATATTCTGGTATGTTAGTTCTATATTCGCTACCTACTGTTTTTGTGTATAGCTATAAAAATAAACGTTAATAATGCAGCTGGAAAATCGATCAGCCATTTTAGTATTATTATTGGCTTTGGAACTTTTGAAGCAAATATAACTTGTAGTCATTTTTCACCAACTTCTTTCTGGCCTGAGTACTGCCCAAAAGATTATTAGAGAGATAATAAAAAAAAAAACAATAATACTTTATTAAAACTTGTGTTAGCATCATCCTGCTACTAAAATTTGGAACTTTCCATGCTGGACTGGGAGAAAAGAAAAAACATAGAAGTTGCCAGCTGCTTCTCTTTCCAAGCATACTGTAAAATAGTTTAGGGACTTGAGGAAAATTGGCGATTATGTAGGCGATAGGCTGACCCCCTTATCACTGTAAGCCTATATTAGATTAATACCTTCTAACCCTCTAATACCAACCAACCCTCTAACCACTGTCAAATACGGCGTCAAATGGCCTCATGGTCTTTGAAGCTCTGCCTACCCGTTAGGGAAAACAGGCGTGATTGGATGTAAAACTTGGATCGGTTAATTTATTTGCTTTGTTTGTATTGATTGCTTAATTAAATTTTCAGGCGGACCTTAAAAGAGACAGACGCCATCAAACACGCATCAGAAGGAGCCATGCACCAAGTTGCTCATCTTGATGACTTCACCAAGAACCTGAAGCCTGTTCCGCTCACTTCCACCGGGTTCGTGGGGTGGCTCGCTGCCAAGTAATTTTTATTAAGGCCCTCCGCACACGGGGCAACTCGGTAGGCGACTCGAGTTCGATAAATCCTACGTATCGCTCTTAAGTCACCGCCATACAATATCGTTGTTGTTCGCACACGGAGCGATGGATCGAAATGATAAAATGTATGAAATGTCGCAGTCGCGTATGCGTGTCGAACTAGAATCGCATTCGAGTACTTTGTGCGAAGGGCGTTACGCTCTATAGGTCGTGAATCGTTTGTCTTGCTATATTTAAAGTTATACGTACGTGTAATGGTAACTAGCTTTACCTGCGGCTTCGTGCGCGCGTCACTACGGATTTTAACATTAAAATTATGCATAAAATCGCTGCACATTATTTAAATAATTCTAGTGAAAACACTTAATTATTACGAAAAAGTTCGTTGCAGGTTATGAAAAAGCGCATTTATTTTAATTTTTGCCTATGATACTCGGGGAGTGAAGACGAATCTAACGACACCTCGCACATTAAAATGGATCAAGCCGTTTAGGCTGTATGAGGTCATACTGAAATAACTGAAACAAACATACCCACTTACATATACTTGAATAATAATTATATGTAGCTTAAAAAACTGAAGCAACCGACTTCTCATGGATGTCATTGTCAGAACTGGACCAAATTGAAATGGGGACACACAGAAAGCACCAGCTTTCAAATAAAGAAATAATCATCTAAATTGATTTACCCAATCGAAAGTTCTGAGGTAACAAACATAAAAAAATAGAGCCGAATTGAGAACCTCCTCCTTTTTTGAAGTCGGTTGAAAAGATAACTCTTTCTTACGCAGTCGAGTAAATATAATAGCTTCGTGTGTTAAGTGCCTTAATACACAAGTAAGTCGGTCGCGCGTGTGGTCGCGTCACCTCTAATACACACTGTGGCTCGGGTCAAAAGTCGTGCATCTCGTAGTCGTGTCGTGCCCCGACCGAGCCGTTCCTTCCTCAAATCCTCACGTACATGCAAAATCTACGCTTTCATACTTGGCGCGCTCCAGTTATCCTTAAAACGGTGTATGAGGAAAGCTATTTAAATATGCACCTTCTTCCTACTGCATAAGGAAAATTTTCCAGTGTATCATTGTTGAATATAAAACTTGTTAGTTAGGTATATGTTATGCTTGATACATGTTTTAAATCATTTTTCCATTGTGTACACGGTGTGTGAGAATTTCAACAATTTCTGTGAACTTTCATAAGATAGTTCTATTTTATGTTTTAATTACTGAACTATCTAATTATAATTAAAACTGGTGAACAGGCTTCACTAACGCTCGAATATTTTCATACTAACCGAGCCCGTAGACATTGCCCTGGGAGTGCGATTTTTGATTCGCATGAATTTCTCACTTCGCATGCGAAAACAAATCACACATGATCCTGATATGCGCATTTTTTTATCACTCGAATTATAATTGAGTTTGTCCTTTGAGACCATGACATGTTTATCGTGTGTTTACAGACCTATTCTGTTCAAATGATGTGTTTACTAAGCATGTTCAATTCAGTTGATAATACATTGTTATTTTACACATAACATTTTAACTATTCCATTTTACGTAGCAGAAAAAAGTAAATCAATTACAGACAACAAAAGCCGGTAGCTCCGTAACTTTTATAACAAGGAAGTTGGATCACAATGGAAGGAGCATAAACTTTGCTTGTTCCATAGACAGCTGTATAAAACGTGTCCGCTTCATTCCTACTTTCCGGTCATACGTCCGTCAAGTGGGTGTAATGTGAAGAAAAATTAATTACTAAAATACGTGGTAATTTTATGCATTATTTTACGCCATCTTACTGTGATGTGCAAAAACGCACGTACAAAATATGGACATACATATTTTTATAACCACTGTCAGTATTAAATATATTTCCATATAGTTTTGGAAATATTTTTGATGTGGTGTGAAATACAATACCCTCCATCTATTGAGCATAGCAAAAAAAAATTCATCTATGTTTTCTGCCGTTGAAAGAATTTTTTATTTATTAAAAAAAAACGACGAAATCTTTGTCAACACTGTCTTTGATTTTATCAAACTACATGTCAAATTTTCTATCGATAGAATTAAAATTCGAATGGCTGTTGCCACTCGTTGCGTTAGCGAATGATGTGATTTTTCAAACATGCACATAACATTAAGGTATTCAAACATGTTACTTTTTACTTATCACTCGAAAGATAGATCTATAAATACGTATGCGAATTCTCGAGCGCGCGATTCAGCAATCGCACCCCTGTCAGTTTGGCCACTCGACAACTTAAACTTCGATCTTTTGAAATTATATCACATAAGTAGATTTTTTTTCTAAATTTGAAAATATTTTGAGAAATTATTCTAATTTGATGAAATGTGGTACAGATATAGCTGAGTGTATACCTTTCTCTTTTCTATGGTGTATAGTATACAGTACAGAGATAGCTATCAAACTGGAGACGGACATATTAGGGTAAAATATTTTATCATCATAATCATCTCCGTTTTCCATCATTGCGCGGGTGAAACCGCCGGCCACAGCTAGTATATTCGCAGTTTCAGCTAATTAACTATTCTTTAGCGAGAGGTAATTAATATTAAGGATGTGTAAGTGAGTGAATAGGTAACCAGTATAAACGGAGCTCCGCGCCCCTGACCGTGGATTTTGGAACAAAAGCTAAGGGCGAGGCCACACGGTCGGCCTCGCTCACTGCTGCGCTCACTGCGTTTTGTCTGTTTCTAATGACTACTAAATATAATTATACACACTGCCTAATCTATACATATAAGACTATCATCATCATCAATCAGCCACAAGGAATCCTCTATTGGACATATGCACATTTTGACTAAATAAATCCATCCCATCCAAACGGAAAGTACTTTCATGTCCCAAAATGGCGCGAAAACAGTCCTAATCTTGTTCAATTGCATTTCAAAGAACTCTTTGTGTGCGAATACGAGTCACGAGTCACTCTTGGCCAGCTCCTTATATTTCAGCAGTGTTATTCCGGTCGCCTCGTCATATCCGGAAATAGGGCCGCTCTAATAATAGTCCTAGGGCTGACCCTATTATAAGTGGTATGCTATTACGGTCCTCGCGATGTTCGGTTTTGAGGACGTGTAGAAGGTTAAGGTTGCGACCTATTTACACGATTGCTTAAGAAAGGGTTTTTTGACGTGATAACGTCTTGTAAATCGATGAACGCCGGCTGCACGCACGAAAAAGTATGACTCATTGTCACGTTCCGCCTGAGCCGAGCGTGCAAGCGAGAGCGCGGAACAAGCGATAGAGAGGCACGATCGGCCTAAGCGTTCGGCTTGTGAAGTATCGTTATCACGTAAAATTATCGTCCGTAAACCGACTTTACAGACAACCATTTTTTTTTTGTTGATATAGATTGTGTATTTTCAGACCCGACTGCCAATTAGAGATCTACACCTCGTGGTTGAGCCATATCTCTATAAGGGCGCCAGACGCCTGGGATCACAACGATTATCACGGATTTGAAAAATAATTTAAATGTATTGTATTGTACCTTAGATTAATCAGCGATAATCCATCTGAATATTATTTTGCCATGATTTAATCATGGCTTAGAAGGAAATAAATTCATAGTAAAATAATGTTAAAAACAAGTTTTTATTGAAATACTTTAACAATTTTTATTAAAAGTAAAATAAAATATCTGACTGCAGAAAAGGCGCGTTTATACCTTGCGATTTTGTTACGCTTGATACAAGTACTAGCAAAAATAGTCTTACGTAATAAATGAATGGACCCTTAAAGAAAGCCCACTTTACTGATACATTTAAATATTTACTCTTTGTGTTACGTAATAAAGTGCATTTCAGATTGCAGTTGCTGAGTAGTCTAGTCATATTTACCTACAAAGTGCCGCCAAAGGTGTCGGCGTTACAAAAACGAAATTATGAGAATAATACAGTATAATAATATGTATACGTAGAAAACATTGAATGCAATAAAAAGTCTCGTTTACAGTTCTTTAAAATATTGTGCAAAATGACTATTTTGGTCAATTCGAGGTAATAAAGAAATTCTGGGAAGCTATTGCATATTTTGTTGAAATGTTGGTTAAGTAAGAAAATAGTGTTTGTTTTTATAAAGTCCTCAAGCTAGGGCATTTGACTACAACTTACGTGATAAAGTATGTAAGTTCAATGGCAGGCACACTTGGAGTGCCTGGCTGGAATAGCAGCTGGGTATCAAATGACTCTGCAGAAACTCACCAGTACGTGCTTGACGAGCAATCTCAACCCAGAATAGCTAGTTATATAGCCAGGTACTAAAAATATCCCACCGCTTTGTTATGTTCTCTGCTAAATGTATTTCTTCGCAAACAACTCTTCTTGTTAGCCATGTTTTATCCAAATCGTTCAGTAGTTTTTAGGGTTCCGTACCTCAAAAGGAAAAAAACGGAACCCTTATAAGATCACTCTGTTGTCCGTCTGCCTGTCCGTCTGTCCGGGTGTCAAGACCTTTATCTCGGGAATGCGTGAAGGTATCGCGTTGAAATTTAAACTATATACGCAGATCCATAGTATCTTGCTGCAGAAAGAAAAATAAAATTTCTCAGTTTTCGTAAAAAAAAGTTATAGCCGAATATGTCGTAAAAACGCACATCTCGACACTCACAAGGGAATCAAAACCTATAGGGTACTTCCCGTTGACCTAGAACTATGAAATTTGGTAAGAAGAATTGTGTTAGAGTACACATATAGGAATAAATCCGAAAACTGGTAATTTTTAATTTAATCACAAAAAAATAGTGTCTCTATGCAAGGAATGAGGGCCAAAATTTTAAAGTGAATTAACCGTATCATGTGGGGTATCATATGAAAGAGCTTCATTAGCATAAGCTAAAACAGGTTTTAAATATTTTTACGTTGTATATTTTTCGGTTTATGAAGGAAAATATAAAAAAAAAAAAATTTCCCCCCTTTTATTTAGTTTGTACGGAACCCTCGGTGGGCGAGTCTGACTCGCCCACCGAGGGTTAGAGCCGTTATCTATGAACTGTGGCCTTGAAAAATCCAAAATTATAGTTCACAGAAAACAGAGAAGGTGGCCAGGAGTTCCACTCTTATGCAGAAAGTATAAAAAATGTGGACCTAAGAAGCTGTGTACGGACTTTGGGCATTTCAACAAAAAATACTGTTAAAACTTACCTCTTCAGTGTAGTATGCTTCGTTCCATTCCCGAGCAGCTTATGCTTCGGTTTGTCAATTGCTCCAGTTGGCGTCGAAGAGGACACAGTTAAGTCACTAGCGAACGAACTTGTCGAAGACTCTTTGGAGATGTTATTTCGAGCCCGACGCGCCGCAGACTCGGGACTTCCCGGACTTGAGATCAGTTCCAGCGCCAGCCGACCCTTGCCAGGTGCTGGTGGTGGCTTCTCCTCAACGGGCACCATGTATGACAGCATCGCTGCCTTATCTCGTCCCTCGTGTCATCAAATTCTCAGTCTTGAAATCCTTTTCATATCACATTTACTTTTAGCGGTCCTTCTCACCTTGAGATCTGGAACAAGAAGTTCTAGTGTAAAGGCAGGGCGAGCGCGGGATGCGGGTGAGAAACCCGAGATTGGCAGGAGTAATTCAGTCCTTTTCCAATGTATAGACTAGCGACTTACCAAATTTAATTCAAATTAAATTCAAAATTTATAATATTAGTTACAATTAGGATGAAGCCGTTCCGGGTCACAAGATCCAGTGAGCCAATGCAGTTTTGTCACGAAACCACTTGTCTAGGATGAATAGCTTCTTAGTTATGAGTCCGTCAAATTTGAAACCTGTCCCAATAATAAGTGTCACACTTCTAGGGATTTATTAAGTGTGACACTTATTATATATACCTCTATGAGTCCAGTACTACATATATGTAGTATTGAACTCATAGAGGTAAGGTAAGGTAAGAGCTATTATAGGCAATTATATACTACGTTGACTGGTACAAATTTTACAACTTCTACCATACACGTTGACGTACAACTGGATTTTAAACTAGACGTTTTGTGACTCGTCATTTTGGCTTTTTTGAACTTTTTGACACCAGATACCTTTTGGCCCACTAAACCTAAAGACCCTGAAATCATATGAATTGAATATGAATCTAGATACACTAATAAAAATATTACCCTCTTTCAGGAATCCGATAATAGAAGGTTGTAGCAAGCTACTTTGTGAAATATACAATAACTTTTGTTTTGTGCAACCTTTTATGGAAATTTTATATTTTGTTATACCTGAAAGCTTTTCTCAGTACTGCCTTACTTGTTGGTTTTGTTTTCGTAAGGTTTCGTATTGTGATTGTTTTCAGTTCTTTATTTTCAATGAATGTTGTTTATTTCTGTTACATTTTTCTGTAAACTTTTACTGTAGTAATATACCTAGATTTCAAATGGCGAATCTTGCCTCGTAATATTGTGCCCTAACAAGCAAAACGCTTGATAAAATGTTGAGTACAAGCGTAAAATCAGTTATTTGTTACAAATAAGTAGTAGTTAAGTTTAAACTACTACTTTACTAGTTTAACTAAGTCCTCTTTCAAACAACAAAAAAACTACATTAATATCGGTCCATCAGTTTGAAAGGTATGAATTCATAGACAGATATACAACGTCTAGCTTACAATACCTCTCGTTTTGGGTCGGAGGTAAAAATATATCAAATTTTATGTATGCCAAAATACATGATAGTTAAGTATGTTGTTTCTTACAGTGTAATAGAAAAGTAGTTAAAATGTTGAAACGGAAGATGAGGGGACAATGAGTCATGATCTGAGTATTTCCTTATTTCTCTTAGGCGCAACGACCCAAAATGTGTCGCGGCCGCCTACATCAAAAGGTATCACACAAGTTCATACCAGGAGAGAACGTCCAGTCTATTAGATTTGTACCTGACTGCTCAAGAAGGATTTATGTATATCATGTATGTATTTTTGACGTGATAACGTCTTATAAATTGATGAACGCCGGCTGCACACACGAAAAATCTCATTGTCGTGACTCATTGTCACGTTCCGCCTGAGCCGAGCAAGCGAGAGCACGGAACAAGCGATAGAGGCACGATCGGCCTAAGTGTTCGGCTTGTGACGCATCCATCATGACGTTATCACGTAAAATTATCGTCCGTAAATCGACTTTACAGACAACCATTTTTTTTCATTACTAAATAGATCTACGTTTGACCACCAAATCGCCTGATGGTAAGCGACGTGACGAACCATCACCAATTTGTCTCCCGATCCTAATCATAAACTTGCCAGCTTAAACATAAATTATCTCCATAAACTGTACCTACCTACGATAAATACAAATTAAAACGTGTTTTGCAAGAAAATGTCAGTGAAACATTTAAAGATTGCATTTATGGCATAAGTTCTCTCAAATGGCAGCATTCGTATTTTTTTATTTTTTTTTATACTTCAACATTTTATTCGCAAATGTTACTCATATGTATATGTATATAAAATGATCGCCTAGTTCCGAGTGTATGTGTAAAAATCAACCGTTTTTAGGGTTCCGTACCTCAATAGGAAAAAACGGAATGCTTATAGGATCACTTTGTTGTCCGTCTGTCCGTCTGTCTGTCCGTCCGGGTGTCAAGATCTTTATCTCGGGAACGCGTGAAGGTATCGAGTTAAATTAAAACCATCGCAAATCCATAGTATCTTGCTGCAGAAAGAAAAAAAAACTCAGTTTTCGTAAAAAAAAAGTTACAGCCGAATATGTCGTAAAAAACGCACATTTCTACACTCACAGAGGAATCAAAACCTATGGGGTACTTCCCGTTGACCTAGAACTCTGAAATTTGGCAAGAAGCATTTGTGTTAGAGTACACATATAGGAAAAAAAAATCCGAAAACTGGACATTTTTAATTTAATCACAAAAAAAATGTGTCTCTATGCAAGGAATGAGGGCCCAAATTTTAAAGTGAATTAACCGTATCATGTGGGGTATCATATAAAAGAGCCTCATTAGCATAAGCTAAAACAGGTTTTTAACACATTCTTCGCCCCCTGCAGACCCTTCACTTCAGCTGGGAACCAAAACTCTTTAGGCGAATTTTGATTAAGTACAGAGTGGCCGCGCAAAGCAACGTTGACTGCCTCAAACACCGGCGGTTTACTGACTACTACAAAATGAACGGGACGCTTGCTCGGATCCGAGTGGGAGGCACCGCTACTATAGTGGTGATCCGAGTGGTGAGCAAGGAATGTGTTAAATATTTTTACGATGTATATTTTTCGGTTTATGAAAGAAAATATAAAAAAATATATGATTTCACCCTTTTATTTAGTTGGTACGGAGCCCTCGGTGGGCGAGTTTGACTCGCACTTGTTCGGTTTTATTTTTTATGAATCTAAGGACACTTGGATTTTTGACACGAATCTAACAATACCTTAACTGTCGAAATCCATATAGCCGTTTGATATATACGACGTAATAAAGAAATTCACAATTCTACAAGATACGCTCGAAAAACTTAACCTTTCCTTGGCAGTCGGGCAAAAAGAAAAAAATGGAAAATAAGGACGCAAGAAGTCGGTGTATAACACTAGTATATGTTCGCTTGCGAAAGCTCCGCGAGTTGTAAAAGTCCGCCTTGACCTTGCTCTACCTTCACCTTAAATTTATTTCCGTCGCGTCGGCGACTCATGCGTTTGTACTTTTATCTATTCTGCGCTCTGACTAATGACTGAACTGTGTACTCGATTCAATTTAGCGTTTTGATGTCGATATATCACAGTAAAATAAAAGACCTATTACATTACCCGATTTCTCGGGCCCTGAAATAGCTAAAAATCATAGATCAACAATAATCCCCGATTTATAGACTAGCTGCGTTTCGTGGTTTCACTCGCGTAGCTATGAAAAACGGTGATGATTATGATGATGATAAGTAGCTTATGTCCGTCTCCAGGTCCAAAGCTATCTCTGTAATAATTTTCATAACAATCGATTTCAGCTGTTTGAGCGTGTAAAGGTAACAAAATTAGCTTTTATAATATTATTATGAAATTGTGTTAAATGTATTTCAAAACACCAGTACATTCATTTACATAACAATATACTTAGTTGTCTTCAAGTTGTCACAAATCTTATTTTTACTAGACTAAAATAGAATAGTCTATAGCTCGACCGTCCGCGTCGTCTGTCTCGCTCGCGCATATAAACATTTTTAATGATACAAAATAACTGAATGCATTTATTAAATTAGTGGCCAAGACCGTGTCAAGATACATGGTATAGTAGGGCTCAGTAGCTATGCTGTAATTTAATATAACACTTTTTGGCGATTAGTAGGTAACTAGGTACTATAATGATTTAAGTGTTTTATATAAGTATATTAGCGCTACATCTTGAAAAGTTGTAATCACAGAGTGCTCAAAACAATTTTAATTGAAAGTATTTGATATGGTCTAGTACCTAGTATTTAATCACGAATTTCTAGGTCAAATAGTTTAGAAACACAAAATTGTGCATAATGTTTATATAAAAATATAAATGTTTAATTTAATGCAGGTAATTTTTTTGGAAATTACGACATGTTACAAGTTGAAAAGTTAGCAGCAGGGTTATTACACTCAACTTTTATAGCGATGCAAAGTTGGCCGTTTTTATCTTGTTTTATCAGCAATTAAGAGAGTGACACAATACTTGAAGATACTGTTAAAAATACCACAATGTAAAGTAGGCTCATTGTAGGTTGTATGCTAATTTAAAAAAAAACTTTGTTAAAAAAAATTATTAGCTTATAAAAGGCACGGACCCTGGAGTCTGTGGAGCTAAAATTTTGAAATAAAAAAAATTAAAAAAAATTAGCCTCAATCAAACTTTTGTCTCATCAAGATAAAAACAAGCGCGAGCCAATTTTGCATATAAATAAAATTTATAAAAGTTAATAATAATAGTTAATATATAATGTTATAAAAGTTGAGCGTAACCCCCCCCCCAAAATTTCCTTAGTCGTATCGTATACCTAACTACAAAATATAATACCGACAACAGAAAGTATTGACGTCAAAAGCAATTTATTATATCGTGTAATGATGTATTCGAACCTTATTTTATCCTCTATGACGTCAGTAATAATCTGACCATTACCTGTAAGATATACCAATCTGAAAATAATTAAATATATATCTATAGTTCAAGAGTTTTGAAGCCGATAGGGGCCATTCATTTATTACGTAAGACGATTTAGGGGGGGGGGGGGGTAAGAAGGGGGTCGACCATGTCTTATTTTTTCTTAAATTGGGTGGGTCTTGATAGTTCTTACGTAAGATTACAAAAGTTAAAATTATACTTTTAAAAAGCGCGGGCAACCGCGCGAGTGCCGAAGTGCGCTCGGATGTGTAGGTATAACAGTACAAATAAACATTCTTAAAAATTGTTAACATTACAATAAACCAAACGTGTATTATTTTTTTCCTTTTATTCTTACGTAATAAATATTACACAGGGGGGGAGAGGGTCGGCCTATTCTTATTTTTTCTTATATAGGGGGAGGGGGGGAGGGGGTCAAAAACTGGCAAAAAAATGTCTTACGTAATAAATGAATGGACCCATATAAAACAAAATCCTAACCTAACCTAACCTAACCTTCTAATGCCCTCTTCCTTCCATCTAACCATCAAACACAGCTTCCTTCTTCTTTTTTGTATTGGACCCGCATTAAAGCATTTGCCAGTGTCAAGTATCAGGATTTTCTCAAGTTTTTTGAATAAAACAAGTTGTAATTCTAATCACAATCTAAGTCGCGTATGCAGTCAATTTAAAAGTCGAGTCCTGCTTCAGTAAAGTGGTGGCGACTTTACTAGAAGCTTCTATAGAGTTTTGCCGACAACGTAAAATCACTCGTTTTACTGCTTTATTACACTTGCCCACACTCACGCACTTTATCGAACACTTAATGAATAAATCACCACTATTTTTATAGCATTAATGTTTAAAATAACACAAGCTTAGGAGAATAAAACAAAGCAACAACACGTTACTAAGACGTTCCCGCCAAAACTCCAAACACAGCTTTATGGTCTGTGATCTCTGCCTAGTAAGTTGTTTTGAAAACCAAACTAATGAACCGAATTTGATGAAATTTTTATGTAACCATTTTTTAATGCGATAATAGGCTTGCGCTTGACCGCTAGCTCGCGTCGCCTAACCAATCTAAAACCATACTAGTACTATAGTAGTACATCGTAGACAGCAACGTCGCTTAACATCAGGCGAGTTGGCAGTCAAGCGCAACTTCTTGCTGCATAAAAAACAATTGACTTGAAAACTCCAAATGCGCCAAACAGCCAGTCCAATGTACGACAAGAGAAAAAAGAAGGAATAAATTGAAAAAAGTTACATTTTACGCGTTTTATGAAACGGATTAGCCGGTAAGTACTCGGCCCAATTCTTGAATGGACTGAGAAAATTCCCACCGCCCACACGTTTGTTTACTTTCGTGGATATTTATTAGACATATCACGCTGCAGTTCAATGGATTCTTCTAACTCTAACGAAAATAGAATACATGCGAAATGTTTCGAAAGCAGGCTTTTAGGCGCACGACTGCAGAATATACAAATCCGGCAAAGTAAGAGTTTCACGCCGAGCCTCCGTTCTCTTATGCATGATACAGGAACACTGAACTGTTGACAGTTGGTGTTGAAGGTTTTATTTCGCACAATAATTTCAAATTAAAAAAAAAGATTTACAAAAGCTTATCTTGCACTTGAAATTTTTTTAGTCTTTGTAGATTTACATCAAAGTAGACCCTACAATCTTGCCAAATTTTAGACTTTTATCTATTACCATTCAAAAGATACAGCCGTTTACGTGTAAGACAGACAGACAGATAGATAAAGACCATAGCCTCATGAATAGGCTTCCGCACCCCTAGTATATGAAGATTATATTCTTCGAGTGTAGGTATGTAAGTATATATGTTTCCATATTACCTACCAGTCTTAATTCAATATTACTTTGACTTTTATCTCGCTCTTTCTACAATTGAGAGAGCAAGACAAAGGTCAAAGTAATATTGAAATAATTGCCTTTAAGATTCCGTTAACGCCCGAAGTCTTAAATGGTTTGATGATTTTATTTGTCGATTAAAATTAAAAATTGTTGGGTATGAATATTTGAGTAAATTGAGCTATAGGTAGAGTATAGTGTTTTTTTTATATTAATTGCACTTATATGTATTTAAATGTATAGTAAATATTTGTACTAAAGTAGTACCTAGTTTTTGTACAAATACATGAAAAGTCACAATTTTTTTGGCCTTTTTCCCACTATGTGGGGTCGGCAGTAAAATATAAGAATACAATATTTAGGTAAGTACTCACTATTCGCACCCTATGATTAATTCACTTCATTACCTATATTTATACGTACAACACGACCACAATTTGTCTTCCAATCAAGTCTATTAAAAAAAAAAAAAAAAAAAAATTATATAAATTTATATTTTTATTTAAAATTTAAATTTTCCAGAGGTAATTATTATTATCACAGGTCCGAATAAAGCGTAATTTTTATAATTCTTTTGTAATACTACATTTAACATCATAAAAATTTTAAACACTGTGGCCATTATCGTTTAATGCCATCAAATAAATATCTTCATCATATCAACAAAATATGTACCTATTTGTGATAATGATTACAAATACATTTATAGTGCAATTGAAAGTAGCTTCGTAGATGTTTATAATATATCAATGTTTTTATTAGGTTAGTACATAATATTAATAACACTTCTGTGTCCCAAACGAACACCAAGTTGGTGACAACCAATTTTTTTAAGAATTTTTGGGTAGTAACATGATTTTTAAGATTCCGTACCATAAAAGCAAAAAACGGAACCCTTATAGGATCACCGGGAACGCGTGAAGGTATCGAGTTGTAATTAAAACCATATACGCAGATCCATAGTCTCTTGCTGGAGAGAGAAAAATCAAACTTCTCAGTTTTCATAAAAAAAGTTACAGCCGAATATGTCGCAAAAAACGCATATTTCGACACTTGCAAAATAATCAAAACCTATAGGGTTGTCCTGTTGATGTATAACTGTGAAATTTGGCAAGTAGCATTGTCGTATAGTATCTACACATAAAGGAACAAATCCGATAACTGTACATTTTTCATTTAATCACAAAAATAAAATATTAATTAAAAAAATTATTTAAAAGCAAGCTTTTATTTAAATGCTCTAAAAGGAAGAAAATAAATTTTGAATGAACAACGCACCATTTTATTAAATTATAAAATTTATATTGATATAGATAAAAGCTTGTCGACAAAAAAAACAACAAAAAAACTTACCAATGTGGCTCTCTCAATGAAGCTTCATCCTCTATTCACTAACGAGACCTTATTCACTGCAACACCTGCAACAAAAAATATAATAATAGAATAAATTTCACGTAATAACAGGTTATAATTTAATAGCTGCCAAGTAAACTATCGATTTTTTCAAGAGAGTGTTCACGATCTTATTATAGACATTTTTTTTTCTTCACGCTCAATAAGATTTTTATCTATAGAGAGTTTATACTCATTGAATATAAAGTAAAAATATGGAAAATGTCAGTTCGCACCAAATTCGAGGATAACAACACATCCATATGCCCGTTCAGTAATTTGGCAAACATAACTTGATGTTGCACTCTAAAAACAAACAGGATGGCATTGTCACTGTTCACAAGTTAGGGCACACGTCTAACAGCGTTGCGTGACGTATCGCGACTGAAGACGAGTCGGGCGGTTAACTTACCACGCATAAGTACTAATACGCTATTAGCGATAAGGCCGCCTGTTGTTTCACTAGCACTTAAGCCCTTTTAGCTATGTAAATTGTGTTTTAGTTAAGGTGTAAACAATAAAGACCTGGAACAATGAAGATCCCCAGTCTTTATTGTTTACACCTTAACTAAAACACACACACACACACACACACATTCTGAGCGAGGCCACCGAGAACAACGGTGAGGCCCTGGCTGTGTCTCACGACATCTCGAAGGCCTTTGATAGGGTTTGCCACGACAGTCTCCTTAACAAGCTCCCTTCTTATGGACTACCAGCCTCCTTCTGCTCTTGGATTAAAGATTTCTTGAGAGAACGATCGATTCGAGTGGTTGTTGACGGGTGCTCGTCCGATCAAATGGCAATAAACGCCGGCGTACCTCAAGGGTCTGTACTCTCCGCTACTCTCTTCCTGCTGCATATTAATAACCTGCTGATACCTGGTATCTAAGGGTATTCAGATGACAGCACAGTTGTGGAAAGATACACTTCTGGTTCAAGAGCCAAAAAGGCGGAATTCAGGCGTTGAGAGAAGATATGGTTGTGCATATGAATAAAGCTCTAAAAGCTGTGTCCGACTGGGGTGACGAAAATCTCGTCAAATTCAACGTCAACAAGACTCAAGCCTGCCTTTTCTCCGCCAAAAAGAGTGAGTTTCTTTTGTCTCTTATTTTCCAAAATGTATTCTTATCATTGACAGACCGTCTTGAACTGCTTGGACTCACGTTAACCCCAACAATGAACTTTAAGGGCTACCTTGAATCTAAGGCTAAACTGGCTAGAAAAAAGCTTGGCATCATTAATAAGGTTAGGAGATACTTCTCTGCATCTGTATCAAGCACAGGTCCGATCGTATATGGAGTACTGCTGCCACCTTTTTGATGGATCAGCCAAGTATCAGCTGGAAGCTTTGGAATCAGTGGACCAGCGAGCTGTGAGGTTAATCGGTGACGATAAACTAACTGCCAAGAAGCTACTTAGTCTCGAGCACCACCGTAAAGTAGCATGTCTGTTTATTTTCTACAGGATTCATTTCGGGGAATGTATGCAAGAGCTTCACGACCTAATTCCACCCTCTCCATTTCACTACAAGACTAGCAGAAAGTCGACGAATTACCACCCATTTCTCGTTGAATTGCCAAAAATCCGTACTCAGCGATATTGATCCACATTCCTGTTGCGTACTGCACAAGAATGGAATTCGTTGCCGCCATCTCTGTTTCCTGAGACCTACAATCTTGGAATTTTCAAGGCTAGAGTGTATAGATATCTTCTAGATCGACGACCTCCATCCTCGGCCACACCGTCGCTTAACATCAGGCGAGTTGGTGGTCAATCGTAGATCATAAAAAAAGAGAGATACATAGATGTATATAAAAAAGCGTTTATCTATCTATCTAACTCTTGGTTTACTGGGACATTTTACAACTTGTCGAGACGTCGCGTCGGGACCTTATTGCTAATAGCAGTGACATGTCCCGACGTATCGGAACGTATGGCAACCCTAACTTACACGTGAAAGATCGAAAAACGTGAAAACCCTCTAAACAACAATAATTTAAATACATCATAAACTATAGTTTTTATTTAAATAACGCTGGCAAACTACTACTTTGCAGCAATTACTGCGCCGGCGCATCTCGTGAGTCACAGTGATTGGTGGGCTATTAAAAATCAATTTAGAGGTACTAAAATGAATTCAATTGATGTAGGTAGGTCAATGTAATTGGAGCTCTATTAGCGTGTGCTAAAGTCGGTTATTAGTTATTCGGGTTATGAGTTGATATGTTATGAGAACTGTAAAAGAATAGTACGGATACCTTATGTCTATTTATTGCCTTTATAAAGATCACACGTGTGAGATTTACCTTTTTACTCTCTCTCATACAAGTAAGAGAAAACGGTTTTCTACCCTTAATCGTTAACTAATTTCGTTTTACTTTTAATGGCTATACCTCTACGGTTTTTTTTTTCAAATTTAGTTATTGGTAAGTAACTGCGAGGTTACATTTTTTTTTAAAAAGCAAGCTGTAATGTCAGTTATAAATCAATCCATTTTAGTAGTAGAAAACAGCTTTATCCTGTTGTATAAAAAACGCGTATTTTACTGACGAGAGCTGCCGCGTCAACTATCCTCTTAATAGAAACGTTCACTACACATTTTTGGACGTGATAACGTCTTATAAATCGATGAACGCCGGCTGCACCCACGAAAAAGCATGACTCATTGTCACGTTCCGCCTGAGCCGAGCGTGCAAGCGAGAGCGCGGAACAAGCGATAGAGAGGCACGATCGGCCTAAGCGTTCGGCTTGTGACGCATCTATCCTGACGTTATCACGTAAAATTATAGGCCGTAAACCGACTTTACAGACAACCATTTATTTAATCTCTAAGAAATCATTACAAGGGATATGCGCTTTGAACGTTTTCAACGTTTACGGACGCATGGAGTGACGTGTATAAGAGTCCTGTCACTCGTCACGTTTTTTCCGTATATGGAAAGAGCGTTGCCCGCGACGTTGTTCGCGACGACTCGTGCAGAAAGACAAACAAGACAACATTATCTCGGTGCATCGCCACGTCATCGTGTTACGCGTGGAGAATAACTGTCTCCGCCGCGACGACTGCGGCGGGCACGGGCGGGCCTTCTTGCTGTCGCTGTAGCTACTTTTCCGGATAAAAAATTTAACGCGCATGAAATCGCCTGTCTATAACCGTTCTATGTAAGGCTGTACCGGGTCATAATTTAAGCATATAAAATATTTTTTGAAAATTTCAGTTGGAGCACGCATTACTATCAATACAGAAGCCAAAACAGCATTCTTCGACTTTTTTGGACTTTTTTTGCAATGTTTGTATGTCAGTACTGTGTACTCAATATAAGCTGAAATTGCTGGACAGATTTGGACAAAATTAGGGAAGACAATCTTCAAGGCAAGACGAATAGGCATCTCATGAGTAAGCGTGCTCCATTTTAGACCGCGTCGTCGCTTTCTGTCAGGTGCGTTATGGGCAAACGTTAGCCAATTTCATTATAAAAAAATACTACTTATACTATATACCTAGATGGATCTGACATACTTTTTATCTCCAAAATTAGATGTTAAAATAATCGTTAAGTTAACTTATCAAGTGAAGTTTGGTGAATCAGATTTTTATGTAGTTGCAATGCTTTAATTAACAAAGTCGCGGGGATAGCTACAGCTAGTTAGCAATACGTTAGATTTGACCGCGTGTCGCCTCAAGACGCGCCGCCTGTCTCCCCTCGTATCCCTGCAGAGCTCTATAAATTAGTTCACGCTCTAGCATCAGTTTGCCTTGACCTACATGTGGTCTTAACCAAATCTGTTCTACCAATATGGACAGCTCACAAGTTTTTATATTCTGCACGATTGTTTTTATTACTAGGTCTTGGTGGATCGTATTTGCGTTAAAAGATAACACCACTTGCAGAAATGAACAGTCGGTTTATTCACTAAACTGCTATTAATAACATAAACATACTTTTTTTTATCAGACCTGTTTGTACAAACTGTCCCACTGCTGGGAACGGGCCATCTTCTCATTGTGAGAAGGGTTAGGCCATAGTCTGCCACGCTGGCCAAGTGCGGGTTGGCAGACTTCACACATCTTTAAGATCATTGAGAACTCTCAGACATGTAGGTTTCCTCACGACGTGTTCCTTCACCGTTTGAAGTTGGCGGCAATCAACAATACGCACATAACTTCGAAAAGACAGAGGTGCGTGCCGTGGGATTCGAACCCAGGACCTGCGGATCGCAAGTCAGACGGTCTTCCCACTAGGCTGCCGGAAACTTACTTACTTTACTGATTAATAATATATTTTAAGATTTAATTTGACAAAACAACGTACGTACACCTTGGCAGTCAGGACGAAGAGAGAGCATAGATTATGGACTCAGACAAGTTACTTATAGCCTTCCATCAATCGAGTTAACAGTCTGTATTGATAGTGATTGAACACTGATTGAAGAACTAACTTACAGTAGTTTTACTAGGTTCCTATTCCTAGAACTGAACCCTTATTATTATTATTGAAAAATAAATACATATTGGCGGACATTTCACACAACACCATCTAGCCCAAACTAAGCAAAGCTTGTACTATGGACCTAGATGGCTGATAGAATACATATATCAAGAAAGATAATAATGATTGAGATGTATTAATAGCTAAAAAAATATTAGGTTAGGCCCTGGGTACCAGTCATCGCACCACTGTTCTCATCAATCTAGGGCATTGATCTGACTAAAAAATAAAATCGTAGGGTCTATCGTAACCTGAGTAAATAATTTGTAAATATTGAAATTGGCCCCTTATAAAGTTCAAAGTTTCGAATAAAAGCATAATAAAACCGGCCAAGTGCGAGTCGGACTCCCGCACGAAGGGTTCCTTACCATTATCTATAAAAACGGCAAAAAAATCAAGTTTGTTGTATAGGAGCCCTTTACAAACATAAATTTTATTTTTAAATAAAAACTACGGGTCACTCACGTCTGTTTTGAGCCGAAATATCCGACTATAGTTTCAACCGCATCCCGCATTCAGTGACCCGTAGTTTTTATTTAAAAATGTGTGAAAACCACGTTAATTTCCATAATAAATTTTATTTTAATTTATTTTTAAAGTAAATAATATAACTAAATATTCTGTGAATATTTCAAGCGTCTACCAGTTGCCGTCATCGAGCCAAAAGGAGCAAAAAAAAAACACGTTTATTGTATGGGAGCCCCCTTAAATATTTATTTTATTCTGTTTTTTAGTATTTGTTGTTATAGCGGCAACATAAATACATCATCTGTGAAATTTTTCCAAAACTCTTTCAAGCCGTTTAGGCTGTAGGGGATCATAAAGAAACATACATACATATTACTTATACACACTCAAAAAACGGGTTATGTTTTTCTTATTACGCAGTCAGGTAAAACTACGTTGAAAATCAATTTCGCACGAAAATATGATAAAATTGTACAGTATTTTTT
This sequence comes from Lycia hirtaria, assembly GCA_947563715.1. Classification (NCBI taxonomy): domain Eukaryota; kingdom Metazoa; phylum Arthropoda; class Insecta; order Lepidoptera; family Geometridae; genus Lycia; species Lycia hirtaria. Next base: position 3,215,936 of record OX387386.1, read on the forward strand.
CGTGTGCATTAAATGACAAAAATAGAAAAAAAAACAATGTGTATTTTTTCGTGCGAGTAATATGATAAAAATAGATAAAAATGTATAATATATATTTTTCCGTGTGCGTAAATGTGCAGTGACGTCACCGTTTAAGACTGCGCGCCTCAGATGCGAGTGGTTGCGTCAATCGAATTGATCTATTTTAAATTACGTTACGTTTCATTTATTTTTTATACATACGCCAAGGTTTCGCGGTTATCGCGATATTTTCTTTTATCCGACTGCGACAAAGCCGAAAGGGTTTTGCTTATATTTTCTTATTCTTATTCTTGATTTCAGCGAGTACGTATTGTATGTAAGGATTAAAAACATGTTAGCGTATCCCAATAGGAAATATACATGAATTTTATTTCAAACTATTCTATACTAATCAGGGGATAAGCAGTATAGAATAGTTTTAGTGGATAATATACGAAAATGTCATACATTTAGATAAATAATTATAGTAAAAAAATGATACAACCGATTTCAAAATACACAATTTCTATTTATTTCTCAATATTTTTTCTAGTTATTTTATGGAAAAGCCAAAGTACTGAATTGATTTTGATAAAATGTATATGGGACCACCTCTGAAATATGACCTATCAAATAAAAAGAAAGAATCATCAAAATCAAGGCATAATTAGCGATGTAATCACGTAACAAACATAGGTACAAAAAATACAATTGACTTGAGAATCTCGTCCGTTTTGGAAGTCGGTTAAAATTTTTGTGATGCGCGACAGAGATTGCGCGTTTTGAGCCCAATCTTAAGTAGGTACCTATTATGCGGTAGAGCGAAATAGGACAGAACTGAGGGAAAACTAAAGCAAAACAAGTAGCATGGAAAGCGGAAGCTGTCCAGACTCCAGCCATCTACATGTCACAGAAGTATGTCACAAGTAGTTTAATACAATGAGTATTATTGTCTCACGAGTAGGTACTCACGACCGATTCCATCGAGAATTTTCCTTATGAGTTGTTAAATGTTAATTAAATCAGACAGAGGTGAAAGAAGTCACGAATAAGATTGTGAGCTTTCAATATGACTGTATGTTTTTTAACCGACTTCCAAAAAAGAGGAGGTTTTCAATTCGTCGGAATCTTTTTTTTAATATTTTTTATGTGTGTTCCCCGATTACTTGAAGACACCTGGACAGATTTGAAAAATCATTTTTTGTATGAAAAGGTGGTACTTCCTAGGTGCTCTCATAAAACACAATCACGGTTCAGTAATTTGGTTTTTATAACAAAAAAAAAGACGTGTGGCACTCGGAGACTGCCGCGGTAAAGCTATTGCATAGCATTTTTTTATCAACGTAAGTAATTATAATTATTTATTTATTTTATTTATGCAGTATTCCTAACACCCCCCACTCCCACCGGCACAGCGGTGATACTTTTTAGTTTTTAGTTTTGCCATCTATCGATGAATAGCAGAACTTTTAATGACTTTTTGAAATATCACGCTTGTCTCTTTAGTTCTGCAAATCGCCTCTAGGTGGCATTGGTTGTATCGGCGTTACTGCTTTAGGTTATTTTCGTTACGGAATTTCTGGATTCGGTCTCCACGCTCAAGGCCCGCGATAGAAGCTATGCAATAGCTTAATAACTGGAAAAATATGTAATCTAAGTAAATCGTATTTTGAAGTCGGGTTTTTAGTTTTTTAAACGATTATTTACTTGTTTGTATGTTTGTTACATGGTTATTTTGCCAACTGTGAATTGATTTTGATGTTTTTTGTTTTGTTTTGTATTTCAAAAGTGCTATTATTTATTATTTTTATTATATTTTTTTAGTATTTCGGTTATTAAAACAAATTATTAATTAATAGTGTGTCCGGTTACTTGAATGAGAGGAAAATATGTCATCCATGTTAACGAACATACTATATTTAGAAAATAGTCTATGTATAATAGTATATTATTATATGCAGTAAAAAAAACTGTACAAAATACGCGATTTCGTTTACTTGGACGACATAGTTTTTCAAGTTATTTGGTTTTAAAAACCAAAGTGCTGAACTGATTTTGATAAAATGTATATAGATCACCTCTGAAGTATTTTTACCTACCAAACAAAAAAAGAATCATCAAAATCAATTCATAATTGTCGAAGTAATTGCGTAACAATCAAACAGAAAACATACAATCGAATTGAGAACCTCCTCCTTTTTGGAAGTCGGTTAAAAACGTATGTACATTTCATTCATATTTACCACTAGAAATGTTTTGAACAAAGTTTTATTCATGTATCATTCAATTTGGCAACGAATTTTTGTAAAAAATATTTTGACATTCCTTCGCCTATAATAAAATATATAGTTTTTTTAAAATATTTCTTTTATCTAAATGAACAAAATCAACTTTCACTTATATTAATAATCCTACTCATTGATTTTTGTTTGTTTATGTCAGAAGCAAGATTCTATTATATTTATTACAATGGCCTAAACTTTATGTACTCAAATACAGTGTTAAAGATAACGTACCGTAACTAATTAAAAATCTTAGTGTAATAGGAGAGCCGATATCATAATAGGCATTCGACCTACTAAATATTTAATGACGAAGGAATTGGATTTCTATTTCTAATGAAAAATGAAGTACTTAAATTTATATCGTACACAGCATACTGATTACGCAAACTGGTAGTGCGTTGAGCACTTGGATAAACGAAGACCATCATCGATCTGGGTAGATACAATTGTTTTTTTAGCCTGGTTATCATGGTCATGATATGGAACCCACGTAGAAGTAGGTGTCTACTTTTATACCTACCTACATAGTATGCCTGAAAACAGAAGCAGCTGGCTTGGGTGGTGGTGACGTCACCCTAAAGCCTGGAGCCTGCCTTTTGCTCCAGGCTTAAGGGTCACGTCACCCCCCCCCCCCCCCCCTCGATTTGAGTACTAGACAGCCAGCAATATTGGAATATATTAATTTTTTTACTTCTGAAGTTCTGACACAAACACAAGCGGATAAACCGATTTAAATTTAGTTTTTTTACTCGACTGCGAAAATAAATGAGTGTCGTACTGATTGTAGAAATATTTTTTAGTTGGGTATTTTGTTTTTATAAATCTTCTTTGAATAATATATTAAATGTTTGTTTGAAATGTGCTTTGATCAAAAGTGTTTTATTTTAGGTATGATTGAATAAAATCCATCCAGCCGTTTTTTTAAGTTTATTTTTTATGATCAATGTTTTTATATAGTCAATGTTTTGAGCCTAGCTATTCGTATTTATACTATTTTCTTCAACTTGAATGCTTGGATGTCCGCGCATGTTCTAAAACACGATTCTGGGGGTTATCTCTTGTCCATCAGATCTGCCATCGCAGCCAAAGTACCGAAACTTTCTCGAAATTTGACTCGAAACAAGTTTTATACAGACTAAGTCATCATGATGACACATCACAAAATGTTTACATGACAAGCGACTCTGTCTTTATGTTTGTTATTGACCGAGCGAGCGAAGCGTCTAAGCGTCTAAGCGAAAAAAAACCTAATACTTGACACTGGCAAATGCTTTAATGCGGGTTCAATACAAAAAAGAAGAAGATTTGCCAATTAATGTCAAATGCTCGTCTTCGAAGATTAGAAAATGTACAGATGTTTAAAAGATAATCAATATTTGACAGTCTTGCAAAGAAAAACGTGAAGGTGGAACTCTGCGATTCTATAATCTGACGCACTTATTCAGGAATACAATGAAAATTTTAGCATTTTTAGAGATTATTCAAAAAGTAATAAAGCGATGTTTAAAAATAATTATGGGGCCAACTTCGGAGCTTTCTCTATACACCAATTAAGGAAACACAAAAATTGGTCCTCGAATGACGGAGTAATTCGTGTACATACTTACATTAAAAAAAATACGGTACGAATTGATAACCTCCTCCTTTTTCGAAGTTGGTTAAAAATATAGACAGCAAACAGTACAAGACCTGAAAGCAGTTTAGAAAACCTCTCCTTTCCCCTCATTCCTTCAGTAGATCGTTTGCAATGTCATAATTCTAATTTGAAGTGGGGGTGATAAGACCTGCACTGACGTCCGGCTTTGGGTGTATTGTGCATCCGCTTGGTGTGTATTGTGCATCCGCTTGGGGTGTATTGTGCATCCGCTTGGGGTGTATTGTGATTGTGCATGCATGTAATGTCATAATTACGTGGTCAATCGCCGATCGACCTGCCTTATGTGCTAACTAGGTTACGAAGTATTTCAATGGACGAGAAGCTTTACAATACGCGATCCCAGGTGAATCGTTGACTATTTCCGGTTTTGTAGAGCGTTTTCTCTTTCACGTAATGGGCTGTCAGTTTGATATCTTCATAAACAAAACCATATGGTTTCTTGTTTTGTTAGTTACCATCACGCATTGTTTTTATGTTTACGTTTGTTTGTTATAACAATTTCTCGCATATAATTAGTAGAATGCGGTCATCTATTGATTGGGATAAATAAACATCCTAAAGTACAACACCACCATAGATACATACAAGAACGGCTGAAATCTGTCACCAAAATGATTCGAAAATTTTAAATACACAAATTAATGTGTTAATTGTAAGTAAAAGCGTTTAATCTGCAGTTTATATTGCAACAAGCAACAAAAATGCAGACATCTCGCCTGATGGTAAGAGATAACCGTAGCCTATGGACAACTGCAACATCAGAGGCCTATAATAGCATCTGCACTAGTTAGATACTAGTAATAGCTGGCTAGTAGCTACGACTTATTGACCCATAGTTCGACTTATAATGGTCCTGGATAATAAACAATGTCAGATTTCAGGCGCATTTTATTACCACGCTTTTATTAGATCGACCTGTATGTAACTAACTATGTATTGAAATCTAAGATAACTAATTTAACCATCTTCCAAGGATCGTAGCGTCATGAAAATTGGCAGCTGTATGAAGTTCTGATGACAATACAATAATATGGTACTGTCGAACTGATCTGATGATGGAGCCGGAAGATATGAACTAGAACTTCATGATGGAACATCGTATCATAGCTGTGTTTGGATTTGTTAGAAAAGTCTTGTAATGAACTTTGACCACAATAATTTGTAGCGTGTTTTTTAGTTATTTAAACTGTAATTTATTATTCGTACGTAATCGCCGCAAGTATGTTCGTAGGTACTGAATTAGGTTTTAATTCTATTCTTTTTTATGATCAAGATAGATCTACGATTCACCAACAACTCGCCTGATGTTAAGCGACGGTGTGGCCGAAGATGGAGCTCGTCGATCTAGAAGATATCTATTCACTATAGCCTTATAAAGATATATCTGTCTTTTTGTATAAGAGGTCTCAAAATAAACCAAATGAAGTGTTGACGGTATCGGATTAAAATTTTGCAAGGACCATTGATTCGATATTCCTGTAATATTTTAGGTCTACTGGACTAAAATAATGGGCACTGCGCTGATAGGATTTTGGGCTACGACCCTGCTGAGTTCAATTAATAATGGAATGGAAAATATTGTTTCTATACATTTATGCTGCCTATAAATATTTAGGCTTAAGTGGGCGTTTGACAGACAACGTATGCCTAAACTGCTGCCTGTCGATTTTCTAAACTAAGTGATCGCGTAAGTGAAGTGAGACTCTAAGTGAACTTGTTTTTTTTTTTACTACTACAGATAATATCAAAATAGTATGATATATAATCGAAAGTGGAATTAACAGCTACCTATATACTGTGGTCACTCGATATTTTAACATTTCTCTGCAGTTTTATGCTTGAAAAATGGAAATTCACTTAGGGCCTCACTTCACTAGCTTAGATAATCGACAGGCTCGTAGTGCCTTTGTTAAGGAGAGTAGATATCTAGGTACTAAGAAAGAATTCCTTGATCTCCGACAAAACAGCGGAATGTGTATGTTATGTATTGTTGACACATTTGTGTGTGAGATTTTATTTACATTATATATATCTACAATTGACCACCAACTCTGATGTTAACTGTTAAGCGACGGTGTGGCTGAGGATGGAGCTCGTCGATCTATAAGATATCTATGCACTCTAGCCTTGAAAATTCCAAGATTGTAGTTTTCAGGAAACAGTGAAACTGGCAAAGAATTCCATTCCTGTGCCGTCAAGAATGTGGACTGATATCACTGAGTTTTTTGCGTTGTCGTCAGGGCCGTCAGTATTTAGGATTTTATTTAGTACGCGATTTCAAATTTTGATAAGTGGATAGTCTTACTATGGAAACTAACGTGGTTTTCACACATTTTAAAAAAAAACTACGGGTCACTCACGTCTGTTTTGCGTCGAAAAATCCGACTATAGTTTCAACCGCATTCGGAGTCTTTTTCAAAGGAGCAGCGCAAAAGTCACTCTCGGTCGGTGACGCGCCTCGCACTGGATAGTCTTGTTAAGGTTTTTTGTAATGTAACATATGACACTTGGAAGGTTTTTTTTTATATATAGAATAGCTCTACGTTTGACCCCTAGCACGCCTGATGGAAAGCGATACTTACTGTGGCCGAAGATGAAGGACGTAGACCTAGAAGATACTTATTCACTCTAGAGTTGAAGACACCCGGGTTATAGTTTTCAGGAAACAAGGACAGCGGCAAGGTATTCCATTCCCGAGCGGTTCGCATTAGGAAGGTGGAAGCAAAATGCAAATGCAAAGGTATAATAGTATCTAAAAACATCTCGGCACATCAAAATCAATCTAGACGTCCAGGCTGTAGGAGGTACATTTACATAGATAAGTAGACCCTAGAAACATTACTTTCATTCTTCAGCGGTCTGGTAAAAAATTGCTCGCAATAGTTTCATAAACAATCAATGTTTGTAATGAAAATAAAAAATCCATATGGCACAGAGCTTGTTGATGTTATATTTCCGTTCGTATTCAATTCTTGGGAACATTCTAACTTATACGAACTATATGTTGAAAAATTGAAATCTGATAGTACTACATTCTTTAGACTGTGTTACTCTACAATATACCTACGTATGCATCGTTTGTTACAAAAGTATGTGTAGAAGTGACATACAGTAAACAGAGACAAAACCTGCAAAACTTATTAGGTAACAGAGACAAAACCTGCAAAACTTATTAGGTAACAGAGACAAAACCTGCAAAACTTATTAGGTAACAGAGACAAAACCTGCAAAACTTATTAGGTAACAGAGACAAAACCTGCAAAACTTATTAGGTAACAGAGACAAAACCTGCAAAACTTATTGGGTAACTATTAACATTGGACTGATGTGCAAAATTTCATGTGCAATTGACCATGCTACTAACTAGCCATTCAGGTGTTTCCTCGTGGGGAGCTGGCAATCCTGGCTGCAGCATTAAGCATTTTCTCGGCTGGCCTCGCAGCTCAGTTATGCCTGCCTGCTAAGTTGTAGGTCGTGGGTTCGACCCCCACCCAGGGCATTTGTGTGGTAAGCATGGATGTTTGTTCTGTGTCTGGGAGTTTCTATAAAGTAAGTATTTACAACCAACATAAAAAAGTATACTATCAACCAAGTTTGGGCTAAATAGGTGTGAAATGTCCACCAATATTCATTATTATTTTTTATTTTATTTTTATTAAAATTGCAAAGTCGTAAATTTAGTAGTGTGTATGTAGTTTTAAATATTCTTACAATGTAGGTATATTTTTATTTTTTTCGGTTTAAGAAGGAAAATATAAAAAAAAAACCTTTTTAACCGACTTCGAAACAGGAGGAGGTTATCAATTCGTACCGTATATATTTTTTTTATGTATAGGTATGTACACGAATTACTCCGTCATTCGAGAACCAATTTTTGTGTTTCCTGAATTGGTTTATAGAGAAAGCTTCCAAGTTAGTTCCATAATTATTTTATAAACATAGCTTTATTACTTTTTGAATAATCTCTAAAATTTAAAATATTTTCATTGTATTCCTGAGTAAGTGCGTCAGATTATAGAATCGCAGAGTTACACCTACACGTTTTTCTTTGCAAGAGTGACAAATATTAAGGATTGACGTATAAACATCTGCACATTTTCTATTCTTCGAAGACGAGCATTTGACATTCAATGACAAATTGCATTCTTGACAAAAGAAAAAAAGAGCGAGTGAAGCGAGGTCTCTTTAAAAAGTTTACAATTGTGAAGGATTTAGTAAGTTGCGTTTGAAGTCGGTTTTTTAATAGAAAAATTATTATCTACTAGTTTGTACGGAACCTTTAGTGGGGGAGTCTGACTCCCATTTGTCCGTTTATATTTATATTATACAAGTAGGTTCGTCTTGTTACGAATGTATGGTGTAATATAGTGGCCATTTATTTTGTCAGAACATGTAGACCGTACCGTACTAGGTACGCTGCTATTTTTTAACCCCCGAAGGGTGTCATAAGTTTGACGTGTGTATATGTGTGTCTGTATGTGACATCATACCTTTCAAGCGGATGTACCGATTTTAATCTAGTTTTTGCTTGTTTGAAAGAGTGTTCATCGCGAGTATTCTTAATGATGTTTCATCAAACTCGGTTCAGCTGTTTTTTTTTGTCGGGGGTGTTTGAGTTTTCTAAGCTTATACTTGTTGATGACAAATATTTAAAAAAATATGTTACAATATTCTGACCGTAATTGACAATAATTCAGCCCCATACCTGCAGTAAAAACATTGAAAAAACTTCTAATATAGAACTCTAAAATGATATAATTTTTTTTATGTCTGTTTCGAGCATTATGCTTACCCCACAAAATAATTCTAGCTCCGTCAATGGCCTCTAGTAGTGGTAACGAGTCCTAACAGAGCCGACGAATAAATCTGTAGCCGCGTTTAAATTGACCGTCTATTCAGACATGATTATCCATTCAACAGGCTCGGGGACTGTTATTCAACAAATATCATACATTGTGATTAAAATGAGAACATGACCGGATTTCGGATTGTTTTTTTTTTTTTTTTTTTATCAGGCCTCTTTGTACAAACTGTCCCACTGCTGGGCGTGGGCCAGCTGCTCATTGTAAGAAGGGTAAGGCCAGATTCTACCATGCTGGCCAAGTGCGGGTTGGCAGACTTCACACATCTTCAAGTTCATTGTTAACTCTCAGACATGTAGGATTCCTCACGATGTTTTCCTTTCGGCTCTTCACTAATAGCAAAAGTGGTAGTTGGTGCGGCAATTATCAGTGATGAAGCGTGGTGATAATGATGATTATATTATAGCTCCTTCAGTGGCGGATTTACACTTTTGCCGCCGGTAAGAAATTAATTTTTTGTCATTTTCTGGCAAAAATTAAATCATGTGAAATCTGCCGCCCCTAGGCCGCGGCCTTTACATCCTCATCTCCAGGTTCTCATCTATCTGTGTACCAAATTTCATAACGAACGTTTCAGCCGCTTGATCGTGGATGAGTAAGTAGCAAATAGACAAAGAAACAGATAGAGAGAGAGAGAGGCTCAGGTCAGGGGGACATTATCTACCAAGATTTAGTAAATATGTGTGCATTCATTATTATTTTTATTTATAAACTCTATAATTATGTATGTATCTATGTATATATTATTTCTAAGTAGTTTATTTAAAAAACATATTTGTTTCTTTATTTGAACTTAATTAGTCTACGAGTATTTACTTATGAATTAGTATCACCGCCCACCTTTTCATATACTTTTCCAAAACATCCCAAGGTTGTCTGGAAGAGATTTATTTTAGCGATAAGACCGCCTTTGTGCCATTTTCTTATGTGTTTATTTACTACTTTATGTGGTGTCAATAATGACTTTAGATCACGTGGACGTAAAGTCTAAACCATAATTCGCATAGAGCTGAAAATTGCTATAGTCGTTAAATAAACCGTTACTAATGAAATCCCCTTCGATCCCACTTCTGCAAAAAAACATCGGCTGTAACTTTTTTTTACGATAATTGAGAAAATTAGAATTTTCTTTCTGCAGCAAGAGATTATGGATCTGCGTAGGTATCGTGTTGGAATTAAAACCATGTGGTTTTAATTCCAACACGATACCTTCACGCGTTCCCGAGATACAGGTCTTAACACCTGGACGGACGAACGGACGGACGGACGGATGGACGGACAGACGAACAGACGGACAACAAAGTGATCCTATAAGGGTTCCGTTTTTTCCTTTTGAGGTACGGAACCCTAAAAATGGGAAAACCCTGATTTTTTTACCTATGACCTTGGTTTTCTTTTTGCAGAAGTAGGATCGAAGGGGATTTTTGACATTTAATTAGTCATGGTTTATTTAACGTCTTACCAATTTTCGCTCTATGCAAATTATGGTTAACTTGTAATATTTTTTTTTGTCTATTTTGACTGGACTATATACTAACAATGACGAACTTAAAGATTTTGATATAAAGACTATGTCGCCGAGCTAAAGCCTAATTTAGATTGAGAAGTCTAGAAACGTCTATATTGCCGCTTCGAATTATTTTGAATCGAAATTATTTTAATCGTGTAAGGGGTCTTATTAGACCTCGTTGAGCTCGGACGTTTTTGAGGACACTACATCCCGTTGACACTTGATTAAAGGGTGTCAATAAAGTGTTGATTGATAGATATATACATCTCTCTCTCTCTCTCTCTCTTTGTCTGAAAGACAATACCTTACGGGAACGCGTGTAGGTATCGTGTTGGAATTAAAACCATGTGGTTTTAATTCCAACACGATACCTTCACGCGTTCCCGAGATACAGGTCTTAACACCTGGACGGACGAACGGACGGACGGACGGATGGACGGACAGACGAACAGACGGACAACAAAGTGATCCTATAAGGGTTCCGTTTTTTCCTTTTGAGGTACGGAACCCTAAAAATGGGAAAACCCTGATTTTTTTACCTATGACCTTGGTTTTCTTTTTGCAGAAGTAGGATCGAAGGGGATTTTTGACATTTAATTAGTCATGGTTTATTTAACGTCTTACCAATTTTCGCTCTATGCAAATTATGGTTAACTTGTAATATTTTTTTTTGTCTATTTTGACTGGACTATATACTAACAATGACGAACTTAAAGATTTTGATATAAAGACTATGTCGCCGAGCTAAAGCCTAATTTAGATTGAGAAGTCTAGAAACGTCTATATTGCCGCTTCGAATTATTTTGAATCGAAATTATTTTAATCGTGTAAGGGGTCTTATTAGACCTCGTTGAGCTCGGACGTTTTTGAGGACACTACATCCCGTTGACACTTGATTAAAGGGTGTCAATAAAGTGTTGATTGATAGATATATACATCTCTCTCTCTCTCTCTCTCTTTGTCTGAAAGTAGCAACTTTAGATTTTATAATATTAGTTAAGAATAGGATTAGGATCTAAAATTAGTTGCACAAATTAATCAAATTAATTTTCCAATAAAATTAGGTACATCCTAATATCAGTTTAGGGTCACAATATCTACTGATCCAAAAGATCCATTGACCCAAATGGCCCAGTGAACCAAATTGACAAGTCTTTAAAGGTCCAGTGGGTCGAAAGGTCCAGTTTCAAATGATCTCGAGCAGTCCCATTTCTATCTATTCCTGTTCATTTACTGAAGAAATTTTCAAAACTCTAGTATTGTCTAGTAGAATAAAAGTTACACAAACGAAACTCTATAAGCTTTACATAGTTATGGGTAAAACTAAACAACATAACGACGGAAACGGCGGGACGCACCCAGGTTCCGAAGGCTAGGCTCCATTGTCGATTGGACATCAATGGTGCACCATGTATGCAGACCCGTGCCTCGTATAGAAAGGGAGGGCTTTAGTCTGGGCGTGAGGAACGGCGGTTTCTATTCAATCTAACTGAGGTTGTAGTTTGGACACACGCCAGCTAGAAAAGGCGAGTCCTGATTTCACGCAAAAAACACTACGTCTTTTTTTTTTTCTTCTTTTGTAAGGTTCCGTACCTCAAAAGAAAAAAAACGGAACCCTTATAGGATCACTTTGTTGTCCGTCTGTCCGTCCGTCCGGGTGTGAAGACCTTTATCTCGGGAACGCGGGAAGGTATTGTGTTGAAATTAAAACCATATACGCAGATCCATAGTCTCTTGTTGCAGAAAGAAAAATATAATTTCTCAGTTTTCGTAAAAAAAGTTATAGCCATTCGGCTATCGGCTATGTCGGAAAAAACACACATTTCGACACTCACAGGGGAATCAAAACCTATGGGGTACTTTCCGTTGACCTAGAACTATGAAATTTGGCAAGAAGCGTTGTGTTAGACATTTTTAATTTAATCACAAAAAATTGTGTCTCTATGCAAGGGATGAAGGTCCGAATTTTAAAGTGAATGTACCGTATTATGTGGGAATTATATGAAAGAGCTTCATTAGCATAAGCTAAAACAGGTTTTCAAATATTTTTACGATGTATATTTTTTGGTTTATGAAGGAAAATATAAAAAAAATATATGATTTGCCTCTATATCTACTAGTTCGTACGAAACCCTCGGTGGGCGAGTCTGACTCGCACTTGTCCGGGTTTTTTAATTTGCCGTCCTCCTCCACCAATATTCTCCCCCAACATAGTCAGGGACCTTAGTCAGGATTTATAATTTTGATCCTAGTTTTGAATTTGTGCAATAATTTTTGTACCCTATCATCTGTAATGTGCTGACATTTTAGACAAATAAACATTCTGATTCTTATTCCGATTTGGATTTTATTTTTATTTTATTTGAAAGTATCAAGTAAATTACCACAAATGTCAATTATAATTTTATAGCTTATTCGTTGTAACATGCGACCTAATGATAAAACGTAAGTGCGTTTCGTAGTTGATATATGAAACCATTTCGTCATAATTAATGCAGGCCCAAGCTGTAAGTAAGGTGAGTTCTGTCATGAGTTGCCAAGTATTTTGCAACAATGACCTACCTACCACAGCTACCTACATATATATGTGTGTAGTAAGTACCTATAGAGGTAGGTATATGTCGAATAGCCCTCGATTCACTTGATATCGAGCGAGCGTGTGATAGTTCCCAGTAATGCATTTAAGGCACAGACGCGCACGCTTTCTGATCATGAGTATTTTAAAATAAACAAACGAAAACTCATTTTCTTCTGTTTCCGGTAGCGGGATAGATGTCGCAGTTGCCTCGCTCACACGTACAAACTTTTTTTAATCAAATTTCAAAAAGGAGCCTCCCCTTTTTCATCTCAATTCGTCGGAATCTTTTTTTTTGGGTAGTGAAGTATTAGACTTCCTCTTGCGCAGTGGGGTAAAAATAGAGGCGCGCGAGGCACTAATACAAGACATTAACATTATTTCGCATCGCTCACTTCCTTGCATTAAGATATATTTTTAGGGTTCCGTACCTCAAAAGAAAAAAACGGAACCCTTATAGGATCACTTTGTTGTCCGTCTTTCTGTCTGTCTGTCCGTCTGTCCGTCCTTCCGGATGTCAAGACCTTTATCTCGGGAACGCATGAAGGTATTGTGTTGAAATTAAAACCATATATCATAACCATATACACTTCAGCTGGGAACCAAAACTTTATAGGCGAATTTTGATTAAGTGCAGAGTGGCCGCGCAAAGCACTAGTTGTACGAAACCCTCGGTGGGCGAGTCTGACTCGCACTTGTTCGGTTTTTTACGACATATTCGGGTGTAACTTTTTTTACAAAAACTATGAAATTTGATTTTTCTTTCTGCAGCAAGATACTATGGATCTGCGTATATGGTTTTAATTTCAACTACCTTCACGCGTTCCCGAGATAAAGGTCTTGACACCCGAACGGACGGACAGACAGACGGACAACAAAGTGATCCTATAAGGGTTCCGTTTTTTCCTATTGAGGTACGGAATCCTAAAAATGCACATTTCGACACTCACAAGGGAATCAAAATCTATAGGGTACTTCCCGTTGACGTAGAACTATGAAATTTGGTAAGAAGCATTATGTTATAGTACACATATAGGAAAAAATTCGAAAACCGGTCATTTTTAATTTAATCACAAAAATACATATTGTGTCTTTATGCAAGGAATGAGGGTCCAAATTTTAAAGTGATTTAACCGTATCATATTGTGGGGTATTATATTATGACAGAGCTTAATTAGCATAAGTTAAAACAGGTTTTTAAATATTTTTACGATACATTTTTCGGTATAAGAAGGAAAATATAAAAAAATATATGATTTCCCCCTTTTATCTAGTAGTTTGTACGGAACCTTGGGTGGGCGAGTCTGACTCGCACTTGTTCGGATTTTTTTTCTATGACGGCTTACACATAATATGGCGTAATAGAGACCAATGTCCTAGATTTTTTGTTTGGGCTGGACTAGCTTTTCATATCCAAACGACAGCTTATTGTCATTTCAATTTGAAACGCCACATTATAAGCGAATTTGACGTAAGTACATTTCAAAGGATGTCGCTGACGTCAACTCGCGGATTCAGGAACCAATGGTGTATTTGTTACATTTTTAAACGGTTTTATTAAGCTTGACCTGTTTATTTGTTTGTTTTTAAACGGTTTTATTTAGCTTCACCTGTTTATTTCTTTTGTTTTTAAACGGTTTTATTTAGCTTGACCTGTTTATTTATTTGTTTGTTTGGATCAAATTCAGTAATTGAAATTTTTGCCCCTTGCAGTTGACGGATCGATCTGAAATTTAGTCCTGATGACAATACAATTTAGTATATTCTGTATTATTGTAAATCCAAGATGGCCGCCGCCACAAAATGGCGGATTTAATATTTTAACACAACCCCATTATGGGTATCAAATGAAAGGGATTTTCTAGTAAATACATTATCTACATCTACAACGTGGTCCCTAACTATGGGCCTTTTATGGAAGCTCAAGGTCGCGCAACGAGCTATGGAGAGGGCTATGCTCGGAGTCTCTCTACGAGATCGAATCAGAAATGAAGAGATACATAGACGTACAGGAGTCACCGATATAGCACAGCGGATTAGCAAGTTGAAGTGGCACATAACACGTAGAACTGATGGCCGATGGGGCTGAAAGGTTCTCTGAGTGGAGACCACGTACCGGCAAGCGCAGCGTAGGAAGACCAGCCACGAGATGGACAGATGACTTCATACAAGTGGCGGGAAGACGCTGGATGCAAGCCGCTTCCAATCGGTCTTTTTGGAAATCCATGGGGGAGGCCTATGTCCAGCAGTAGACTTCTTATGGTGGAGATGAAGATTATCTACATCATTATCTTTCTTTTAAAAAAAAAAATTTTATGTAAGTACTTGGTAGTTATGTACACTCGTATTTGTCTACAGCCTCAAAATTGATCCTTGGATAGAGACACACATTTTGAAACAACTATCCAAAATTAGATGCTCTGATTGCATGGCACCCGGTCATCAAATTAATGAAGTCTTAACCATCGCATCTAAATTAAAATTACTTATTGGGCTCCAGAGTTTCATTAAATAGTCTTTATTTTATAATATAGTTTCATTCAAGATGGACGCGCGCAGCTAGCTCTCTCACGCATCACAACCTTTTGAAACATATATAATCATTGGTTAGGGATACCAGAAAAATGAATTTGTTTATTTCGATAAGAGAAATGTTTAAAATAAGTTTTATTCAGATATCACTTATACTGGCGACGATGTAGTGAAACAGCGTATTTTTTATTTCCTCAGCCAATTTAAAACGTATCAAAGATTTTTTTTTTAAAATATCTCCTTTCTAAATAAACGAACCCATTTCTTTTTTTTTTCCATTTCCCTAACCAATGATTTTATGTTTAAAAATTTGGTGATGCGCGAGAAAGATAACTGCGTGTGTTGAGCCCATCAAAATTTGAGTTTGTATTCCAATACTGGCAATATTTTTTGAAGATTTACTTGCAGATAGGCTGCAAGTAAATCTTCTAAAAAAAAAAGAAAATTTCTTAAAAGAAAATCTAACACAACATGTTTCCAAATATGCTTCCTTGACTCAATTGGCACAGGACCGAGGAAGATGGCAACACAAGAGAGAGACCCATACCCAGCAGTGGGATAGAGAAGGTTGTGGATGATTATGATGATACTTCCGAAGTTTTCGCGATTATTCATAAAAATTAATTAAATTTTAACTATATTTATATATGTCTATATCTATAGTTATATATGTATTAGGCGTGTGAAAATGCCCACCAATTATTATCTGCCTGAGTTTAACGTCGTCTCTGCGCCTTAAGTGGCGTTCCCACCGCGAACGGTTCAATTTTAAACAAAACCGCACTCCACATAATTTGCAGCTGTTTCCGACAAGAACCGCAGACCATTTCATTTAAGTTGATTTGAATGACACCACTGAATTTGCTGTTTTATCATCTGCGATTTCCCGATCGCAAATCAATCACTTGTAAAAAAAGTTACAACTTGTAAATTTTTATTACAGCTTAGCTTGTTGTAATTATAGGCGAGTTGGTGGTCAAACGCGGTCTTAGTCGTGTTAAAAAAAAAGTTAAATTGTGTCCCCAGCATTTCTAAAATATTAAAACTAGAAATTCATGACTAATCATAGTAGTAGACCGTATCAAAGACTCATTGAAAATTAGTTTGTATACTCTGTGCTTACAACTTTTCGATAAAGCGATAAATATAGAAAACAAGTCGTTATGATACAGAGCTTATTTTTTTTATATATAAAAAAGCAGTACCTAAAAAGGCAGACGGCTGGCCTGATGGTAAGCGATAACCGTCTGTAAACTGACTATGGACAACTGCAACATCAGTGGCATCGCTGTTGGTTGGCTAACCCGGAGATCATTGACCTTTTGCAAAGCGGCCATAATAAACAATACTCGCCAAGTGATTATCTTTTAGATATTAACATTAGCTACGAAACCCTGCCATATGCGTGTCTCGACACGCTCTTGTCGTTTCATACAATTATAATCGACAATGTACCTCTTAACTTACCAGCGCTGGTTGTTTACAACTATTATCATGCTGAGTTGCGACCGGGTTGTGACAAAAAACCTCTATTATTTTTATTCAGCGTGTTGTTGTACTATTTTAAATGGAAAAAATACATGTTTGTGTCAATACTGAGTTTTAGATCTACTCTTTAGCGCGCCACCCTTTCTTTGCCCTGTTATACGTACTAGCTAAACCTATTCATAATTGGCGAAGTTAATCACGTAACAAACATAAAAAAAAATACAGTCTAATTGAGAACCTCCTCTTTATTGGAAGTCTGTTAAAAAGGCGTGTCATGTCTGTCTTACTCTCTGTATCAACCTCTAGATGTGACATTCCATGATTTTTTGCTCCATACTCAAGTACGTAAAACTTGCCAAGTCACGCCAATAGCTCAGTTGGGCATCGTGCCTTATTGATATAATCTTTTTACAAGCAACGCTTCTTTTGTATGCACAGATGTTGTGATTAGCCGGCTTCAGTGTTGCAACATTCGCTTCTTCTATCTAACAATGCCTCGGAACCAATGAACTTAGGGTTACCATATTATTCTGCGGCCCCGTCGGAACATAGATCAGCATTTTTTTTACTACCTATATATAGAATAGGTTTAAAAACCTATTACACTATCCAATTTACCGTGTACTGTCGCCAGGGACGGCGTAGTAATAAGAGACAGGGTCCCGAGCTCTATAGTGCCCAGACAGGCACCCGATAGACAGGGTACGAAAAATCGGGTACTAGTGTAATTTAATTCTTATACTCTAATATATTATTCCAGTCACGTAAAAAGAACGCTGGTTTGTGAAGCACGCGACCTAGAAGGTAGTTTCAGTTTAGACTTGAAGATAGATTTCAGGGAACTAATGGTGGTAAGACACTCCATTCCTGAGTGGTTCGTAACTAACTCTATATTAACACCACAATAACAACAAAAATATAAACGCGAGAAAATGGCACCAAAGGTAGTTTTATCGATAAACGTGATCTCTTCCATACAACCTTGGATTGAGTAATTAATAAAAAAAATAGCCGAGAGATATTTTTTAAGATGAAATAATCTAAAATCTAATGGACATGGTATTTTTAAAACGACAAAACTCGTCTGATAAGCTTCGGTGTGGCTGAGGATAGAGCTCGTCGACCTAGAAGGTAGGTATCATGTGATCACTCTAGACTTAAATTTTCCAATATTGAAATCATGATTGTAATTGTAGAAAGTACCAGTCATGTACAGTATGCGTATAAAGTAGATCCAAATCGTCGAGTACGGATTTTGGGCATTTCAATGAGAAATGGTGGAAGTATGTCGATTTTCAGCTTGTCTTGTAATGGAATGGGGATGAATAACTAAGTCATGAAGTTCTTGGGCACATTCGCCGAAATGAATCCGATTTAAAGCATATGTCTAAAAATGCTATTTTCCGACGATGCTCTAAGCTAATTATGTTCTTGGCAGCAAGTTTATCAACATCGATTAACCTCACAGCTCGCCGGTCAAGAAGCTCCAAGGCTTCAGCTGATGCATGAAGAATAATATTTACTATTGATTAGTAAACATAGTACCTACCCATACAAAATAACTTTCAACTGCCATAGGTAAATATATAACGTGGTTTTCATGTAGTTGTGTTAATCGGATTCGAACAGATACCTAGAATTTCCAATATTCCAGTCATTTGGTGTAAAAAAGGGGGTTACCTGGAAGATTCTACGGGAGTTTTGAAAACGATTTTATAGATTTTGATGTGCTCTTCAAACGAATATTGAAGCAGACTTTGCGGCACTCGTACGCTAAAAATGAAAAAAACGTAAAAACTTAAGTCATAAGAAATTTTCTCTAGATTATTTTTATACTTATAACTTCTTTTTTTTTTCGTAAAATGAATCAGAAATCAATTACCATTTGATGAAAAACATCAAAAAGAGGAATAATAAACCAAGAAAACCTGGTGTGGAGCAAATAATAGAGAAAGTCAATGTCATGGCGTATGGGAGATGAAATGCTAGCGGAAGACAGAGAAGCATGGAAATTACCCCACCGACAAGAGCCATGCTCTTAAATTAGTCAGAAATCAAGATCTCCATCTTGTAAAAAATTTTCTTAAGGTGCCATTTCTGTACCTAATAATGGCGGCGCGAGCGGCAAATATACAAAAGGAGCACATAGAAATCTACAAAATCACTGATATTCAAAACTCCCGGAAAACTTTCCAGGTAAAAAAAACTACCAAACCATTGTGATGATTGATTTATTATAATATTTTTAAGACTCCAATCTTATTTCTGGTATCGGGACGTGTCCCGGGCTATCGGTACGAATGGTAACCCTACTTGAACTTGAAACTCGTGACGCTTTTTCGCGTTTCCGATCACACCACCTGCCGTGATCGAGGTCGATCTTTTACTTTGATTATATTTTTATTTACCGAAGACGGGCTGTGGCTAATTCTTCTGAGAATATTGAACAAAAACCTTGATGGCCTAAATAGGTAGCTTAAACGCTTTTTCCTGTCGGGCGTTCGTAGATAATTTTTGAGAAAAAAGAAAGACAGTATTCGGTATTATAGAGCGCAGACGGTAGAGCCGTTAGGTAACTGGACAAGTTTATTGCATAATTTGCTTATTATTTTATGGTGGAAGGATAAAAGACAACAACGGAGCCATTTCTATTAGAATGAGATACCGGTTTACAGACCAAAGATGGTTCAACGGCCGCATTCAACTCACCATGATTCGATCATCTTAATAATGGTTTTGCTTGTTATCTATTTGGGAGATGATTGTGCCATTTGTGGTTTGACTTTTTTCGATGATTAATACGGTCTATTTAAAAATAAGTAGGATATTGAACGTCCTTGATGACCCAGTTTCTTGAATCAGCCTCAAGGTAGCCAGGATGTCCTACGTTTAGCGTTTTGTCTTATGTTCGCGAGTATGCATGTTTCCTGTCATCAGCGAAACCTAGATTAGTTTGAGACGTGACCTCATCAACGGCAAAATGTAGGTCGCAATTTGTTACCAACTTCCCACATGGGTAGGAGCTGGCTATAAACGGCATCACCTTCGTAGGCCTAGGATATTGTGCTTCTATCAATATGTACATGACTACCCGAAAATTTGAATTCAACTATATCTTTCTCGGAATGTTATTAAAGTATTAAGGCGCCAGTGTTATAGCTTGCTCACTTGCGCGCCCTGACATTTTTTTAACACAACATTATTGAGTGTACTTGGTACTTAGCGTCATGAGAATGATAATATAATAAATATCGTTCTCATGATAATTGTAGGTATTGAGAGAGAAGAGCGTCACATTCTAATGACGCTAATGTATGCAAATTCATTCATAATTATTATTTTTTGACAGAGCCATGAGGGCTCAGTGGTACGACTGCCTCCTGAACTGTAGTGTAGGCAGGTCGTGGGTTCGATCCCCACCCAGGGCAACCATTTGTGTGATGAGCATGGATGTTTGTTCTGTGTCTGGGTGTTTCTATGTATCATAAGTATGTATTTACAAAAGGAAGTATATATGTATTCTATCAACCATTTAGTTTCCATAGTACAAGCTTTGCTTAGTTTGGGCTAGATGGTGTAGTGTGAAATAAACAAGAAAATAGTCTCGTTTTGACATTTGTATAATCTATTATAACCATAATGTCATCGCCATAAAAGTGTATCTATTATAACCATAATGTCATCGCCATAAAAGTGTTTTGATTACTTTGTAATAATTTTCATGAAACTGACGTTCACGTGTTTATAAAAATACCTACACTCAATAGTTACCTAAAGATACTGTGTAAATCAATCTAAAAGGAAGGTGCTGCGCGCAAGCGAGGCAACTGCTGCATCTGTCGGCGCCTACAGTGTCGGTGTCAGCATCCATCCAAATCCGTTTATCCGCTAAGGAGAAATGTAGAGCAACAACTGATCTTAGGTAGGTACATAAATAATCACCTCTGTAACTAACCGACTTTAAAATAATAGCGCGAAACTAGACCTCACGACTTTACTTTCTTGGATAGGACCATAATTTAGTTACTCTTTCAATCTGAATCGTGGATCGCATTGTGAATATCACCGTTACTTAACTAAAACACGCCTCGACCTTTTCTAATAGAGCTCAACTAAATACGTGCGCCAGTAGGCGGCAAGAAAATCTGATAAATAACTAATTTATTGCCGACCTTTACGTACCTAACCACGATAAAATATTATGCAGAAGACAGGCACGGGCGAAACCGATATGCTTTTAGACTTCACATGAATGCGGTTCGTCATTATTCCGATAATGTTTTCAAGTCTCGTAAAAACAATGGCAACTGGATTAACGCTGGGGACACCGGCTCTAGGTAAACACTGCGCAGATTCACCGACACATCTTACCCGTCGATAAATAGCTACCGTATCATATGTTTCCATCCTGACGTTCATATACTTATGTAACTACCTATTTTTAATGTGTTTATTATTGCGGTAGAGTATGTCACCCGCAAGCCTAAAACTGCGATGTTGCGTCACAGAACTGCACAGACCTTTGCGACTAACGTTGCACTACAACAAAAAAATCAGATTTACCTAAAACGCACAGCTTTTTATTCTATTTACTTGTTACGTATTGACGTATTTATAGCGCATTAATGTAAGGTGTTGTACATACGTGCGTGCGCGTAGGGTTTTCGCTTCAGTTGTTTGTCGCAGTCGTTGTTTATAAACACCGGGTGGTGGATGCCGGCGAGATTGTGATAGCACCGGCGCGGGCGAGCGCGATCACTGACTGAGCGGCCACCGAGCCACCACGTCACGTGTTCAATCGATGACGCTGCGCGCGGTAGTGCGCACCACACGCGCAATCCGCTACGCGCACCACTAGAAGGGTGCATAAAAATTGGAGAAGGGAGATAATACCTGAGCTACCGCCCCGGGTTTGCGGTTAGGCATTTGATGCAGCTCTATAAGCTAGGTAGGTAGATCTTTTAGATCTACGTGTTCCATCCTCGACCAAACCGTCGATTATCATTACGAGGATGATTAAACATAGATCTATTTTTCTTTCTGCAGCAAGATATTATAGATATGCATATATGGTTTTAATTTCAACACGATACCTTCACGCGTTCCCGAGATACAAGTCTTGACACCCCGACGGACGGACAGACGGACAACAAAGTGATTCTATAAGGGTTCCTTTTGAGGTACAGAACCCTAAAAAAACACGCTAAGTACACTACCTCCTAGGGTGGAAACGCGTGCATGAATTAATTAATCGTTATAGCTCAAAAACGGTGGCTCGTAGGAAATAAAGTATTAACATATGGTTGTGTGCAATGTCCACAAATAAATAAATAAATATTTTTATAGATAATTTTATTATCTACATTTTTTGTCTGGGGTACTTTTATGATAAAACTTACCGTTTTGCTGAAAATCGCGGAAAAACTATTTTTTTTACCTTTGACCTTGAATAAAAAAAATCCATACACGGGAACGATGGGGAACTTATTTTTTTTATTTATATTCATGTTTTGAACAATTTTACTGATTTTCAGCTTGTTGGGAATTTATGTAACTTCACTCTAATTTTTTGGTCTAAATTGACCGGACTATTAGTATGCGTACTTTCCAGGTTGAAAATAGTTCGGATACATATTTTTTTTGTAACAGAAAAGTTGATTCCACATCCACTGAGTTCCCCCAAAATATTATACCGTAACAAATGAGGATAAACGTTATCAAAGTAGGCATTTGTAGCAATAGTTTTGGAAGTAGTATTTCTAATTATAGATAAAGCATATATGTACTGAGAAAGTTTACTGTATTTTTTTTGTGTGTTGTTTCCAATTTAAATTACTATCTATGACAACATCTAAGAAATTTGTTTAATTAACCAGATTTACTAGATTTCCATTGTTAAGTATATTTACTTTTAGGCTTTTTTGTTTGTAGTTTTTAAACTTTATTAATTTGTTTTTTTTTCAATATTCACTTTTAGATATAGACTTTTTAGCAAATGTGTTGTTTATATCGTTCTCGAATACTAAGTGATATCTAGTGGGTAGAGTAGCGCCGTGCCGTATCTGATATGTTCGTAGCACGGTCGTGCTATGGCACGTTATTGTACGTAGCAGTAGGCATCCACCTTTATATCACTTCAGCAAAATTTTCTTATCTATTAATCTTTCATAAATAAAATCTCTTCCCCCCCTCTCCGCTCTATAATTGGTACACTGACAAATAATACAACAAAATACATATAAATAGCACACTGCTTTATTCTTCCATAATATTTACACTTTTTGACTTTAGATAGAAACTTATAGCTAAAGTCGCGGTCTTTATCCTAAGCGGTTAAAGTATTCGACGGTCTGATTGACAAACCACGACCAGCATCAAAATCAGCGATGCTATACAATAAGAAAGCAGCTACAGGCGATTCTAGTCATGGTCTCGTCTAGTTATAGTCATTGTCTGTCTAGTCAGGCATGGTCTCGTTGTAGTCAGTCATGGTCTTGTTGTAGTCAGTCATGGTCTTGTTGTAGTCAGTCATGGTGTCGTAGTCAGTCATGACCTCGCTCTGGTCATGACCTCGCTCTAGATTGATGGTCTCGCTCTAATTTAGGCCTCGCTCTAATCATGGTATCGTACTAATTATGGTCTCCATCTAGTCATAGTTTTGCTTTAGTCATGTACCCCCTAATGTCATCGTTCACGTCGCGTTATAATTCAAAAAATTATGCCGTGACATGACGAGGCACCAGGTGGACCAGTCCATTACATTGTATTCATAGTAAAGTCTCGTCATAGTCATGACCGCTAATAGATTTGCTAGTCGCTAATTGTGAATCAGACGTCGGGGGTCGGCTGCTGCCGAGGAGTTTTGGCTAGATCGATACTTAATATCATCGCCTGCATTACTTCTAAAAATATAATATAAACATGTTATTCCACTGAGTTAGAATTAATGTTATCCGTAGACATTGAAGGTAGTGACAAACTTTCTGCATCAATGGGAGATGGTAGTTTTCACTTTGAAAATAACGTGTAAGTAATGTGCTACATTATTTATTTATTATTTTCACCTACACTGGTGTACATCACAGCAATGTGACTTACGCATGTTCGCGTAATATTTTGTAGTATATTTGTACGGATGAGTATCAGAGGCGAAATGAATCGAAAAGAAGCGATTTAATAAATCAGAAATAAAACACTTTGCACACGCATTTCAAGTTTTATTGATTATAAAGTAATATGAATTGAATTAAAAAGAGAAAAAAACAGCTACCGTAAGCCTGAGTATTAAAATACTACCTTGTTAGTACTAAAAATACTAACTACATATGATACAGATTTGACTGAGTAACTTTTCACGGTTTTTTAAAGCAGTTATAACTATACCACACTGAAAACCTTTCTCGTTTTTCTCTCTCGTCTTTATGATTTTTGTTGTTGCCCCCGTTCTAAAGTGGGTTCTTTTTAAAAGAGTTGGGAGGGGAGTTACTGCAATACCACAATTGTAATCAACAGGGATATGGTAAAGTATTTCGCCTCTGACCTCCAAATCACAGTCTATTCAAAAACGGTTCCTAAGACCACGCTGTAACAAAGGTTATTTTAGGGCTTGTTCAAGTATACGCGAGGTGTCGCACTGCTCTACTCTCAAAACGCGCGTAAACAAACACTAAATATAAATTAGCATATGTTTAATCTGATCACCACGTATCTCAGCTCTCGTCCAAAGTACGTACGTCGCTCGCTAGCTCGCTAGCGTGCCGTACAAATGGGGCCGGAACCTTAGGCTTCGCGCTAGCCACTTTGGACATGGACAAGGTATACCGCCTTTGAACATGAGTTGAATATTAAGAAAAAAATACATATACATAAATCACGTTAACGAGATAAATAGCCCAACCAAGAGTTTCCATCAATCGGGTTGTATAAAATCGACAGACAACAGTTAAATCGTTATAAAAACAAATAGGCATATAAGAAAAATAGAGAATGTCAATACATATTTCAATACAGGGCCGGCATCGATGTAACATTTTTAACATTTAATATTATAAATAGTTAAACTTCCACTTAAATCCGATGGAAACTCCATATTATAACTTCTATATCCTAATATGCTGGGTGGAGAAAATGATGTACTCAAAACAACGGTACATCGCGTCAGTTTTTGGGGAATAAAAGAGCACCAACCGAGTACATAAGAGCTTTAAGCATATGTGTCCGTGGCCTAATTATTGACAGTGTCCTTGGTATCGGCGGGGTGGACGTGGGTTCTAATTCCATCGGATGTATAAATTATTAACTTTTTATAATAAAATCAATACGCTAATGTAGTAACACTTCAAAAGTAAATTCAAAATGCCTAATAACAATCCAGGCTACGTGGGATTACAATTCTCGACCAAACCATCGGTTATGATCGGGTGAGCTAGGATCAAATGCTTAGCCAGTCAAACACAAAAATTAAATACTGCCATTTAATTTTCTTGGCGTATGGCAGTTTTAAATGAAAATATACGTTACGCACGTACGGGCGTGTATAAGAAAAAAAAGAAACAAAAAAAAAATCAAATAATTACAAAAGTTTGCGTATTTAAATAAGTGTTCCCCAAAATAAAATTGATAATTTAAAATTTCCTTGTAGAATTGAACGACCGCTAAAACACGTTTTTTCTTACATTTTCCGTGCATTTAGTTGTATAATTCGTCATAACTATTACAACTTCTCAAGAATTTCTTTATTATAATATAATTATAATTATTCTCATAATTTGATTATATAATTATTATCCTAATTTGTTTCCATAGAGCACATAACACTGGAAGATTGCTGGTCCGTTGGAGCCGCATCCGAAGAGTGACTGCACACGTTTTATATATGCATCTCGCTTGCACTTATGGAGTTTAAAGTCATCTTTGTTGCGAGGGGCTGCATAAACCAACGAGAGCGCATTTCCAGATGACATCTTTACCTCTGTGGTTACTAACTCGATGAAAACTTAAAAAAAATGCGTTTTAGTAGTAGCTTCAATGTTACAAAGAAATTCAAAATTACTCAACCGCGATCGTGAAAATGCTACATCGGCATAGACCCGTTCGTGACACATACAAAAAGCTTCAAAACCGGTCCGAGCTAATTATGAAAAGTCAATCTCACTATTGATCACGAAACTGTAACCTTACCACTACCGCGCCATCTAGCCAACCTCCGAATACCTCGGCAGTCGGTAAACTAACAACCGAACATACAAATATAAACAATACATATCAAAAACCTAAGCTTTACACACTGTTGTAAGCGACCGGGTATTACTCCCATGATCATCGAAAAAGTATCGACTATGGCAAATATCTCTATCGCATGTGTTCAATATACATACAAAAAAAGTATCGACTATGGCAAATGTCTCTATCGCATGCGTTCAATATACTTACGAAAAAAAAAAACTTTGGTTTGTGTGAAGTTGTTTCATAACTCTGCTAATGTCACGTAGAAAGATTCGTAGGATCTCTATGTAGTTTGTGGTAGAAAGATCTAACGCAGAGAATTGATACGGTTTTCAATTATATTTTTATAGAATCAGGACTTGAAAAGATCTATCGTGGCAAAAAAAAAGGGAACTGACGTCTCGATTTTGTTGCCAAATAGTTCTTTTTCAGAACAGACTATACTGTACGACAAAGTTGTGTTATTGCTTATTTGAAGCTAGACTCCACGAATTCGCACATGAAACAGCGCGATACGTTTCCAACGATCATAAAGAATAAACAACCCCGAGTGATAGCACGCGACTCACGCCCTAAGTTTCGTTCGAATCAAATACAAAAATAAAGTGTATTTAACTCACATATAATGCCTACTGTGACTCTGGCATAAATTATTATTATACATAAAAATATAAAAAAAATAGATGACTAATGTATATCAATGACCAAATGTCCTTTCAAATGAAATTACTAACGTAAATCGATGACCAATGTCCTTTAAAATGAAATGGCTAACGTATATTGACGACCAATGCCCTTTCAAATGAAATGACTAACGTATATCAATGACCAATGTCCTTTCAAATGAAATGACTAACGTATATCGATGACCAATGTCCTTTCAAATGGAATTTTCAAACTGATTCATATCAGCATTACCACAAATCCAAGAGCAGTGCATAAATGTTCAACATCTTAAAAAGGAAGTTGAGGTTTTTGGCGGGATGTGGAAAGAATGTGCAACTACTCTTAACGTAAGAGCATTACATGAATATCGTATATACCTAGTAGGCAACATCGCAAACATCATCATCTCAGCCATAAGAAGTCCACTGCTGGACATAGGCCTCCCCCATGGATTTTCAACAAGACCGATTGCGCGCGGCTTGCATCCATCGTCTTCCCGCCACTTGTATGAGATCATCTGTCCATCTCGTGTCCACATCGCAAACGTGCAACGAAAATTTCAGAATGTTCCAAGTAAATCGTTCTTTATAAAAATGTTTTATTTTTCTTTTGATTTCATTTTTATGTGCAAAAATTTTATGTTTGGAACAATAGCAAAATTTTTGTTGAACTTTGTGATATTGCTTTATATTAATAAAATATTACAATATTTGACTAATTTTTCATAGTTAAGATGTTTATATCTGCAATAATGTTGGCATGCGCAAAAAAAGACATGCGAATCACGACTTAAAGAGCCCGAAAGTAAGTGTTCCGATGAAGTGAGCATGTGAAAGTGATTAAATTAATTTTCAAGTTATCGGCGGAATACAATACAAGCTTCCAGTAAAATCACACAGTAATTTTAATTTTAATTTCTTCCAGTAATTTTGCCGAAGCTTGACTAGGACTTGACCATGACTACAGTAGGGCCAATTTCATAGATCACATTTGACACTAACAATATTTTTCAGTACCCATATTCACAATCAATCGGTATCAGATTATACTTTTGTCACTGTCAGTTCTCATGTAAATGACAGAGATCGAATTTACATCCGACAGGTTGGAATAGCCCTTAAGAAACGTCAAACATTCCAACGTCATTCTCTGAGGGCTATACACCTATCGGAGGTAAATTCGATCTCTGTCATTTCTACGAGGACTGACAAAGAGAAAAGTATAATTTTAGAGGAGAATCTGATATCGGCCGATTGTGAATACGGTTACGGAAAAGTGTCAAATGTGACCTATTAAATTAGCCCCAATTTAGGGCTAGACTTGATTTAAAAATGACCAATGCACAAATCGAATTGAAGTGGCAGTGGGCAGGGCACATAGCACGTAGAACTGATGGCCGATGGGGCCGAAAGGTTCTCGAGTGGAGACCACGTACCGGCAAGCGCAGCGTAGGAAGACCAGCCACGAGATGGACAGACGACCTCATACAAGTGGCGGGAAGACGCTGGATGCAAGCCGCTTCCAACCGGTCTTTTTGGAAATTCATGGGGGAGGCCTATGTCCAGCAGTGGACTTCTTATGGCTGAGATGATGATGATGATGAATGCACAAATCGCAAATAGGTGAAAAAGAAAAAGTATGTTTAAGTCGTGATACTATATATTCAATACAAATTAAATAAAATGAATATAATTTCCCATAGAAAAAAATTACAAATGGTTTGCAAGTTTCATTATTTATATTTAACACCATAGGTTAAGACCATAACCTAAGTGTGGGTGACATAATGTATACTTTTTCTCTTTGATAATTCATTACCTGAAAAAATTAAGTCTCTGTTGTGGTGCGATATTTTGTGTACAGTTATTTGTTTTGTATTACTTCGTTTGGTTATTGAAACTATTTTTGTTGGTATTTTACCATTGATTATATCGAGCAGAGTCACAGTGGTCATTGCAATAATGTTAGGCCGCTACACACTGCGATTCAGTCACGATACAATCACAAATCCTTACATTTACACAAGCAAATTTGCGTTATCGTAGCAGCGACACAATCGTGATACAGCCGCTGGTCGTCTAACTGCACCGATACAGTTGTAAACAATCTATATAAGCGCGCGGTTGCAGCGATAGAAGCGCGTACATATGTCACGATACAGTCGCGTGTTTGAATCGCTGAAAAGGTCGCAGTGTGTAAGTGGCCTTAAGCGCTAGAGTAGTGTCTCGGTGTGAGTGAAGTATGTTCAGTACACCTTGAGCTGATTCTTGTCGTCGAAGCCGGCCGAGTGGCCCGCGTTGCGGACAATGAACGAGTTGCCGTCGAAGTGCATCCGACGCTCCCCGCGTCTGAAAAAAGATAATATCATGGTAGAGAGATTTAGTCCCTTAGGTCTCCGAGGTTGAGCTAGCAGAGGTAGTTTAGTTTTAATTCGCCGAGGTTTAGGTCTCCGAAGTTTTGGTCCCTAAAGTATAGGTCTCCGACGTATAACTCCGAGATTTTGGTCTTCGATGTTTAGGTCGCTGAGGTTATTTTTTTTAATAAATATAGTAGTTTACATCTATATGTTTCTTTTTAACATTTTTTTTTAATATTCTATTATATCTATTGGCTCTACGAGAGGATTATTAGTGTTATTACTAACTTAATCGCTAAGGTTTTTTTGCATGCTGTTTTATGTTTTTTTTTGCATTTTTGGCATTTCAATGAGAAATTGGTGGTAATTCGTCGACTTTACGCTAGTCATGTAGTGAAATGGGAAGAATAAAATTAGGTCGTGAAGCTCTCTCCCCGAAATGAATCCTATAGAATATAGACAGACAAGCTACTTTACGACGGTGCTCGAGACTACGGAGCTTCTTGGTAACCAGTTAATCTAACTTCTCGCCGATCAACCGACTTTAACGCTTCCAGCTGATACTTGGCTGATCCATCAAAAAAGTGTCAGCAGTACTCTATACAGAGGATCGGACCTGTGCCTGATACAAATGAAGCATCGCATCTGTCCCGGTGAGAAGTATCGCCTAACCTTATTGAGGATGCCAAGCTTTTTACTTGCCAGTTTAGCTTTAGA
Source organism: Lycia hirtaria (assembly GCA_947563715.1). Lineage (NCBI taxonomy): Eukaryota > Metazoa > Arthropoda > Insecta > Lepidoptera > Geometridae > Lycia > Lycia hirtaria. The sequence continues at coordinate 3,245,809 of OX387386.1, forward strand.
TTCAAGGAAGTCCTTAAAGTTCATTGTTGGGCTTAACGTGATGTGCGAGATAGCCTGTCAATGATAAAGATACAATTCGGAAAGTAGGAAATAATTTTTTGATGGATGCGTATGCCCTGAATAGTTGCGCCGCAATGAGGAATACTTGGAGGTGTTTCTCCCGAGGTATCTAGACGTGAGTTGTCCGCAAATAGACCTGCGAATAGATTCGCTTTTTCTATTGCGGTGTGAGTTAGAGATCCGTCCGGTTTCAACACGATTCGATACACTTAGCCAGAAACCAAAAAGCTTTGATACCCGTCGGGTAAGAAGCTAATTTAGCCCTATCCAGCAGATATGCTCGAATCGTACTCTGCGTGTTGCCTTGGTGGATTCTTTGAATTTTAAGTAGAAAATACCTAAAAGCAGATTGACAATAATGGTAGATTAATAAACTACCGTAGGCCGTGGGGTACCGGCTTAGAATAGTACCTCCCCCTCTCTTCCCGTGGGTGCCGTAAGAACCGGCTAAGGGAAATATTACCAGAAGTGGGCAGCAGCACATTCTGAGTAAAACGCCAACTACTGCGCTCGCCAACCCGCATCCCAAGCGTGGCGAGTACTGGCAAAAACCCCCGTGACAGACGACAAAAATACCAGGCCCCCAGTCCCCGGCAGCTCCGCTATTCCGGGCTATGGTAGCGGTCCCGGTCACGGCGGAGCAAGGGGTGCTAAGAATCTCCGGAAGAGATCCGGCTACCACCCCCTGCATAAACGACGACTGGCCCTGGTAACACACAACATTCGTACGATGAGGACAGACGAGAAGCTAGCTGAGCTGGAAGAAGAAATAGGTAGGTTACATTGGGATATCCTGGGGTTATCAGAAGTCCGACGAGAGGGGGAGGACACGATAACCCTGAAATCTGGCAACCTACTCTACTACCGGGAGGGCGACCAACAATCCCAAGGTGGTGTCGGGTTTCTCGTCCACAAGTCCCTTGTTAACAACATTCTTGCCATCGACAGTGTATCGAGCAGGGTTGCGTACCTGATACTCAGAGTATCCAAGAGGTATTCGCTGAAGGTCATCCAGGTATACGCACCGACCTCGGCACACTCGGATGATGAGGTAGAGGTGATGTATGAGGACATTAGTAGGGCCATACACACTTCTGAGACCTATTTTAATGTTGTTATGGGGGACTTCAATGCGAAGCTGGGCAGGAAATGCGAAAATGAGCTGAAAGTGGGGCAATTTGGACATGGATAACGGAACCCCAGGGGACAGAGGTTGGCCGACTTCCTGGAGAAAGAGGGACTCTTCATGATGAACTCTTTCTTCCAGAAGCCACCTCATAGGAAATGGACCTGGTTGAGTCCCGATGGTTCTACGAGAAATGAGATAGACTTCGTCCTGACCACAAGAAACAAATATTCAATGATGTCTCTGTGATCAACATGGTTAAAACCGGAAGTGATCACCGAATGGTACGAGGCACTTTGAATATTAATGTTAAACTTGAGAGGTCCCGTATGGTGAAGTCTACACTCCGGCCTACTCGCGCTCATATCAAAGACCCCGAGAGCTTTCAGCTCGAACTATCAAATCGCTTCGAGTGCCTGGAGAGCTGCGCATCAGTGGATGAGATCAATAACAGGTTTGTGGAAACTGTCCGTACGGTGGGCGCGAAGTTTTATAAACCCCACCGTACAAATAGACCGCAAAAGCTCTCGAGCCATACCCTCGACCTCATGGCTGAACGACGCTTATTGAAACTGCAGTCTTCCGGTGACGCCGAATCATATAGGCGGCTCAATAGACTCATATCAAAGTCTATGCGACACGACATCCGTACCTTTAATACTAATCGTATTAAAGAGACGATAGAGCGGAATAAAGGCTCCAAAGTGTTCGCAAAAGACATGTCTATTGGGCAGAGCCAGTTGACGAAGCTGAAGACAGAAGATGGCAGTCTAGCGTCGACCAAAGCAGAAGTCTTGAGGGAGATCGAGAGGTTCTATGGACAGTTATACACATCGGTCGCAAAACCTGTTAGCAGTTTGGGCAAAGATCCAAGAGCCAAGCTGACTCGACATTATACCGAAGATATCCCGGACATCAGCCTGTACGAGATTAGGATGGCCTTGAAACAGCTAAAGAACAACAAGGCACCGGGTGATGACGGAATTACATCAGAGCTACTGAAAGCGGGTGGAACACCGGTACTGAAAGTCCTTCAGAGGCTCTTCAATTCAGTCGTGCTTGAAGGTACAACGCCAGAAGCATGGAACAGAAGCGTGGTGGCGCTGTTCTTCAAAAAAGGAGACAACACTTTGCTGAAGAACTACAGACCCATCTCGCTTCTGAGCCATGTCTATAAGCTGTTTTCAAGGGTCATCACGAATCGTCTTGAACGCAGGTTCGATGACTTCCAGCCTCCCGAATAAGCCGGTTTCCGAAAAGGCTATAGTACCATAGACCACATCCACACGCTGCGGCAAGTGATACAGAAGACCGAAGAGTATAACTTGCCCCTTTGCTTAGCGTTTGTGGACTATGAGAAAGCCTTTGATTCGATTGAGACCTGGGCGGTGCTTGAGGCTCTCCAACGATGCCGTATTGACTATCGGTATGTCGAAGAGCTGGAGTGTTTGTACAACAACGCCACCATGTCAGTCCGAGTACAAGACCAGAACTCAGAGGCAATTTCATTGAAAAGAGGCGTGAGGCAGGGAGACGTTGTCTCTCCGAAACTGTTTACCGCTGGTTTGGAAGATGTCTATAAGCTTCTGGAATGGGAAGGGCTTGGCATCAATATTAACGGCGAGTACATCACTCACCTTCGGTTTGCCGACGATATAGTAGTCATGGCAGAGTCGATGGAAGACCTCAGTACGATGCTCGAAGACCTCAATAGAGTTTCCCAACGGGTGGGCCTCAAAATGAACATGGACAAAACGAAGGTTATGTCGAACGCCCATGTAGTGCCCACCCAAATATCTGTGGGGAACTCCACTCTTGAAGTTGTTGACGAATACGTCTACCTAGGGCAAACGGTCCGATTAGGCAGGTCCAACTTTACGAGGGAGGTCAATCGTCGTATCCAACTCGGCTGGGCAGCGTTCGGGAAACTTAAAAGCGTCTTCTCGTCCAATATATCCCAATCCCTCAAGTCGAAAGTTTACAACCAGTGTGTTACCAGTGATGACATACGGCACTGAAACGTGGTCCCTAACTATGGGCCTCATAAGGAAGCTCAAGGTCGCGCAACGAGCTATGGAGAGGGCTATGCTCGGAGTCTCTCTACGAGATCGAATCAGGAATGAAGAGATACGTAGACGTACAGGAGTCACCGATATAGCACAGCGGATTAGCAAGTTGAAGTGGCAGTGGGCAGGGCACATAGCACGCAGAACTGATGGCCGATGGGGCCGAAAGGTTCTCGAGTGGAGACCACGTACCGGCAAGCGCAGCGTAGGAAGACCAGCCACGAGATGGACAGATGACCTCATACAAGTGGCGGGAAGACGCTGGATGCAAGCCGCTTCCAATCGGTATTTTTGGAAATCCATGGGGGAGGCCTATGTCCAGCAGTGGACTTCTTATGGCTGAGATGATGATGATGATGAATAAACTAGCTGCGCCCTGCGGTTTCACCCATGCAGTTACGATGAACAAAAGACGCAGGAATAGAACGGTCAAGTGAACTGACCTGACGAACAGATGTTGAGTCTGACCCAGCGAGGCGGTGCAGTGGAGGAATGGGCTCGTTATGGACGCCGACCCGTTGCTCGGACTCGTGCGCAGCTGGTACTTGTGGCTGCATCGGTGAATCCTGAAACGAGATTGGTTTTTAACTATATTAAAAACAAATCACGGTTATGGACGCCAACGATTGTCAATAACGGAATGGCGGGCTTAGTGATTTATGCAGCGCTGACGCAATATCTTTGTGGAGTTGACACATCAGGCCTTAGGGTATACCTGAAACTGTGTGGGGGCAGCAGTTTTTCCCAGATAGTGGAATTTCCCCAGGATTACATTGACATTTCTGTCAATTGTTGAAATAATATTTTAATTCTTTAATTGTAATATACGAGTAAACCAGGTTAGTGCTCTCTGACATTATGTGCGCCTCACGGCACAACATGACTATAATAATATTATATTGTACCATCTTTTGTGCACTTAGTGTATAAAACAACTCATGTTGTATGCAAATTTAATATAATTGATTTTTATCTCATTATCATTTTCTATGGGCAGGCGACCGTGTCAGCGACCGCACTTGATACCGTGTGTCCACTGTCGATCAAGCATCACCGTGTAATACAGAACGATCGACATCAGCGTAGTAGGAATTCTAGACTAAGAGTGGGTCTTATGTTTACCCATCTCATTGGGTAACAAGATATGAGCTATCTAGGATGACGCACATTAGTAAGGTGTCTATAAATATACAACCCTGTACATTTAGAGACACCTTATTAATGTGCGTCTTCCTAGATAGCTCACTCCTTGTTAGCCGAAGTGGTGGGTAAACATACGGCCCACTGTCAGTCTATTATTTCATAAACTTTCCAGTTCTTTCTCACCTGACGAGTCCATCAGCAGTCTGACTGACGCGAACGTTGTTGATGATCCAGTTGTCTATGCCGTCGTCAGTGAGCCAGTACTGTGCAGCTTGCAAGAGCGAGACAGCCTCATTGACGTATGAAGGCCCGTGACGCGATTCGCTGAAAAAAAACCTGAATTCAAAACACGCGATTCGTTTACTTGGATGTAATTTTTCCAGTTATTTTGTTATAAAACCAAAGTACTGAACGGATTTTGATTATATTTATATGGGACCACCTCTGAAGTATGACCTAACAAGCAAAAAAGAATCAAAATCAATTCACAATTGGCGGAGTAATCGGTAACAAACATACAAAAAAACAGTCGAATTGTGAACCTCCTCCTTTTTGGAAGTCGGTAAAAAAATGCAACTAACTTGTAGAAGACGTTAAGTGTGAAATCCTGGCTCATGTCGAGGAAAGTATCGGTAGTAGTGCGCGTCCCAGCCGCATCTACTAAATACACAAGAGCGCACTGCTCCGCCGTGAAAGAGACGCCCTTGTACCACATCTTGGCGTATCTGAAACAAATTACGTGTCAAAATGGTAAAGGCTCCCAAGTACAGATCGGGATATGCGGGTTCAAGTCTCGTCAGACGTGAATATTTTTGAACTGTTTATAAATTTGCGGATATTTAAGTGTGTAAAACAAAAATATCGAATATTTACAGACGTGCGACATCTCTCGTCAGTCTATAGAACCTGTAGTGTCCGGCTGTTTAATAATCCGTCGCTTAGTATCAGGCGAATCGGCGGTCAAGCGCAAACCTATTTACATTTCCTACATTCAAAAAATTTTGCGCTTGTGGCATACGTTACGGGTGGCGCCACCAACGCTTAATTGGTCTAAGCATAAATGACTTCGAAAATTTCGACCACCCCACGTGACACTTCCAAGTACAGTTCGGGATGTGCGGGTTCAAGTCCCGTCGGGTGTGTGAATTTTTTGTGTGTAACTATTTATAAATTCCTAAATTACTTATCTTTAGAGTCTGATCAGTTAAAAGAACTAATCACTTATTCTAGTTTGTAGGATGAGCGATTAGTTCTTTCTTAGCGATTCGGTTATCGTCTGAACACCACTATGAATATGTAAGAAATACAATAAAATATTTATTACATTTTCTTGTTTCATAATTTTTAAAGCGTTATTTTTCAGTAGTTGGGTTATAGTTTTTGAACTTATTTCTTATGGAAATTCGCATAGAACGTGGCACATTCATCTTACTTGTTGTTGCCCTGTTGGTGTCTCGCCTGGATCTCGACCCTCGACCCGTAGTGATAGACTCGGCCATTCGGGTGAATGAGAGCGGCGGCCGCGCCAGAGCGAGACAGCGCTAGGATGATGTTATTCTTGGCGTTCGTCACACGCACCGCGCCATCTATTGTCATATCCACCCTGAAATAACAAAAAAAGTTATCATACATACGTTTATATAGGCGATAGGCTGACCCCTATCACTGTAAAACAACATTACATTTTACCCTCCTATTCTCTCTCTCTAATACCCACTCCCTTCCATCTGACCCTCTAACCAGGGTCAAATATGGCGACAAGCGACCTCATGGTCTTTGATGGTCTGCCTACTCCGTAAAGGAAAATAGGCTTGATTGTTAAGTATTTTATTACAGCAATTTTAATGATTAACATTGTTCTTAATCATCATAATCATCTCAGTCACAAGAAGTCCACTGTTGGGACATAGGCCTCTCCCATGGATTTCCAAAAAGATCGATTGGAAGATTCTTGCATCTGATGTTCTTCTGAATTAGTCCAAATACACTCTCCAAATACAATATCATTTCATTAAATCATTATTTAAATAAGTCATCAAAATAAGTTTTCACTTCAAAAATCTAGTTATCATTGTGTCATACGCTACGCTATGTATCTTAGGGCCAGCTGCCAGTGAGAATAAAAAAAAAAAACTATAACCTCTCCTCTATCATAGTCCAAGCATAGTCATACCAAGCGGAAGACCAGCGCTGGTTGTTTACAACTAGCATTATGCTGAGCCGGGACCGGATTGTGACAAAAACATACATGTTATATAAGTATTTTATGTATGATTTATATTTTTTGAATGATATTTATTTTGTGTTGTATGTTTTTTGTCACAATAAATTTCTGTCTATGTCTATGTCTAAGCAGTTTACTTCAAAAATAATTCGCTGTATTGCACTCACTTCACTCTGTCCCGCAGCCGAAGACACACGGTGCCGTGAGGAGTCACAGACGCGTTGTATCCTGCCCCTCCCACTACATCAGTCACCTGTAATATTCACAATAAAACTGATGTATTAATAAAGGTGGTACTTCACACGTACGCTTTGTTAAAGGTGGTACTTCACACGTACGCGAAATTTGTATTTGAAACTGTTTACGCATGTATTCTGGCTATCATTATTATTATTATAAGAATTTCACTGCTGAATATAGGCCATGCATTTCCAAAAAGACCGATTGGAAGGGGCGTGCATCCAGCGTCTTCCTGCCACTTCCTGTATGACGTCGTCCGTCCACATTGTAGTTGGTTTTTCTACGCTGCGTTTGCCAGTGCGTAATCTCATTCGATAACTTTTCGGCCGCGTATGACTGAAGAACTTATTATCTTAAGAATATGTCAATTTGGGAACGTGAGCTTTTGCTAACGTGACATCTTAAGAACGTGTCATCTTACAAACGTGATATGTAACAAAAGTGATATCTTACAAACATGACATCTCGAACGTGACATCTTACAAACGTAATATTTTACGACAATGACATTTCAATAGTGACATTATATACCGCAAGGCTAAAATTGGAGCCATTCTAGGATATCGGAACACTAGCATTGAAAGTTCCAAGTCCAAATCGAATATTGGAGTTTTCAGGAAACAGAAGGCAGGGAGTCCCACTCTTGTACAGTACCCGTCAAGAATGTAGACCGAAATCTTAATTTCAGACATTATCCAATACATACATCGCTTACCTCCAGTTCCCTCCAAGTGTCCGCATGGTAGATATCGTCCCCTGGGTAGAACGGTGCCTTGCGTTGCAGCGGCGCACGCCACGGGGGCTGCCAGGCCGCAGCACCGACCAGTTCAGCCTGCCCGAGGCCTCCTTCCAGAAACTTGCTATAATCTTGGAACGCAGAGAGGTTCGAATCCTCCTGAAAATGTTAAATATTATTTTTTACAAAACAAGAGATGTAAGTTTGAAATGTGTCTGTCTGAGACATCGTAGCTCCCAAGCAAATCAACGATTGTTTTTCTTGGATTCCACATTATCTTGTCTTATCCCACTATCGCCATCTCTCTCTATCAGATATGTCTAGATTTACACCTTTCACATGCATGCTCTTTAATCCAGTTCATTTCTTCAATTCTAACTCTTATCATCCTTAAATAATTTATGAAACGTAACAGCTTTTGTGTAATTCCAGCTATTAATAAAGATTACACCCAACAGTCATTTTGAAATCCATAAATAGACAATACACGCGACCGCATAGACCATTTAGCTGTCTGGTTTCAGGAAAACCCGTAGAAAAAGTAAAGCCACACAATGTGTCTTATAGTGCCGACATGTGAATTCTGAAGAATTGGCCATTGGTTGCAGTGCTTCGGCCAACGCGAACATACATATTCGACAAAGGATGAGATTGGCCCTAACTTGCAGGACCTTTACCAATGCGAGCTTTCATTGGTCAGGCCATAAATGAACTGTAAAGATGTGGGCATGAGCAACGCTTTTAACTTTTGAAGAGATGATTAATGACAAGCAAAGGTTGGATCGGTAAACTATGGCCAACGTGTTATTAACAGTTACTACAGTCGATACGTACGCAACCTACGAGTTAAGTGGGTAAAACGTCACCTGGTTGTACGAATGAGCCGTGTAGACACTCCTTAGTCGTACGGGCATCGTTACTTCCTTCCTAAAATCTGGACTGGCCATTTTTAATACTTCAACTTGAAACTGGGATTACAAATACACTATTTTGAAAAAAATCATGAACTACAGTGATAACAAGCGATGGAAAAAACTACATAGTCTTATAACAAGGACGGTGCGCCATCAAATAATGGCCTCTGTGAAATTGTCAAAAGATGTCAATTGTTTTCTATTCGAAATTTTGAATTTTTAAAAACGGTTGACAATTTTAAAATCTTTGATAAGTGTCACTTCTTTTTGCTTTGAAAAGAGATCGAACATAGAAAAAAGGTTCGCTTCTGCAACTGTACTTTGAATTTGTATCACAGATCTCCTCCTATTACGTAAATGTCTAGTACAGGTGAAACCTGGACTCGATTGGCACTGGACCGCGGCAGATGGCATGATAAAGTAGAGAAGGCTGTGCATGATGATAATGATGAGGAGGAAAAACAAGATGTATAAGGATAAAATGTATTCATTATTTGGATTGAAGGAGGGCCGATGGGGCCGGAAAGTTCTCGAGTGGAGACCACGCACCGGCAAGCCAGCATAGGAAGACCAGTCGTAAAGTGGACTGCCAACCTCACACAAGTGACAGGAGGACGCTGGATGCAAAACACTTCCAACCGCTATTTCTGGATATACATGGCCGGTGCTTAAGTCCAGCAGCGGGATTTTTGTGGTTACGATGATAATATTGAAGAATATCGTATATTCTGTGAAAATAAGAACTTTATATCTTTTACTCTTTTACGGTACATACATGGGCGTAGCTATAGCTTTCTCATGGGGGGGGGGGGGGGGGGGGGGGGTTTCCGCGGGTACAAAAATTTATAAAAATATACTACTATTTGCCTCTTTATTTGCGCAGACTATACGCAGACGAGTACTAGTTTCTAAACGTCAATGTTTATATAATTATAATTATAATAATTTTTATATAATAAACATACGCGAGCGAAGCGAGCGCGAACATTCTAGTAGTGTTTTTATAGTAATATGATTTATTAATTTAATACGATAATAATTAAATACAGTATTTCCATGACAAAATGGTACCAAATAAAGCGCGAGCGAAGCGAGCGCGAAATTTTTTAAGGTTTTTAAAATTAAATCTTAGAAATAATTTAATTCATTGATCGTGTTAGAAAGTGGCCCAAATGAACCAAACAAGTATAAAAGTGTTTAAAAAAATGAAATATCCTACTGGTTGAGACTGACTTACGCTATCAAAAAATATAAATATAACCATTTGAATGCATTGATTTCAAATTTAAGCACGGCACTTTAAGAGTCTTGTTCGATCTTTTTGAAATTATTAACGCAAAAATATTTTTTTATGTAAAATTGGCTTGGATCTAATTGAATTTTTCATGGAATATTTGTGTTTTTTTTTACATAAGATAGATCTAGGACTGATCTCCAACTCGCCTGATATTTAGCGATGTTGTTTTCTAGTTATACGAACGAAGATCTTTTTATAAGTTCATTCAGTCGTTTTATATCCTCAAAAATATGGGCATGTGCGAGCGATCGCTTCGCTTTGGCGCGCGAAAAATATTGAAGCAAATTAAGTAAACTTTAAAAAAGAGCAAGGATTTTTCATAATTGCCAGGATATTTTGGGGGTAAGGTTTCAACCTACCCTAGGTTGAACCCCTAAGCCCCTGCTTACGGCCTTGTTCACAACTTGTCGGATTCGGAATCGGCCTGGAAACTATATCTCCATCTCTCTCAATTTGTATAGATATGACAGAGATGGAGTTAGGGTTTCTTAAAAAGTATGTATATTAAAAAAAAAAAACGGCAGCAGAAAAGCAGTTTTTTGCAGTCTAACTTACGATTTCGATACTTTTAATACACTGTTGAGTGTACGTTTTTTGTGAGAAAGTATACGTAAAATTGCTGTAAAAGATTATAAACGCGCATTCTTTAGAATAATTCTAAAATAACACTTGTTTATTACGAAATAGTGCGTTAGTGATTCCGAAAAAACGTTTTATTTTTATTTTAGAAAGAGATGTAGGTATTATGATTACAAAAAATATAGCCTACTTATGACACTTTGGAAACGAAGACGACTGTAAAGACACATCAAAATCCCTCAAGTCGTTCAGGCTGTCATATAGAAACATTCATACATGGGTATGTGGCATACATACATACACACGAAAAACATTACCCTCCTTCTTACGCAATCGGGTAAAAATATATAGTTTCCATTTGATATACGCGTTTGTAGTATGCGCGGGCGAAAGACGAACATACTGCATCTCTTTAACTAAGCTGTAGTTATGCACACACATTACCGCACATCAGGTTTTTATATATATTTTGTAACATGCGTGCTATCCGCGATACCTATTCCGGAATTTTGACAGCACTTTTTTTTTTCGGCCAATGCCATGGGGGGGGGGGTCCGGACCCCCTGGACCCCCCCCTTATATACGCCCATGGGTACATAAGATACAGCCGTTTAAGACAGCCGTGTAGGACAGACAGATAACGTATGTAGTCCTAAAATGTACAAAATTTTATATGATATGGAAAAAAAAACTCTGATATAACTTACTAATAAGCAGCATCTTCACGAACTCATCCTATCTGCTAGAAGTCTTCTTGACACTCCTCCTGCCTTCTGGTTTTGATATTCGCAATAGACAAAGTAGTTGATTCTTTAAATAAATCATTGTTAATTAATCTTCATCTGATGAAACCAAAAGGCCTGAAAAATGACGTAAGAATTAATTATTTTTTTACCCGACTGCGTAAGAAGGAGGGTTATGTTTTCCGAGTGTATGTATGTATGTGGATATGAATGTATGTTTCTATATGATCGCCCACAGCCTTAGCGGCTTGACCGATTTTGATGTGTGTCGTTAGCCTCGTCTTCCCTTCCTGAGTGATATAGGCTATATTTTTTGTAATAATAATTCGAGATAATTATGGTACGGCGTGGCCTTGCTGCTCGCCTTGGCCGGGGCCACTGCCATGCCGCCAGATAATACATCTCTTGCAAAAATAAAAGCATTTTTCGTAACCTCCAACGAACTTTTTCGTAATAAACAAGTAATTTTACTAGAACTATTCTAAGGAATGCGCTTATATAATATTTTATGGCGATTTTACGCATACTTTCTCACAAGAAATTTACACTCAACAGCGTATCAAGCGTAACGAAAATAATAAGCTTGGGCTTGGCCATGGTCACTATGGAGCACGATTACCGACAAGAAACAGGTTCACTCGAGATTAAAGATACCCTGAGTATGTCTATACGTAAATACCCTCCAAAAAGCAGCAATTGACTACAGCTCTTATAACGGAAGTCACTAACATCCTGACGTTAAATAACAGTTGCATATGGTAAGCGTACCTAGTTTGGAATGGGAACCACTTCTATTATTCAAAATATTTTGTAGTAAACAGATTATTTTTGACCCACTGGACCTTTTGGGTCACTGGACTTTTTGGCTCACAAAACTTTTTGGTACTTGTCATTTTGGCCCACTGGATCACTGGTCACTGGACCTTGTGTTTCTGAACCTTTTTAAGTTAGGAGAAATCTACATTAGACCGTATCTCTGACAAACATTAGGTATCATATTAAATCATGGTGGATCGCAATGTCACTTAACAATAGGTGAGTTATCGTTCAAGTGCAAGTCCATTTAATAGATGATAAAAAATATTAAAGTTTGTGAATATGTGGTATCTTTTACACTAAAACAGTTGAACAGATTAGAATTAAATTCAGATTGGAGATAGCTGAATTAATTTGTACTAAGAGTTCTACAAACAGGACCTCACGCCCAGAAACTGTTTTGATTTTTTTTATCTGTGCATAATGTGTTTAAGCTAAGGCATAGGTTTTATTCACTGTGGTATTTTTAAGAACTCAGTGGCCCTTTTTGCTGGTGTATGTGGTAATCAAGATTTTCAATATTATAACAATATACTCTTACATTGTATAGAATTCTCTTTCAGATTTTACTACCAACTTGTTTTTCCCAAATATACTATATTATCACAATCAGAGGGTAAATAGTGTATCAGCAAATTTCCGTCTTTATGAAAGAAATAACTTCCCACCCCTATCAAAAATAGCCAATGACAAAAAATTCTATGTGATTATAGAACTAACTTTAATGTTAAGGTTACTTTTTTCACGATCAAACAACTGAACCAATCATTATAAAATTAGGTAAAAAGATAACTTAAGACTTTGAGACAGACATTATCAAAATTTCACCATTATTATCATTTTCATTACTGGTGAACCGGTTACACAGGTGAAACCGCAGAGAAAAGTTAGTTTTAACCTGCAAGATAAAGCACACGGTCTCTACTAGTTTCATACAAAAAAAATCTTACCTTGAGAAACTGTCACTGAGCCAAGGATATGATTAGGTTTCACTCAAACTTGCTGGATACCAAGCATTCATCTTGTGTTCTCGAGTAGATCAAGTCTCTCACTGCACTATTCCATCTATTATCTCAGCCACAAGTCCATTGGTTGACATAGGCCTCGACTATGTATTTCCAAAGACGTAATGGAAGCAGCCTGCATTCAGTTTTGTACTAAGTGGTGGTGGTCTTCCACACTTGTTTAACCTAAATAATAGTAACTAGTCTCAGTGAGATGGTAAGATTTTAGTAGAACTTCCTGCATATTAACAGTTCTTTTGGTGTGTCGTTCTTTAGCATGTTCAGAGTCAGTTACTCTAAAAAAAATAGCATTCTTCAGAAGTTGGCTAAACACAAATTTTCTACAAAATTGATGAAAGTAGCTAAATATCTCTTTAAGTTATTTTAAAACTGCTATCATTTTATATTGGTGGACATTTTCACATTATCTATAATCCCAAACTCTAAGATTCTACTACCTAGTGTTTTTTTTTTACATTTAATAGATCTATGATTGACCACCAACTCGCCTGATGTTAAGGGATGGTATGGCCAAAGATGGAGCACATCGATCTAGAAAATAGTTTATGATTTAGTAGTTATTAAGCAAGCTAAATAAGAGCTACCTTATCACCAGCAGCCTGTGGCCTCCTCCACTGCCAGGGACACTCTTTAATATATATGATAAAAAATGTCACCTCTAGTGAATAAAATACAGGATACCTCATCATGGACCGCAACATCCCTTAACATCAGGTGAGTAGGCAGTCAAGGGTAAACTTTCTAAATAAAATAAAACACTTTTTTGAGATATAGTGAAACTGAGAGTGACAACTGGTTGTTCAAAACACATACAAAAGCGTACTCTACAAAATAAAAATTATTTAATTTGGCGTAATTATTGTTATAATTTTAAAGTATGTACTAACAATTATAATAATTTATGCCACAACGAGAAAGTTTAAGCAATCAATAGTCTCACCGAAAAAGATTACTTTATTGATGCCTAAAGTCAACTCAAAACCCAGTCTTATTAGTAATTTGTAACTGAGAAATAAGTGAGAAGTTGGCAGAATATTTTGATCATTGATTAAATTTGAGTGATGTTCTTCGGTCAGACCGCAATTAATACTCATTTAACATAATGAAAATATTAAATCAACTGTATAAACCACTGCCCCAAACAGTGATACAAATGCTTTATTGATAGCATTCGTACTTGTTGAATATCCTTTAATTACAGGACCTTTTGAGAATTCCAGAAATGATAGCACACAGCAGAGCATGTTGAGGGTAATTGCAATCGATAGTAAAGCCGCTTGAAAGAAAACACTTGAATTTTCTAAATAAAGTGTTGCTTCGATTAGTAAACCAATTGTTATAATTATAAATGAACCGTAGACTCCTGACATGATAAAGTGATTGATATTGGTTAAGTCATGGCATTCCGAATTAATGAATAGAGCTATCATCATAAGCATCAAAGTAATCCCTCGCAATCCCATCTGGAGAATCCTGTAAGCCATGATTTTATCGCCAAAATAGGACACATACACCACGGAAAAGTTAGATGCCTATAGGTGCACGGGTGTAACGATGATTTATAAATGGGAAAAAGGACGAAAAATATTTAAAACTCAAAAATTACAAACAAAACAAAGCAATTCGACACAAATACACAATCAAAACAAACAGCAATGCAATGGCCGATATGGCAACATTTGACAATCTAATCTTTATTGACATTTTAAATAAAATGACTTATAAGACATTTTTTTTTGTTTGATGTTGGCATCATAGTTGCTCATTTGCCATTCGTTCAGTTTATATGACAACATATATTATATTTGTTCCCAAATCACGCCAATGATGTCTTCAAGCATGACTTTTGGCGAGAACGAGAGCAGTTGTATTTTTACCCGACTGCGTAAGAAGAAAGGTAATGTTTAGCTATTCGATTAAAGTAACATGTAAATAAATAACACAAACAGTATTTTTCGATACTAAATCGACAGCGGAGATTACAAATTACTAAGTATTTTAATATGCATTTTCATCTCATCGTGCATCTCAAACTATCTTATTTCCTTTCTCATTGAAATCTCGGGGGATGTCTGTACCTAGTAAGCGAAAGAGAGATTTTTTTATGCATGTTATGTCCTGAAAATGGGTAGTTGTAGAAAACCAGTCTGGTTGCATTATCCTGCCAAGTAAGATTGTGTTTTTGTGTCCAGCCTCGGATCTACGATTTTTTCGAACCGGGGTGGAAACTTGATAGTGGCGCCCCTCTCTCCAGCTTGAGTTAAATTACTTTAAAAAACTAACAGATATAAATCAGCCTGGCGCGTTTTTCTTACAATTTGTCGGTGAGTCAACCAGGTTTCCGCATGCTAGGCGCTTTGTGGAGTATTTTTTTTTATTTTTAATCATATTAAATATGATTTTCGCGCCCCCTTAAAATGCCGCCCGGTGCGGATGCCCCGGCTTTGCCCCGGATTGCCCCCCTGGATCCGGGGCTATTGTGTTCTAACATTTGCCTGTTAACTATTCTGCCACCAGGCAAGTGATATAGAGGAAGATTCAATGAAAAAAGCATTTTTTTGTTGTTCAAAAAATTGTGTGATCTAGTAACATCTTTGGTTTCCGAGGAACATAAGTGAGATAACATTTTTACATATAGTGGCCATTTCAAATAGCTATTTTCACCCATAACCAAATGAAATTGTAGAATCATACAAGTTTCACACAAGAGATCAAGTAAGTACCTACCTACTGAAAAAGTGAGAGACTATTAGAGGTGGGCGTTTATTCAACGAACTGTTTTTTTTCCAACAGCTTTTCTGTAAACGGTCGAGGATGGAGTTCGTCGATATAGAAGTTATCTATTCATTCTAGCCTCATAATTTCCAAGATTACAGTTTTCAGGGAATAGAGAAGGTAGCAGGGAGTGCTTATTCTCTCACTCATGTGCAGTGCGCATGCGCAACAAAAATGTGGACTAACATCGTTGTGTGCTAATTTTGGGAAATTCAATGAGAAATGGTATATTCCCACTTCTGTCCTGTACTAGACTTTGCATTTTGTCCTGTACTGGAATGGGGGAGGTGGAGTTAGGTCGTGAAGTTCTTATAAACGCATGTTTAAATCTTATTCACTGAATAAGGACTTATCACTCTCTGTCAGACAGGAATTTTCACGCGCGGGAACGGAACAAAACACTGTTTAACTAAAATGCGCTTATTCAACGTTTCTAAAGTAAGATGGCATATATACAAATGTTGTGATGCGTGAGAGAGATAGCTGCGCACTTAGAGCACGAAAAAATAGTAACTCAATCAAAATTTTACTCTAACATACAACCTCATATAAAGATTTAATAAAGAAGTTGTTATTTTTATTTTAATGACACTTCTAGAACTCTTATTGCTATGCCATCGTGACATTAATGATAATTTTTTAAAGTCACAGCAGTTTATAAATAATTTACAAAGATAATTGTTTACAATAAGAAAATTAGATACTATTTATATATTTACAGAGCTATATAAAACATTATTTTCTGTAATCATTGGTCATGCGGCTCCATTACATGTTGTTGATACCTTTCACTATAAGAATTGTACGCAGCACTAACACAACAGAAGAAATCCTTGAGGAGTTTGATTATTGTACTCATCCTGATTGTTCACTGAAGAATCAACACACGCTATGCGTAGCTGGCACAACGCACAGTCCTCGTCTGTACGCCTCTGGCATGACCACTTGGATGCGGTACGCTATACTCTTGCTCCACAACAGACACCGGGACAACATAGCCATGGGCCTAGAACCAGGTCAGCCCCCTGCTACAAACATGCGCAAAATGTACTGGGACTACGAGCTGGAACAAATGGCTGAAGCGTGGGCGCGTCAGTGCCAGAAGCGTCACGATGAATGCAGAAACACAATCCGCTTTAATGTTTTGCAGAATATGGACGTTAGGCCAGCTTTGCCGCGAGTGACGGAAGCGCAATTGCTGGCGGATGCGGTTGGAGGTTGGTTCTCGGGCTCACGCGCTCTTCCAGTCGAGCATGTCTGGTCATTCCGTCGAGCCAACTGTAGCGCTCCCGGTGGCTGTAACGCGCACTGGTACTCCGCAGCAGCTTGGGCATCTACGTGGCGCGTCGGTTGCTCCCAAGCTCTCTGCACTGCTAGACGACGTTCGTGCATTTTATTCCGGAATCGGCGACGGCTCAATTATAACGTACACGAGGATCTAAAGGTAACCAGGACAACAGCTGAGAATTTGTTGCGTCGTACCAAGTACATGACGAAGGACCCTTCAACGCTGCTAGAAGACTACACTGCGGCTACGAAGATGCGTTATGTAGACTCACCGTTACACCGCGGGGCGATGGAGGAGCGTGAGAAGAATAAGAAGCGTCGAGAGCCGACCATAGTAGCGTTCACATTCTGTAACTATGGACCGGCGGGGAACATAGAGGGATTCCCGATATACGAAGCAGGCGCCACGTGTAGTAATTGCCCTCAAGGAACGCAGTGCGGAGACAATACACATAGAGCACTTTGCACAGTCTCTGGTGACCCTGACATACGGTCTTAGCTGAAAGATAGACCACTCAGGTCGAAGTGGAAAAGTCC
Source organism: Lycia hirtaria (assembly GCA_947563715.1). NCBI lineage: Eukaryota > Metazoa > Arthropoda > Insecta > Lepidoptera > Geometridae > Lycia > Lycia hirtaria. Next base: position 3,263,377 of record OX387386.1, read on the forward strand.
CGGTTTAAAAACCTATACCCTCAAAAAATACGAGTGAAAAGACGGAACTCGGCTCGCGTCAGCACAATCGATGCTATTCGATACTGACATTGATAAAATATTCGCTCTTATGGTGGACGCCTACTGCTACATACCATACCATGACCGTGTCATGAACGTATCAGATACGACATGGCCCTACTCCGTCGACTAGATCGTGTCAACAACGTAGCGGTACGTAGCGTTGCCGGACCGAGCATGGCATGTGACGTTCTTGGTCGGTGCCGGAATGTTCTAGTGGGTGTTGTCTCATACTAACAATATTTTTCTTGCATCTCGGAATGGTTACAATCATGACATGTATTGGGTCAGTGGACGTCTACCTTTATTGTGTGGTTATAAAGGTTTTCGTAGTCGGTTGAACCCATATCCGCGGCCTTGCCAAAAGTGGTTATTCCCAAGTGCTGCCCTAGCCTTAAAATTATAATTAAATTTTTAATGATATTTATAATTATTTAATTTAATATACGATGGATCTTCCTAATGATATTGACTTGTTATTATAAACAGGAAAACGAAAATCTATAAATTTAAACGAGCAATTCCTGTATATAGATTCAGATTATATATACATACATATTATGTATATGTATATATCATCATCATCTCAGCCATAAGAAGTCCACTGCTGGACATAGGCCTCCCCCAAGGATACCAGACCAGCCGCGAGATGGACAGATGACCTCATACAAGTGGCGGGAAGACACTGTACGCAAGCCGCTTCCAATCGGTCTTTTTGGGATATGTACATATACTTAATCTGAATCTCGGAAACGGCTGCAACGATTTTAATGAAATTTGGTTTGTAGGTAGATTAGGGGACGATAAATCGATCTTGCTAGGTTTAATTTTTAGTGAACCCGGGTATGTTCGTATTTTCTTTCATAAAAAATCCGAGTGGCGCTCGGTAGCCCAGGTAATTTTATCTAATATGTGTTTAAGTATTATTGTGTTATTTGCTCCTAGATATATTTTGAAATTAGAATAAAAAGAGTGAATAATATTAAATATTGAACTCCGATAGAGGTTCCAGTTTTAAATTACAGGTGAAGCGATGGTGGCTACAAATTAAGGAATCTTTTGACAAAGTACAAGTAGAAGTCTGTTCAGAAAAAGAGCTTATGTGGCATCGAGGGCGCTACTGTCCCTATTTCCTTATTTTATTCGACTACAATCGACAACAGTTCTCATATTTTGCCACGATGTTTCTCTTACCAAACGGACTCTGTCTTTATCTGGGACACACAACGTGGCCACAGACATTTTTGAAGTGAAAACTTCTTTAGCGGCGATGTGCATTTTTGGGATGGGTAAAAAATGTTAAACTCGCGTCGCAAGACGGACAGTCAGAAACCTATTCTAACGTTCTACATTTAAAGTTCATTATTGTATGTACAAGTTTGTCCTTCTAGCATGACGTCATTTCGTTGCACCGAATGCTTATTTTCGACACATGCACGTAAGACTCGTTAGCTCAATAGGTTAGAGCACCGATATAAATTTCAATTTGTCAATCGGAGGGCTGAGGTTCAAATCCTTCACGAGTCAGTCTTTTTGCTATTTTATTTTTTAGTTTTCACTTCTGTCAGCACTCCCGGAGTGCAACCCGTTGTTTTTTTTTCGCGACACGTCGTGACTGAAAATTAATTTTCTTTTTCTTGCCGTCATGCCGTCACAATGTTACCGCTCGGCACTCTCAACTCTTGTATGTGCGTGCGCATGTACTCTTTCTATCAATCAATCAATCAATAACACTTCATTGACACCACATAAAGTAATATAAGACAACAAACACATAAGAAAATGACACAAAAGGTGATCTAAGCGCTAAAAGCGATTTCTTCCAGACAACCTTGGGATGTCTTGGTAAAGGTGTGGTGTAAAGTTTTATTTTAATAATAATTTAGATATTTTTTATTTGAGAGTTACAAATTATCGAAAAAAAAACCTATGGGCCCCAAACTAGGCTAGGCCAGTATCTTGGTCGCCCAAAGTATATGTAAAGGTAAGTTGTATGTTGTGATTCTATTTTTACGAGTACCTATTATTATATATTTAACGAGTTCACCGGTTGTGCATTTCGTGTTTTTGTAAATATTATCTTTTGTTTCACACCTGCCAGGCGTCCCGTCCCGTGACCCTTTCCCCTTTCTGTAAAGAACTGTAACAATCCGAACTCCTTTCACAAATACTTTTTTCTGCTACTGACTACTTTCAATAAAAATAAAAAATAAAACTCAGACATCTGACTCGATTGAATCAAAATGTCAAAATAGCCTGTGACAAATTGTATTCTCTACAAAGTAACTTATACCTATATTGTGACATTTCGTAACGGAAATGTTGGAATGATATTCAAATAAATCAGCAAACATTTTTGAAAATATTTATCTATTTTGCTATAATTTTCAGCGGAGAAGTTTGATAATATTTTTCAATAATGTTGTCGGCAGCCAAAGTTCGCATTCACGGAATGCAGGATGAAAATTGGGTGATAAAGGATAAGATCAACCAATACCGTGGACTCATAAAATTATATGGTGAGCAACTGAGATAGTATTTTGATTATTTGATTGTACAAAATTAATATGGTACAACGTTATTGTCGTACAACGTTATTGTCGTACAACGTTATTGTCGTACAACGTTATTGTCGTACAACGTTATTGTCGTACAACGTTATTGTCCTACAACGTTATTGTCGTACAAAGTTATTTACGTACAAGGTTATAATTGTAATAATAATATAACGTTGTTGTCGTACAACGTTATTGTCGCACAAAGTTATTGTCTTCAAACGTTATTGTCTTAGAACGATATTGTCGTACAAGGTTATATTTGTAATATAACGTTATTGTCGTACATTATTTTTGGGATACGATAGGATAGTAGGCACATGAACAAAACATACATTTAAATAAATAGCGTAATTTAGCCTTGCTACGATACAATAAAGCGTAAGTCCTACAAACACAGTAGATATGCGTCTCTTTCCATCGTGTAGCTTCTCTTTTTAACGAGCGGGAATGTGCTCCCAGACGGAAAGTGCTAAGATAGTAGTTTGTGCTAATTATTTAGTAGCCGTAAGCACTTTTTATTGGATTAATAATAGAATAGATACCTATAATAGATTATGCACAGTAAACTTATTTTAAATTATCTTGTTATCATGTTCAAGATGGAATCGGATGTATTAAATTTTGTATCTATCAGATTTTTCCATACGAAAAGTTTAGTGATAGTATATAATATGGAAAATATTTTTTTTCGCAATATCGTGACCGGTTCCATCTTCAAACTTATTTAGTGACTCCTTCATGGTCAGTTCTCTTTTGAGTATTAAATACCCGTGAGTATTAATGTTCCTTGGCTAAAATGCTGTGTATGACAACATAAGTATTTAATATAATGTGGAAGATCCTAGTACTTGAAGATACATGGAATTGAAACGGACGGACGGACGCGGCGAAACTAATAATACCTATTATGATATAGTAAACATATTAAATCGCTTCACGAGAAATCGTGTTTTCATAAATACAGTGAGTAATAAAGATCACTGTACTAAAACTTCAGTGAGTATTCATTTATATTAATTAACCGGAAAAAAACTTTATTAATCGATCAGAACGAAAAACAGGTTGTTAGACATCGCTCTTTTGACCGATTAGTATCGTGAGTTTTTTCCGGTTAATTAATTAATGTAATAACAAAAATATCTTCTAGAGCGCGATCGTAAGATCCATGAGGGGGACTTGGCGAAACAGAAGAAGCGATATTCGCGGGACATCCGACAGCTTCGAAAGGACATTGGAACGAAACGGCTGGAGCTTGGCGTCGCCGTGTACGGGGACAAGCAGTTCCTGAGAAATGCATTCCAGGAGCATCGGCGGCTGCAGCTCACCTACATGAACAGTCAGGCGGATGTGTGTATCGATATGTCATAATCATTTTCTTTTTCATCATGGGAGGAATAAGGCAACGCATATCTTGTGAATTTGCCGATGTCATGAATTTATCATTTCGAAGTTCAGTAAAATTCAGTAAAATCAACATTGTCACAGTAAGGGTGGAATTTTACTCGTTGTGGTAGCACGAAAATACACATTTTGGCACATTATTTCACATTTCCATACTCGTGAGACCAATAAAACACATACGATCTTTCCGAAAAACGTTAGTAAAATTTGATCAATCAAAGTAATTATTTATTGTTAGGTACTTACTTTGTATAGGTATATCCGTCAAAAGAACGAATATGGTGTTACAATGATGGAATGTTTTTTTCAGAATGTTCTAGAGAGTATCCACCAAGAAAACTTTAATAAAAGGAAGCAACTGGATAGGATTAGATACACGAAGAAAAAGAAAATGGAGCGGTTCCGCTTGGCCCAGGTAGGAGGTAAATTCCATTTGATACGAAATATTCGTATCTTCAAAACGATAATTTTGTGTCTTCAAATCGCGAGTGAATAGGTTTCTTCTACACAAGCGCGCTCTATCGTAGACCTGCAGGGCAATTCAGTTATTCAAGACCGCTCCGTAGCTGAACCATATGTGTACCGTTTCCCGTCGGCCGCCATCTTTTTTGATTCAGTCACTTCTAAGTCATACAATTGACACATTTGATGAAACCTGACACGTCCTTCACTCGTTACTAAATCAAAAATTATAGCAGCCGACAGGTAATGCTTCGCAAAAGGTTCAGTTACGGATCGATTTTGCATAACTGAATTGGCCCCCTGGTGTTAAACTGTTGCTTAACACCAGGTGAGTGTTTCATTCCAATAATTATCTCATTGTGTGTGGTTTCTTATTGGTATTTCCAGTTGGAAGCGGCAGAAATACGCGACCGGTTGCTATTCGAAACGACAGGCAAGCTTCCTTCTGAGAAGAAAGAACAAGCCGTCGCGAATTTCGTACAGAGGGCAAACATAAAGAAAAACGCCGCGCTTGCAATCAAAGTTATGTACAAAAAAATCTTGGACATATTGAAAAAGGTATTCTGGTGCTTCTAAGCCTCAAGCCAAACGAGCGCTATTTATTGAGTTGTGAGTTGCTTAAAGTGAGTTGCGTGATTTACGCTGCATTTGGTTTCAAACAAAAGTCCAGTTTGTGCTACACGGTGACGCAAAATTAATTATTATTGTCAATTTCAATTGAATACAATTTACGCAACCGAGTTTACGCAATCCAGAACTCAAAAAATTGCGCTCGTTTGGCTTCAGCCTATAGATATGGGTAATATTTTTATGGCACCATAAGGCTGCAGAATATTTTTCAGAAACATTGTCAGCGCTAGGTAAAAGCTAGCTAGACTATGCAATACACGACAATATTTTTTTTTTAATTAAAAATAAATAAATTATTGTTACTCATTGAAATTAAATAACTTATAACGGATGTATCGCGTATTTTGTAGATAATTTTAAGACCTAACCCACATAAAAAATATGTATTGTATCGGGTATCAAACGAAGCGATATTATTGGCACATTCCAAATACGTGACATATGTATTTGCATTTTTCACGTAAATATACAATTACGTAATTATGTATAGATTTATACGTACGTATAATTGTATATGTATACATGTATACGTTTTACGTATTGCCAGATTTCCTATACACACTAAGGTTGCCTGGAAGAAATCGCTCTATGCGATAAGGTCGCCGTTGTATTTTCGATTAAGTTTATTATCTATATTTAAGTTACTCTGTATGGATGTACAATGATGTTATTCTATTCTATTCAAATTATTTTTCAAAATACTTAATTTTGCAAGAAAAGAGCACTTAGAAGACTTAGTTAGGTTTTATTTTCCAATCTATAAACTTGTTATACCTAATACCTTTAAACGAGCAATTATTGTATGTATTATATATATATATATATATATATATATATATATATATATATATATATATATATAGAGATCCCAACCCGTCAAATGTTGATCATGCGTGCTGTCACGTAAGCACATTGTTGATCCGAAAACGTATGTTGATCCGGGTGCTTTTTGTTGATCCAATATGTATTTTCTTATACTAATGTGGCTCCGGTCGGATCAACGATTGACTCCGTCGAGGTGAAGGAAAATGTTGATCCAATATACAAATCCACTCCGATAATTGTTGATCCGATTCAAATGAACCAATCAGAAGGCAGTAAGTTCTCTCATTGGCCCGTCGAACCACGGCACACGGGTCGAACAGAGCGGAATGGCATCGTCGAGCGTTGGTCTCAAACCGTTTCGAACCATCATTATCAACCCACTATACTTCCCACTGTTGGGCACGGGTCTACTCCAAGTAGAGGATTTCAGTTCAGGCCATAGTCCCTATGCTGGCTAAGTTTTTTTGTTAAGTTATAGGTAGGTATAGGTTTTTAGGGTTCCATACCCAAAGGGTAAAAACGGGACCCTATTACTGAGACTTCGCTATCTGTCCGTCCGTCCGTCTGTCACCAGGCTGTATCTCATGAACCGTAATAGTTAGAGAGTTGAAATTTTCACAGATGATGTATTCGTTCTGTTGCCGCTACGGAAATACATTATTTGTGAAAATTTCAGCTTTCTAGCTATCACGGTTTATGAGATACAGCCTGGAGACAGACAGACAGACAGACAGACAGACAGACAGACGGACAGACAGACAGCGAAGTCTCAGTAATAGGGTCCCGTTTTTACCCTTTGGGTACGGAACCCTAAAAATCAGAATAAAATTTGTGATTAAATTCGACCACTTTTCGGATTTTTAGGGTTCCATACCTCAAAAGAAAAAAACGGAACCCTTATAGGGTCACTTTGTTGTCCATCTGTCTGTCCGGGTGTCAAGACTTTTATCTCGGGAATGCGTGAAGGTATCGAGTTGAAATTAAAACCATATATGTAAATCCATATTGTCTTGCTGCAGAGAGAAGAATAAAACTTCTCAGTTTTCATAAAAAAAAGTTACAGCCGAATAAGTCGAAAGAAACGCACATTTCGACACTCAGAAGGGAATCAAAACCTATGGGGTACTTCCTGTTGACCTAGAACTATGAAATATGGCGAGAAGCATTGTGTTATAGTACACATATATAAAGAAATCCGAAAACTGGACATTTTTAATTTAATCACAAAATACAGGGCCTTTAAGCAAGGAAAAGGGGTCCAAATTTTAAAGTACTTTAATCGTATCATGTGGGGTATCATATGAAAGAGCTTAATTAGCACAAGCTAAAACAGGTATTTTTAAATATTTTTAAGATGTATATTTATCGATTTATGAAGGAAAATATAAAAAAAAACCTTTTATCTACTAGTTTGTACGGAACCCTCGGTGGGCGAGTCTGACTCGCCTTGTCCGGTTTTATTCCCTATATGTATACTTTAACACAATGTTTCTTGCCAAATTTCATAGTTCTAAGTCAACGGGAAGTACCCCATAGGTTTTGATTCCCTTGTGAGTGTCGAAATGTGCATTTTTTACGACATATTTGGCTGTAAGTTTTTTTTTACGAAAACTGAGGAATTTTGTTTTCCTTAATGCAGCAAGATACTATAGATTTGTGTACATAATTTTTATTTCAACTCGATACCTTTACGCGTTCCCGAGATAAAGATCTTGACACCCAGACGGACGGACGGACAAACAGACATACGGACAGACGGACAACAACACAAAGTGATCCTATAAGGGTTCCGTTTTTTCCTTTTGAGGTATGGAACCCTAAAAAATACTACATATGCTTACATTGTAGGTATTTATACATTACCCTCACGATCGCTTCCAAATGAATAAAAGTGCAGGGTGTAATAAAAGAGCTCTTTATAGTAAATTATGATACAAGTGTGCTATGTTTGTCATTACAGTCGAGGCGGAATTGCAGCCCGAGCCGAAGGCGAGGGCGTAATAGAGCCGAGAGTGTAATTAGTCCAGTAAAAATAAAATTTTGACCTCATAAAATACAAAAGCAGAAAATTGTTATTCATGTGATAGTTTAGCTGTACGGGATGCGACGTTGCCACACCGCCCACGGGCGGTGTGGCAACGTCGCCAACTCAGTCAGTACGTGCCTACTGGTAACTTATACTTTGCATTGCAACTTGCATATTTTACTGTTTAGAATTCTGTGATTGTGCACGAGTTTTCTTTACGTAGTGGACTTATTAGGGTTTCGTACCTCAAAAGGAAAAAAAGGAACCCTTATAGGATCACTTTGTTGTCCGTCTGTCTGTCCGGGTGTCAAGACTTTTATCTCAGGAACGCATGAAGGTATCGAGTTGAAATTAAAACCATATACGCAGATCCATATAGGTAGTATCTTGCTAAAAATCAAGTTTCTCAGTTTTCGTAAAAAAAGTTATAGCCGAATATGTCGTAAAAAACGCACATTTCGACACTCACAAGGGAATCAAAACCTATGGGGTACTTCCCGTTGACCTAGAACTATGAAATTTGGCGAGAAGCATTGTGTTAGAGTACAAATATAGGAAAAAATCCGAAAACTGGACATTTTTAATTTAATCACAAAAAATAGTGTCTCTATGCAAGGAATGAGAGCCCAAAGTGAATTAACCGTATCATGTGGGGTATTATATGAAAGAGCTTCATTAGCATAAGCTAAAACAGGTTATTAAATATTTTTAAGATGCACATTTTTCGGTTTATGAAGGAAAATATAAAAAAAAATATAAATTCCCCCTTTTACCTACTAGTTCGTACGGAACCCTCGGTGGACGAGTCTGACTCGTACTTGTCCGGTTATTTGTATTTGGTAGGACATACTTCAGAGATGGTCCCATATAAATTTTATCAAAATCTATGTACTTAGTACTGTAGTTTTTCTAACAAAATAACCGGTAAAATATCATCCAAGCGTCTGTAGAAAAGTGAACTCAGTTGCGTACATATGTATTGTATTGCGTATTTTGAATTCGGTTTTTTCAGTTTTTTTAAACTATAAATATTATTATTAAAATGGTATAAAACTGATAATGTTAGGCTAGAGTTTGATATTTAATTATTATTTTTCGATTTCCATCAAAGTGAACCCTATAATCTTGCCAATTTTGAGACTTGTATCTAAAAATACAACCGTTTAAGTGTAGGAAACATAGGCGGACAAACACTGTAGCCTCAAAGGCTCCCTTAGTACGGAACCCTAAATATGAAAATTTTGTGCAATTTTATTTAAACAAACATATACCTACTTATATAAAGCTTAGCACGCAGTTGTTATTTTATTTTTTACTGACTTCATAAAAGGAGGGGGTTATTAAATCTACTCATTATAGGTACTTGATAAGTAATTACCTACGCAACAATAAACGTGTGTTTGATAACTGCCTGTCTGTCCTACGAAAAAGAGACAAATTCTCTTTCCAATATTTTCTGCATAGAAAATTAATAATATGGTATCGACGACTACGAGTATGTAATAAGCAGATAAAACAGTTAAAACTTATCCTTCTTGAGCAGTTGCGTAAAAATGTCTTTGTACCTACACGCGAAATTGCGGCCTCCCCTTCCCCGCGCACCACCGCACCGCCGCGACGGCCGGTCGCCCGCCCGCTTCGCGCTGCTGTTTTGTAAATACTTACTTATAGGTATATGTACTTGTGTATTCATCCGCGAGATTTTGTGTTTTTACTGAATTATTTAAAACCTTCAATAGATTTTTTGGAAATTCTTGTCATTTCTGATAAACAGAAATTAATGCTATCGAATCACATAAAAAATCATATGTTATATTAAACCTACAATAGTTAAAATCAAATAAAACATCTTTTGTTGCTAATTACTAAGGAAATATGTATTATAAATCGGGGATTATTGTAGATCTATGATTTTTAGTTATTTTGCTATCATAATTTCAAAGAATCCCTCCTTCTTGAAATATTGCGGTCTGCTCCATACAAACGGATTTATTTTTACTAGACTAAATGACACTAATGCACACGCGTTTCATACGACGTTTTTCAACACACTTGCGAGGAAAAAAGCACCCGTTTATAACTGAAATACTTAATTATTGAAACAATTTGTGAAAGTACAATCCCATCAAAAACATAATATGTACAAAAACACAAGTCTCGCAACGCAGCTCTTCTACTGCAAAAAGTTGTGAGATCTTATGTAAAACCAAGTCGATTAATTATTTTAGTACTATCTATGAGAGCATTTATCCAACTATTTTGTAAAAAATTATGACCTAATTAGTTAACTACCAACTTTTGTAGTAACCGTAACGATATTAAACACCTTTATTTTTTAATAATATATCTTACATATATGAACTATTTACTTAGGTACCTATTTACATAATTGTAGGTAGCGTAAGTGATGGGAAAATTTATAAACTGCAAGAGTAACTATATAATGTGTTTCAAACTTAAACATGTGAATTTGAAAAAGTTATCTTAGAATTTTGATAAAGGTGAGTTTGTTAGTGACAATACCTTACCTCCGATAATGGACACGCTGCACCAACTTATACATAAGCACATGTATAAGTATACCTACTATAAGTATAAGTATACTGAGACATCGTCTGTAACTGACTGCGCCTTCTTATTGGAGATAGATCTACGTTTGACAACCAAATCGCCTGATGATAAACAATGGTGTGGCTAAAGGTGGAGCACGTGTGCATCTATAAGATATTTAAATATTCTTTAACCTTGAAAATTCCAAGATTGTAGGTACATGGTGCGAAACAGAGTAGGGGACAGAGCTCTACTTCTGTACAGTACCTATAAATAATGTGGAGCGAAATCGTTGTATATAGATTTTGGTAATTTCAATGCGAAATGGACGGTATTGAGCCAATGAGATTCATTTAATACATCATTGTAGTGAGCTGACTTTCTGCTTGTCCTATATTGGAATGGATGGAATAAAGTCGTGAAGCTGCTGCGCACACTTGACGAAACGGACAAATCCAAATGGATAGAATATAGTCGCAGACATGCTACTTTACGTCGATGCTCGAGACTAAGTAGCTTCTTGGCAACTAGTTTATTATCACCTGTTATTACATCTTAGCTCGCCAATCAACGGACTCCATTTAAAATTTTCCGGCTATACTTGCATGCATCGTAAAAAAAAATGGCAGTATACGAGTAGTATTTTTTTTTTGAAAGCGTATACTTCCCAAGTGATCCCGTAGAAATTTTATCAAATTCGATTCAGTATTTTGGTTTCATCAGCATCATTCATTTCATGTCATCCAAGTAATAAATGAATCATCCAAGTAATAAACGAATTTCGTATAATGAAATAATGTATAGTCGTTTTTTTTTTGTTTTTTTAAAGAATTACTTATTGAAAAGGCCTTCTGATATTCCACCTTACTCTATATTTACCTAAATACTTATCAATCGGCTCAAACTAAAATTTTGCGGTTTAACCGATGAAAACTCGCACTAACCGCAAATTTAACTTTGTAATCCTATATAAATGTATGAAATTACAAAGTTACTTATGCAGTTAACATATCTCGAGAATGGAACTGAAATTGTTATGTTTTAATTTTTCCTTGCTTTGTAGGCTAAACACTAATTGTCTTCAAAATTTCAAGCTCGTATGTCTGCTAGAAGTACCTTAGAATTATGATGATCGGTGAGTAGATGAGTAGATGAGTGTGTCAGTGACAAAATCAAGAAAATTTAACTTCAATAATTGCAATAACTGCAATAATTCTTAAACTACAAGTTCAAATTGAATGAAATTTGGAAATGTACTTAGTACTATTATACTCTCTTTGTCTCTGAAATTTTAGGCTTCTAGCTTTATCGACAACAAAGTTACAGGGGGGTCGAAAGTTCTGAATGGCATCGAGAAAAGGATAGTACGGCGTGGCCTTGCCGCTCGACTTGTCCGGGGCCACTGCCGTGCCACCACCCCGCCCGCCGCGCGGTCGTCAAGGTAAAATGCCCTCGGATCAACGTTAGTTAGGAAGATTGTGCACGCGCATGAATATAAAACGGATACACATTTGACGCATCAGTATAATTTTTGCGACCGTTACGGATCAACAAAAATCTTTCAATTATGTATTTTTTGATGACGAGTATGTTGGCAAGAGACCGGTGCAGATCGCCGGACGACCCTTCTGTTTCAACTCCAGATCAAAGTATATCTGTTGTATTCGTAGGGAGCCAATTATATGCGTCGAAAAGGTGGATCAACATTTCTTCTAAAATAGTACTGGATCAACATATACATAGAACGGTTCTTTATATATATATATATATATATATCTCTAATAATCTGAATCTCGGAAACGGCTCCAACGATTTTAATGACATTTGGTTTGTAGGTAGATTAGGGGACGATAAATCGATCTTGCTAGGTTAAATTTTTAGTGAACCCGGGTTTGCTCGTATTTTCAGTCATAAAAAAAACCGAGTGGAGATCGGTCGCCCAGGTACTACATATGATGTGATGGTGTCAATTTACAGGACTCTTCCTACTTCACTGTTGTACTAGAAGCGTTGAAACGAGACTGCCGCGCTCAAGGCAAATGTCTCATGGGCGCCACCGAGATGGGACAACTGGCCATGGAGTATCTGGATGACAGAAAGTTCGAGTTCAGCAAGCTGGAGAAAGAGGTCAAGGCTAACATGAAGGAGAGACAGAGGACCCTGAAGTTGGCCAGAAGGGAGATAGCCTATCTTACGGATTCTTTTCCGGAATTGATACGAAAAGAGGTCTGTTCAAAAAGTTTTACCCGACTGCTTAAGAAGGAGGGTTATGTTCTTCGAGTATATGTATATTTGTATGTACGTATGTATATGTATTTAAAACTTAGGGGGCCAAATGGGCTCTTACAGCCCCGGCTAGCTATTGCGACCTATTCAGATCAAATCACATAAAATATTTTACGCACACTTTCTCACAAAAAACGTACACTCGTACGTGTATCAAGCGTAAACGAAATCGTAAGTTAGACTGCAAAAACCTCTTTTCTGGATTCGGGTATTTTGTTTTTCTTTGAAAGGTTCGCTCAAATTGATCAATACATAATGCAAAATTAAATCACATAAATGTAGGGACAAGGTTATGGAAAGATCGCTTAGATTGTTCGGACATGGGGAGTGAATGGATGAAAGAAGTTTGCCGAGACAGATTTATATGGCGACTGGAATGGGCAAGCTGGCAAGGGTTGAGGAATTGACCTATCACGATCAAATCGAAGGTGTTTTGGAGAAAGGTCAGGCCGGAAGAACCCGCAAGTTGTAGTTGTTATACTTAAAACTGATTGATAGTAATCATCTGTTTTTTTGACGTGATAACGTCTTATAAATCGATGAACGCCGGCTGCACGCACGAAATAGTGTCACGTTGCGCCTGAGCCGAGCGTGCAAGCGAGAGCGCGGAACAAGCGATAGAGAGGCACGATCGGCCTAAGCGTTCGGCTTGTGACGCATCGTTATCACGTAAAATTATCGTCCGTAAACCGACTTTACAGACAACCATTTTTTATGTTATATAGATCTACGATTGACCACCAACTCGCTTGAGATTGAGCGACGGTGTGGCTGAATATGGAGCTCGTCGATCTAGAAGATATGTATCTATATACATTCACTCTAGCCTTGAACATTCCAAGATTGTATAGCGGCAAAGAATTCACTAATTTAAATCACTATTATTATTCACGGGATATTTACTGTGGTTAATAGTGATTTCGCTCGATGGGTCAAGGGTCGGATTTAGAAGGCAGTTGTCCTAGACACCGCACAAATTGTCAGGAGGTTTGTAGCCTGTTGTACCGCCAGCAGCTTAGGGCCTGCCTCGCTGCCGGCGACACCCCCTAAGCTCAAGTTTTTATAATGTTTTTATTGTTTTTCATAGAAATATTGTAAAAACTTAGATTTAAGATATGTAAATAAATTGAATAGAAATTTAATGAATGACCGTGATAGTTTAAAAAAATGAATTCCTTTTCTGTGCAGTACGCATCAAAAACATGGACCGATATCGCTGTGTACGGATTTTTGGCAATTTAATAAGAAATGTGTGGTAATGTGACGACTTTCTGCTAGTCCTGTAATTAAATGGGTAGGGTGGAATTAGGTCGTGAAGGAAGAATGATTTGGCGCATTTTTAATCACTCGTATTTTGAGTTGTCACTATTCACATAACATTTTAATTTATCCATTTGGTGTTGCACGGGACGTAAATATATAACAAAAACCGGACAAGTGCGAGTCAGACTCACCGAGGGTTCCGTACAAACTATTAGATGAAAAGGGGATATTATATATTTTTTTATATTTTCCTTCACAAACCGCAAATTACACATCGTAAAAATAATTAAAAACCTGTTTTAGCTTGTGCTAATGAAGCTCTTTCACATAATATGGTTAAAGCACTTTAAAATTTGGACCCTCCTTCCTTGCATTTGTCGGGGGTTTTGAGTTTTCTTATACTTAACTTATACTTGTTAAACGAAGTTTAATACTTGTGTTGGTTGTGATTTTTACTATCCCAAAGATAGAGCATGAGGATGGAACAAGTCTCATGATTCCATTTTGTGTAGGAAGCCACGAATTTGGACGACTTGTACGAAGAAGTAGACAACGCCAGTCAGCATTCGGTACACTGGGAACTGGAGGAGGTTATGGGGATCTGCCGGCGGCTTCAGAGAGCGACGCTGGTCTCCACTTTCGACACGATACTACCCAGGTTTGTACCGATGTCATCTTTTTACCCGACTGCGTAAGAAGGTGGGTTATGTTTTCGAGTGTAATGTTTGAAGTCGAGAGTTCATTCAATCTTCGTGTCGATGGTTTTTGTTTTGGTTTGTTTTTTTTATTTTTTGTTTTTAAATATATTTTTAAGAAGTCGAGAGTGAATTGGTTTCTGGGTAAGCGCGCTCCATCGCAGACCGCAAAATCGCTTAACATCAGGTGAGTTGGAGGTCAAGCGCAAACCTATTACGGCATATAAATGTTTATATATTATTTTCTGTAGCCTAAACAGCTTGAACGATTTTGTTGCTGTCGTTAGAATCGTCTTCACTCCCTGAGTGTTTTAGCCTATATTTTTTGTAATAATAATAGTACAACTAATCATAATCATGAATTGTTTATGACAGCTCGGGTAAGAATCCGGTGTCAAGACAAACCAATTGTCGTTTTTTGTCACTTTATTTGTTAAAATTAATCTTTTAACATGTGAAAGAAATAAGATCAAAAAAAAACTCGCGAAAATAAAATGCATTTATTTCGTAACCTCTAACGAAATTTTACGAATCAAATTAGTGATTTCACAAAATACATTTTAAAGAAATAATTAATTTCAATAAACGTTCTTTAAAATACACTTTGCAAATTTAAAATATATATATATATATTACAGTAGCTTACTGCTGCTCACAAAAACGCACACTCAACAGCATATCAAGTGTAACGCAAGCGTAAGTTACAGTGCGGTGCGAATATCTGTTTTATTCAGTCGGATATTTTGTTTTTCTTTTGATTGTTTTACGTGGTCATCTGCCAAGGCTGGCCTTCCCACGTTACGCTGTTACCTGTCTAAAAAATTACTTAGGCCGAATTGCACAATTTTTGTTTCACGGTTCTTTCTATACGATTATTCATAAAACCCTTATTGTTTCATACAATAAGGGCCTTACCGAAAAACGTTACTTAAATTTAACCAACGTCATAAGTTCTCTGTCTTCTCTCCACATGTGTCATTACGTGTCAGCAAAATATGTTAAGCATCTTAACGTTTTTCGGTAAGGCAGTATGATTATAAATTAAACACTTGTTGTTATTTTATTATGATGTGTTTATCACGAATTACCGATAAGTTAGTCATGGAAAATTAAGTGCGCAATCAGAAGATCGTAGGTACATTTTAATATTGATGAAGCGTCTTTGCGTTAACCCTGGGTAAATTCCATGAGCACATCGACCTCCTGTCCTGTCAACATTGGATATTATACCGAGAGGAGTCTGCTTGTAACTCAACGTCGGCGAGCATTACTGCAGCGGATGTCGCGATCACTGATCTTGGAACTATTTCAGGCGTTCTTCTCTTCACTTGATTTAATATTTGACGTTTGAACGTAGACGATCTAGCTTACCTAAAGAAATTCTGGAATCTTCACTCCGAATGGTGTATGTAATTACCCGACTGCGTAATGGGAGGGTTATGTTTTTCGAGTGTATGAATTTTTGTATGTATGTATATGTTTCTCAACAAACATACATGTTCCTAAACGGCTTGATCGATTTTGATGTGGGAGGTGTCGTTAGATTCACTTACTGAGTGTCATATTTTTTTTTTGTAATAATAATACTAATAATACATCTCTCGCAACAAAAATAAATGCGTTTTTTCATAACTTCCAATGAACTTTTTGTTAGATGTATTCTAAACAATGCGCATTTATATTCTTTTTCAGCGATTTTACGCATACTTTCTCACAAATAAACTAACACTCAACAGCGTATCAGGCGTAACGTAATCGTAAGTTAGACTGTAAATACTGCTTTTCTGCAGTACTTCAACTTGCTAATCCGTTGTGCTATAATAACTAACAAGACTAAGAAGCCCTTTAGACATGTCTTAATGTGTAATAAGGATATTACTATAAAACCTATTTTTCCAGCAAGATACCCTAAATAGCTCAGTATTTGTTGTATAGATTGAAAGAGCAGGCGTATCAGCAGGAGAGACTGATGATGCAGCTAAACCTGAACGGCGTGAAACGAGACGCCCTCATTGAGGACCGGAAGCATGCCATGATGATGCTTGACTCCCTGAAGAATATCGGGCAGGAGCAAACTGCCGAGTAAGTTCTTAACTCATCATCGTCTCTGCCACTAGGAGTCAACAGCTGGACATAGACTCCTTTCATAAGGGGCGGTTATTAAGGGCCAGATATCAAATCCAAAATATACTACTAGGAAAACCTAATTTTCGTACGTATGTTTTATTTTTATAATGGTCCATCTCGTGGCTGGTCTTCCTACGCTGCGCTTGCCGGGGCGAGGTCTCCACTCGGGAATTTTTCGGCTCCATCGTCCATCAGTTCATAATCGCTATGTGCCCTGCCCACTGCCACTTCAGCTTGCTAATCTGCTGTGCTATGTCGGTGACGTACGTAACGGACGTATCGTAGCACAACTCGCCATTTTTAACCCCTCAAACCCAAAAAGTTTGAGCGTTATAAGTTTGACGTCTGTGTGGCTGTGTCTCTGTCTGTGGCATCGTAGCTCTCAAGTGGATGAACCGATTTTGATCTAGTCTTCTTTTTGTTTGAAAGAAGCCTTGTTCGAGAGCGTTCTTAGCTAAGTTTCATCAAAATCGGGTGCAGTCGTTTTTTTGTCGGGGTATTTTTAGTTTTCCAAACTTACTCGTTAAATAAGTGATTGCGGAGAGATTCTTTCAAAATTCTTTCGCAGCAAAGTTTTGATGGAAATGAGCAAAAATGTTTTCAAATCGTGCCATGAATTGATTCAGCGAGATTCCGCTCGTTATTTGATCTAAGTGGTATGCAGTAACAGGACCAGTAAACAAAGGTCTGGACAGTTTGCACATAAGGTGACTTAGGTACTTTTGTACCTTTCTTACGCCCTAACCATGTAGGTATCTATTGCTATTTTATCATGTAGTCAATAAAATGTTTTTGTATTATATTGTATAATTGTATTTATTCTATACTAGCTACCACATCATACTCATGTAGAAATCGATTCGAAGAGGAATGGTCAAACGCGCACTTATTTGCGTTAAAAACTAGATCTTGCCTGCGACTTTGCGTTCATCGGAAAAATTTAAACATGTGTCGTAAACTTTTAAAAAATACTGTATGTATTGATACCGTATGTTTTGACGTGACAACGTCTAATAAATCGATGAACGCCGGCTGCACGCACGAAAAAGTATGACTCATTGTCCCGTTACGCTCTTTGTCCCGTTACGCTCATTGTCCCGTTACATCATCATCATCATCATTTCATCAATGTTTTGTTATGGCGTTGTCACGTTAAACTATAGTCCGTAAACCGACTTTACAGACTACCAATTTTTTTATCTCGGGACTTAGGACAGAGTTCGAGAATGACTATACATACCTAAATAAAATTATGTAAATAAAATGTTTTTAGCACATTATCACTTTCTTTGCATATTTATATTATATATTCGGTGTAAAAGATGCGATGAAAGTAGAAAGTGGTAGTGGCATTTTATTTAAGATTTAGGAAAGGATAAATAAATTGAATTTGACGTTTGATAAAGATAAAGTTCTTCTTCTTTTTTGTATTGGACCCGCATTAAAGCATTTGCCAGTGTCAAGTATTAGGATTTTTTCAAGTTTCTTGAATAAAACAAGTTTTAAATGTTCTAGTCACAATCTAAGTCACGTATACAGTCAATTTATAAGTCGAGTAGCCTGCTTCAGTAAAGTGGTGGCGACTTTACTAGAAGCTTCTATGGAGTTTTACCGACATCGAAAAATCACACGTTTTACTGCTTTATTTCACTTGCCCACACTCACGCACCTTATCGAACACTTAGTGTATAAAACACCACCATTTTTATAGCATTAATGTTCAAAATAACACAAGCTTAAGAAAATAAAACAAAGCAACAACACGTTACTTAGACGTTAAACTCCAAAAGATAAAGTTATAGATATATTTATTTGTCAAAACTCGTTAGGTTTCTTTTTATTATACACATAAATTTTCGTAATACAAAGATTCGGTTGACAGACGAGTTGTCAAATGTGTTATCGGGATTTTAAGGAAATGTCGTTTGAAAAAAATAAATTTCGTTTTCGGGGAAATTATATTCGGTATATCAAAATTCGGATTATAGATAGGTAACCGTTCTACAATTGTATTGGAGTATCTCTTTCATGAAGACCTCTTGCTCGAGTGAAATGCAGACTAATTTCATAAATATTTTATGCGAGTATTTTAAAGGGGAATCAATTTGTGCGTCTGAAAGTGGCAGAAAATATTTATTTAGTGATCTCTTAGGTTTTTGCATAGGGGAATGTTTTGCATAAAGATAATACGCGGTAGTAATAGTGTAGGTATGTAAATAGAAACTTAAAGAATCTTATCTAAGATTTGACACATCTGATTATAAAATTCTTGTAAATAATACGTTTCTGGAGATAACAAAATAGAAATCTAATGAGAGTAACCTAATAACTGTTCGGGCAGATGAAACTGGGATCAAGTAAAACATTTGGAATCATATAGTTGTATGAAACGAATTTGGGCAAATAAGTTTCAAACAAACGTATTTCGGGTCACGGATAAGTTACCTTTTTTAGAATATTTTATTTCTTATTTTATTTTAACAATTTTGGAGAAATTAACGGCCTTAACTCTAACAGTTATAATTATAACATAAACACAAATACGCCATTTACAAATTTTTACTATTAGATTCAATATATTGTTTTGAACGCTTTTGTAATAATAGGTATATACATAAAAACGAAAAGAAAATACGTAGTTATATAAACCTTAAATACCGGACATACTGTATCTTATAAGGTATATAATTATTTACCTAGTGTTACATTATAATATTAATCTAGTAAATATTATATCTATTGATAAAGTTGTCACCCAGTCGCTTCTTTATAGATCCTATACTTGAGTGGACGAGGTCTATATCTGTATTAGACTTGAGAAACATATTACAAGACCTACATGCACGTATAATAAATATTAAGCAATAATTAATAAATAAGTGGATATGATAAGGCGGTTCGCTCATCGCACGTAGTTCTCTCTCGCGCATCACAACATTTATTTATCAGATAAAATCAATGAGTAGGGATATGAGAAAAGTGAGAAATTAATTTGTAAATTTTGATAGGAGGAATAATAAATCTTTTAAATTGGCTGAGAAGTAGGAAAATACATGTTTTTTTCACTACTCCGTCATCAGTTTAAGTGATATCTGAATATTACGTTTTATTTTTTAACTATTTCTTCTATTTTTATTTAAATACAAATTCATTTCTCACTTACTTAGGTCACTAACCAATGTTTTTATATGTTTAAAAAGGTTGTGATGCGTAGGAGAGATAGCTGATGCCATGTGATGATGTCAGTTATGTGTCCAGTCATACGTAGATAGGATAGACCCGGCTCTGCGTAGTAAACCTCAAGTAAGGTAATAGCCGGTCTCGCCTACAGCCGCGGTTCCCGCGACACGTTGGGCAACGCTGTTAGACGCGTGACGTGACTTGTCAAGAGTGACGATGCCATCCTGTGTGCTTAGAAAGTGCAACACCAAGATATATAAGACCAAAATACTAAAAGGCCTTAAGCATGTGGTCTTATCCTCGAAAGTGCCGAGAACCGAGATTTGTCATGCATTTACTTAACATTCAATGAGTATAACCTCTTTAAAGATAAAATCTCATTGGTCCAGTCTTCGTAATATTCCATACTAACGTCGCCTTGTGTACGAACATAGCAAATCGCACTACTCTGTATGTATGCGATTATAAAACCCTTTCGTGAATGCATGAACACCGACTATTCGAAATGGCATGTACCTCTCGAATTAATTCAACACGTGTCATATCGATCTTTGTCACCAGCGAGCGTTTTTGAGCGGAAATAATTTCAATGTCAGAGAAGTGTATGACTGAGCGCAGCTCAGTTGGTAGTATGTTTGACTTTGAGCTGTAGTTTGTGAAATGAAATGAAATGAGTTTATTCCACTAAAAATAGGGTACAAGCAAGGTGGTAAAAGCGTTTTAGGTCCAGTATATTTTATCATTCATTGGCATGTGGAAAAGTTGTCCTTAATGTCTAATAAGTCAGTCTTAGAATCTAGTTTGTAGCATATTTAATATTGTATTTATTTAACAATTCGTCTAATGTGTAAAAAGATTTTTCCTAAAGCCATGTTTTAGTTATCTACGAGTACGAAACATTCCATAAGGGAGTTCCTTTATTAATATTGATATACACATGGCATAAAAGTTTTTTTGACATACTTAATGCCAACCTAAAGGGCTGATTAAAGATAAGCCTGTGCTCATACTTGTGTTACTGTCTGTACTCACTACTACATTACTGTGGTTTCGATCTCCGTCCAGGGCAAACAGTTGTGTGATGATTATGGATGTTTGTTCTGTGTCTGGGCGGCAAACAACATGCAGTCGCTGGAAGTGCAGTTGGCAGTTGCAGTCGGCAGCTTGGAACGAAATAGTACCTTAACCTTAACATCTATATAGTTACTTGAATGCGATGTATGTACATGTACACTCTGAAAAACTCGCATTAATTTCTCAATTTCAAGATTGATAACTAGATATGACCCGCGGTTCCATCCACTTAATGATGAAACACGATGGTGATGATGATGATAAATGTGGCCTATGCCCGTCTATAGGATCTCAGCTATCTCTGTATCAAATTTCATAACAATCGGTTCAGCTGTAGAGATAGAGATGACGGCGAAACTTGTTTATTCGGGTGTGTGGTCGTCTATGTGGCTGGCAAAGTGAAGACTCTAATGCATGGCGCACAGTGCAATAGGCCTTCAGCATTGTATGTTTGTGTAGTTGCATGAATGCCAAGAATGGGTATTTTTATTAGTTATATAGTTTATTCATTTCATATCTTATTATCTTCCACCACATAGTCGCTTTCCAACAGGCGAGTTGGTGGTCAAACGCGGACCTATTCGCAATAAAAAAAAAACATAAATTTAAGATTGTTACAGAATAATATAAAAACATGAATAGTATAAAAACATATTGTTACACTCTGTATTATTTGTAACAATATTTTTCTTAGGTACGTAAACAATAAGAAGCAGTTGAAAGCAGAGTTTGAGTGCGAGCGCAAAGCAGAGGCCAGCTTAAGCCAGTCGCTGGACGAAAAAGGGAGGTTAATCATCGAAATGAAGACCTCTCTTCAACAGATTAACCAGCTCTTGTCTAGTGTTGGTAAGCAGTGCCACAGAATTCATTAATAGTACCTTTACATATAGAACGGACGGACACGCTCCGTCTCCCGCCGAGTCTCGCCAATCTCGGGTTTCTCACTCTCTCGGCTTCCCGCGTTCGCCCTAGTGTTTGCGGGAGTTTAGCGGCACGACGCATTCATTTGTTAGTCGAGAAAAGGGCTGCAGGCTCGAATCCTAATTTACGTCACGAGCGAGTGGTAATCAGACGACGGCCATCAATTCATACATATTTGTGTGTATATACAGATGTCAACTTGCCTATTATCTGTCTATGTTTAGCGCGCCGTTGTATGGAGTGTCCGACGTCTAGCAGTGCGTTACATAGCTCATGTTGCATTTGTTAATTTGGCAGGTGCTCCCAACCCTCCAAGGCCCCAGGATGCAGTACCGCCCGCTATCCAGTACGCACTTGAAGGGAGTATACAGCCCGTACCACTAATAGAGGCAGATTGTGAGCTATGTTGATATCGATTTTATATACGATTATAGGAAATTCATTTACCAACTGTAACCTAGCAACCTGGCAACATAGACCATTTCGTATCATCTAGCAATTATGTATCTTTTTTATACAAGATAGGTTTACGCTTGATTGCCAACTCGCCTGATGTTGCGGTCTACGATGGGGTGCGCTTACCTAGGAGAAACCGATTCAATCGCGATTTAAAAATACTCACATTACTCTATTAAGTATATAGTAATGTGAGTATTTTTTATCGCGACTAGCAATTTGTCAGAATTATCGCTAAATCGTATCAGCGAGTGGCGAACGAGTAATTAAATAGCAGCCTTGAGGCCCTGATCAGCTACGACATAATAATATTGCATCGTCGTCTGATTTATATATGTATGCAAAATTTCAGCTCGAGATCTGGAACTGGTGAAATTAAATAAAAGCTTGTAAAAACTGTAAAATATATTGAATTGCATGATTAATAAAAGTAAAGTAGGGTTCCGTAGTTGCACATCATAATTTATGGATACTATGAACATACAAGTTAATTTATGTTAGTTTAGAATAATCGGCCAAGTGCGAGTCGGACTCGCGCACGAAGGGTTCCGTACTATCATCTATAATACTACAAAGTTTAGTTCTGTTTATAAAATCAACGAAATTCCAAGTAGTAAATTGCAAACTTATAGGTAGGTTTTCGATACACATCCGGGCAGCATGACGACGCTCGCGCGAATACGCGCGGTTATGGCTCGCTCCGTGATGTTACCTCCCCCGCTACCCGCGCGTTCGCGCCACCACCACACCGCGGCGCGGCGCTCGCACCGCGTTTAGATGCACGGATTATTTTCATTTTGTGAGTTTTTATGTATTAGATTAGGTATTTATTTTTATAGTTAATATATTTCTAAATATTTACTTACAAATATTCAAGTTTCTACCTATTAATTAAGATCGAGTAAAAATTGCTTAAAATTTACGTTTGTTGTATGGGAGCCCCCCTTTAATATTTACTTTATTGTTATTTAATTATTTATTTTGAAAGGTAATATACAAGAAAGTATTCTGTGAAAATTTGAAGCGTCTACCTGTTACCGTTTTTAATATTGAGCAAAAAAATACGAAAAAACCACGTTTATTGTATGGGGACCCCCCTTAATATTTTTTTTTTTTAATTTTTAGTATTTGTTGTTATAGCGGCAACGGAAATACATCATTTGTGAAAATTTCAGCTTTCTAGCTATCACGGTTTATGAGATACAGCCTGGAGACAGACAGACAGACAGACAGACAGACAGACAGACAGACAGACAGACAGACAGACAGCGAAGTCTTAGTAATAGGGTCCCGTTTTTACCCTTTAGGTACGGAACCCTAAAAATGAAAATGGCAGGAAAATTTTCATTTCTTACTTTTCTAAGTACACTTTTAAGTTGATCGGCTATTACTCGTTAACTTGTTCGTTTATACTATATATATATATATATATAAGTTTTTTTTTCTGTAGTATTTTCACTTTAGTATACGCAAGTTTTTATGTTTTTAGTTTTAAAGGCCACTATAAGTGCCACCTATCCTACTCCGTACATGGTTGCCTGGAAGAGATCGCTTTAAGCGATAAGGCCGCCTATTGAAAGATTAGCCATAGTAATATTGTCTTTTAATGTGTTTGTACAATGTGGTCTTTTAATAAAGAGTTATCTATCTATCTTGTAAAGCCTACTTGGCTGTGATAGTTTTCCTTTTTTTTTTTTCTTTTTTTTACTACTTATCCAACGATATCACCCACGATGAAAATCATACACAATATGAAAAACCATTTCTCACGATTTACTTTTTCTATTTTCTATCTACCAGTCGACAAGTTGATTCTAAATGCAAAGCAGAAGCTGGGAACACTGGTCCAGGCAGTCTCCAAGATGGAGCTCACGCCAGAAATTCGAGCTAAAGCCAACGTATTCTATCATAACATCCTTGCAAGATTCATGAGAGAAAACTACAGGGAAGAAACTGTGGCAGAAGCAGGTTAGTCGGATTACGTAGTAGTAGTACGTAAATCGTCTATTTTTAATATAAAACATAGCTGAGTTTAGCAAAGCTCTATTAAAAACTCTAAATTTTGCTCTAAAGTTCAGCCCACCTTCACTAAAAGGTTTCGTTAAGAAACTTATCGTGTGCTCTTTAGAATCTGATAGAAAATTCCAACTGTCAGGTTTTCAGGGTTTCACTTTGATTAAATTTGATGATATAAATTTTTCAGGAAACTTATTCAATTTGCCTTCCCTTGAAACTCGATTCGATCTAAGATTAGTCCAATCGGTGCACCGTTCTCAAAGGATGCACTGACGAGCGAGCAGTATTTCTTTTTTTAGGTTTCAGTGGACAACAAGGAACTCGGTAGTTTTTCATACAATATTTTCATCACAAACATCCAAGGGCAAAAATTTGTGTGATAAGTATTGGATGTATGTGGATGTTTGTTCTGTGTCTAGTTGTTTTGTTTCTATGTTTCACAAGTATGATATTTACAAAAATCATAATGTATTTATCAGCCATCTAGTTTCCATAATTCAAGCTTTGCTTAGTTTCGGCTAGATGGTGTTGTGTGAAATGTCCACCAAAATTTATTTATTAATCTAATAAATAAATAAAAATAATTGAATTTTCCGGCAGCCTAGTCGGGAGACCGTATGACTTGCGATCCACATGTCCTGGGTTCGAATCCCGCGGCACGCACCTCTGTCTTTTCGAAGTTATGTGTGTATTGTTGATTGCTGTCAACTTCAAACGGTGAAGGAAAACATCGCGAGGAAACCTAAGTACATGTCTGAGAGCTTTCAATGATCTTGAAGATGTGTGAAGTCTGTCAACCCGCACTTGGCCAGCGTGGTAAACTATGTAGCCTTACTCTTCTCACAATGAGAAGATGGTCCGCAGTGGCACAGTTTGTACAAAAACAGGGCTGATAAAAAAAATCTACGATGGAGCTCGTTTACCTAGAAGAAACCAATTCAATCGGATAAGTAAACGAAAGAAAACGAATCCACTCAGGAAGCGTATTCCACAACTTAGCGTCCGCACGATGAAAGTGGAATTAAAGCGTTAAATTAATAAAATTAAATTAACTAGCTCGAACTTAACCATTTTAGAACTTTCCATCAGGAAGTTTCAGTTCCTACATCCTGGTTCCATCATCGGACCAGTTCCTTGTTATATAATTATACTAGCTGCGCCCCGCGGTGCTACCCGCTGTTTTACATAAACTATAACAAAATAGATATTAAGTATTTTTCGGGATAACAAGTAGCATTTTTAGATATCATTACCGCAAAAATGATTTTTATGTATGAAAATTTACTTGGATCAAATTGAAATGTTTGTCCTTTATTTGTGTTGTTATTTTCTAGTTTTACAACCGACGATTTTTTTGTAAGTTCATGCAGTTGTTTTTGCATTCAATAATCTGGGTATGCGCGAGCGAGACAGACGACGGTCGAACTCTTAATCCAGGGTATCAACTATCTTTTTACCAAATTTTCTCAAAATTAAATAATAAAAAATAAAACTGGACAAGTGCGAGTCAGACTCGCCCAACGAGGGTTCCGTACAAACTAGTAGATAAAGAGGGGGAAGTCATATATTTTTTTTATATTTTCCTTCATAAACCGAAAAATATACATAATAATAATACGTAAAAATATTTAAAACCCTGTTTCAGCTTATACTAATGAAGCTCTTTCATATGAGACCCCACATGATACGGTTAAAGAACTTTTAAATTTGGACCCTCATTCCTTGTATAAAGACACTATTTTTTGTGAGTAAATAAAAAATGTACAATTTTCGGATTTTTCCGAAAATTATAAACTAAACATAATAATATATCGACCATTGATTTTTTATTTGATCGCAATCAATAATGGAGTATGTAAATAAAAATTTAACATTTTCTGATTCCAAAACCATTTCGAGATTATATGTATCTAAACCATATTTCTTTACTTTGAAAAGAAATAAAAATGACAAAAAAATATGAAAAAAATATATAATTTTGCGAAAATCTATTAAACATTTGACCTTTAAATGACGACACAAAACAGATTTTTTTATCTTTGCCAAAAAGAATTTAAAAACTTGACACTGGCGGCACAGAATTGGAAATGTAATTAACTATTGCTTTGTGTTTTGCAATCCAATGCATGTCAATAAAAGTAAATAAAAAAAACCGTCTTCAAAACAATCTAATTAACTGAAACGGGAGAAATAACACGAAAAAAAAAAAAAACTGGGCGTCTACCTAAGTACGTACATCAACTATTTTTTGAGGTCGGTGTCTCTATAGGTGTCAGCCCCTAAAGTATCACCAATTAAGTCCTATTCGTAGTCTTAAAAAAATCATCAAAATCAATTTATAATTGGCAAAGTAATATCTAGTAAACATACAAAAAAATATTTTTAAAGGCGGTTAAAATTGACCTAAGAATCGAAATATATTGACCATTGTCTTCGATCAGTGTTCATACTATCCACAGTTTTTTTTATAAATTTGAGCATAAGGGACCATAATATTAATAAATTTTTAATATTAACTTAATAACTTAAGTTTCCGGCAGCCTATTACGGAGACCGTCTTGCGATCCGCAGGTCCTGGGTTCCAATCCCGCGGCACGTAGCTCCTCAGAGTTATGTGCGTTTTGTTGATTGCCGCCAACTTCAAAACTGTGAAGGAAAACATTGGCATCGTGAGAAAACCTACATGTCTGAGAGTTCTCAATGATCTTGAAGATGTGTGAAGTCTGCCAACGCGCACATGGCCAGCGTGCTAGACTATGGCCTTACCCTTCTCATAATGAAAAGATGGCCCGCGCCCAGCAGTAGGACAGTTTGTAGAAACAGGGCTGATAAAAAATATTATTCTATACACTATCAAATTGTAATGTCATAGTCTAAATTAAGTTATTATAAATAATAATATAATTAATAATTAAATTTAAAATTCATTAGGTACATTAGGGAAGTAAAGACGCAATAAAGCAACCTTACCTCACATATCAAAATCACACACACATACGTACATAGAAAAACTCCTACTTGGACAATAGGGTACAAATAAAAATTTCAAAATTTTCATCAGCAAGAAAGGAGTCGAATTAGCTATACAGTTTGTTATATTATGCTACTTATTATGCATACATTTCTAATTATGCAGTCTTGTGATTGTTATTAAATTACATTTTATCGTTATCACAGTTAATACTCGTACAGTGTTTATTGATAACTCTGTATTGCAACGGCGGAAGCTTAGATCGGCCTTCCACCACCACCGACTTACGTATAACTACGGACTCCCAACACACATGCTTTAACCACTGGTATACATAAAACTTGTGCGCGCGAACTTCGTTTGCGCGAGGCAGACCGGAGGCTGTGATTGGCTATAACAATTACTGTGACGTTGCTTTTAGTAGGTACTAATTTTGGTACCTGGCCCACACCAATAGTTTGATATGAATATCTTTTACTTTGTAATGCCTAGTAGCGGACTAAGGACGGAGGCCCGAGGTGGTAAGAAATCCAGCAAAGAAAATAACAAACAAAAATTGCATAAATGCGCGAGCATAGCGAGCTCCATATTTTGAGCAAAATTTTCTGTACTGATCGAATTCCGAAATTGCTCATCAAGTAAACATCAAATGAAATAAGTCATGGATTGTCAAAACAATAATTATAGTTAAGAAATAAAAACCCGACTTCAAAACATTGAGTTGTATGTACTTACGTTCCAGAGGAGCTAAATTATTCTCACATTTATTTGGTAAAGTAACCAAACAGCGTTACAGCGCTGGAATAATAATTACATCGTTTATCTACGATTATACGATACGATTGATACTTGCAGCGCAGAATTGCATCTATCTGGGGGCACGGCCGTGCCCCGGTCATATGAGCCAGCGGGTACGGCCGGGACTATCTTTTCTCGAAGAGATTCGTCGGATTTTTAGACCTTCATAGCTTCGGCCTCGATAACACTAGAGAGTTCAAATTTTCAGGATCAAGCGTGGTCCGCGGACTAATAAAATGTAAAAAGTTTCATGTATCTAGCTTTTGTACTTTCGATTTTATTGATACCTAAGATACGCCGATTTTGTCAAAATTTACTGATGATCATCAAAAAATACTTGCTAAAGTCCTAGAAAGCTGAAATTCGGTATGTAGGCTACAATTTGCACACAAACAATGCAAAAATTAAGACATTTGTAACTTTCACCCTCCAACCACTATTTGGGGTTATCCCGTTATCGTCATCAATAATCTAGGGTACTTCCTGAAGTCATAGAAAGCTGAAATTTGGTATGCAAACTACGATTGGTACATAAAACAACAGAAAAATTAAGATATTTGTATTTTTCACCTTTCAACCCTATTTAGGGGTTATCCCGTTATTGTCGTCAATAATTAATGTAAGGTACTTCCTGAAGTCCTAGAAAGCTGAAATTTGGTGTGTAAGCTAATATTTATACATGGACTTTTAAGGAAGAAAAAGAAGGAGAAATTAAAAGCTCTGCTCTTGAATGTTTTATAATTGGAATATTAATGTAATAGTTCCATGAAACGACCAAGCCATGCTTTTTGACCAAGATTTAAGGCTTACAGGGATAAGTATTGTAGCGTTAGATTTTGTAGAGTTAGCGGATTGGATTTTCAGATTCAGTCAGATCTCATCAGATATCTTTTTGTCAGTGAAAGTGGCATGACAATGCGAGACATGGCAACCAATTTTACATGAAATGTTTTTGGTAGGTAGTGTAAATTACGCAATTCGTTTACTTGAATGACACATTTTTGCAGTGATATTGTTATAAAAATCTAAGTACTAAACCGATTTTGTTAAAATTTATATGGAACCACTTCTGAAGTATGGCTTAACAAACAAAAAAGAATCATCTATATTTTAATATACCGCCACCCCCCCCCCCCCCCCCCTCCACTGCTCTTCTGACATGTTGCTTGAATTTGTTATAATATTTTTATAGCTATTCTGAAGGCAACACTTAATTAATTAATATGTTTAAAACATAACTAAATAAAAAAGCACGAAATTCCCATATAAATATTGTTATTTTTTTATTTTGTGAGTTTAAGAATTTTAATTAGTTTAGTGGTGTCTTCAGAATTGACCACAATATAATGATCGCAATTATTTCATTTAATACTATTTTAAATTTTACAATTTCTTTTTTCTAGTTTAAAATTATGTTATTACACATATCAATCAAATAATAATGTTTCTGTAGGGGGGGCTCCACATTTCGAATTTACCATCTCGAGAATCAGAGGCCCCTAGGACCCGGCCTGGAGTACACTGCTAACCTTTACCCTTAGCTCAGCACTGGAAACAGGAATGATGTGTTTACATTTGTCACCTATTGTTATTGTTTTGCTCTGGTGTACTTACAACATTGTAAGTACAAAGCTATACTTGTTCTCTCATTATTATTGCCGTTTGGCTCAGTGATGGCGCGTTAGCTTTACGAGCTTAATATTCCTGGTTCGATCCCCGGAAGGCTTTTTAAAAATATTAGTTACGATAAAAATATAATTTTTGTCTAACGCTTTTTTTCTCTGGCTATATTTAAATCATTTGCATTACGCTTGAGGTAACGGCAAATAATTATATTAAAATTCGACACGGTTTGGTTGGCAGGCTAGGAGTTTTAGATTAGATCGCTTCTAGCGATAAGGCCGCCTGTTCTTGCACTAGCTTATTTAAGTCCTTTTTTATTATTCATTTAGCAAAAGGGCTAGTATTAATTCAACTCAGGAGGCATACCTTATTTATCTGCTTTTTTCTGTACAGATTTTATATAATTGTATTATTTATATATATGTTAGTCTATATATATTACATTCTTGTTGTTATATTCTTACTTGTACTTATATCTCTTACATTTTTAGTATATTATACCTACTAAAGTTTAATTACGAACATTACAATTTCTACATTCAAATTCATTTTGTTTATCTTTACATGTACTTATGTATTTACTGACCTACTTTCCTATTACAATTTACAATATGTATGGATGTACATACATACACTTATGAAATTTGGCACACGTGTTTAGAAGCCCACATAGACTAACATACGTGAAAATTGTGCAATCTAACAAAATTACATACATACTTAGCCAATTGATAATCTCCTTTTTTAGGGTTCCGTACCCAAAGGGTAAAAACGGGACCCTATTACTAAGACTTCGCTGTCTGTCTGTCTGTCTGTCTCCAGGCTGTATCTCATAAACCGTGATAGCTAGAAAGCTGAAATTTTCACAAATGATGTATTTCCGTTGCCGCTATAACAACAAATACTAAAAATTAAAAAAATTAATATATTAAGGGGGGTCCCCATACAATAAACGTGTTTTTTTTCGTATTTTTTTGCGTAGGTAGACGCTTCAAATTTTCACAGAATATTTACTTGTATAATAGCTTTCAAAATAAATAATTAAATAACAATAAAGTAAATATTAAAGGGGGGCTCCCATACAACAAACGTAATTTTTAAGCAATTTTTACTCGATCTTAATTAACAGGTAGAAACTTGAATATTTGTAAGTAAATATTTAGAAATATATTAACTATAAAAATAAATACCTAATATAATACATAAAAACTCACAAAATGAAAATAATCCGTGCATCTAAACGCGGTGCGAGCGCCGCGCCGCGGTGTGGTGGTGGCGCGAGCGCGAGGCGGTTGCTAAGCAACGGCCGCGCGGGTAGCGGGGGAGGTAACATCACGGAGCGAGCCGTAGCTGCGCGTATTCGCGCGAGCGTCGTAATGTTGCCCGGATGTGTATCGAAAACCTACCTATAAGTTTGCAATTTACTACTTGGAATTTCGTTGATTTCTCGTTATTTTATAAACAGAACTAAACTTTATAGTATTATAGATGATAGTACGGAACCCTTCATGCGCGAGTCCGACACGCACTTGGCCGATTATTTTAAGTCGATTAAATAAAATGACAAAATAAAAATAAAACGGATATTTGGTGAACGAGGGTTTTGGGTATTTTGTTTTTCTTTTAATATAGATTATTATTTAACATAGATCATTATTCACTATTAGATACTAACAATAGACCTCTTAGATTTCAACTAGACCTAGGTCATTGTTGTGATGTCACCCGAGTGACATACAGGGCTAGGAGTTAGGACACGGGTGTCGTGTTTCAAATAACAAGTAATAGTCTTATCAGGGTGTCGAAACACGTTACCTGCGGCTTTTGTCGAAGTTGCTATTTCTACTTTCAATCGATAATGTGTTGATTGCGTAATTATTATGCTGAGACAATAACCGGCAGCCCGATAATAACATATTTTTGACCGATTTCCAAAAAGAAGGGAGGTTCTCAATTCGACTGTATGTTTTTTTGTATGTTTGTCTTTGTTTGATAGGCTATATAAATTTTATTCAAAATCAGTTCAGTACGTTGGTTTTTATAACAAATTTACTGAAAAAATGTCGTCCAAGTAAACAAATTGCGAATTTTGAAGTCAGATTTTTCAGTTTTTTTAACTAGATTACTTTGCAAATTGTGAATTAATTTTGATGATTATTTTTTGTTGGATAGGTTCAGAGTTGGTCCCATATAAATTTTATTAAAATCACTTCAGTACTTTGGTTTTTATAACAAAATAACTGGAATAATGTTATCCAAGTAAACGAATTGTGTATTTTGATCGTTTTTTTACAAGGTTTTATTTAGTTTCACCTGTCCCGATGTTTGTCATCAAATCTTGCAAATTAAATTTGATCCACTTCCCGGTTACCGATTTAGCTGAAATTTTGCATACATATGTAAATCGCGTGACAATGCAATATTATGATGACAAGGTGCTGATCTGATGATGGAGCTGGAAGGTGGCCAAAGGAACTTCGCAATGAAACGACACCTCATCGAGTTTGGGTTCATTTGAATGTTCTTGACGAGTAGTATGTCTTTCAATGGTAACCAGGGTCTGATGATTGAACTGGAAGGTGATCATAGGAACTCTGTAATAAAACGACGCAATCCCATCTAGTTTCGTCTCGTTTGATTCGTCTTGGCGAGTAATTTATTAATAACAAGATCATAATGAAAGCTTGTTTTAAAAAAGTTTTTTTTTTAATATGTTAAAAAAAAAACTTCGTCGACGTCTCGGCTAACATAGTGTGATTATCAATCATTGTGTAATCTAAATTTTACAAAATGATAACACAAAAAATAATGTAAGGATGAATTAAATAAAATATATTCACACATACACATTTATTGCTCTCCTGGTTTTGTGCCTCATAGTTTTAAATTTTTACATAGAGATCTGAATGCAGGCCGCTTCCAACCCGTCTTTCTTTAGTGTCCATCCATCCGTGTGGACCCATTCAGCAGTTGACTTCTTGTGGCTGAGATGATGATGATGACATCTCGATCTGCTGTATAACATATCTGGTATATTAAGAGATTTGAATAACGCTTTGTTATTATGTAATAAAGACGAGCACTTATTGAAAGTACAACGGGTTGGCAGCTCTTAACTATGAATGTTTTGAACACATTCGACAAAATGTTTGACAGAGAGACAAATCCCAACTGATATTGGCAAAAAGGATTCACAGTTTCCGAAATAAGATTTCTCAGAAAAAAATCTTCTGGAAAAACGCGATTTTATCTGTCACTTTGTTCATTTAAAATCTGCTAGCCTTTTCATTAATGGATCTAAATACGAGGTATTTAATATCTCCTTATATAAGTTTTTTTTTTTTTTTAAATAAAAAGTGTTGGAGGGCTGGTGAGAGAGGTTTGGTCCTGGCAGCAGTGGTTCAGCGCTATTGGTATACACAATCCTTCTGCTGCCTGTGGGGAGTAGGGTGGTTAGAAGAAGGGGGTTGGATAACCTACCTAACCTGGGTAAGATAAGTAGATGTCTGGTAATATTCTGGTTTACAAAATGACTTAGACGTAGGTACATTCATTCTTCAAAGGGCTATTATGATAAGTATGTACAGGCCTTTTTTAGTCATTTCTATTTTGGGGGCACGCTAATTCTCGAAAGTTGTAAGTCAAGATAGTCAGGAAGGATAGATTCGACTTTGTATTTAGATAATTTTGACGTATTAAAAAAAACAAATTTTTTGGAAGGGTTACCAAAATGTTTTATTTTTTTATTTTTTTCAGTTTTTATGGCCACTTTTTGATATTTTCGAAATTTCCTTTCCTCACTGTGTGCCCCACGTGCCCCACAAAAAAAGCCCTAAGTATATATATATATAGCCAAGTACCTACAACGTTATTGTGGTTTCGTCTGCGCAATACGCCTGGGTTGGATGCCGCCGCTGTCTCGCTCACAATCTAAATTTTTTATAGGTATAAAATTGTTAAAGTATTTTTGTTAAATTATGCGTATTATAGACACATGAGATCTCTGTAATGTATTAACATTAATTGTTATTTGTATGTGTTATTTCTACCGAATTAAACGTATAAAGGTCAAAATGTCCAATTTTGGACATTATTTATGTACAATCCTAACACAGTTATTAAAATAAAGATTGCTTTCAATATTTTAACGGTTTCTATAAAGGAGGTGGTTCTCAATTCAACATTAGTTTTAGCTTACCTACTTGAGAATATACATTTTATCGAAATCGGTTCAGTACTTTGGTTTTTATACCAAAATAACTGAAAAAATATAACATCCAAGTAAACGAATTGCGTAATTGTGAAGTTGTTTTTTTCAGTTTTACTAAACCATAATTATTACTAGACTAATGAGAAAACGATTCGGCGTATATTAAAGGCGTTTGTCGTATTTTGAAAGATTCGAAATTGGGAATATGCATTTATTTTATTAACCAACTTCGAAAAAGGAGGAGGTTATCAATTCTTACGTATATTTTTTTTATGTATGACCACGAATTACTCCGTCATTTGTGAACCAATTTTTATGTTTTTTAAATTGATGTATAGAGAAAGCTCCCAAGTTGGTCCCATATTGGCTTTATTACTTTTTGAATAATCTCTAAAAGTAAAAATATTATCATTGTATTCCTGAGTGAGTGCGTCAGATTATAGAATCGCAGAGTTCCACTGACACGTTTTTCTTTGCAAAAGTGTCAAATGTTGAGGTTTTTCGTATAAACATCTGCACATTTTATAATCTGCGACGACGAAGCATTTGAAATTCAATGACAAATGTATTTCTTGAAAAAAAACGAGCGGGTGAATAGAGGTCTTTTAAAAAGTTTACAATCGTGAGAGATTTATTGAGCTTGAAAGTAAAACCTACTTACTCCTCATCCAATGTGTATAAGGAGAAAATAGAGTTACTTCAACGCTTGAGCGCCTTGTTTAATTATTATCCTTAAATATATGTATTACAAGTAAACGAAATAACGTACTTTGAAGTCGGTTGTTTCAGTTTTTTAAACTTTAAAATTATATTCATAGGAATGATAGTTTTAATTGATAATATACCAAGATATAACACAAAATTATAAAAAAAAATCGGTCAGTCAATAAACTTCCGAGTTTATTGACTGACCGATTTAAATAAATAAATAACATTTAAATAAATAAATAACATTTAAATAAATAAATATTTGTGGACTTTCACACAATGCCATCTAGCCTAAACTAAGCAAAGCTTGTACTATATGGAGTTCCATCTAGTTAGATGGCTGATAGAATACATACCTATATACTTTTTTTTAGTTTTAGCGGAGGGATGCTCTGTCCCTCTCTCGCGAAACAACAGTTTTTATTGAATTTGTACGGCGAACATGATGCGCGACGTCATCTGACGAAATCATGTGCTCTCTGTCTAACATGAAATTAAAGAGCTGGTAACTTTCTTATTTTTGAAGATATTTTAATTTTATTTATGTGTTAGGGATCTTTTTGTGCTTAGCCTTTTTATACTGAATAAAATTAAATGACGCATTTTCCCTATTCAAAGAATTAATTTCGACTGGGAAAAACATTTCTGGGTACAAAATAATGGGCAACCAATATGCTTTCTAAACTCTCTGGAGTATAACGACGACAATACCTTACACGAGTAATTATTTGCAGGAACTTTGCAGACATGAAAAAGCTACCTTGTAATCACGAACATATACAAATGAGTAGGGAGTTGTCCTAATTACCTAATGTATGAAAAGTAAATAAGGTCGCTTTTCGGTTGGTATTTGGAATGTGGAGTAGGCACAGCTGTTCCCTTGTTCCCTAAAGATATAATTTATCGTCAACTTCCGCAATTATTTGGGAAATTTCGAATAATTCAAGATTTTAAGCTTTCCTCGGCGTAACTTAAAGACTCCTTTTGCTTTGAAGATTTCGTTATTATTGTTGGCGGAGGCCGCTGGTTTTTATTCAATGTTATGGCATTTATTAATAAAAGGATTATTTTTTTTCTTTTCATATTCGAATACTTACCTACTTGTAGAGAAATGACAGTAATTTGTCTGGACAAGGTTGGTCTTATGATTATCCGTATTATTTCTTGGCTATGTTGAAAAAGATAAGTGGATTGTTGATCTTATACTTATTCCTAGTAGATATGTGAGTCAATAGACACTTTGTTTCTACTAAGGTTTATTTATTAAAGTAAGTACTTAATTTTGGTGTATTCAGGGATATTTACGTAATATAATTGTAGAGGATCAAAAGTGCCTCCTGATGGTTAGTTCCGTAGTAAACAAGGAACCCTCCTAGTATCGCCATGTCCGTCTGTCTGTCTATATGCGGCTTTGCTCAAAGACTAATGGTACTAGAAAGCTGTAATTTGGCATGAACATACATAAAAAGTCGTAGAACAAAATTATGAAAAAAAAAGTTTTTGGGGTACCAAGTAAAGTGAGGATGAATATTTTTTGTTATCTCTCCCATCGTGTGGGGTATCGTTAAATAGGTAATCAAAACAATTTTTTGTTTTGTTTTAACTCAAACATTAGTAGCAACAATACAACAATACAAAAATAAACATCATTAGCACAAGCAATACTTAACAGGCTTTTAAATATTTTTACGATGTATATTTTTCGGTTTATGAAGGAAAATATATATAACTACCCCCTTTTAGCTACTAGTTTGTACGGAACCTTCGGTGGACGAGTCTGACTCGCAGTTGTCCGGTTTTTTATTTGAAAACGTCAAAATCGATAATGTTGCCCTCTTCATTGACCAGGTTTGCTTTAAACTATTTGAAGAGATTTTCCATTCATTGGTTCTCAGGACTCATCGAGTTTGAAATGGAGGACCCTAACGTGCCAAGTCACGCAGTCGTAAAGCTTCGCAGCAAGCAGTTGATTGACTCACAAGTCAGCGAGTTCGATGTACCCGGAGAGAAGAAATAAAGAAGCAGAACGCAGAGAGGGGAGGAAGGAAATCAGAGTGCAGGACTGAAGGGACAGCTTGATAACAAAATCATGTTTATTAGTCTTAATGGTAGTGTTGTAATTAAATTTACAGTTAATACCGTGACTGATCATCTGGACTTGTCTTTCGTTTTCTTTTCTTTTTTTCAATTTTTTTTTACAGAACATAGATCTACGATTGACCACCAGCTCGCATGATGTTAAGCGACGGTGTGGCCGAGGATGTAGCTCTCTCGCGTATCACAATATTTTTAAACATATAAAATCATTGAACAGGTATATTAGAAACGTGAGACATGAATTTGATAGTAGAAATATTAAAAAAAAAAGTTTTTCTTCGATATCTTTAAAATTTGCCGAGGAGTATTATATTATAATAATAATTTTAGTATTTCTCAAAGCACGCAAAGCTTCGCAAAGCTACTGTATCATTTATTTAAATGAACATTATTTAGAAAAGCATTTGTAAAATCACTGCTGGGCGCGGGTCATCTTCTCATTGTGAGAAGGGTAAGGCCATAGTCTACCACGCTGGCCAAGTGTGGATTGGCACTTGGCAGACTTCACACATCTTCAAGATCATTGAGAACTCTCAAACATGCAGGTTTCCTCACGATGTTTTCCTTCACCGTTTGAAGTTGGCGGCAATGGACAATACGCACTGACTTCGTGCCGCGGGATTCGAACCCAGGACCTGCGGAACGCAAGTCGAACGGTCTCCCGACTAGGCTGCCGGAAACTTCTAAAACAAAACGGCAAAACAATGTGAACCTACAATCCAATTACAACAATACACAGCTTAGCTAAAGGTTTTGACACTAAGTGTTAAGTGAGTATTTGTAGCAATATATATGAGCAAAAAAATATAAAAGAACAATTTATTTACCTAGCTTGTTGATTTCAAATTTAAAGAACGGAAAACCACATGAAATTATGTCTCTGTTATCACTCAGATCGTCATGTGTGCGGCGCATCCGGATTAATGGACTGTTCTTTGAGACATTGTTGAAGGCAGGTGGCGTGTTAAACAGTTGTATTATATGTATTGTATTGCGTATTTTGAAGTCGGTTATTTCAGTTTTTTTACTATAATTATTTGTTATGATACTTGATGATTTGTTACGTAGACGCACAGCACACAGCACAGCGGATTAGCTAGTTAAAGTGGCAGTAGGCAGGGCACAGCACGTAGACATAGCAAGTAGAATTGACGGCCGATGGGGCCGAAAAGTTCTCGAATGAAGACCAAGAACCGGCAAGCGCAGCGTAGGAAGACCAGCTACAAGGAGGACAGAAGATATCATACAAGTGGCAGGAAGACGCTGGATGCAGGACGCTTCCAGCCGGTCTTTCTGGAAATTCAAGGGGGAGGCATATGTCCAGCAGGGGACTTCTTGTGGCTGAGATGATGATGATGATGATTTGTCATGAAAATATTAATTACTATCAGCTGCTATTTTTATGCAGAACGTTCCCTATGCACGTAGAAGTGGCTCACAGACTCACAGTGTCAAGAGGTATCGCAGATCTGTGTAGAGGCTGAAATTTAATTAATTTGATGACCACTTAGAGGCGGGTATAGTGGTCGTAGTGCGTAATTTGATGACCGCGGGTCCCATAGAGGAGGGTAGTAGTCGTGATGCGTAATTCGATGACCGGGTCCCATAGAGAAGGGTAGTGTTCGTGGTGCGTAATTTGATGACCGCGGGTCCCATAGAGGAGGGTAGTAGTCGTGATGCGTAATTCGATGACCGGGTCCCATAGAGAAGGGTAGTGTTCGTGGTGCGTAATTTGATGATCGGGTCCCTTAGAGGCGGGTAGTGGTCGTGGTGCGTAATTTGATGACCGGGTCCCATAGAGGAGGGTAGTAATCGTGGTGCGTAATTTGATGACCGGGTCCCATAGAGGAGGGTAGTAATCGTGGTGCGTAATTTGATGACCGGGTCCCATAGAGGAGGGTAGTAATCGTGGTGCGTAATTTGATGACCGGGTCCCATAGAGGAGGGTAGTAGTCGTGGTGCGTAATTTGATAACTGGGTCCCATAGAGGAAGGTAGTGGTCGTGGTATGTAATTTGATGACCGGGTTCCTTAGAGGCGGGTAGTGGTCGTGGTGCGTAATTTCAATGAGTAAGGATCGCGAAAACCTTAAAAAACATTACAACACTACATGTTGTACGTAAAATTAAAAAGAAATGTTCTTAGAATTTGTTTCGAAATCTCCTTCGACAAACGCTTTCCATATTTTTTGTTTGTGAACATTCCTTTATTTTAAGAGTTTTCATACTTATTTCTAAATGTCGCAACGCAAGTCTCAACGGGTGTTGCAAGCCCTGTATGAAACCAAACATTTTTAAGAAACGCTTTCTCAACTTGTTTATTAATTAAACATTATTGTAGTAGGATCTTTTGTTCATTACTAAGACTCGACTCCAGTCAAGCCTTAGTAGGTACTGAACAGTCAACATTTATATGAAACTTTCAAAAGTTTTTGTTTTGCAATGTTGTTTGTTATTTAAATTTAAATACCCGTTATTTTCATTTGCGTTTAAATAAATATTAGTCAGGGAAAAAGACATTTCGCATATAGAATGATTTTAAAATGGATGCCATTTCTGAAAAAGTGGATCAAGATCGGCATATCTGTAGTTACGATATAGCAGAAGATCTGGGGATTGACCACAAAACAGTTTAAACCCATTTGAAAAAGCTGGGTATACAAGAAAGCTCGATATTTGGGTGCAACACAAGCTCACTGAAAGAAACCTATGAACCGTGTACTCATTTGCGATTTTTTATTGAGACGTAATGAAACCGAACCGTTTTTGAAGAGATTGATAACTGGTGATGAAAAGTGGATCGCACGTACGATAAGAATGTGCGGAAAAGGTCATGGTCAAAGGTCAGTCTGGCTTCACAGACTGTGGCAAAACCAGGGCTAACTCGCAATAAGGTGACTGTATGTATGGTGGGATTGGAAAGATATTGTTCATTATGAGCTTTTACCGCCGGGCAGAACCATCGATTCGGATCTCTACTGCCAACAACTGATGAGATTAAAGCTAGAAATTGACAGAAAGCGGGCATTACTAAATAGAAAGGGTGTGGTCTTTGATCACGATAACGCTAGACCTCACACATCTTTAGTCACTCAGTAAAAATTAAGAGATTAAAAATTTGGTTGGGAGGTGTTAATGCATCCGCCATATAGCCCTGACCTTGCACCTTCAGATTTCCACTTGTTTCGGTCTCTTCAGAATTCTTTAAGCAGTATCAGGTTAACATCAAGAGAGGACTGCCAAAACTACTTGTCGCGTTTTTTTGATCAGAAGTCCCAAAATTTCTACAGCAACGGGATCATGTCCCTACCTTCAAGATGGTAGACAGTCATCGAACATGCAAGTACTTACTTAAAAAACTTTTTAAGTTAAACGGTATAATTGAAAAGAAAGTTAATTATGTAAGTAATGTATTTACTGTATTTTACTAGAAAAGCCCTTTCATTTGATGGGTTTGAACCCACAATATGGGTTGTGGGGGTTGTGTTAAAATATGAAATCCGCCATTTTGTGGCGGCGGCCATGTTGGATTTACAATAATACAAAATATACTAAATTGTATTGTCATCAGGACTAAAGGTGTATACCAAATTTCAGATCGACCCGTCAAATGCAAGGGGGTAAAATTTCAGTTACTAATTTTGACCCAAACAAACAAATAAACAAACAGGTCAAGCTAAATAAAACCGTTTGAAAATGGCACATATATATTGTAATTAAATGTAAATAAACTTTAAAACTTAAGGCCAGGCTTACTCGCAAAAGCAGCAAAAAACAACTTTTGAAAATTTACAAAAAATACTTGTACTATTAGTTCAAGCTCAAATTTTTAGTGGGAATGTGAAATGTTGGTCTGTTGGCTAGGGTTCTTCTAGTACAAAACAGGACTGCAGAATAAAAGTAATTAAAAAAATAATAATAACCGGCTTCAAACTGAAAAAACTGTAAA
Organism: Lycia hirtaria; assembly: GCA_947563715.1. Taxonomy (NCBI): domain Eukaryota; kingdom Metazoa; phylum Arthropoda; class Insecta; order Lepidoptera; family Geometridae; genus Lycia; species Lycia hirtaria. The sequence goes on from OX387386.1 coordinate 3,304,261, forward strand.
GAGAGAAATAACACGAAGAAAATCAATAGTACCTAAGTAGGTACGTAAACCAACTATATTTTTTGAGGTCGGTGTGTGTATCTTTAGGGCCTGACACCGACCTCAAAAATAATTGTTGTATGTACCTACTTAGGAAGAAGCCCAGTTTCGTTTTTTTTTCCGAGTTATTTCTCCCTTTTCAGTTAATTAGATTGTTTTGAAGTCGGTTTAATATTTTTTTATTACTTTTATTTTGAAGTCGGTTAAAAAGTAAAAAGCTGCTCGCGACGTTGAACTTTACAGTTTGGTTCTCGAACTTTCCGATGTCAATACTAAGATGGGCATGAAACAGCGAGCTATTGGAACCCTTTATAAACTAAGAGCGGGCCGTATGTTTAATCCACCTCACCGGGTAACAAGATGTTACATATCTAGGATGATGCTCATTATTAAGGTGTCTCTAAATGTGCAGGGTTGCCTAAGCTAAACCTGGATGAAGCTAAAAGTCGAATCTATTATGTTACATTACACGTGAATGCTCCCGGTGAGGGATCACCGGGAGCATTCACGTGTAATGTAACATAATAGATTCGACTTAGAGCATTACATTACAATACTACCTCCCTGACTGACGAGCATTTGCGTGTAATGTAACATTTTGATTTGATTTGACTTCACTTCCTCGTTTTGTATCATTACAAGGTGCGCGCTGTAATGCTCGGTTTTCCTCCCTCACTGATGTAATGCTCGAATCTGTAACGTTACATTACAAGTGAATGCTCCTGGTGAATGCACCTTAATAATTGTCCGAGTGAGCGAAGCGTCTCTGCATCAACTGGCCAAATTTTCTTTCGTCTGTCAGTTTGTTTGTTTGTATGTTCGTACTCGCGTACAGGGCGTAATTTTGAACCAATTTTGATGAAACTTGGTGTATAGGTTCTATGGATTTATATATTTTTTTGTCTTCGGCGATTTTTGATAAGAGGGGTGGTTCCCATAAAAAGAGGGGAAGCTTATAGCGGCGTTAATTATCAACCGATTTTATTGATATTTGGTACATAGATAAAGTACACAATTATTACAACTTGTGGCAAAAATGAACAGAATTGGTCAAGTGGTTGTTAAGATATGACAACCAACTTCAGATTGCGTGTAACAGTGAGGGCGCGCGGATGTGCTTGATGCATTTTAGCGCTGAATAATTTTCTTGATTTTACGTTTTCTCCATTTATATAACTATTATTTGTTATTAGAAGAATATACATTGTTTTATAATTAAGGGCATCTAAACATATCCTATTTTTTGTATTAAGTGTGTAATAAAATTAAACTGATCTTTCAAGGTGCTCAAACAAATGGAAAAAACCGTGAAATAACGTCTGTAAAATCACTTAAAATTGCGAAATCGGCCAACTTTTTATATACGGCCTCCTAAACCAACTTTATGTATAGATGATCCAAGGTGAGCAGCAAATAAGCTCTGCCGAGAGGTCTACTGTTCGTAGAACTACTAGTATATAATTTTAGATAGACAAATAAGAGAAATAAAAATGTACTAGAAGTTAAGAAATATATTATAGCAAAGTTGTAAAAAGAAATAAAGTATGATTTTATTTATTTTAGAAACACCAACAGTATACATATTACATTGACTTAGTAGGTAATCTCTAATACAGGTTCTGATATGCATACCTTTAACAGGCGTCTACATCATTCTTTAACTAAAACTAAAACTATATTAATTTAAACTAAAACCTATAAAATAATATAACAGTGATATTATAATCTATTGCGTTCAGTAAAAAAAAGTAATAACTTAAACTTGAATGCGTTAAATTTGTCGTGAAAGATATAGTATGAATAGTATGAAGTAATCGCGAAGTATGAAAGTGATAAATAATTACTACCGACCAACATAAGGGATAGCTCGCGGATAATGTAGGATAGCTCGCGGGCCGGGCCTATGTGCCCGGACAGTAAAAAAAAATAGCTAAACCTGAAGCGTTTTGTACAGTTAGCAAAAATGTGACCATTTTTAGGGTGCCCACCACCTAATTGGGTAACAAGTAGTACATTCGAAGGTGTCAATCGAGAAGTGCTTAAATTAATAATCATCATATAATTCTGTGATTTTATTTTCGAGTGACTTTTCTTTAGAAACATTAAGAAATCACCAGACACCTATTTATTCTATTTTAGAAAATTTCGAATATCCAGACTAAGATATGTAGCTTTTATAGGTTATCTTCTTCTAAGGTTATTTATAAAATTCCATGTTCGTGCTATATTGTTACTATTTGCTCCACATTTTGTAACAATAAAAATTCTCGCAATATCTACACAAAAGCTAAATATTTACATAATGATTGGTATTTGTATGTACTCCAAAGATAAAGCAATAACTTATTTACTTTTATTGTGGTTTCGTAAAGGTGTTTTAAAAACAGTTTTTTCGAAATGTATCTACATTGAGAGGTTATCTCGAATTGCTGATTCCCAGTTCAGAAGCTGACTTCAACATTGAACTTTAAGGACTACCTTGAATCTAAAGCAAACTGCCTAGTAAAAAGCTTGGCATCCTCAGTAATGTTAGACGATACTTTTCACTGCGACAGCTGCTTCACTTGTATATGGCAATCTGCACTGCCAGAGAATTTTAGGTGAAACAGCTCCTTCCACCTAAAACGTTTACAAATTAAGACAACCTGTACCAGTAGAATTGTGACGTTGTCTACAGATGAAGAAGACAGTCTGCTACCTATCATTAACTAGTTAAAAACATGGTATCATAACTAGGTACATAATGAGATAGCAGTATCGTAGATTATCTCGACCTCCTGATATATGGAGATATCTTCAAGACTGTAATCAGCTGTAACGTTCCGCAACATGTTTATTTTGTGACGTACACTAGTAGAGTTGTCACAGACACACACAGCCGTACTCTACACAAGTCACGTCGCTCGACCTGATTATCGCAAATCGAATAGGTATTCGATTTCTCGATTCATAATAATAGTTATTCGATACAGTACGCTGGCGATAAATTGTTATCACAAAATTTCCTACACTATACATTTGTACAGGTGCAATACGTGTGCTAGTTTCAGATAACAAGATTTTTTCAAGAAATAACATTAATACAAGTGCTGAGTGATTCTTATAGTTAAAGTGTTTGTTCAGTGTCATCACAAAATGGATAGGACGAAACAGAAGGCAAAGAAAGAGAAGCCAAACAAGTATGTTGAAAAGGAGAAATCTCCTTCGTTCATATCAGACGTGAAGACCTTGAAGGAGAATTTAAAAATTAGAGAGATTTTACGAACGGTAAAGATGAATAGTAGCATGAGAATAAAAGCACCTAAAGGTAGCAAAGTGATGCAAAACAAGGATTTCCATGACGGTGAAGATTTTGAAGATAATGCAAGTAATGAAGGCGAGGAGCTATCTGAGCCAGCGAGCGCCACTAACCACCATATTGTCAACACTGTCAGCGAAACCACTCTTAGTGAAGCAGCTGATGAAAACGTGAACGACGAAGGTTCTCAAGACGATTTAAATGCTTCCAATGAGAATTTAGAAAAAGAAATAGAAGTAAAGATAATGCAAAAATCAAAAAGCCTTTCAGATAGCTTGGAAGATTCTGGTAGGGAAGGGGTAGAAACACCAACTAGTCCGGGGTCAGCTGTTTTACCGCCCTTAGAAAGCCCTCTATTAAGAACTAGAGATAGAAAACTTTCTTTGGATCATACGATGCTATCGAAACGAGAAGGTCTGTCACAATCCGAAGTAGACCTGCATTCGATAGGAAAGTCACCGTTAGAGAGAAAATCATCGTTCTTTAGGAAGAAAATGGATAGTTTTTTGAAGAATACGACTGAAATCTTCAAGAGACAGACGAGTAAGCCCTTGCAGAGGAGGGAATCTACGTGTTCTCGAATGTCCGTCTCGATGCTCTCTTTGAATGAGAATGAGGCCTTCGATGGAGAATATGACAGTGAAGTCCTAGATAAGTACAATGTAAGTGATATTATTTATATTGTTTTTAATATATTTTTTATCGCTATGTAATCATTTTATCACAATTTGACGTGCCGCTGGCGATATTTGGGTAATATATAACTATGGAATTTGATAGTAGTTTGTACAGCATTGCGCCACTGCGACTTAATAGATAATTAATATTATGTACCTATGCATATCTAACAATATTGCTTACCAGATAGATGAATCCGCTCGTCAGTCAAATAGCTAAGCGTTCACTTAGGCTGATCGTTGAGAGGAACGTACAATGAGCTGGCTAACGTCTTCTAATGACGGTTTATTGTGTTTAAGTATGTTTGTGGTAAAATAAGTGACTATCGTATGAATAATACAACTAGTAAGTATACTAGTAGTCTACTATCAGAAGACCTTGCGAGCACATATTTTTTGCAACGATATTAGTTGCCAAAAAGCCTGTGCCCGCGAGGTATACAGCTCATATTCGAAATTCTTATTCAGAATTTAGGATCGAATGTTATGCCAAAGCCAAATATTATCAGAATCGGTCGGTTAATCGCGCATCACAAACTTCCCCTTTTATGGACGAAATATCCCCTCAATCCCCAAGAAATTCCTTAAGACAAAAACAATATTCAATTGTAAAACCTGTATCAAGCTCCGTATTTTTTTCTTTGAAAATTACGAGCTGTACGCGATTCCCAACAAACATTCGGACAGAAGAATTTCGAATTATATTATAATCTACTATTTATTATATTATAATCTACTGTTTATTATATTATAATCTACTATTTATACTATTTATTATATTATAATCTACTGTTTATTATATTATAATCTACTATTTATACTATTTATTATATTATAATCTACTGTTTATTATATTATAATCTACTATTTATTATATTATAATCTACTGTTTATTATATTACAATCTACTATTTATTATATTATAATCTACTATTTTTTATTTCTATTTATAATACAGCGTTTTTTGACTAGTTAAATGATCGGTTTATTCCGGGTGTGATAGAATATTGAAGAAAGCCGTTGAATCATTTCTCGTTGAAATGCCAAAATCCGTACTCAGCGATATCGGTCCACGTGCTTGATGCGTACTGCACAGGAATGGAATTCTTTGCCGCGCTATCTGTTTCCTAAGAACTACAATCTTGGAATTTTCATGGCTATAGTGAATAGATATCTTCTAGATCGAGCTCCATCCTCGGCCACACCGTCGCTTATCATCAGGCAAGTTGGTGGTCAATCGTAGATCTCCCTCAGCTCAGCTCAGCTATTCAACGAAAGGGCGGATTTATCTACTCGGTGACAATATAGAGATAATGACTTAGTTATTATCTCTTTGGGATAGTTGTAATCTTATTTTTTTGTATTATTTATTCTTTTTCATATTGTTTTAATTTGAACGCTGGTGGTAGTATAAGTTTTCTGTCTCGCTCGTACATAATTACTAACATTTCAAAATTAATTAACATAATAAAATTGCCATAATGACTTACGAAAGTATACTATGCAAAAAACTATTTCATTTTGGTTCAAACACTCAGAAAATTTAATTACCTTTTTAAAGGTACTTTTTAACCCTCGACCAAAAATGAGGGGTGTTATAACTTTGACGTGTGTATCTGTATGTCTGTCTGTGGCATCGTAGCTTTCAAACTGATAAACCGAATTTGATCTAGTTTTATGTTTGAAAGAGGATTTCATCAAGAGTATTCTTGGCTCAACATCATTGTAATAAGTCATAATACGATTGTTTTATCAAAATCGGTTTAGCCGTTTATTTCGGGGGTTTTTGAGCTTTCTACTGTTATACTCGATATAATATTTATATGTATAAAATATTTTATAATATTAATATTTTATTAAAGTTTTTTTGAAGGTAGCTACAATTATAGTCTCTTGTTTGGTACAAACCCGAATTTTTGTAAGTGTATTCCAATGACATTATCAAAGGTGTATTAATTATATATTTACAAAAATGTGCGAGAGCGAGACAATTGATTTACTACCGACAGCCCCCTAACAAGAATTATTTAAAAAAAAACCTTATGCAAATATATTTTTGAGAGGCTCTGCGTATACTTTCTCACTGTAACACACATCAAGCTGCTACGCTTATGCTAAGCTTTTTGTTTGACTTGTAATACCTATAGTAAATCGATATATAATTAACTGTTAACCAGATTACTGGAAGGATATATTTTTCTTTTTATGTATTTTTTATTTTATTTTTTATTCAAAAATAGGCTTGCGCTCGACCGTCAATTCGCCTGTTGGTTACACATACTTTCCTTTGTTTTTATATTACCATTCATAGCCTAAACAAGATTTTGGAGTTCTCTAGATTTATTTTAAATCGGCTTTTATCACAAACTTACATTCCGCACTTGTTCTTACCCGACCCCTTTAGGAGGAGCTCAAAGGGCAGCTCTCTCTCTCGCGTTAAAAAAATTTTGTGATGCGCGAGAGAGATAGCTGCGCACGTTGAGCCCATACTTAATGAAGTTTAGGGAGGAATCCATTAGGTTTTGAAATTTGACTACAAAAAGGTTAGAAACCCTGATCTAATGATAGTACAAATTCAGATATTTAAAACGTATGTACTTTCGAGAAATATAAAAATAACTAGTTTTATTTTTAATGAAGAGTGCATTTTATTTAATTAGTGACTCCGTCGCTTCCCTGACGAGTTTAAATCAAATAAACATACTCGACAGGGACGTAGATGCAATCGGTATAATTTAAAATTGAGGGCCTATGCACCCGATAGCCGTTTTATTATGTAAGCGACGGGAGCAACAGGGTGGAAGTGCAGCCACCAGCCTATGGGAAACGTAAAAATACATGCAAAAATATACATGTAACATTTTCAACCGACTTCAAAAACAGAGGAGGTTCTTAATTCGATTGTATTTTTTTATTAATTATATTTTTTACCCGCATGCCAAGCGTGGCGAGTAATGGCAAAAACCCCCCTATGACAGACGACAAAAATACCAGGCCCCCAGTCCCCGGCAGCTCCGCTATTCCGGACTACGGTAGCGGTCCCGGTCACGGCGGAGCAAGGGGTGCTAAGAATCTCCGGAAGAGATCCGGCTACCACCCCCTGCATAAACGACGACTGGCCCTGGTAACACACAATATTCGCACGATGAGGACAGACGAGAAGCTAGCTGAGCTGGAAGAAGAAATGAGTAGGTTACATTGGGATATCCTGGGGTTATCGGAAGTCCGACGAGAGGGTGAGGACACGATAACCCTGAAATCCGGTAACCTACTATACTACCGGGAGGGCGACCAACAGTCCCAAGGTGGTGTCGGGTTTCTCGTCCACAAGTCCCTTGTTAACAACATTCTTGCCATCGACAGTGTATCGAGCAGGGTTGCGTACCTGATACTCAGAGTATCCAAGAGATATTCGTTGAAGGTCATCCAGGTATACGCACCGACCTCGGCACACTCGGATGATGAGGTGGAGGTGATGTATGAGGACATTAGTAGGGCCATACACACTTCTGAGACCTATTTTAATGTTGTTATGGGGGACTTCAATGCGAAGCTGGGCAGGAAATGCGAAAGTGAGTTGAGAGTGGGGCAATTTGGATATGGACAACGGAACCCCAGGGGACAGAGGTTGGCCGACTTTCTGGAGAAAGAGGGACTCTTCATGATGAACTCTTTCTTCCAGAAGCCACCTCATAGGAAATGGACCTGGTTGAGTCCCGATGGTTCTACGAGAAATGAGATAGACTTCATCCTGACCACCGAGAAACAAATATTCAATGATGTCTCTGTGATCAACATGGTTAAAACCGGAAGTGATCACCGAATGGTACGAGGCACTTTGAATATTAATGTTAAACTGGAGAGGTCCCGTATGATGAAGTCTACACTCCGACCCACTCGCGCCCATATCCAAAACCCCGAGAGCTTTCAGCTCGAACTATCAAATCGCTTCGAGTGCCTGGAGAGCTGCGCATCGGTGGATGAGATCAATAACAGGTTTGTGGAAACTGTTCGTACGGTGGGCGCGAAGTTTTATAAACCCCACCGTACAAATAGACCGCAAAAGCTCTCGAGCCATACCCTCGACCTCATGGCTGAACGACGCTCATTGCAACTGCAGTCTTCTGGTGACGCCGAGTCATATAGGCGGCTCAATAGACTCATATCAAAGTCTATGCGACACGACATCCGTACCTTTAATACTAATCGTATTAAAGAGACGATAGAGCGGAATAAAGGCTCCAAAGTGTTCGCAAGAGACATGTCTATTGGGCAGAGCCAGTTGACGAAGCTGAAGATGGAAGATGGCAGTATAGCGTCGACCAAAGCAGAAGTCTTGAGGGGAAATCGAGAGGTTCTATGGACAGTTATACACATCGGTCGCAAAACCTGTTAGCAGTTTGGGCAAAGATCCAAGAGCCAAACTGACTCGACATTATACCGAAGATATCCCGGACATCAGCCTGTACGAGATTAGGATGGCCTTGAAACAGCTCAAGAACAACAAGGCACCGGGCGACGACGGAATTACATCAGAGCTACTGAAAGCGGGTGGAACACCGGTACTGAAAGTCCTTCAGAGGCTCTTCAATTCCGTCGTGCTTGAAGGTACAACGCCAGAAGCATGGAACAGAAGCGTGGTGGCGCTGTTCTTCAAAAAAGGAGACAACACTTTGCTGAAGAACTACAGACCCATCTCGCTTCTGAGCCATGTCTATAAGCTGTTTTCAAGGGTCATCACGAATCGTCTTGAACGCAGGTTTGATGACTTCCAGTCTCCCGAACAAGCCGGTTTCCGAAAAGGCTATAGTACCATAGACCACATCCATACGCTGCGGCAAGTGATACAGAAGACCGAAGAGTATAACTTGCCCCTTTGCTTAGCGTTTGTGGACTATGAGAAAGCCTTTGATTCGATCGAGACCTGGGCGGTGCTTGAGGCTCTCCAGCGATGCCGTATTGACTATCGGTATGTCGAAGTGCTGAAGTGCTTGTACAACACCGCCACCATGTCAGTCCGAGTACAAGACCAGAACTCAGAGGCAATTTCATTGAAAAGAGGCGTGAGGCAGGGAGATGTTGTCTCTCCGAAACTGCTTACCGCCGGTTTGGAAGATGCCTATAAGCTTCTGGAATGGAAAGGGCTCGGCATTAATATTAACGGCGAGTACATCACTCACCTTCGGTTTGCCGACGATATAGTAGTCATGGCAAAGTCGATGGAAGAGCTCAGTACGATGCTCGAAGACCTCAATAGAGTTTCCCAACGGGTGGGCCTCAAAATGAACATGGACAAAACGAAGGTTATGTCGAACGCCCATGTAGTGCCCACCCCAATATCTGTGGGGAACTTCACTCTTGAAGTTGTTGACGAATACGTCTACTTAGGACAGACGGTCCGATTAGGCAGGTCCAACTTTACGAGGGAAGTCAATCGTCGTATCCAACTCGGCTGGGCAGCGTTCGGGAAACTTAAAAGCGTCTTCTCGTCCAATATTCCCCAGTCCCTCAAGTCGAAAGTTTACAACCAGTGTGTGTTACCAGTGATGACATACGGCACTGAAACGTGGTCCCTAACTATGGGCCTTATAAGGAAGCTCAAGGTCACGCAACGAGCTATGGAGAGGGCTATGCTCGGAGTCTCTCTACGAGATCGAATCAGAAATGAAGAGATACGTAGACGTACAAAAGTCATCGATATAGCACAGCGGATTAGCAAGTTGAAGTGGCAGTGGGCAGGGCACATAGCACGCAGAACTGATGGCCGATGGGGCCGAAAGGTTCTCGAGTGGAGACCACGTACCGGCAAGCGCAGCGTAGGAAGACCAGCCACGAGATGGACAGACGACCTCATACAAGTGGCGGGAAGACGCTGGATGCAAGCCGCTTCCAATCGGTCTTTTTGGAAATCCATGGGGGAGGCCTATGTCCAACAGTGGACTTCTTATGGCTGAGATGATGATGATATTTTTTTTATATTTGAAAGCTGGTGTTTCCCCTGTGGTCCCATTTAAATTTGGTCCAGTTTTGACAATGGTAGGTATCCATGAGAAGTTGGTTGCTTCAGTTTTTTGAACTATAATTATGCAAGATATAAATTGCCTGAACGAACTTACAATTTATATGTGAGAAAACTTAGCGATAACATTACACATATGTATCAGAAAAATAAGCCAGAGGGACTAAAACGCAAAATGATTTACACGCAAAATGGTTAATACGCAAAACGATTGGAATGAATCTTTTACACGTATTGAAAAATCTTCGTATAATACACGATTTCATTATGATTTAATTAAGCTATCACAGCAAATCTATTTTATTTTTCCCTATAATTGATTCGCATGTAAATTTATCTGATTCAAAATTGAACTTTCTGTGAAACGAGTATAATATTATTGTTTAAATACTTTACGCACTGTTGTAAACGTACACTTAGACATTTTAAATATTTGAAAAATTTACGAGTATGAGATACAAAGCGAGATCTATGCGTACAGGCCCTTAAGTACATCAGAGCTACCATCCAGGTAGCACTCTTAATGTTTGTATTTCTGTTGCGAGTATGCTTATTAATTTTTAGATTATGGTGTAAGTAGATTAAATACTTGTTTAACAATATTCAAACAAAAAAGTTATAAGGAAAACGTGATAAAAAATATCACGTGATTTATTTTGGGTGTCGGGGGGAGCACCCGTTCTATTTTCGCTTTTATAATACAGAGTTAGTTGATTAGAGGCTGTGCTCAACGATTATTATCAGATAAGCGATAACAATAAGCGCGCGAGATAGCTATCTCTCTCAAAACATAAAAAAAGTTTTTTTTATGTTTTGAGAGAGATAGCTAAAACACTCGACTTCAAATAAGGAGGTTCTCAACTGTTTTTTATGTTTGTTACCGCAATATCAGCCATCCATGAACCGATGTCAAAAAAACTTTTTTGTTTGTTTGAAAGGATATACTTTTAAATTGTTCCCATAGAGATTTCATCAAAATCGGTTCAGTAGTTCGGTTATTAAAACAGAACTGCGCATTTTGAAGTAGTTTTTTTTTTCAGTTTTTAGGGTTCCGTAGTAAACAAGGGACCCTTATAGTTACGCCATGATCGTCTGTCCGTCTGCCTGTCCATCTACGACTTTGCTCAAAGACTATGTAATTTGGCATTGTTATGTACATATATTAGTTATGCCGAAAAAGTCGTAGAATAAAATCTTGAATTTCTTTTACCTCCCCTACATGTGAATTATTATTTCTCATCTACCCAATCGTGTGCGGTATGTTGGTCAGGTAATCAAAAAACATTGAAGGTTTTGTGATAAATAAAGTGATAATTTTTGCTACTTTCAAGTATACCGGCTAAACGTTTGAATTTGGAGATAGGAAAAAAAAACTTTAAGTAGCATAATATGATGATATGAAACGGAAAACTATCACGGCTAAGTAGACTTTACAAGTTAATGAGTAATGTTGTTGTTGTTGTTGTTGCTAGCCTGTAGTGTCCCACTGCTGGACAAAGGCCTCCCCTCGACATTTCCAATCTTGACGGTTTTGTGTATTGATGTGCCAGTTTTTATCAAATGTAATAGTCGATCAAATTTCAATAATTACTAAGACAAGTCAAAAATTAATATTTCATTTAAATTAACATATGTTAACTGATATGTTCGTAGTATACAAGAGTTCCTGTTTTAAGTTCACATAATTTATGGTATGTAACTACGGAACCCTACATTGTGTGTGTCACGACACGCACTTGGCAATTTATTTAAACTATAACAAACGAATGACGCCTAGCGTGACGCTGCGCTTATCCTTTAGTTCTGTACTTCACAACATTCTACATTTGTCATCAACATCTCAGCCACAAGAAGGCCACTGCTGGACATAGATCTCCCTCATGGATTTCCAAAAATACCAGTCTTCCTGTCACTTATATGAGGTCTTCTGTCTACTTTGTGGCTGGTTTTCCTACGCACTTGTCGGTGCGTGGTCTCCACTCAAAATTCGAACCCGTCGGCCCTCAGTTCTACGCACTAAATGCCTTGCCACTTCAACTTCCTGATCTGCTGTGCTATGCTGTAACTTTTGTATGTCTTCGAATTTCTGTTTATGATAGAGACCCAGACAGACTAAGACCATAGCTCTATGATCTCTCCCTAGCTCGTTTCATGTTTTTTTATTCAAAACTAGGCTCGCGCTTGACCGCTATCTGCCTGATGCCGGTTGTTTCGGTCATATATCTCGTGATTTAAAGTAAACCTATTCTTGTTGCTGGTCATATTTCAGGGACATCTACGTGGGAGCATAACGAGCTTGCGGTCATCAGTGACTCCTGCTCGGAGCAATTCTAGTCTTTCAGCTAGTCAGAGCGACAAGCCTCCTGACCAGTCGGAAGCCAGCAGCCTGGTCGGCAGCCAGCCTACCCTGGATGGTAGTCAGCCGCTTGAAGACATATCTTCCAGCATTCCCAGTAAGTACCGGTTTATTTATATAGGAAATAGGTACGTCGTGCGGCTCTTGATCGGGTTGTAATTTAAAATTAGCCGCCACACAATAAAAACTTAAAAATACAAAAATGGGTCCTTACTGTTTATAGTCAACAATTGTCAAATGACATTTAAAATCTAATAGCAAACTGATGAATATTTATTATACATATAAGGTCATACACGCGGGCAGTGGTCCCACCGTGTCACAATCTGCGTACTACCAATATATTTTTTTTATCATTTTGGAACGTTGTATTTTTGTAAAGTTGTCATTTTAAAATATAATGGTCATATTGAGTCAGTCATCATGAGAACTAATCTTTATAAATGTCGTAATAATAAGAAATTGACCAATTGTAAAAATTCAAAGCGGTCAGTTTGGAAAGTGAAATTAATTAAATTATTTTAGTAGACTGTACTTCTACTCAACTCTTAAAAATTGCGAGTAATTATTGCACCGAATACAAAATATAATATTTTCATAAGATACTTTATCAAAATCCCGAAAGCTCTTTTGACTAATCGCCTGATGACCGAATCTCTGTAATACGAAAGTTTACGTGTATAATATAGCTTAATTCGTAATAACTGTTCGGGCAAATGAAACTGATGGCTAACAAACCTATGGAATCAGCAACCGCGTCAAGTAAAACATCTGGAATCGGGCATTCTATGAATCGGATTCTGACAAGTAATATTCTAACAAATGTATTTAATAAATAAAATCAATTTCTTATAAGAGCTACGCTTTGACTATGTGGAGCTACTTGGAGCTACTACTGTGGAGCTACGTGGAGCTACTACGTGACTTATTCATATATTTATTAGTATACGAAGTATTTGTATACGAAAAGTAATGTGTATACTATTAGTAGTTGTACTAAATAAGCATACCATATATGTAAGTATTACTTAAGGCTTGACCATTTCCTTTATTGCGTTTCAGTCTTTAACAGTCTTTACAAATCGAGCTCCTTATTTCCTTTCTTTCTTTTTTTACTCAACTACGGCAACGCTAAAAGGGTTGTGTTTTAGCAGGCTATTTTTAACCGACTGCACAAAAAAGGGTTATATTTTTCGAATTTATGTATGTACTATATGTAATAGCTCCTACAGCTTGACCTATTTTGATAGGCGAGATGTCTTTAGAATCAATTTTACTTCTTGAGTTTTGGAATTAAAAATTTCACTTTTTCGTAACTTCTAACGAACTTTTTCATAAGGAATGTTACGTGAAGTGGGTATAGGGATTGGAAGGAATCAACGATGTTATTCAAGCCCGTTTAATTCACTGTCACGTACTATCTTCTACAGAGCACTCACAGTCGATAACACGAACACCGACAATAATTACAGAATCGGCGCGCTTCAACACACAGAGACCGTGTTCCGACCAACACACTACTACTACAACGTCTCTTCACTATACTGTTCACTTCAACACTTCACTTTCACTTGTAACTTTTTCTTCTTTCCTGTATGCTACTTATTTCTGAACTGTCCTCTGTCCGCAACTGAAGCTCCTTATATACCCCGCAGAACCTTCTAGAAGCTTTAATTTCGATAGTCATTTTGTTCGTCATTTGTTTTATCCAGAATGTTCAATTTCGATAGTCTTTTCGCTCGTCTTTTGTTTTTGACATTTGTTCCGTACTTTCTAGAATGTTGATGAGATTCTTTATTTAAATAGTCGAGGAGCATTTCCTTCTAGAAATTTCCCCATCATCATCGTTACACTAATATTGTTTTTACAAAACATATTCTAAGGAATGCTCATTCAAATACAACACGTTACAAATTTGTAGCAACTTTACGCATACTTTCTCGCAAAAACAAATACTGAAGAGAGTATAATTATATTGGATCCATTTTGGCATATCTAGACAAAGGCTTTACGACCTTATTCCACCCTCTTGTAGGCCAAAAAGAAAGGCGGCTCATTGCCATCCATTTCTCATTTTAAAGACCAAAATCCGTCCACAACAATTTCGGTCAATATTCTTGATGCATACAGTCCAGGAGTGGAATTCCATACCCTCATCTCTGTCTCCTGCAAATTACTATCTTTAAATTGTCAAGGCTAGAGTGACTAGATATCTTCAAAATCGACGTAGTCGATCCTTGGCCACACCGTCGCTTGCTATAAGGCGAGTGTAAAAGTTAATTTAGCAAACAAAAAATTGTTAACATCCCTACCCTTAATAGGAAATTCTATACAATCCGGAAAAGGGTTGACCTCCAAGGGTAGTCCATAGCATGGCGGCATTTGTATTACTTTTGCCAATCCTTGCTTGTATTTACGAACGAAAAAACGAAATCGTTACATGGTTGATATTCCGAAAACCCTTACGAAACGCTTTGACTTCACTTTCATTGTGAGTACCGGCAAAATTTAGAATGCGCTTACAGAATAAGCTAAGTGTCTACAAATCGCGAGTGAATAGGTTTCTTCTAGGCAAGCGCGCTCCATCGTAGACCGTAACTGTCACTTATCACCGGGTGAGCTGACGGTCAAGCGCAAGCCTATTTTCGAATAAAAATAAACTTTCAGAAGTCAGATTCCCCGATCGAATCGACTATGTCTATTTTATTTTAGTTATTATAATATTTTGAGCAGACACAGAGAGATCTTTTGTACTTTAGTTATTACTTAAGGATTTGCTCAACGCGCGCAGCTCTCTCGCGCATCAAAACGTTTTTCAACATATAAAATCATTGAGTAGGGATTTAAAAAAAATAAGGGTCTAATTTGTTTGTATACGTTACATATGAGAAATATTAAAAAAAAGTTTTTCTTCGATATCTTTTAAATTGGCTGAGGCTGAGTTTTTCACTATTCCGTCGCCAGTATAAGTGATGTCAGTCTGTTTTTTAAAAAATGTCCTATCTGAGTAAACAAATTGGCCTCTTACTTTCTAATATCCCAACTCAATGATTTTATATGTTTAAAAATGTTGTGATGCGCGAGAGAGTTAGCTGTGCGCTTTAATCTCCACCTTAAATGAAAATGTTGGTGTTTTGAAATACCTTTGTCGCGAGTCTGTCTGTACTCGTACCGCTCATATTACAAAAACTTTGTTTCTGTCAAATATTATTAAAGTCGGCTGAGAAATGAGTGAATATCACTTATTAAAAATTCCCGACGACAAAATCTATAAAATTGAGGAACCTGAAACATACGGACAGAAGATCTTGCTAGTTTTTTTTTAATATATTTATTTATACTTCAAGTAATACACAATTTGTTATATTTGTTGTAAATTCATCTAAAATCCTAGATTAGGTTTATCTGCATCACGTGTTCTTGCAGTATTAGATTGGCTATATAATTCACAAGCAATAATAATAATAATAATAATAATGTCTTTATTGCGCATATGGGTACAGTAGGTGGAACATCAGGTAAAAAACATAGCTCTCCATATTCTGCCTTACCGGCGTGCAAAATTGTATAGGTACATTGTTGTCATATTATTTTTATATACATTGTTTAACCGAATATAATTAGGCGTTACATAGACTTTATATCTGCCTTACCAGCTTAGAAATCATCCATTTATATGAAACACAAACGGGAAACAATATCACACACAAAAACTACAAACAGAAAAATTACCCTCAATCTCGAAATCATGCAAATAAACACAAACAAAATTAACAAATTGTCAAGGTCGAAACGTCATATCCAGAATAAGGCTGTGCATTCATGGCCAGACTACCACGTGAAATATTATTTTCACATCTCATTATTTAATAATATTGATAAAATATAACAGAAAGTAATATGCCACTTATAACAAAACCTATGTCAGTGGAAAAATAAAGTAATAGATAATATCAAGTAAAACTAATACAAATATATAAACAATAATATAAAGACCGTCAGTTAAATACCTATAAATTATTGTCTACACTCACATTTCAATTATGTATTATGTCAATTTCATTGCTTAATGTCAAAATATAATTAATTCTATTAATTTTAATGTAGCAGTATTAAATTTATGTCAATAATAATTGAATATAATGTTAGAGGAAAATAAAATGATCAAAAGCAATGTCAGTGAAATAAACAATAGCATTACCAAACTAAAGTAATATATTAAAAAAATACAATGTACTTGAATTTAAAATTTCAATAAAATTCAATACAAATTGTAGGTATGATTAGGTTGATTCAGAGACCTTTGTTCGCTCCGCTCATTCGCTTCGCTCACTCGCTCAACAAACAGATGCCTGGATGCAGGCAGATATTCCATGAATGGTTTTACCTCGTATGATGGGCACTTCCCATTGTGAAAGTGTTTACGTAAAATTTTGTGATCGCTTTGAATTTTACCTGACTTGATACTCTTGCTTTAAATTTATCTCTATTCTAATATTCCTAACAAATTTTTATATACCTATGTTTATTTGACATATATTTAAAAATGTTGTGATGCACGAGAGAGATAGCAGCGCGTTTTGGCCTTAGTCTACATGTTTCAAGCTTATGTGGGCCGCGCTTGTTTGCGGCACGGTTTATATTTATATTAAATTTAAATTGGTGGACATTTCACACAACACCATCTAGCCCAAACTAAGCAAAGCTTGTACTATGGAACTAGATGGCTGATAGAATACATACAAGTAAACGTAACACATGACGATTCCAAAACCATTTCGAGATTATGCCTCTAAACCATATTTATTTATTTTGGGCTCTTAAGAGCTTATCATATATCATGATCAGCTCATCATATTAATCACGATATGGTGCGCATTTTTACGGAAATATGAAAATATTTGGCCTTTTGTCAACCTCTAAATGACGTCACAGAAGCGCCTTTTTTCTTCTTCTTTTTTGTATTGGACCCGCAAGCATTTGCCAGTGTCAAGTAAGTATTAGGATTTTTTCAAGTTTCTTGAATAAAACAAGTTGTAAATGTTCTAGTCACAATCTAAGTCACGTATACAGTCAATTTATAAGTCGAGTCCTGCTTCAGTAAAGTGGTGGCGACTTTACTAGAAGCTTCTATGGAGTTTTGGCGATCACACTGTAAAATCACACGTTTTACTGCTTTATTTCACTTGCCCACACTCACGCACTTTATCGAACACTTTATGAATAAAACACCACCATTTTTATAGCATTAATGTTCAAAATAACACAAGTTTAGAACAATAAAACAAAGCAACAACACGTTACTAAGACGTTCCCGCCAAAACTTTGCCTTTTTAACACGCTTTTATTAGGTCGACCTGTATGTAACTAACTATGTAATGAAATCTAAGGTAACTAATTTAACCATCTTCCAAGGATCGTAGCGTCATGAAAATTGGCAGCTGTATATAGTTCTGATGACAATACAATAATATGGTACTGTCGAACTGATCTGATGATGGAGCCGGAAGATATGAACTAGAACTTCATGATGGAACATCGTATCATAGCTGTGTTTGGATTTGTTAGAAAAGTCTTGTAATGAACTTTTACCACAATAATTTGTAGGTTTTTTAGTTATTTAGACTGTAATTTTTATCTGTAGGTAATGTTAGTACGATTTTTTTGTAATCAATTTTTTGTAATCAGGTAATCATGGTATTATTATATTCAGACGGGTTTGTGACGTCATCACGACTTTTACTTTAAAAAAAAAACTACTGAACAGAATTCAAAAATATTGAAATTAGGTAGTCCTTTTAAATGACCCAATCTACCAATTAAAAATAAAAATAAAAAAATACCGAAAAAAACTTTACACTTGAAGTCGTTTTTTTTTGGTTTTTTAAATTATAACTTGTACTGGACTAATGTTTTGCATAAGCACAGCCCTAATTAGATGACTTTCGCGTATTACTATCTTCTTTTAAACCATCGTACAGAGGCACAAACATCTACATAAATGATGACAAGAGCCGCGGCTCTGTCTGCACAAAGCATTCCTACGAGCTATTGTAATAAAATCATTAATATTTCTCCGTGTTTCTTCAGACTCCACGTTCTTACTGAAATAAGGTCGCAATTTTAATTTCAACTGCAGGAGCAGTGGCATCGCTTTTACTACCCGCCTGCACAACGGGCTATGTTTTAGTGTATGTACTTATTTATTTATATAGGGACGCCAACAGTTAACATATTCTTAATTTTCTAGTTCGTTCATACATAGATCTGATATGATCACCTATTACAGGCATATACAACTTTCATTATATCAATGGTTACACTATTGCTACATTAGTTAAAATAAGTTTATTCATTATTTATAAATCTAAGAGCCAAATCAAAAAGTGATAAAATCAAAGGATAAAAATTTTAAAAATCAGTCCAATTTACAAAGAGACTTTACCAGTTTGTTTTTAAAAACATATAGTGTATCATTGAAGATGTCGAGATCATCCAATGATACGTTAAATTCATTATATGTATGTATGTTTGTTTCTATATTCTCTAAATAGTCTAAATGGCTTGATCAATTATGATGTGAAAGGTATTGTTATATTTATCTTTATTCCCTGGGTATTATAGTCTATTTTTTTTGTAATCATAGTAAAAAAACTCGCGCAAAAATTGAAAATTTAACTTTTTGTAAACTTTCGATCTTTTTTTATAATAAATAAGTGATTTTATTAGAATTATTCAAAAAAAGATTAATGCATTTGTTACTGTCAACGTGGGTAATTTTGACTCTGCGTCATACATTGTACGTAGTCTTTTTAGAACCTTCTCGTTTTTTTTCCCAACAGATTAGTAGTAAAATTACTTGATTAATTAATTTACAGTCAATTTGACTACTAATCTCTTGAGAAAATAATCGAGAACCTTCTAAAAAGGCTACGTACAATGTTTGACGCAGAGTCAAAGTTACCCACGTTGACAGTAATGCATACATCTTTCTCATTATTTTAATGCTCAATACTCGGAGCTATCTCTCTCGCGAATCACAACATGTTTAAACATATAAAATCTTGGAGAACGTGAAAACGCACACAAACGCCTACATATGGTTTCACAACTACATATATAGATATGTAGAACAAGTACTATACAGAACATGTAAGAACACTATACAGAACATGTAAGAACACTATACAGAACAAGTATAAGTTAAAAAAAATCTACAACTTCTGACAAAAAAAACGGCAGAACCGATTTTAATAAAACATAGCTAAGAACACTCGATGAAATCCTCTTTCAAACAAAAAAAAAACTAGATCAAAATTGGTCCATCCGTTTAAGAGCTACGATGCCACAGAAAGCACATACACTAACAAAAAGGTACACAGATACACACTTTAAACTTAAAACATACACACTTTAAACTTAAAACATACACACTTTAAACTTCTAACATACACACTTTAAACTTATAACATACACACTTTAAACTTATAACATACACACTTTAAACTTAAAAACACTCCTCTTTTTGGGTCAGGGGTTAGTAAAATCCACCAACATTGTAACTTGATGAATGACATCGTGTATTTGCCTTATTTGCAGGTCTGAGTGCAGGGTACAATCAGGAGTCGTTCCTGCACTCTCGAGCGATATCTATGAGCTCTGGACTGGACACAGCGCACGGGCCGAGGAAACGGAAGACGTCCCGATCTAATAGGTAAATGATCAATTCATTCGAAAAGTATGTTAAGAAAACTTTCAACCTTCGACGCGATACCGCTGGACTATAATTAAAAACACTTCGGTTCAAATCCTCTTTCAAATAAAATAAAAACAACGTGTTGCACTCCGGGAGTGCCGGCAGAAGTGAAAACTAAAAAATTAAATAGCAAAAATACTGACTCGTGAAGGATTTGAACCTCCGCCCTCCGATGGACAAATTGAAATTTATATCGGTGCTCTAACCTACTGAGCTAATGAGTCTTACGTGCATGTGACGAAAATAAGCATTCGGCGCAACGAAATGACGTCATGCTAGAAGGACAAACTTGTACATACGAGTACAATAATAAACTTTAAATGCAGAACGTCTTACGAATTTTCGTATTACGAATTTAATCTAACGATCTGACTTGAGCTTTACATTTTTTACCCATCCCAAAAATGCAAACGCCGCTAAAGAAGTTTTCACTTCAAAAATAAACCACCCAGATCTATTGTGAATTACATACCCCGAAAACATAATACAATATTTGTTAAAACGGTTATATTTCTAAGACAGTAAGTACTAAGTCTTGTTTATCTATTTTTACCACGCATAAGAAAGAAACACATATTTTAAATAGTTTTTTTAATATTCACCATGAAACGATGCTAGTTTTTCGTATTTTTAACTGTCTAATAATAGAAAACGCAAAAGGAAATAATCCCTTATCTACAAGTACCTACAATGGATTTTATCGATAAATCAAATGCAAAAGGAAATAATCTCTTGTAGGCAAGGGATTATTGCCTTTTGCATTTAATCTATCAAATGCACACTCTTCTAATGAATCCGATAAGCTTCGGAAAATCTGGTAAAAATAACAAAATATGACGATGTTTTAAATTTTAAAACTTGCAGCAAGGGATGTTTTCATCGGTTGGCGGAGGACTGGTGATGACTAAATCCTTAATGAATTAAAACCAATCAATCGAACCCTTCACTGAAATTGGTTGAGGTGTGTTTTACCACATATTTATGTATTATAAGGATCATACAATTTTAAATAATTTAGTGCATCGCCAAACTTCCAAACAGTGCATCTTAAAGGTTTTTAAGGTTATGTCGACAGTAAAGAACCTTTATAGTTTCGCCATGTCTGTCTGTTTGTCCGTCCGCGCCTTAACTCAAGAGTCTTAATACTAGAAAACTGTAATTTGGGATGTAATTTGTATGTAGAGTAGAGATGTTTTTTTTTCTTATCAACTCTATCCTACGAGTATGTGATATTGTTGGTTAGGTGATCCAAAATATTGGGAATGTGCCAAAAATATTAATCATATTCAGGGACCTATTTGCGAATAATTAAGCGTTATTGAAAAAAAAAAAAAAAAAACTTAAAACTAGTTATTATGACTTATTATTATAAAACGGTATTTGTATTTATTTTTCTTTGTAATTACTCTTTTTAACTGTATGGGTTTCAATTACCTGAAATAAATGAATTTTATTTTATTATTTATTTATTTATTGAAACAAATTATTATTATTATTATTATTTTTTTTTTTCATACTGCAATAAAATTATTTGTATTTGTATTTAAGAGGTTTTTTTTTGTTGGAGTCAAAAATTGATTGCTGGCTAAATGGTTGGTGTTGAAGACGAAAAAAATACCTATGGCAGTAAAAAAGTGTAGTTCCAAAAGTAAGAAATGATAATTTTGTGCATATTATGAATGCACGTTAACTGCTGTCATTGTATCAAATAAAAGGCCCTGATATAAGTTAAGTTAAGTTAAGTTAAGTTAGTTAGCGTAGGAAGACCAGCCACGAGATGGACAGACGACCTCACACAAGTGGCGGGAAGACGCTGGATGCAAGCCGCTTCCAATCGGTCTTTTTGGAAATCCATGGGGGAGGCCTATGTCCAACAGTGGACTTCTTATGGCTGAGATGATGATGATGATGATAAGTTCACATAAACTGTTATCATAACAGTATAGGGTTCTGTAGTTTCACATAACAGTGTTATGTGAAACTAAAGAACCCTATACTATACGTGGCTTGACACACACTTGGTCGGTTATTTTTTATTCTACTGTCAAATAAATTTATAAATGACTTAGTTATGAGGATCGATCCACATTCTTGTTGCGTACTGCACAAGAATGGAATTCGTTGCCGCCAACTCTGTTTCCTGAGACCTACAATCTTAGAATTTTCAAGGCTAAAGTGAATTGATATCTTCTAGACCGACCAATTCCATCCTCGGCCACACCGTCGCTTAACATCAGGCGAGTTGGTGGTCAATCGTAGAACTATCTTGTATGAAAAAAAAAAACAATCTTTCCTAAAAAAAAACGAATTGAGAATTTTAAGCTTTTTTGAAGTCTGTTATAAAAGGCTAACAGTGTAACACGCAGGCAGCACATTTCACAATATAAACATTGATACAACTTCGTTTATCTCATTCCCTAAACAGAGTAACATGGGTAGCGAGCGAGAGCCTAACGGATTACTTCCGCCGCCTCATCCAAGACGAGAAGACCAGGGAGATGCAATGCTGTCACTCCTATCAGGACTTCTCTACCATTCCTGAAAACTACGGATCTCCAAAAACAGACTCCAAAGGACGCAGGCTTTCGTATCAACGGGCGGTGTCGGGCGAAGACCCAGTACTGCCGACTAGATACCAGGACTCCAGCTTGAGGAGGAGAAAGATTACGGAAACAGCTGAGGTGAGTGCATTATATACATCTATGTTTATTAAATACATTGTATTTTCGTCCAATATACCTCATAATGCCTTAAAAATAAATTTAAAAAAAGTAAATTTTGACAGGTTACTTTTTTTTGTTTATTCATGACCATGGAAGCATGTCCTTATGTCGATCAAAGTTTACGACCAGTGTGTGTTACCAGTGATAACATAAGTGCAGCGCAGGAAGATCAGCCACGAGATGGACAAATGACCTAATACAAGGGGCAGGAAGACGCTGGATGCAAGCCGTTTCCAATCGGTGTTTGCGGAGGTCTATATCAAGCAGTGTACTCGTACTTCTTATGCCCGAGATGATGATAATTATTTTTTTACAACCACTGTAAGCGCCTGAAAAAACAAACATTACGGTCAAGAGGTTATCGAAACAAAAGGATGCTCAATCTTCATTAAAAAAAAAAAACAAAGCTAAGAGACCATTTGTAGGCCTTTTTAATACTTAATTGGCAGAGACATTTATTATTCTGAACATGAAGTTTGAATATGAGCAGTAAACCTAGCGAGCACAAATTTTTTCTTCAGAAAAAAGTTTTAGCTCGCGAGGTCTCCTGTTTTCATAACTACTAGTTTAGATTTAGTGCCTATATGTTTATATATCTATTTTGTAACTCGATTTAGCAAAAGGAAATACCAGTGTCGCCAGTACTCAGCCGTCTTATTTGAGTACTTCAAAGTTTAATTTTTAATAATGTGCTGTTTTTATTTTTCACGTGTATGGGATCGTCTTTCTTTACTATGCGGGTGAAACTACGGGGCACAGTTTGTTTAGTATAAGCCATACAAATAATACTTAGTATGTCTGTCCTGGTAATATGTAGGTAAGACAAACAAACAGATACAGAGACAAACAGAGCTATATTCGCTTTTATAATATTAATTATAACTAATATAATTATATTTACAATAGTTAGGATTAGGATTAGGCGGGGGAATCCGCGGGCATTAGCCATTATTTAGCATTATTAGCCAATATTTATATCAGAAATGAAGGTGCGCCATTTCATACTTACCTAATTTAAAGTAAGCTTATGTGACCAAGTGCTTGTCATGCCATGCAAAGTAAGGTTCCGTAGGTGCACATCATACTTTATGTGAACTTAAAACAAAGTTTTACATTTGACACTATGAACAACATACGAGTTAACTTATCTTAGTTTAAATGAAAGTTGCACGAAATTTGCATTTCTTTCTTCTCTAAGTACATTTATTTGCTAAGCTGATCAACTATTACTTGTAAGCCTACTTAGCCGTGATAGCTTTCCTATAAATTTTATCATTTATATGCTAATAGCATGATATTTTCATATTTCCAAAATCAACCGCCGGTAGAGAGGAGACACTTGAGTTTAACAAAAATTATCACTTCATAACTTAATATTTCGCAAATGAGTCCCTAAATTGAAAAATGGTGTTCGCACCGACTCATGTTTTTTATTACCTATTCAACTGGATAGATTAGAAAAAATAATTCATCCCCACTTTACGTGTACGGGAGATAACTCAAAAAAATCTAAATGTTATTTTACGACTTTCACGGTATGACTAATAAGCATATCCATGCTAAATTATAGCATTCCAGTACTAATAGTCTTTGAGCAAAGCTGCGGACAGACATACAGACAGACAGATGGCCACAGTGAAACTATAAAGGTCCCTAGTATAGTATAGTAAGGGTGCTTAGTACGGGGCCCTAAAAAGGAATAGATTAGTTGACAAATCTAAGCATAGATAAATCCAAAAGATGAAGCAGGCAAAGAATTAGCGCTGGTAAACTTTCGTTAAGGGTGGGAGGTTTGCGTGCTACACGCTATTTGAACATAAACGGACTTGGACGGGAATCTAAAACTCATTTTGCAGGCTTCGATTTAATACACGCTGTACGTATTATACGAATGGGGAAGCCTTTATATATATGGTAGCCTAGATCTGTATTCCGAAATAAGTTTGTTTAGATTTTATTTGCCCTAATACGTCAAAACTGTTTCGCAAAACTGCCTAATTCCAGATGTTTTACTTGACGCGACCTTCTGATTCTAAGTTTGTTAGCCATCAATTCATTTTGCTTGAACAGTTATTAAGGTTTAATTTCTTTTTTACCATACCCAGAAACCTTATTTCCATAGGTTCGTTACGCTTCTTTTTATTATACACATAAACTTTCTTTTCACAAAAATTCGGTTATCAGACGAGTTGTCAAATGTGCATTCCGGTAAAAAAAAACGGAAAGCACAAAAAAAGGTATTAAGCTTCGATGACACTGGGCTAGTTTACAAGCTACAAGCCAGCGAGTTCGCGAGCAGCTTGTAAACTCGCTCCGTGTCATTGAGCTTTTTTACAATCTGCTTTTGATTGTGTCATCGACACTCGCACTCGCTCAGTCGCTAGCTTTTAAACTCGCCGACTAGCAGCTCGTAAACTAGCCCAGTGTCATCGAGGCCTTAAAGTCCGGTTATAAAGTGTCTTTAAAAAATATAAATTTTGTTTTCGGAGATATGTTATTCGGTATTTCACAATTCGGATCATAGATAGGTAACTTGTAAGTATGCTGTTATTTACTGTTTTCTTTGAACGACTCAATATTTATAGACGGAACCCTATTTGCTTGAACTGTCTGCATACAGGACACAGGTGATCTTTCCTTTGTGAGAACGGTTAAGTTTCACTTCACATCGTTGAGAACTCGTGAGACATGCATGTTTCCTCAGGCTATTTTTCTTCAACGTTTGATTAAACACGAAAATCTGTAAGAATAGGTGAAAGCGTGCCATATTTATAAGCCTCTGCTTAAACTGGCGCCATGGCTCACTGGTAATACAAATAACAGAGGATATTAATTAAATATCTACACATAAAACTTTTCCACATCACCCACTACTCGATAATGTTTTATTAAGTCATGTAAAGAGAGTCTAAGAGCATTTGCACGTGGGCGCCACAACAGCAGCGGCAACGTTGTGGCTGCGGTGGAGCCATGTGTAAATCTATACGAAGAAGAAGAAGTATTTTAAACGAATGGCTTTTATACATAATTATGTATTTTAATTTTCGGTGTATAAATTATCGCAAAACTATAGCAGCAGTTTTTATTTTTAAGTAACATATGTCATGTTGTTAATTGAGCTAAAAATGGACACTGACTCGCCCATTTTTTTTTTCTCAATTAACAAAACGACCTACGTTACTCAGTGATAATATAGAATACTATTGAAAGAATACTACTGAAAGATTTTTTTAAAACGGTTTAGTGGTTTTTGATTTATTAATTTGATTACAAACAAAAACACAAGTCTTTTCTCTTTATAATATAGTATATATTATATAGTATGTGGTACATATTATATGTATTATATACAGTTTTTTAACGGGCATGTGCCTTTATTAACTACAACAAAACAATACACAAACTCAACTAACTAAACTACTACACAAAAAGCATATCGATTACCCCAGACCGATAAAGGTCAAAAGACAATACAAATGTTCAAACCCACTTCAATTGGCAACGTACCCAGCATGCTACCCGCATTCCCATGTTGAATGGCAATGCTTATGCGTTGGACCAGCATTTTGGTCACGCGTTGCATCTATCAGACGCTCATATACATTTATTTATTCATATTGTCTTTTGCTATTATTTGTAAAACTTTTTTTTATCAGCCCTGTTACTACAAGCCATCTCCTTGCTTGCATAAAGACCCATGTTACACACACCAAATCTCATAGTTTTAGGTCAACGGGAAGTACCTCATAGGTTTTGATTCCCTTGTGAGTGTCGAAATGTGCGTTTTTTAGGACATAATATTAGGCTGTAACTTTTTTACGAAAACTGAAAAATTTGATATTTCTTTCTGCAACAAGAGACTTTGGATCTGCGTATATAGTTTTAATTTCAACACGACACCTTCACGCGTTCCCAAGATACAGGTCTTGACACCCGGATGAACGGACAGATGGACAGATGGACAGACGGACAACAAAGTAATACTATAAGGGTTCCGTTTTTTTCCTTTTGAGGCACGGAACCCTAAAAATACGAAAAGTGTATGAAAATCTCGTTATTCTTATTTTAGTTTAGTTCAGGTTCATATTTAAAATGGAAAAGTGCAGCGAATGTTTGCCTGACGGGACTAAGGGGCTTAATGGCAACACTGACCTCGAATTATAGCTAACTGGCTGCTCTGGATATCTATCTATTCCTGGATATCTATCTATTAAAATCTTCTGGATATCTGATCAATGATTTTATTTGCTATATTCTAGTTAGATAAATTATTGTAGTTTCAATTTTTTTTTTATCAGCCCAGTTTGTACAAACTGTCCCACTGCTGGGAACGGGCCATCTTCTCATTGTGAGAAGGTCTGCCACGCTGGCCAAGTGCGGGTTGGCAGACTTCACACATCTTCAAGATCATTGAGAACTCTCAGACATGTAGGTTTCCTCACGACGTTATCCTTCACCGTTTGAAGTTGGCGGCAATCAACAATACGCACATAACTTCGAAAAGACAGAGGTGCGTGCCGTGGGATTCGAGCCCAGGACCTGCGGATCGCAAGTCAGACGGTCTCCCGACTAGGCTGCCGGAAACTTCTACATACATACATAAAAATATGATACGATATACGCGATAAATCCGTTCAAATTTGTTTCGTTTCAATAAGCTAAAGATTTTTTTTAATATGTTGTATTTAGTAGTTCTTCTCAAATAAATATATCTTTCCATTTGTCTCCATATAACTATATTTGATTAATAAGCGCATCTTTTTAAAAATACCATTTCATCCATCTCTTCTCAACTGTTGCAGTTTTGAACTAACAGCATTTGATTCACGATCTTCAATTCATAAATTTATATTATACTACATAACATCAAAATCAACGTACAAAATATTAGATGCTACAAGATATTGTACATTTATTTACAACTTGCTCCAAGTTTGTTCCCAGGGTCCAGCTACATACTACACTTATACACTTAAATACACATCTACACACGTAACTACACTACACTTATGTTTCCAAAAGTTTCCATTCGGCCGGATTGACATCGAAACTACTATTGGTAAAAGCTAGGCAACTTTCTAATATGAAGTTTTCATTTTCGGACGGGAAACGGCCCGCGGGCCGTCGGAAAACCTTAGGCCCAATTTCACACTTAATTGTGATTATATTTTACTAAAAAGATATATGCATTTAATATTTCTTACGTAAATAAAAGGTCACGTAGCCAGGTTTAGAAAATAAAACAACAAAATGCAGTCGCGGATGCAACCCTCAAAAAGGTGAAATTAATACTTTGTCTAAGTATTTCGGGGTGAAAAGGAATATACTTTAATTTTAGGGTAATTTACACTCATAAATTACATCTAATCGTTTATTTTGATAATACGAGTAAGTATTAAGCAGGTTTTATTTCAAACTTCCACTGCCCATTTTATTAATTTTCCTCCCACACTTAACTTTACGCTTAAGTTAAAATTGTATTTACTTGTACATAATAATGTATACATTTTCTACAAAACTTACTTATAATATTAAAGTTACAGTTTCTAGATGTACACTAAAACGGAAGTTGTCTCATCATCTATCCTACTCTATATATAGCCAATAGGAGCCAAGATTTATCATCTATTGGATAATTTTTTTTTTTTTTTAGCCCTATCAGCCCTGTTTGTACAAACTGTCCCACTGCTGGGAACGGGCCATCTTCTCATTGTGAGAAGGGTTAGGCCATAGTCTGCCACGCTGGCCGAGTGCGGGTTGGCAGACTTCACACATCTTCAAGATCATTGAGAACTCTCAGACATGTAGGTTTCCTCACGATGTTTTCCTTCACCGTTTGAAGTTGGCGGCAATCAACAATACGCACATAACTTCGAAAAGACAGAGGTGGGTGCCGTGGGATTCGAACCCAGGACCTGCGGATCGCAAGTCAGACGGTCTCACCACTAGACTGCTAATTAATTATAGTACACTCCACCCATGCATGCAAAATTTCAACTAAATTTATGTATCTATTAAATCTAAAAACTATCTACTAAAAACTCTTTATTTTTCTTAATAAAAAATTAAATTAAATTGCTTTATTGACATTTTAAATTAAAATTTGAAATGTGATGGGTATATTTGTTTTTACAATAAAGTTTATAAATGAATAGCATTTCTGGTGGGTGTTAGGGGTTGAGGCGGTGGAGGCATATGCGGCGAGTTTGCGCATCGATGTTTCGCGCAGCTGGTACGCTATAAAAACGGATGTCTTGCCTGTCGAACGGCAGTCCACGGGTCCCGTAGCACAACGGACTAGTCGGTACCTTGGTTCAATTCACATCCATTATTTTTCTTTCTCCCCTAAGTTGAAGTTATTTTCTTGCAAGTGAATTCAGTTTCAGACGTCAGTTTCAGAGTTGTATTAAGTTACGGGACTATAAATGTATTTTTGTACCGTGGGACTGTTGTTTCGAATTTCTATTTGTATGCCGTAAACTTTTATTTCATAACTAAGTATGGTTGAAACTTTCGGGTGATGTTTAGGCGTTGCGGCGTCGGAACGTAAGTATTTATTACTATTGTTTTTTTTATTTAGATACTGCTGGCGATATGTGACTGTTTTGTATATTTTGTGATGTGTATATAATGTTTTTTTTTGTTTCTTTGTCTATGTGTATCTATTTTTATATTTTTGTGTTGTTTTATCTAGCTGGGATATTATCGTCGTTGGAGAGAAACGCTAGAATAACTTCAGTTAATATTTTTTATTAGATTGATTTAATATATTATTTGTTATTTATTATATTTTCATCAAGTGTTACTGTTTAGATATTTACTAAAATCACTTGAAACTAGATTTGTAGATTTGGTGCAATATAAAGGGTGTAAAATAAACTGTATTAATTTATATTAACGTATTATTTTATATTAATAAAAATGTTTCATATAAAACGTTTCTTTTTTGTTTGTTATTTTTTTGAGTTGTTTTCTTAGTTACTTTTAGTTTGCTGGCGTAAGCACTGCTCTGCGGTAAATACGGTATTTCGTCATAAAAAACACACACACAAGTTATTTTCGTGAAGAAATAAAAACAGAAGGTTTTTTTTTAATAAAAATTGATTTGAAAGTATTAGCACTTAAATCTTTCAATGGAAATACGGTATACGTCGTTTTTATTGGGACGTTTGAATCATCCAGGAAGAATTCAGTTCCGTTTTTGTAGGTACTTATCCTTTCATACAAAACCGAAACTAAATATTTCCAGCTTGATCACAGAATGTTTAATAGTATCACGCTTGTTGACAACGACGACCAACCGAGTACAAAAAATACAAATTTTTCGAAAGTTTAAAAAAACTGATAACGAGAATGAAAAAGGCAGACACCCTCACACAGCACGCATTATCAACAGAGTGACGTTTCGCAAGCAGCGGCTATTCAGTTTCCAAGTGTTTTTAAAGTATATAATATTTTATAGGATTATTTATATTGTAATAAAATAAATTAAGACAATAAATTTATACGCAAATGCTTTTTGAAGTTTTATTTATTACCTATATGACACTTATTAAACCTTTTTGTCTCCATAAAATTAAATGAAGGATTTCTCATATCACACAATAAACTTTTTGTCTTCATAAAATTAAATGAAGGATTTCTCATATTACATAATAAATTTTCTTGTTTGTCTCCATGAAATTAAATGAAGGATTTCTCATATTACATAATAAACTTTTTTTTTTGTCTCCATGAAATTAAATGAAGGATTTCTCATATTACATAATAAACTTTCTTTTTTGTCTCCATGAAATTACATGAAGGATTTCTCGTACCACTAAACTTTTTGTCTCCATGAAATTAAATGGGGGATTTCTCATGTCTCACAATAAAATTTCCATTTCCAAATATATATTCCAATTTCCATTATATAAAAAGGATTAAGGATTTCTTGTAACACATAATAAACTTTTTTAGCCATAAAATTAAATGTAGCAAAAAAAATAAACTTGAAAATATTAAGTTAGTTCTATAAGATAAGATATTTCACCTTCAGCTATTTCACTACATTAGTCAGTCGAAATAGATTTATTTCGCCTATTTTCGCGGCAACGTGTCGTTTATAGCGTCTTAGGCGCGAAGTAGCAAAGTAGGCAATTTTTTATCTTGACAGACGTTCACTTATTGGACCTTTTTAGATTTTGCTGTAAAGTACCTTGTTGCCCGTTGAGTTAGGTATTTGACTATACGTAGTGGAAAGATATGAGTCGGAAACGATGTTGCGAGTAATATTTTTATATTACTCGTATTTACATTTTTTTTTAAATACGCGACAGTACCTACACTTGATATGGTATCGAGTGTGCGTTTTGGTAAGAATATATTTATAAAGACGCTGTAAAATATATTTAAACTAGCGACCGGCCCCGTCTTCGCACGAGTGCAATGTAGATTGCGCACAAAAATATGTTTTTTACATCACATTAAAAATCTTGGTTCTACTATAATATGCATGTATTATAAGTATATATAAACCTTCCTCCTGAATCACTCTGTCTATTGATGGAAACCGGATTAAATTTGTTGAAATCTAACAAACAAAAAAACTAGATCGATATTCCATTCGTTTGAGAGCTACAATAATACAGACAGACAAACAGATATACACGTCAAACTTATAAAACCCCTCTTTTTGGATCGGGGGTTAAAAAATACATTGAAAAATACGAGAACTGAATTTTAAAAATAATTATGACTACTCTAGCTTTGTTTAATATTTAAAATTTTAAATTCATACAAATTATTTAACGGTATTAATAATAAAAATCTAGCAAAACTACAATAAATATTACTCTGTTTTTTAAACAGTTTTATTTACATTGCCCTGCAAGGCAATTCAGTTATTCAAGACCGCTCCGTAGCTGAACCATATGTGAACCGTTTCCCATCGGCTGCCATATTTTCTTGATTCAGACACTTCTAAGTCATACAATTGACACATTTGATGAAACGTGACACGTCCTTCGCTCGTTACTAAATCAAAAAATGATAGCAGCTGACAGGAAATGCTTCGCAAAAGGTTCAGTTACGGATCGGTTTTGATTAACTGAATTGCCCCCTTTGTTGTTGATGTTGTTGTTTATGTTTTTTTTTAGTAATCGAAATTTGACCCCCTTACCGTTGACAGATTAATCTGCTGTTTGGTACACGCTTTTAATTTAGATGACAATACAATTAAATATATTTAATATCTTTCTAAATTCAATATGACCGCCGCCACAAAATGGCGGATTTCATATTATTACACAATATGGGTATCAAATGAAAGGGATTTTCTAGTAGAATATTGTAAACACATTTTCTTCTTTTCAATAAAACTGTTTAACTTAAAGAGTTTTTTAGTATTTATTTACAATTTCAAGGACGTTTTTTGATAATTATTTCAACTTAGTACCTTCACGCTTTTCTTAGACAAATGATCAGACAGTTACAGAAAGACAGGGACAGACATAAGGATAAAATGGTCTTATTGGGGTTTCGTTTCTTCTTTTTGAGGCAAAAAACCCTAAAATGCAGAAATAATAATATGAACTTGTAGTCAGCAAAGTATGCAGTTTTACTAAAAAAAATATCTGTTAAATACCTTCCTACCAAAAAAATAAAAATAAAATAAAACCCAAAAGGGCTTCACTCAAAAATATATACCTATATACCTAATTATTTGGGCTAGTTTTAAGCTACTGGAATAATAAAATACTACTGAAGATTTAAATAATAAAAAAATATGTGGAAAAATTATAAAAAGCTATTGAATGAAATAGTCATTACGAAAAGGGCAAAGATATCTAAAAATATTTATAAGCAACAAGACGCTTCCAACACACCTCATTTGTCAAATTATGATAAGTAGTTTAAAAGTTATGAGGGAACAGATGAACATACATACACACATACTGGTCAATAAAAAATCTTTTGCCGTTGTCGGGCAAAATCATACCGCCGTATTACGAATTTGTTTTTTGGCGTGGGTTAAAAATAGACAATCAAAACTGAATCAACAGAAAACGTAACAAAATTATTCAAATTGTTAGAGCTAGTTAAAAAGCTACTAAACTAAACTTGATGAAATTTTTATGAGACCATATCAAAAGCTTTCTCTACATAATAGAAAAAGAATCACGCAATACGGACCGTAAACGCCGGGGTAATCGTCGTCCATAAACAACGGTTCGAATTGAAAATATTCCTACTTCTATGTTAATAATGAAGAATAAGTTCAAAAACTTAAAACCGACTACTGAAAAATCTCGGTTTAAAGAGTATGAAACAAGAACATAATATGTAATAAATATTTTATCGTATTTCTTACAAATTCATAGTGGTGTTCAGAGGATAACCGTCTAACAGAGGATCTCTGTCTGTCTGTTTGTTTGTTTACTACGGAACCCTAAAAATGTCACTGGAAAGCAAAATACGCAATTTCGTTTTGAAATAAAAAACTTTCTAACACGATTTATACGTAGTAACCTAAAAGATTAAAAAAATACAATCGAATTGAAAACGCCCTCTGTTTTTGAAGTCTGTTGAAAATGCGACCTTTTTATGCACTTACGTATATCGCTGAACGCATGTTCACTTTTGAAATCTCGGAAGCTAGTTTGAATTATTTTTTCTTTGTATAGATTTTTTTTTACCTAAAGGTAACAAAGGTAGATTAATTTTCTCAATCTAGAATAACAAAACTCCTTTTCTTGTTATTTTGGTATGAAATACATTTAACCTTAAGGATATCAGTAGAAGCCTACTCTTAAAAGAAACTCGTCAGCGAAAGCCCGCTTTCTAAAAGGTTCCCCTACTAAGCGGCTCACTAAGCATGGAGAAAGAAATATTGTAACGAATCAAATACCTACCGAGCCCTGTTCGCGTCTTGGGGCGATAATAAATCCGAAGTTTAGAGATACCTATCACCTTCCCTTTATTATGGCCGCCCCAGACTTGGTGGAACGCTGCGCGGGGCGATTTTCGTATGCACGAAATGGTACTTGGATACTTGGATAATTATAAACGTTTTGTGACAAGAGGCAAAGTGCGAGTATCACTCGTGCACCGATGATTCCGTACCTCATCACAACCACAAGACAATGTACTCTAAAACGCAGCATAAGCGAATTTATTTTCTTACCTTATAAAAAATATCAAAAGTTGTTGATTTCAACTACATAGTTAAATGATCATTCACCAAAACTGAACATCAATAAGTTAATCGATTTTGGATTTTTACTTTAGTGTGTTGTGAGACTTTGATTTATTTCACCATTTTAGAGCAGATTTTGATTTATTTACAAGTATTTGATACTATGGGGAATAAAGAGCCACAGTGATTTACAGCCGTATGGAGTTTATACTTTTTTTTTTTTTTTTTTAATTTATTTATTTATATATACAATTAATACACGTTGATATAAAATCATCTAAAAACCTAGTTAAGGTTTGTCTAGATTACCTGTTCTCGTAATATTACATTTACTTACATTATTATTTACAAACAACACAACATGACTAAATGTTGTGCGCGATCACGCAATAAGACAGCTGATGTAGGTACCAAGCACTCATTTCCAGGAACTGTAGGTATCTATAGAAATATTCATAATTGTTTACTTGCAACCTACTCCAGCCGTCGCCGTGAGCGCGCACGACAATTTTGTCTTGATATAACCTTGGTCGGTTTTTCTTGTTGAGGCGCGGAACACCAATAAAAATGATTCAGGTACGAAAAAGAATCTAACTTATTGCTTGTATATAATAATTCCGTTACTCAAGTGTGGTCCAGTCCTATCTTCGAGCAGTCTCGTTCAATATACGTTTCGCCGGAGACTTAACGAAATTTCCCGGATTAAGATATAAATTTAATTAGTTTTATAATGAAGTCCTCAATTCGCTCATATTTCGTTTTATAGGTATTATCTCGGACTGAGTTCCAGAATATGCGGCATATCGGCCATTTATGAAACGGAATTTCGTTTAACTTTTTTGGAGATTTTGTCTTGTTTTTTTTTTGTTTGGATTCCGTTCCGTTACAAATATTTATCAGGAAATAAGGTTGATATTATACCGTACTCAGTAAAGATTTCTATGTAATACATTTGATTTTTAGAACAAATTTGTATTGGTATTTGAGAGTGAACTTTGAAGGTTCACGGGAAAATGTAAATGCAATTTGGATTTTGATATTTTTGCAGGAGAGCTTTTAGATGGAAAATAATAAGAGAATTATATTTTCTTTCTTTTTTTTCTTATAGCGTAATAGACTAAAACGAATTTGATGTTTCTTACTTCGAGTATTTTAATTATTAATAATGATATAATTGTATGTTTTATTGCAATAAATTATTTAATTAACATATTCAATAAGTATATAACTGTAAGAAGTAATAAATCTTCAATAAGTTAATCGAGCTTCCTCAGTCGACACAGGCAATTTCATGCATTGCCAAGTCCAGACATCTGCTTGAACAGGTAGATGTCCGTTACGTTTCCAATAACTACTGTAAACAAGGTACTTTTCTAAGATTATTTTAACTGACTTCAAAAGGAGGTTCCCGATTCGACTGTATGATTTTTTGTGTGATAGTTACGAAATTTCTTCGTCAATTATGTTTTTTCTTGATTTTCAAAAAATAAATCAAATTAATTTTATTTTGAATTTGTTGATTTTTTTGTTTGATAGGCCATTTTCAGAGTTAGTAGCCATATATTTTACAAATCTTCACAACAAATCAATCAATCAATTCAGTACTTTGGTTTTTAAAACAAAATAACTGAAAAAATATATAGGCCAAGTAAACTAAATTGCGTATTTGATGTCGGTTATTTCAGTTTTTTAAATGGTGAAACCGATACCATGTGTCTCATTATCACCAATCCTCTGGGCACCGGCAAATTGACCCCGCGTTCATCATTACCAACCAATGGGGTCTCAGCAAATTGGTGACCGCGCGTTCATCATTACCAACCGATGGGGTCTCGGCAAATTGGTGACTCCGCGTTCATCATTACCAACCAATTGGATCTCGGCAAATTGGTGACCCCGCGTTCATCATTACCAACCAATGGGATCTCGGTGACCCCGCGTTTATCATTACCAACCTATGGGGTTTCGGTGACCCCGCGTTTATCATTACCAACCTATGGGGTCTCTGCAAAACCACCTTTTACTCGAAGCCAGATGCTCGGCTCAGCGTTCAAAGAGAAAAATAAATGAAAAAAGAAGTTTTAGAATAAAGAGCTGCTGGACAATTCAGTTAATCAAAACCGACCCGTAACTGAACCTTTTGCGAAGCATTTCCTGTTGGCAGCTATAATTTTTTGATTTAGTAACGAGCGAAGGACGTGTCAAGTTTTATCAAATGTGTCAATTGTATGACTTTGAAGTGACTGAATCAAAAAAAAAAAAGATGGCGGCCAATGGGAAACGGTTCACATATGATTCATCTAAGGAGCGGTCTTGAATAACTGAATTGCCCTGCTGTACTCAGTAGCGAACCGCAGTCGTAACCGTTGGACCTTACCCTTATGAAGCGAATTAATGATTCAATAGATTATGAATTTTGGGGGTTTCGGTTTTGTTCTCATGAGAGTCGCCGACGGGTTATTTTTAGGGTTCCGTACCTCAAAAGGAAAAAACGGAACTCTTATAGGATCATTTTGTTGTCCGTCCGTCCGGGTGTCAAGACCTGTAACTCGGGAACGCGTAAAGGTATCTTGTTGAAATTAAAACCGTATACGCAGATCCATAGTCTCTTGCTGCAGAAAGAAAAACTATTTTTTTCAGTTTTCGTAAAAAAAAAAGTTACAACCGAATACCTAATAATACCTATGTCGTAAAAAACGCATATTTCGACACTCACAAGGGAATCAAAACCTATGGGATACTTCCCATTGACCTAAAACTATGAAATTTAGCAAGAAGCTTTGTGTTATAGTACACATTTAATCTCAAAATAAGGTCTTTAAGCAAGGAAGGAGGGTCCAAAATTTAAAGTGCTTTAACCGTATCATGTGTGGTATCATATGAAAGAGCTTAATTAGCACAAGCTAAATCCGGTATATATACAATATTTTTTGATTTATGAAGGAAAATATAAAAATATATAATTTTCCCCTTTTATCTACCAATTTGTATGGAATACTCGGTGGGCGAGCCTGACTCGCTTTTGTCCGGTTTTATTTTTAAATTACCGCACATTTTAAAAATGTTTTTCACTTCAGTATTTTATACCTACTATTCATTATTTGCTTTTTTTATTTAAAAATATAATTGTCACAATTCTCTGCGCCTGTGAATTGGACTATTCACTGCCACGCAATAGTGAGTTTGAAAGAAGAGACAAAATTTTAATCAATGGTAATGACATAATATGTAGTACGCTTCGTGGCAACAGCGATATCTCTGTCTCTCTCTAAGATAGCGACAAGCTCGGAACTCGGTTCCGTAGTGTGCAAAGTGTTACCTAGGGAACCCTTCAAACTGAATGTCTGATTCAAGGTTACGAGTATACAGCGTTTAGAATCGATATATTTTATTATTTTTAGCAATAACCACGTAATATATTTGGTTTCAATTCGGAGATTAACAAAGCGGGACGCATGTTGTTTTTATAATAACACATGTATGGAATTTGGAATAGAATTGAATTGAAGTTGGTTACGAAGTTGGTTACGTAATTTTGTTGCATGAAAATTGATGATGTGTTAATAATATAAATGGGATGGTTTTCGGTTTGTCATTTATCGAAATTTATATTCAATTGGGAGATTATACACAAATCTCATCGCAAAAGTCTTAAATTTTTAGGGTTCCGTAGTCAACTACGAACCCTTATAGTTTCGCCAAGTCCGTCCGTCCGTCCGTCTGTTCGCGGCTTAGCGCTGAAAAAAACTGGGAAAAAAGGACTACACGTAAAGTGGGGATGAAAATTTTTTTCTCATATATCCCATCAAGTGGGGTATCAAAAAACGTTGGAGGTGTGCGAAAATAATTTTTCAATTTTGGGATCCATTTGCGAAATATTAAGCTTTAAAGTGATATTTTTTGTTAGAGTCAAGTATCCCCCCCCCCCCCCTCCTTCTACCGGCAAAACGGTTGACCTTGGAGATATGAAAAAATCAGGCTAGTAGCATATATGATGAAATTAAAAGGAAAAATGTCATGGCTAAGTTATAAGGACCCAAAACACCGGTTTGAGAACGTCCTTTTCACAGTCTGGTGCAAACCTTAATAAACAAATGAACTGCAAACCTCTGTTTTGAAGGGCTAATAATTCGATCCTCAGAAAAAAGTATCTGTCAGAAAAATTTCAGCCCTTTCCCTTTCTTTCACATGAATTAAGAAAAAGAAGGCAATATTTTAACTGACAAATAGCTTTTATCTGGGGATTGAAAAATTAGCCCTCAGACTGTTAAAATTCTGGGTGAAACTGCGTGCAGCCGCTAGTAAATTCATACAAACGCTGTATCGACTATCACAACCCGGCTGTGTACACAATTTACTCCGTGCGTATTTCCGCTGGGGTCGAGACCGCGGCATCTTTCCAACGATTATGAACCTTACGCCTTCGCAATAGGCGCCAAATAATTCACCCCGATATTACCAAGTACATACCGTCGTTTTGGAGTGACGTAGCCTCGCGCGAACCCATTTCTTACCCGACTGCGGTAATGGTAAACGGAAGGGTTGTGATTATAGACTTACACTTTGTTTATTTTTAACAAGGCTTGCGTTCAAGCGATCGAATTGTTCGCTCCGAACATGCAGTAACTTTCTGATACCGATCCTGTGAACTCGTGTTTGCCGAAATTAACGTAATACTTTGAATGTTCGCTATGACGTCACAACCGACAATATTGAAGGTTCGCTCCGGACAAATCGGACCTTAGAGGTATGTTATTACAATTAATGTTTCAGTAAAATTTTTGTGATTCAACTGACATGCTATATAAAATTTTATACGATTTTTTGACGTGATAACGTGTTATAAATCGTTGAACGCCGGCTGCACGCACGAAAAAGCATGACTCATTGTCACGTTCCGCCTGAGCCAAGCGTGCAAGCGAGAGCGCGGAACAAGCGATAAGTAGAGAGGCACGGTTGGCCTAAGTGTTCGGCTTGTGACGCATCTATCATGACGTTATCACGTAAAATTATCGTCCGTAAACCAACTTTACAGACAACCATTTTTTTTTAATCAAAAATTGTAGATAGGTGCAAGGAAGGATTTCTAGTGTTTACCTTTTCAACCTATAACTTGTTTTGTTTCACTGTTTTTTTTTAATCAATAAGTCTAGATAGATGCAAGGCAGGGTTTCTAGTGATTACTTTTTCAACCTATATCTTGTTTCACTTTCGCCGTGCGATTTATTTCTTAAGCATTAGTGATATATGTTTAGGTATCGATGCTTTTTGTAGATTAAAGGTACTACAAATGTAACGCTAAAAGGTCAGAGGTAGGCAACCTTGCTGCGACAAAGGAGTAACTTGCGACATAAGACATAAGTAAGAACACTGGATGAAATCCGTTTTCAAACAATAAAAACTAGATTTAAATTAGTCCATCTACTTAGGAGCTACGATGTCACAGACATACAGATACACATGTCAAAATTATAACGCCCCCCTGTTTTTGGGTTGAGGGCAAAGCCATCCGAGATTACAAAAGGATATTCTCGAGTATAGTTAAAAACGTTATCGTATGATTAGGTTTTAAAATTTGGAATCGTATCTGAAAGTGTGAGTTTCTCAGAGGGTTCCGCCGGCGAGATTCCGACACTGACTAATGGCAGCTCCGCTAACTATCACTCGCGGG
Organism: Lycia hirtaria; assembly: GCA_947563715.1. Lineage (NCBI taxonomy): Eukaryota > Metazoa > Arthropoda > Insecta > Lepidoptera > Geometridae > Lycia > Lycia hirtaria. Next base: position 3,343,976 of record OX387386.1, read on the forward strand.
GGCTGCTCACTGCTCGCAACGCCATTCGAAACGGCGTTTTCGAATATTTCATTCTATTCAAACGGAAACGAATTTAATTCTGTGAACTGGAGGGATATAATCTAATTACCATTTTGACGCTGGTTTTCAGGCAAATACTCATCATCATCATCATCAAGGGCGTCGCCAGCCCAAGAATTGTAGGTACTTACAATTGCACGGCCTTAGGACTTTGGTTGCTTTACAGTTGCCTACAATTTTTTAATCTCTAAGGATGTCCTGCGCAGATCTCATCTAGCTCTTGTCCTCTGACTTGACGATATTGTCTCTATATAAATAGAATAAATATATAGGAAAAATTTAATTGAAAATAATTATAGTTTATAAAACTTCGAAACGCGCAGTTTTGTATTAAAAACCAAACTACTGAACTTGATGAAATTATGACCAATCTGAAAGCACGTACATATATCCTTTCAAACAAAAAAAAAACTCGGTTAAAAAAACGGTTTAAAAATGTCGGAGTTATGCGGTGTGACACACAAAAAATACAACCAAATTGTTAACCTCCTTCTTTTTGAAGTCAGTAAAATAGGTTTATTTTTTATGTTTTAAAGGTAGCGTTTGACCACATCTGAGGGAAAGCGACTATGTGATCGATGATTGAGCACGCTTACCCATAAAATGCCTATTCACGTATTATTTTAAAGATACCCAGAGAAACACCATGGCTAGAAGTGTGTTCCACTCTTTAGCAGTTCTTAATCCACCACCAATACCAACATTGTGGATTTTCCTAAGTTTCGTAGCAAACGGTTTAATTCTACATGCGTATCTGGCCCAACGCATAAGCATTGCCATTCAATGTGGCAATGCGGCCAGCTTTCTGGGTACGCTGCCAACTGGTAGTGGGTTTGAGCATTTGGATCGTCTGTAGACCTTTATCGGTGTGGGGTAATCGATTTGCTTTTTACCCGACTACGGCGAAACAAAAGGGAGGGTTATTATTTGACCGTTATGTTTGTGTTGTAGCTTAGTTAGTTAAGTATGTGTACTTATTTTGTATATTGTTTTGTTGTAGGTAATAAAGTAAAATAATTTTAAAAAAAGCTTGCCCCGTTAAATAAATATACATTTCTAACCAGTACAACTAACGAATGGAATAAATTGCCGGCTTCTTTGTTCACTGAGAGATACAATGTGGGTATTTTTAAGGTTAGAGTGAATAGGTATCTTTTAAGTCTGCGTGCTTCATCTCCGACCACACCGTCGCTTACCAAATACGAGTTGGTGGTCAAACGCGGAATTATTCGCAATAAAAAAGTTCTCATTGCAAGAGAGAGCCCCGAAATCCCTTTGTGACAGCTTTTTTAAATATGGGCTTATTAATTACTCGTATTTTTATTCAGCCAGAAACGTCGACTTTGCAACCTGTATAAAAAAAAGAACACCTGTAAAATGTGACTATTTAGTTGTTTTTTTTTTTATTTGTGCACGCTGGTTAATTTAACGAGCTAATGCTGAGTTGACAAAAACGACTGAGCTTTATGTTTATTTTTATGAGTTGTGGTTATTTTTGTCGCAAATAAAAATATATCTATGTCTGTATATTTTAGATTTGGATATTTTCAACCTGTGGCTAGCTAGTATTTGTCCTTGTAGTCTTACCCGCGTGGCATACATTTCAATCTTACTCAACACAAATTTGAAAATTCCTTCAAAACTTCATAGATTTTCAAAACCCTGACGCACATTTTTTTATTTTATTTTTTATTTTCAGTCAGTTAACTAAAGTATCAAAAAGTGCTGGATGCAAGCCGCTTCCAATCGGTCATTTTGGAAATCCATGGGGGAGGCCTATGTCCAGCAGTGGACTTCTTATGGCTGAGATGATGATGATGAACCAAAGTATCCAGACCTAGCTTGATTACGGACGATTTTAGCACTTTTGTAACTCAAATTTCGTAAAAACTTCGACCTACTTAGTTATTCTTAGCGTCCACATAGAGATATTAAAAAGTATTGTATTCAAACACGTTTTTAAAAAGATTAGATTTTTTTTTCATATCATAGAAGTATATATTTATTTATTTATATATGTAACTCATGTATCAAAAAAGACTTTCAAGCCTTACTAATATAGCTTTTTCATAAAAAATAAACTCTTCTCCGGTGAAATACCAATGGTAGCTATGGCAACGAACATTGATGCAACGAGGTGTTAAATATATAAATAAATAAATATTTGTGGACATTTCACACAACACCATCTAGCCCAAACTAAGCAAAGCTTGTACTATGGAACTAGATGGCTGATAGAATACATATATACTCTTTTTTGTAAATATATACATATGATACATAGAAACACCCAGACACAGAACAAACATCCATGCTCATCACACAAATGTTTGCCCTGGGTGGGGATCGAACCCACGACCTACGGCACAGCAGGCAGACATACTACCAACTGAGCCACAAAGCAGTCGATATGTATGGTATGCTAATTTTGTAATTATTTTATATATGTAAACAAAAATGATTACATAGGTACCTGTGTACCAACACTGAAAGAAATATTACACATAGGTATGGCCATAAATATAAATTCTTAAGCTTGCCAAACAACCAATATGTGAATATTTAGGTTGGTATAGAGTTAATAGAATGTCTTCATCAACATGAAGAATATTAAAATAATATCCCTCAGTGATGGATCACTATTTAGGCAAATATCTTGCAAATTTGCGTTTAGATTTAGTATTCATCAATCAAAAAGAGAAGTCACCTTCGATAGTCTATTTATAAGTGTCTGAATACCTCGTACGGTAAATAAAAAAAAAACAAAATATTTGCTCTTTGCTTACTTTTAATCATCTCGTGATTACCGTGCGATTATCGTGTATTTTACCATAATACAGATGACAGTTGGCTTCTACCAGTTCACTTAGTCATTTTTTTTTGTGATTAGAATCATGGATCTAGGCTGGAATCTAGGCTTGAGTTTTTGTTTATTTCATTAATTTTCTAATTTTTAATCTGTTAATATTTGGAAAATATAATAACTGTTTTAATAGTCTGAAACAACAATAAAAAAATCTAAATCATATATTGTTGTAAACCCAAACTACAAAACTGATTTTGTTAATGTTGAAATAAAAAACCTAACAAGAGCGAATCAGACTCGCCCACCGAGCGTTCCGTACAAACTAGTAGATAAAAGGAGGAAACTATATATAAGTATATATTTTTTATATTTTCCTTCATAAATCGAACAATATACATCGTAAAAATATTCAAAACCCTGTTTTAGCTTATGCTTTCAACACGATACCTTCACGCGTTCCCAAGATACAGGTCTTGACAGACGGACAAAAAAGTGATCCTATAAGGGTTCCGTTTTTTCCTTTTGAGGTACGGAACCCTAAAAATGAATTTTGCAAATTGTTTTAAACATGACGCCGTTATTACGTAACATATATTTAAAATCAATAAAAAAGAATAAAAGTAAAAGTAAAGTAAAGTACTAGTAAAAGTAATTTAAATGAAATCAAACCGACTACCAAACAATGTAACTGAAACGGGAGAAATAACCCAAAAAATCAAAACTACCTACGTAGGTACGTACGTATACTAACTATTTTATGAGGTCGGTGTCTGTATAGGACTACATTGGTGATACTTTAGGTCCTGACACCGACCTCAAAAAATAGTTGGTGTACGTACTTACCTACTTAGGTATACGCCCAGTTTTTTTTTCGTGTTATTTCTCCCTTTGCAGTTAGATTGTTTGGAAATGTTTTTTTTTTTAAATTAGTACTTTTTACCACGAGAGTATAAGTAAAGAGGCTCTATATATTTAAGATACATAGAGCGATATATTTAAGAGAAACGTCGCGCGTTCTTCTATTCAAAAAGGAGATAACTGTTTTCTATCATTAAACATTACCTGGTTGCGATAATTATACTTTTTTAAGTAACGAATTTAAAAATTAAAATTAGAAAAAGAAAAAAAATCGTTGATGCGCAGCCATTAATGATTCCAACCATATAAAAAAATCTAAATAGGATAATATTTAAGGGTAGGAAACAGTTTACTCCTGGTATATTATTATGAAAAACGAATTTACTGCCAAAATAATTTCTCTATAGAAGTATTTATTTATAGAGCTAATATTGCGATCTCTAATCTATTTTTATCTTTGCGCAGGTCTGACCCTCTGGAGTTATTTTTCATTTCGTTTATACATTTGCATATTATTGCCTCTTCAATGTTCTTTCCGATATTTTTCGAAAGATTTATTTGGTTGTTTATTATTTAGGTTCTTTTTTGTTTTTGTTGTTTTATTTTCGTCATACATCATGACGGGGATCCAGACACCCCACGCTCACCACAATCAGACACCAGCAAGCAGCAGAGCGGACTCAGTAAGTCGTAGATGTCATTTTATTAATACTATCTGTAATAAAGGATTTTATAATACGAAACTTTATGTGTATAATAACAAGGTATAAGTTTAGAAAACGCACAAATTCCCGAGCATAAGAACACTCTCGATAAAATCTTCATTCAAACAATTTTTTTTTTTTTTTTTTATCAGCCCTGTTTGTACAAACTGTCCCACTGCTGGGAACGGGCCATCTTCTCATTGTGAGAAGGGTTAGGCCATAGTCTGCCACACTGGCCAAGTGCGGGTTGGCAGACTTCACACATCTTCAAGATCATTGAGAACTCTCAGACATGTAGGTTTCCTCACGATGTTTTCCTTCACCGTTTGAAGTTGGCGGCAATCAACAATACGCACATAACTTCGAAAAGACAGAGGTGCGTGCCGTGGGATTCGAACCCAGGACCTGCGGATCGCAAGTCAGATGGTCTCACCACTAGGCTGCCGGAAACTTCAAACAAATTAAATTATAAATAAATAAATTGTTCAAAAACTAAAAACCGACTACTGAAAAATCACGCTCTCAAAAGTAGTTTTTGAATTTATTTTTTATTTAAAGTATTTTGGAGTTTTTGACAAATAAACACAAATGCATACATACCTAGATAATTACATACATACATATCGATCAACAAACACAATATAACGCTCCCTTTTGCTTCTTTGCGACGCCGTATTGGGTACATAGTTTTCATGACTTTTACCAAATATATATTAAATATAATTAACTTGCTCTGGTATTCAATTTCATCTAACAACAATCTTTTTAATGCTACCATATTACCTATCTGTTATGAAAATCGGAGTGTGCTCGTATACTCTCAAGTATTTTTACCTTGGTCGTGTTTATTGAATTCCTACGCTCGGGGTTCTACGAGTACTTTGCAACCCTTCGCTACTCTGCACTCAGAAGAGTACCCTCGCCATAAAAATAACTTCTGGCTCCCTTGTTACAAACTGGCCATACTTCATTAAGCTCATTAGGGTATTTTCATTGTGAAGGTTTTTTTGACGTGATAGCGTCTTATAAATCGATGAACACCGGCTGCACGCACGAATAAGCATGACTCATTGTCACGTTCCGCCTGAGCCGAGCGTGCAAGCGAGAGTCGGAACAAGCGATAGAGAGACACGATCGGCCTAAGCGTTCGGCTTGTGACGCATCTTTATCGCGTAAAATTATCGTCCGTATACCGACTTTACAGACAACCATTTTTTTAAGATGTTCTATTGGTATTGGTAATCGAAAAGTGGCCGAAGATGAAATTCGTCTAGTTCTAGATATTTGTTCACTTTAGCCTCGCAAATTCCAACTCTCTCGCGCAACATAACATTTTAACCAGACAGCGTAAGCAGGAGGGTTGTGTATGTATGTATGTACATATGTATATGCAAATTAGAACAAACTTTTTCCTTAATCTGCTGTAGACATTTAATATATTTGGCATGTAATCGGATAATGTCTGTAATTTTTGAACTGCGTATAAATTTGTGAATGTTTCCAAGAATGTTTTTCCTTTTACCCTTACCCGCACAAATACATCGTAAACCTAAATGAAAAATTGGTTGTCTATAAAGTCGGTTTACGGACGACAGTTTAACGTGACAACGTCTTAAGAAAACATTGATGAAATGATGATGTAACGGTACAATGAGCGTAACGTGACGGGACAATGAGTCATACTTTTTCGTGCGTGCAGCCGGCGTTCATCGATTTATTAGACGTTGTCACGTCAAAAATGAAAAGTTCCCCGTGCATAGCGTAATCATAACAGTAAAACCGTAGGGACTAACTAAAGAACAATCTCCCGAGTCTTACTCAGTCTCAACTCAATCTCACTGTTATTGTTTTAGTGCTACGCTACTCGTATTAATGTTAGATATAAACATTAATAGCTCGACCACAATAACGGCAATGTTTACTGATAAACAACTACTCGTGTACTGCAATATACCAGTGTTATTACTTTGTACGCCTTTGTTATCTCAACTTTAATCGGGGGCGAAATTTGTTTGCCAAGGACCTCATACAAAGCACCTGAATTGCACTTGTACTTACTCAATATAAGTCTATTCCCTCAAGTAATAATAACAATTTTGTTGTCTGGCTAATATAAATAACATAAAACAATGAAAATGGGAATGATATGATTTCGTCTTTATAATGGACTTGAAAAAGGAGGTTCTCAATTTGTTTGTATGTCTTTTAGGGTTCCATAGTAAACAAGGAACCCTTATAGTTTCGCCATGACCGTCTGTCTGTCCGTCCGCGGCTTTGCTCAAATACTATTAGTACTAGAAAGCTACAATTTAGCATGGATATGCATATTACTCACACTGAGAAAGTCGTAGAATAAAACTTTTAAATAATTTTTTTGGGTATCTCCCCTACACCTCAAGTAGAGATGTTTTTTTTCTCACCTACCCCATCGTGTGGGGTTTTGTTGGATAGATAATAAAAAAACATTGGGATTGTGCAAAATCATTTTTTTTTATTTAGGGATCCTTTTACGTCATATTAAGCTTTGAAGTGGTAATTTTTCTTAGAGTCTTGTGTCCCCGCCCTGACTTTAGAAATATGAAAAAATTCATGCTAGTAGCATAATAATATGATGAAATTAAAAAGAAAACTATCACGGCTAAGTAAGTTTTACAAGTTATCGAGTAACAGTCGATCAACTTAAAAAATGTACATAGATAATAAAAAAATAAAAATTTCGTGCAATTTCATTTAAACTATCATAACTCGTATGTTCATAGTATCACTATTTTAAGTTCACATAAATTATAGTGCGCAACTACGGAACCCTATTTCGCGTGTGGCACGACACGCACTTGGCTGCTTATTTTTTGTATATTGGTTGCGTGATTATTTCGCCAATAACGATTTGATTTTGATGATTAATTTTGTGTTTGGTAGTTCATACTTCAGAAGTGGTCCCATAAATAATGTATTTTTTTTTCAAAATCGGTTCATTAGTTTTGTTTTAAAACGGTTTTACGACCCGCGGTATCGTCTCTGTAGTAATTAAAAATGATGATAAAATTAAGTCCGTCTCCATTTATAGATACCCAAAATCTTCATTTTTACAAATATTATGTTAACTTTACACCAATCCAATAGCCAGGATAATCGGGAAAACAGGCTACACGTTTTTTTTCCAACTTGAGTTACAAATACTAGTTTATTTAAATAAATCATACCGTTACTTGGGTAGCTTAAGTAAGCGATCGTGTAGCTTTTTTTTATTTGAAAAATTGAGCTCCACAGACTCCAGGGTCCTTGCCTTTTATAAACTAATACATTTTATTTGGACTAGATGGTGTTGTGTGAAATGTCCACCAATATTTATTTATTTTTTAACTAAGTTTACTTTTTTTTTAAACCAGCATGCAAGAGAAAGACTGATATAATGTTATTACATTATATCCGTCTTCCTTATAAAAAAGAAACATAATCTACTGAGGTTCTACTAAAGAGGAGTTGTCAAACTTTTATTAAAAAAATAATCGATTCTCTCAATCTTACTTGCAAACATCAATCGTTATGTTATTTTTTTGGTATCGTGGATAAATACCGGAGGATACTTTCACGCAGCGCCACTCAGCGCTTATGCTTAAGCATTAAAATAATTTAAATGGGATTTGACACTGCACTCCTAACACGGAAGGTAGTCTCTATAACGGAAGACTACCGCACAATTATGACGGGCCTCATGGCTCAGTGGTATTATGTTTGACTTCTGAGTTGCAGGTCGTGGGTTCGATCTCCACTCAGGGCAAACATTTGTTTGATGAGCATGGATGTTTACTCTGTATCTGGATGTTTCTATGTATCATAATATGATACATACATATTATGTATATATCATATGTATGTATTTACAAAAAAAAAAATATATATGTATTGTATCAGCCATTTGGTTTCCATAGTACCAGCTTTGTTTAATTTGGGCTAGATAAAAATAAATATAAATAAAATATTTAAAAAAATGTCTTACCGTTTGTAGAAGTTGGTTAAAATCGATAAAAAGCTTTGTTTTATATTTTATATACCTACGGAATTTTGCTATAAAAATGTGCTTAACACGCTTTACAATATTAACAATTATATTATTTTTTAATATTTAAAAAATAATAACCTTTCGAAGCGCAATCAAAGACTTTAGAACAATAACTATTCATTTTGTTCTAATAAATTGTGATTTTTAAGGTTTTTTACTAACATAAAAAGAGCTATTGAAATAATACTACAATGAGTTCAAACATAGAACTAAAATCTACCAAAACAATAAGTTATTAGGTATATATTTTGTACTCTTTGACTTTCTATGGATTGGCATGGACTTACGAAACCAAGAATGTTGGCTTGGGTACAATCACAAAGGTATAAAGTTGTACATAATAATTATACAAAAACTTCCAAGCTAAAAATAAACGCAAAAGGAAAATTACTAAATGGTATGTTTTATAAATAAGCTTCGTGAGGAAACCCTATGGTTTCACGAAGTTTCGTGCTGATAAACTTGTTTTTGTTTTACCCTGCTGCAAGTTACTATTATCCGGTTACAAATATGTAGTTTTCCGACAGCCTCGCTCGAAAACCTGTTCTGATTCAAGTCTGGATGTGTTTATTATCATCATCATCATCATCATCCATTGTCCACCCACTGCTGAGTATAGGTCTCCTCGTTAGCGCGCCATTCTTCCTGTCTTGTGTTTATTATATCTTTGAATATATCGCCACCCACTTAATAAAATATAATTATGATTAGACCAAACGTGACAGGAATTTAGTTATTTGTTATTATTTTCCTGCCAAAATTAAGTGGTTTGAACAAGTTAAACAAGATATATATACACAAAACATGTGATTTATATGTATATGGTATTACTTTTCAAACATATATCATTATCATTCATTTAATTAATTTATGGTAATTTATTTTAAATTAGATAAAATAGATAAAAATTTCATGAAAACTACACTGTATCTTAATACAGTTTTTCTTAAATACAGAACAATAATAGTAGTTTATGGCTATTTTTTAATTAGAGGACTTATCTCTAAGAGTAATCTCTTCCAGGAAACCATATCAAAAAAAAATTACCTACACAAGGAACTTATTATATAAGTATACACATGAATAAATGGTTCCAATAAAAGTTTCCTTCCGATTAAACAGTTGTTTAAATGGGTTCTAAATTAATTTAATATAGCAAAGCAGTACAACGTAATACATTTACCTAAAAATAAATTAGAGTAGGCACAGAGTGCTACGAGGAGCGCTGCGACGGCGCGGCATCGTTTAGGAAATTCATACTTGTAGCAGCTGTAGCTTCGTAGCAACGCTCTAGCATTGATTCGTAGCAATTGACCTATAGGTTTTCTGGTAGGTCAATTGCTACGAAATTTCTGTCGAGTCATATTATCTTTTATCTTTTATCATAATATCTTTTATTATTAAAGCGTTTTTAGCACGTTTTTGCTCTGTTTAGTTTTTTTAAATTGTTGTATTTGGAATGGCAATGGATTAAAATGATGGTGTTGTCCGATCACGCGTGTGGGTAAGTGAAATAGTGACGAAACGACACTTTATTTTTTGGAGCTTCCAGTAAAGTCACTATCAATATACTTGGGACATGACGAGGACTTGACCTTCACTTACATATTTTACTTGTCTTTAAATGTGACTAAGACTTGATAAAGTTAAATAAATGGAGATTCGTAAATGCGCAAATTGAACAAATTCAATATCCTCCTGATTATTTTAATCAATAGGATATTAAACGTGTTCAAAGTACACTAAAAGATTTTAAATAAGTAAGTGGTAAGAAATATACCTAATGTCTGTTAATTATGCAATTCATCTTGAAAATATAGAAAAGATAACTTTATCGAAATAAAATTTAAAATGGCAAGAATTGGTAATCAGTGCAGAGGAGACGTCACTCCCGTTTGTAAAAACATAATGTATACCAACCACGTCAGTTTTCATAATAAAGTTAGTTTTATTACGTACTAATTGTGTCGATCCATTATCAATATTTTTTGTATCCAATGATACGAATCAATAATAATATAATTATATAAGTATTATATTTTAACAGTTATGCTATAAGATTGGGACACATCCGTATAGTACAAGTATAACAATATTGTTCACTTTGTCAGTGACCTAAATATGCAGGTCCGAAGGGCCGCGAGTAGGGAAATAACGACGAGCATCTACCGTTAACTATTTACAGGGCAAACGGTAAAAGGCGGCGGAGAACGCGTCGTCTTAAGAGGTAACATTCCCATTAGTATGCATGCAGGGACTATGCAGGGACGATGTAATGCAGGGACCGTATTAACGGAAAAACACGTTTCTTGAACAGTGGAAACCTTTTTAACAGACTACAAATAAAAGTAATTAAAAAAAAACGACTTCAAACTACTTAATTACCTGAAAAGAAAATAATAACAGATGTTACATAATACTGAAAAATTAAATCAAAACTGCGTCTACCAAATTAGGTCTGTTGAAAGGTCATAATAGAAGTAACGAAATTCCCGATGAAAAAAAATACGGTGCTGCTAGTATCGATAAGTGTATGTGTTGTATTATACACCCCCTCCCCCCCCCTCCCCCCTCTCCTAATAACCTCTCGAGTTTAAAGACCACACATTGATCCCCGTAAGCAGAACTTGTTAACGCAAGCCTGCTTTGAAAAGTGACCGTCTCATAACACTGAAATTGAAACAGGTGTCGATGTCCACCACTGTCTGGTGGACACGGAAGCGGGGGACAACGGAAATTAACGATTTATTTCGGTACGTGGAAGCAATAATTGTACGGTTATCCAGTTATATCTACAACAGAGCAGGAACTTCATTAGATGATTTAATTTAGATAGGGACCAATTTCCTAAACGCATGTAGGGGAATACCTCGTTACCTTGACCTGTCTAGTATCGCTCTTGTGTCGTTTATATATCAAAACTGTACCTGTTTTGATCTCGATCATGGGTAAATCATTAATTAATTTATGATTTCCATGCTATAAAATATAAATCTTCTAGATCGACGTGTGCCGTCCACGGCGAGTTGTCAAACGTAGATTTATGTCGTATATAAAATGCTTTAATATCTCTTATCAGTCCTAAAATAGTATGAGGACACCTGACCGCACTTTCTATGCGACGCGAATTTTTACATGAATACTTGGACGTTATAATGAATTCAAGATAAATTAACTGCATTCAGCTGCAACACACACAGTCACATAAATCTTCCCCTTTATATTATTAGCGTGTACAACGAGTGTACATTTAATGTACACTCACCTGCTTTTGTGCTTTATTTTACATTTATTACGTTTAAAACTGGGTAGTGAAAAGAAAAATACGATACAATAGTTTTTGTTCAGTATGCGCGTATTTACATCCAACTTAGTTCCAACGAGCAACGTCAACCCTTTTTTGTATGAAAACTAGCCAAGTCAGACCTTAGGTTTCAATATATATTATCATAAGTTATAAGAAGGAATTATATTTGAAGTTGTTATAAAATATTTTACGTTGTTATCAATAAATTTCAGGACGGACCATTGAACTTGGCACCCATTTAGATCTCACTTCTTTTGTCGTTGAAGTTAACAACTAATATACCTTAGTTGTAATATAATATAATTATATTATCATAGTATTGAACTTGGCTCTCATTTCACATTTATGTTTTTGATGGGATATCATTACTTTTTGTAGAGAAATTATTAGTAGGTACTTATTCATAGTAAAATTTATATCAAATGATTACAAAAATCATTTAATATTAATTTTATTATGAATCTACTATATTTTATTATAATCTACTGTATATTCCTGCGGGGTATATATATTTACGGGGTATAATTGTCTTTTTTCCTATATTATCTGTATCTTTGAAATGTTCGAGTGCATATACCATTCAGTATCGCTCGCGCTTATGAGCGTGGCTGCCGCTCGCTCGAGCACGTTCGCGTTAAAGTATTCTAGGCGCTTTGTGGAGCAAGTTATTTTATTTTTAATCATATTAATTATGACACGTGGAGACATTAAAATCCACATAAAAATCGGCTGTCGTCAATTTTGATTGCTGATTCTTACATTACAGACACTATAAGTAAATGTTCCTAATAGAATCAATTCATTGAAAAATTATAAATAATATGATAAAAATGTACTAGTTTAGGATTTTTTCCTTTGTATTCATCCAACTACCTATCTAGATGCCAAATTTGAAATTTCTAAGTCATCTGGAACTGGGTTAGAATTTTGATATATAGGTCAGTCAGTGATAAAAATGGCGATTTTTTGACGTTAATATCTAAATAAACGTTAGAGATGTGTTTATGAAATTTGGAGCACATATGTATCTCGCAGATCTCAATTTACCAGCCAAATTTGACATGTTTGTGTGAAATACTCGTAGTTTTTGAGTTATGAGAAGGTCAAAAGTGGCTCCAAATGGTTCGAGATAAATTACACACGGTGCTGCACACCAGTTCTGTTAGCTTGAACTTGGCTTGACCCGCTACCGTGTGTCTAGGTAGTGTTTTAATGAATGACCGTGATAGTTTAAAAAGGGGGTTTCAGTTGTTTTAAACTATAATTGCTTGACGTATTATTTCATAAGATTATGTTAAAGACCCACTCAGGCAGTATATAGTACATTCTAGAGTACAATAAAATTGGATTAGCGTTTCAATCGAGTTTCTGAAATATACATAATGAAACTCACTTTACTGAGCTTCTAGCCAAGTAGTAAAGACAAGAAAGTTAAAATAATTCAGACCCGATGTACACCCACCGAATTATATCCGATAACAAGTATATTAAGAGAAAAACAAAATACCCGACTGCAGAAATGAAATTTTTGCGTACTGGTGTACCTAATACTTGAGAAATAAATGAACTTAACTGAAACTGAGGCTTGCCACGTAGAGAGGTAAAGTAAAGTAAAGTAAAGATTTATTTCCAGTCAGATTTAAAATAATACAATGGTTTCATAGTGGGCCCCAAACTCGGCAAAGGCCAGTATCTTGACGGCCCGAGGCAGATGTACCTACATATTATGTAACAAGTTGACACACGCTAATACTAAGTAAAATATAATTAAGTTAATTAAGTTTTAAGTTTTAAAACATTATATAAAAAAATAATTAATGCCATATCTTAGCTATCTATCTAGGTATCCCCTACATTTCAATCCGTCCAGTTGTTTAGACTGTCCATTTCCTGTCAATCAGTCAATTTGGACAAAGGTTCACAGATATAGATAGTGGAATATTGCGGCATTTACTATTTTTGAAATAAGTTTGACGTTTATGGGTACGTGTACGGGTTATCGATCTGTCTCTCGTCTACATAGTTGAAGGGTTGTAAGTCTAAAGGGTCAAGTACCAATTTTTTTTTATTTTTTTTTCATTTGCATATTGCTTTATAGGCATAACACATAAATCGTATTTTTGTAATAATATTGGTTTTTTTTTTTGGCACTTGGACCCTTTAGAATTATAACTTATAACCCTTCAATTATGACAAGATATACCTAGTTGTTTAGTTATTAATAGATACCTCAGAGGTATATCTTGATAATATGATAATGAATACTTAATTGTGAGCTGTCTAAATACCATTCCGTGACACGACCGCTAAACGTCTTTAGTGTCTATTTATGGTACACATAATGTTGAATTTTAATGAAATAAGGATGTTGCTGTACATCATATCGCTTGCAAACATTATTGTGATCCAGAATGAAAAGCAATGTTTCCAGTGTAATTTATGGTGTAACAAAATTTAACATTTAATGTCTCTGAATGACGAGCGCGATGCGTTGCCACACAGAGCTTGGAACTGATGAGATCTTAAGTTCTGTGATGGCTTGAACTCGAAATATGCAAAATGTTAATATTAAGGCGGAGCTCAATGCACGCAGCTCTGTCGCGCATTACAATGTTTTTAAACATATAAAATCATTGGTTAGATTAGAAAGTAAGAAATGGATTTATTTAAAAATATCGACGAATTAGTGAAAAAACATAATTTTCCTCCTCTCCTACTCCTCAGACATTTTAAAAGATATCAAAGTTTTTTTTTTTAGTTCTCATGATCTAAATAAATAAATAAATGCATTTATCACTTCTAATATCTCTAATCAATGATTTTATATGCTTAAAAAGTTTTGTGATGTGCGAGAGAGATAGCTGCGCGCGTTTAGCTCAATCTTAATGTGGGGGTCGAGTGCGTTCGAGAGTTAAATCTCGAAAATTTGGCGGGAATTATCGTTAATATGTATAATATGTGTTACCGTAATACTAGTATATTCCCAAGCGGGCGCTGTCACAAAAATTCCTATCACGACCAGGGGCCCAATTCAGTTATTCAAGACCGCTCCATAGCCGGACCATATGTGGAGCGTTTCCCGTCAGCCCCCATAGTTTTTTTGATTCAGTCACTTTTATGTCATACAATTGACACTTTTGATGAAACGTGACACGTCCTTCGCTCGTTATAAAATCAAATTAAGATAGCAGCCGACAGGAAATGCTTCGCACAAGGTTCAGTTACGGATCGGTTTTGAATAACTGAATTGCCCCCCAGTTGTACAGAGTAGTATTCAATACTTCGAATACTTTTGACGTGACAACGTCTAATAAATCGATGAACGCCGGCTGCACGCACGAATGATATGACTCATGTCCCGTTACGTTACATTCATTGTCCCGTTACATCATCATCATCATCATTTCATCAATGTTTTGTTATGACGTTGTCACGTTAAACTATCGTCCGTAAACCGACTTTACAGACTACCAATTTTTTTATCTCTAAGAAAAATAACTAACAAATAGCAGATAAAATCACAAAATCATTGAGAAAATATTCAGATTTTAGTAAAGAGCTATTCAATTATAGTTATCCAAAGCAGCAGTTAGCTATAATTCAAGGTCAGTGTTGCCATTAAGCGCTTTGGTCCCGTCAAGCAAATAATCTCTGCACTTATTCACTTTAAATATAACTCAAAGTTTCTACTCTATCTACTTCGAGTATGCTTATTGGTGATCATGCTTAAAAGTTGTTTTTGTGCAAGTATTAAGGAGTCATCCATTAATTACGTCACACGTTAAGGAGAGGGGAGTGGGTCGACGAAGTGTAACATTTTGAGACAAGGGGTGGGAAGGGTCCTAAGCCATCTGTGACAAGGGGGAGGGAGGGGTCAAAAAAAAAACAAGAAATTCGTGTGACGTAGTTTATGGATGGGCTCTAACATAGAAAAACATAATCTAGTGCTATTATGCCATTGTAAGTTTTTTAGTTTATAAAGAAACTATAGCTATATATAAACTTTTTATCCACAAGCATTTAACGCAATGAAAAGTGTTAACGATGATTAAAAAGACTCGAATATATCAATAGGTATTTTCCTTATAAACTCGACAAATGGCAAATGGTGCCAACATCAAGAAAAAAAAAAGTATTTTCCGTAAGGGTGTTTTGTGGCGAATTTCCGGCTCCGTCTTCCGATTCTCTTTATCATGTGTAATGGAAAGTACCAAAGTAAAAAAAAAACTAACCAGGGATTTCCTTTAGGGCTCCTCTACATCCCGGTATCATTCTAAGCATATCAATCTTAAGGTAAGCTCCATGTCATAGTAATATTACATTATCATCCGATTTAATATGCACGCAAACCAGCTCAATCAGAAACCCCAAGTGGATGAAATTTAACTTGCAAGATCAGATTATAGACAGTAAGACACCGTGCTACGTGAAACTAAATAAATAGCCATTTCTTTTTTTATTTGATATTTTTTTATTCCATAAAAATAAATAAAATAGTCATAAGAGTCCGTAGTCCGACTATCGTCCGTCTCGCTTGCTCATACTCACATTTTGGAAGATATAAAATGTTTTGCGCGAATTTATTAAAAAATCGTCATTTGTAATATTAGAAAACAACATCATAAATATTCGACAGAAAATTGTTAATTCAAGTTAATTTTCGAACATAAAAATCATGTTTACCAAATGTGTGTTATAATCATCTTTTGCGGCCGTGATTGGCTATCTAGTTAGTGTTAATTTCCCCGAATTTGACCAGCTAGTGCGCTGTGAACTGAAAAAAAAACACTCGGAGACTGCCGCGGTAAAGCTATTGCATAATAGCTTTACGCGCGGTGTGTTAGGTTATTTTCGTTACGGAATTTCTGGATTCGGTCTCCACGCTCAAGGCCCGCGATAGAAGCTATGCAATAGCTTAATAAAGCCCTGCCTTAAGCTGGTTTTCTTTCACTGAAAGCTCTTATTGTACATACTGTATAAATACTTCATTCAACGGAATACCTAAACGACGCTCGTGTCTTTCAACGGACGTTGGACGTCTGTCCAACTCTATCTAGCCACTTGACTGATGGGCGGATTGATCAAGGCTTACGCCAGTTCATTGAACACATCAGCTGGTTAATTTGAATTAACGCGGCGGCAATGTTATTATGATAATAATATGCGCATGCTCATGAAAACTGTTCGTCAGGAAACTAATGCGATGATTCATAATATTAATCGCATCAAGTTTTTGATGCGTACAGGGCATGAGCTATGGTCTCATTGCTGTTTATAGTTTGCTTGCTCTCGCTCTTTTCTTTTCCTGCAGTGAAATCGTGTGGCCTGCCAAATTGTTGAATACGCTTCCAGAGTGTGTCTTTTGCGAAAGATAAGTACAATGCTTTTTATACTAAATAGAGATATATATAACAATATTTTCCTCGATAGATATCGATAGGATATCGTTCATCATATTCTTTTTCGGTTATCGGTCAAAAAAATCTGATCATATTACTCTGCATTTAATCCACTAGGGTACCTTAACGACGGGCAATTTATCTGCGCTTAACTTATCTACAGAACCCTTGGAATACGCCTCCAATAGCGGCGGCACAGGGCCTTTATTCTAACTCGATCGACATCATTTCACGCTTTCACACTGTTATTAAACTTTTATCCAATTTCCGGATCAGGTATATATGTAGGCTTTATCTTAGAACGTATATCTCATTTTCATAAAATAATATAAATTATAAGCTATTTTTCCTCAAATACTGTAATAACTCACATACGAAAGAATAGAAAAAAGTCAAGGTCATTATAGTTTAACTATTTTGAATGTACTAGGTACATAGAATTGGTTTAGCACTACTCGAAACTACACGTTTTAGTTCCAATATAAGCAGACGATTTTTGCTTTTTAATTTTTAGTAAAGAATAGAAGGCATTTTAGAACTTTTTCCAATATTGAAACAACACCATACATATAAAAAAAATAACGAGAGAGACTGTAACCAAGATAATATCAACTGCGTCAGAATAAAGCTCCCGTTCTAGATTAACTTCTTGTGTGGGGAAGGTTCCTTGGCCGATTTCTTATGAAAACATATTACTGTATTCATTCAATCGATCTTACCATCGACGTTAAATAAACGGTATGTAAATATATAACGTTTCCAATGGTAAGTATGTATTTACAAAAAAAAAAAAGTATATATGTATTATATCAGCCATCTAGTTCCATAGTACAAGCTTTGCTTAGTTTGGGCTAGATGGTGTTCTGTGAAATGTCCACCAATATTTATTTATGTTGGTTAAATGTATAAAGGCTGGCTGTGACGCGTGTACATATTATTCGTTCGTAGCTATCTCTATCGTATGTTTAAACATATAAAATCATTGAGGGGTTTTGCAAAAGTGGGAGACAGATTTGTTTATTTAGATAGAAGATATGTTTTAAATAATTATAGTTTAAAAAACTGAAGCAACCGACTTCTCATGGATGTCATTGTCAGAACTGGACCGAATTGGAATGGGACCACACGGGAAGCACCAGCTTTCAAATAAAAAAAGAATCATCAAAATCATTTCACCCAGTCGAAAGTTCTGAGGTAACAAACATAAAAAATAAAAAAAAATACAGTGGAATTGAGAACCTCCTCCTTTTGGAAGTCGGTTGAAAATAGAGCCGAATTGTTAACCTTGTTTGTAACAGAATTGTTGTCCTTCTTTTTGAAGTCGGTAAAAACATTACCAGTCACGAGATAGACAGGTGACCTCATACAAGTGGCGGAAAGACGCTGGATGGAAGCCACTTTTTGGAAATCCATGGGGGATGCCTATGCCCAGCAGTGGACTTCTGGTGGCTGAGATGATGAAAACAATACCCTCTTTCAGTAGATGTGTGAAAAGTAAGCAACTAAAATATTTGCGTTGCCTCGCAGTGTTTATGGTATGGTAAATAATTATGGTGTACATACTACGGTCACTATTATGCTGACCTTATTGTCGTGCGCCCTTTCCGTTTGACATTTCACCGCTCGATGGCTGCTGACGGTACCTCGTTTAAAAAAGCTATTTGAGTACATAAACTGGTGCACACTGATAATGATTGAGTAAAGTTTAGTATCTTTCAAACAATACATTAATTACACGTTTTTACGTCACACCCTCGTATTATTCACTCTCATATATATATCATATACTCTCATATTAATGTAAAAGCGAATGTAACTGTCTGTCTGTCTGTCTGTCTGTTTTTTACCTTTTCATTATCAAACAAATCACGATCAAAACTTTGTGATGGGCATAGGTAACATTTTGTCACCACCATTTTTTAACCGACTTCAAAAAGGAGGAGGTCCCAATTCGACTTTTTTTTTGTATGATACCACATAACTCTGTCATTTATAAACTGATTTTTTTTTGCGTGAAAAGATGTATTTTCAGATTAGTCCCATAGATTTTCATCAAAATCGGTTCAGTAGTTTAGTAGTTTTTTAAGGCTCTTACTCCTTCCTCGCTAGTGCTATAGTTTGGACAGTATATAACGCTGAAAATACAGTATTTAAGGCTGAAAAATAATTAAAACAAAAAAGTTTATTTTTCATTGAATTATTATTTAAACCAACAACGGCTTGCACATCCCCCTTCTGGTTGGCTGGACGGGCGGTGATTTCAAATACTCACTGTTCGAGCACCGAAGTTTACACTCGTTGCTATATGTGACATTGTCGTCGCCACACACGGGGAGAAAAATCTTGGGGCAACCGTTGCACCGTCTTGTATAAAACTTCGAAATCGGCTTGACGTCATATGTGCGCTCTGTGTACCAGTTCATCACGTTTTTGTCTTTTTCCCGGTTTTTAGCTTGTCGATCGTCTGTCAGTGGGTAATTGTATATGACACCCGGCGGCGCACCACAGCTGTATATGCAAGCAATCAAAGCTGGCAAAGAACAAGTACAAAAAAATTTGCAGCAACGAGATTCTATCCATAGATAACTTATGCTAATTGAATTTAAAGTAAATGTATGGCAGTATTTCCGCGTGATAAGACACATTGTTAGGAGTCCGTAGTCGGACAATTGTCCGTCTCGCTCGAGAATACCCACTTTTTGAAGGTATAAAGTTATAAAAAAATCGTCGTTTGTAAAACTAGAAAATAACATCACTAATATGCGATAATAAAAAAAAAAACAAGTTAATTTCCAAATTAAAAATCATTTTTGCGATAATAATTTCTAAAAATGTTTTCTATGATCAAAATTAACTTGAACCAAATTGAAATTTTTGTCCAGTATTTTTCATTACTAAAACAAAAAAAAAAACGTTTTTAAAAACAAAAAAAAACAACATCTTAATTTCTAGTTTTACAAACGACGATTGTTTTATAAATCATCATTGCATCGATCATTTTATATTTTCATAAATTTGGGTATGCAGAAGCGAGACAGGTGATGGTTGAACTACGGACTCATAAGGCCTTTTAGTATAGCTTGGCCTTATATTTATATCTTGTTGTTGTTGGTTATATACCAATACCACGCAAGAATTTGCTTACTTTTCAGACAGAAGAAAATTGGTCTCGATCCGTATTATATTCCAGAAATGTGTTATAAGTATCCATGAATAATTACTGATTAATCAGAACTGTTGTATACTTAAATATATTGTAATTAGAATGCGCTTTGAGAAGACCTATTCAATGATGTATAAAACTGGGGAAATTTTCGACTTCCGCAGTATTGTTTTACATAAGACACGATTTGGCAATTAAATAATGCAATAAATGTAAGTAGCAACAGGCGATTTAGCGGTCAAAAAAGTGAAACATTTAACTTGCATTAAATTTTTGAGCGAAAACTGTATGAAATGTGAAAAATATTGTATATATGTATCAAAGTGCGTAGACAAAAACTATCAAAATTTGTTTTGTTATAAACTTTACTCCTACCAATAAAAAAAAAGAATCATCAAAATAAATTCACATTGGCGTCGTAATCGGTGAAAAACATACAAAAAAACATGCAGTCGAATTGAAACTTTCCTTCTTTTTAGAAGTCGGTTAAAAAGGCAGTCTTAACACGACACTACAGAAAGTTGGTCGTAGCTGTTACCACCACCCAGCGCGGGCGCGGCTGCTTGGCCCTACCCGACGCCGATAGCATGTCTACTGTATCTATAGCCGAACCGCTTAATTGAGTCTGTTCCTGAGGTATGGGAGCGGCACGGGAGGGGTCACATGCAATAGCAACGCTGACGTCACGCGTCATTTGATGTACCGCAATATAACCCCTCCCGTCCGCTCCCATACCCCAGGAACAGACTCAGTTAAGCGGTTCGGCTATAAGCACGTATATCGACATTCCATCGTATCGTAGAGCATCCTACTTTACGTGTCCCATGGAAATGTACATACCAGAAAGTATAATCCATGTCAGAAATATTCTCATTACGAAGGAACAGAATTTTCTTTAAAAGTCTCAGTGTATTGGTAAAATGTTCCGTTGAATTAACTACGTTGATTTTATGTCAAACGAATCGCTAATTACTGTACTGGCTTATTAGGAATTCATAATTATCCCAATCAAATGTGTCGCTAAATAAGATTTGCAGTTTCACTTGCAAATTACACTAGCTGTTGCCTGCGGTTTTACTCTTTATTGCAAACTCTTAACGTGGACACTGGAAGGTTCCGTCTAAATTTCATCAGTATCATATCAGCTGTAAGAAGTCCACTGCTGGACATAGGCATATGGACCAAAAAGATCTGTTGGAATCAACTTGCATCCAGCGTCTTTCTGCCAATCGTCTCGTCTTTTCATCTTATGGCTAAACATATCCCTAGAAACAGTTAAGTTCAGTTAATTTAAGCTACACGTCATTCTGCTAATAGCCAGTAACTCAGGATAGATTTTTATAAATGTTTATTGAAATATTTTTATTTGCGCTTGACCGCCAACTCGCCTTATGTTAAGCGACGTTGCGGTCTACGATGGAGCGCGCTTACCTAGAAGAAACTAATTCACTCGCAATTTAAAGACACCCAGATTATATCTATCGGGAAAGACTCACTCAGGAAGCGTATTCCACAATCAAGCAGTTCGCACTATGAAGGTGGAATGAAAGTGTTTTGTTCGGGTTTTTGGAATATCCACCATGAAACGGTGACGCTTTTTCGTGTTTCTGACTGTCCGATAGTAAAAAGGGCAAGGGGGAATTAGATGCACACTCACCGAAATGAAGAATGATATAGGTCATTTTAAAATAATAAAAATAGAAAATTAATACA
Source organism: Lycia hirtaria (assembly GCA_947563715.1). Taxonomy (NCBI): domain Eukaryota; kingdom Metazoa; phylum Arthropoda; class Insecta; order Lepidoptera; family Geometridae; genus Lycia; species Lycia hirtaria. Next base: position 3,366,049 of record OX387386.1, read on the forward strand.
CGAAACCTGTTGCATGAGTAGCTTTGTTGTTTTAACTTAAATCATATCTAAGAACACTATATCCTTGTAAAAACAAAATCAAAAACGGTTCATCCATTTGAGAAGATTTTGTTACATACCATTTACTTAGAAATAGTTTTTTACTAAAATTTTGCGATTTAGTTTAATATATTTTTTTATACAATATAGGTTTGCGCTTGACCGCCAACTCACCTGATGTTAAGCGATGTTGCGGCCCACGATGAAGCACACTTAGCTAGAAGAAACTGATTCACTCGCGATTTAAAGACACCCAGATTGTATCCATCGGGAAAAATCCGCTCAGGAAGCGTATTCTGTGAGCAATAGAAATCGCAAACACAACATTTTGTCATACTTTAGGATCTTGACAAACTGACCGCTTTACAAATATTTATGTATGTAATTTCCATCGCAATTAAAAGGCTATAAAATAGTTATGAGGAGTTCTCAATAGGTAGATTTCATTTGATGTGATTTGTTCTGATTCGGTAACCCCTTCAAACTAAACCATTAAAAGTAGTTGCATAAACCAGATACAATTTTATAGAAATTTTGAATATATTGCTGTATCATAATAATATATCAAGCTAAATTACATAGAAATCATTATTTCCAAATTTCAGTGATATTTGGGAAAATACGTAAAATGCAAAATTTATTTAAAAAAATGTGACTAAGTATATAATTCTTTCTTGTACTGTCAACGTGGGTAACTTAAAAATCAGGTTTATCAGGTTTTTTTTAAATGTTCTCGATTTTTTTTACCAAAAGAATAGTGGTCAAAACGACTGTTAATTATTTCATTAAGTAATTTCAATACTTATTTTTTGGAGTAAACTTCAAGAACCTTCTAAAAAAGCTATGTACATTGTTTGACATGGATCAAAAGTTACCCACGGTGGTTGTACCTAAAATGTAATGCATAATGCAAGTATGAAGACTTTTTATTTTCATTGACAGAAATTGTTGGTAAAATTGAAGTAAAACGGACCTCTGACATAATGTCAACTTGGGTGACTTTTAATCGTCAGATAACTTTGTACATGCTATAAAACGATAAAAAGTCTGAATGTGTTATAATATTACATCACACTTTTTTTTATCAGCCCTGTTTGTACAAACTGTCCCACTGCTGGGAATGGGCTATCTTCTCATTGTGAGAAGGGTTAGGCCATAGTCTGCTACGCTGGCCAAGTGCGGGTTGGCAGACTATTGTAATCATCAATGTTGTTGTCGTAGTTGTAGTTGTGTTGTAGACATCATACTATTGTAGTCGTTGAATAGGATACCGTAAAGTCGTATTACTTTGGCCCTGTGGGATAACTTTGACCCGGACTTGGAAAAAGTTTAAGCTTCCCTACAAGTAAAGCATTACTTTACCGACAAGCCCGTGATGATGGCAGTAAGAACTTTTCCGATAGTAGCCGATTAAGTAGCATGGTGGGATATTTAAACTGTTTCCAAGTTTGGGTCAAAGTTATCCCCCAGGGACAAAGTATAGGTACGACCTTACGGTACCGATATCGATATGGAGCATTCAGATTTCTAACTACAAACAAAACTTGAAGAATTTTCTTAAGTATTTAGAATATCTTAACAACAAAGAATTTAGTCGTATATGCATGTTTTGAAAAATTCTCTTCTGCGTCTGATCTAATACTTACTTGAGTGAGGCACTAAAGTAAGTTTATATAGACTGGCCAGCCCTAGTGTCAGAGTTACTAAGCCACCGGAAGGCCTCTGGCCTGGCAGGACAATTGCTGTTTTTAAGAACAAATAACCTGGACCTACAACTTAACGTGTCATCCGACACACGGTAGCGCTCAGAAAGAAATGACTGTCACGGTCACCCAAGCGAAGACGACCGATCCGTCATCGGTGGTCATTTGAGAACACCTCGTCAAGCTACGCTACGAGCGCTACAAGGCAAGTTTCTAGTATCTATATATTAGGAACCTCACTACTTCAAAACATGTGCTCGCAGAACAAATTTAAAGCTAGACATCCACGCGGACGTCAAAATCTAGTCCAATGGACAGGATGATTCTTATTGCATTTGTAAAATAACAAAGTCTTACATTAGAAAAATGTCGTGTTTCTTATTTTAAGGCGAGGCTTCCCCAGAACTTTAGTTATTTTACGCTACCTCGGCCCGTACTTCTTGAGCGTGGTGCTTTGATTTACGTACGTACGACGGCGCCGCGCCGCGTGCCGCGGGACGGCTGCTCGCAAGCAAAATTATTGTAAAATAAATTACTATAAAATAAGCGTACACTAAGCGTATCAAAAATGTATACTAGTAGAACGCTGAAAATAAAATAGCTACTTAACATGGTAACTTTGGTGTTGGTGGCTTTAAACAACATGGAGAATAATTAAAAAAATTCATAAAATTGCATATTTTTCAAAAAATAAATCTGTCGATACTTTTTTCAGCAATCGTTTTTTTTGTACTAGGAGAACCCTAGTCAATAGACCAACATTTTACACACAAAAAATTTGAGCTTCAACTAATACTTAGTACAATTATTTTTTGGAAATTTTCAAAAAGCTGTTGTTGCTGCTTTTGCGGGTAACCGTGGCCTTAAGTTTTTTTTAAATGTTTTTTCTTAGTACGAAATTAATGTAAAGAGCTAAATATAGTGTTGATGTCACGGTAGTCATTCTTGAAAAAAAAATTAGATTATTTTAATAGCGAAAATATTTAAATTAATTTCTTAAAATATTTCAATGTTTCAATTAAAGGTAGGAAATGAATTCCTAAAGAAATACCTTACATATTACGTTATAAATATATTATTTGAAGCAACAGCATTGGACTATTCAAAGTTACCATCGTTTATTCTACTAGTTACATATCTGTAACAATGTAATTTTTATCCAAACTCATGTAATATATACATGTATTTGGATTAAAAAATCTCGAGTGCGGTAGCGTGATAAGTAATTGAGAATTCGAAGGGCTGCGATATTAAATAACTTGGCAAATACCTCCATATATTCATGATAAAGCAAGGTATTAAAAAGAAGGTTATATGAGAAATGTATTTCCTTGTCGTTTTCAGAGATATTCCTGGCTTAAATAAGCATCTTATTTCATTATTTTTTTATACTTGTTCTTTTTTATGATAAGACTATTTGAAGACAATAGTTAAATAAATAATTATGTTTTTCAAAATTCAAAACAACCGAACACAAAATTCGCAATTTCGTTTAAAAAAACAAATTACTGAGAGCATTTTGATAAAATTCCTCTAGGAGCAATCTTAAAGTATATTAAAAAAAAACAATTTATGAATAAATGGTGGAGTTATGTGACAAACGTAAAAAAATACAACACAATTGATAACCTAATTAAACCAATAAACAATGTTAAATAATTGGCCATAATATAACTAAAGACTTTAACAAAACTTATAATCTTGGAGAGAATCAACGAAGAATAAAGAAGATGCGCAACACCGATGCTAGGATCAGATGATTTTGACTGTCTCACCTATAAAAATACAGAAAAATATGTTTATTTTGCCGATGTAAGCGCTTTATGAACAAACAACAATATACGAAAAATAACAGAAAAGAAGAAGACAAGTAACAACAGGAGATGTCTGCAAGATTAATAAAAAAAGAAGAATGAAGATAGAAGAAAGTTAAGGCATCGCACTGTCATTAGAATCAGTTACTTTTTGTTGTTGTAATGTAAAAACTCACAAAGCGTTCTGATTCTGTTAACAGAGTTGCACTGTCAACACCAATATTTATAAATTGTACTTTGTAGGTATACGTTTTTAGTAATTAACCGCATGAGCCAAGCGAACAAAGGTCTCTGCATCGACTGGCAAAATTATTTTTCTTCTGTCCGGATGTTTTTGATGTTTGCGATGCCATTCACTCATTGATTTTTATAACATTTGATAAAAACGTTTAGTTCTCAAATATAATGTATTTTTTTAAATCAATTAAGGTATTATTTAGATAAGAGGTTGTAAAACCCCGGTTAAAAATATACGCTACGAATTGATAACCTCCTTCTTTTTCGAAGTCGGTTAAAAATAGATGTTTGCTACGAGGCTATTTTTAGACTCCGAAAACTGCTTTTCTGCAGTCGGGTGTTTTGTTTTTCTTTTAATATATTTCATATACTTGTTATTCCGAAATGTTGACAGTTCCTGGGTATGTATCCCAATAAAACAATAACAATTTTATTTTTTCTACGATTGACCACCAACTCGCCTGATGTTAAGCGACGGTGTGGCTGAGGATGGAGCTCGTCGATTTAGAAGATATCTATTCACTGTAGCCTTGAAAATTTCATGATTGTAGGTCTCAGGAAACAGAGATGGCGGCAAAGAATTCCATTCTTGTGCAGTACGCAACAGGAATGTGGATCGATATCTTTTTGGCATTTCAACAAGAAATGGGTGGTAATTCACCGACTTTCTGCTAGTCCTGTAGTGAAATGGGGAGGGTGGAATTAGGTTGTGAAGCTCTTGCGCACATTACCCGAAATGAATTCTGTAGAAAATAGACAGACATGCTACTTTACGGCGGTGCTCGATGCATAATCGATAGATGCGTTTGTGCATAATCGATTAATCGCGTGAATGTACCGCATCGATTAGAAGTTTAAGATAATAATTACGAGAATCGATTAATAGAGTAAATAAAACTATTAATGAAGGTTAAACGAACTTATCAAGCGAAGTTTGACTACAATTTTGCAACGAAACTTATTCAGTGCGGTTTATTGTTTACGTGTAGTTGTGGTCAGGCTTCCACTGACTATATAAATAGTATGTTTTAGAGTTCCTAACTAAAATATTATAAAAGCGAAAGTAACTCTGTCTGTATCTGTGTGTGTGTCTTCTGTCTGTCCATTACTTATCACGGCTGACAGACTGAACAAATCGATATGAAATTGGAGAGTTTTTTTGGTTTTAATTTTTAACTAAATCAATACTGGTCAATAAATTATCCACGAAAATATCTGTAGAATTATACTTACCTGTCTTCAAGTAAATATAATTTACATATGATTTTGGTATTTTATTACCCGGTTATGACGAAGCAAACGGGAGGTTTATGTTTTTGACCGGTATAATGTGTAATGTGTATGTATGTTCATCTGTTTCCTCATAACTCCTAAACTACATATCATAATTTGACATATTTTAACAAATGAGGTGTCGTTGGAAACCTGTTGTCTGTCCGCTAGTTTGTTGGCTATGGGACCTCACATTAAATTGAATATGGCGCCCTCTAGGGGACACGAATTCATAAACGAAATAAAATAATTCATTCCACCCCATCATTGAACAGGGATTTTCAAATGAAGGTAAAGTTTAGTACATCATATTTTTGTAAAGCGTGCCGTTTGCTAGATATATCTTGTCAAAGTCATGAAAAGTAATTTTTTACCCGAATACGGCGTCGCAAGAAGCAAAAGAGATTAGCAAAAGCATTTATGTTCATTTGTTCTCTCATAACTTCTAAGCTACTTACCATAATTTGCCAAAAAAATGTGATGTGGCTTAGCAAAATACTTTAAATAAAAAATAAGTTCAAAAACTAAAACCCGACTCCTGAAAAATCACGCTATAAAAAAGTATGAAACAAGAAAATCTAGTAAATATTTTATTGTATTTCATATATTTTCATAGTGCTATTCCAGAGCATGAATTATTATTTATATGGAAGAATGGATACAAAACAACGGGTTGCACTCCGGGAGTGTCGGCAGAAGTGTAAACTAAAAAATTAAATAGCAACAGCGCCATCTAGTATGTTGATCTGGAACCAACTTTATTGTATGAAGTGTTGTTTTAATTCTATAAGGTTCCTCCAGAGGGGAATATGGCGCTTTAATAGTGGTTTTGCTTTCTTGCTCTAACTTGTACGGCGATTAGAAGGACAAACTTGCTTACAATAATGAACTTTAAATGCAGAACGTTAGAATAGGTTTCTGACTATAATCCGTCCGTCTTACGAATTTTCGATCAGGACACGTGACACCTGGCGCGAGTTTAACATTTTTTACCCATCCTAATAAATGCCCGACGCCGCTAAAGAAGTTTTAACTTCAAAAATCATCAAAATCAATTCACAATTGGCGAAGTAATCGCTGAACAAACATACAAAAAATATACAGTCCAATTGAAAACCTTCTCCTTTTTGGAAGTCTGTGAAAAATAAAAATATTTATTAAATTTATACAGAATACACTTACTCAAAATGGAAAATAATCAAGGTCTTTAAGCAGTCATTGTATACTCTACCAAATATGCAAGCTAATTTTGTAAGCCCTCATAACCACATGCTTCCGGTAACCCTCAGCACTGGCCACTTTGGCTCGTACTCCTTTGTCCACTTCCGGTGTGGTCCTTTGTTAAATAAGTATCTAAAGTATCCTTTAAAGATGCCTTATACGCATTAACGCGCAGGCAAATTATTTAACTATTACAATCCGTAATTTAGAGTTCTAAAACAAGTATCTTTAATAAAAGAGAAAACCCGACTGCAGAAAAGCAGTTTTTCTGTCTAATTTACTATTTATATTCAACAGCATAGCCAAACATAACAGTTTGATATGCTGTTGAATGTACGTTTTTTTCGGAGAAAGTATGTGTATAATCGCTGTAAATAAATAATAATAAGACGAATCTAATGACACCTCGCACAACAAAATCGGTCAAGCCGTTCAGGCTGTAGGCTGTCATATAGAAACATACATACATACATACACTCGAAAAACATTACCCTCCTTCTTACGCTGTTGGGTAAAAATAAATATGTTTTTTTTTGCTATTGTTACCTTCCTGACCGTCTAAAAACCTTGTAGTATAGAAGACAAGTACTGTTACAATTAGTTAAAGAGACGCATCTAACATTTGCTTGGTCCAAATTATGAATTGTACATTGTAAAGACTGTTTTCTGTTTCGTGTACCATAAACTAAATAAATAAATAAATTAGCAAAATTGAATTTGAGCTACTTCAAAATGTGCCTTTTCGTTTACTTGAATGATTGACATATTATATTATATTTTATCGAATCGGCTTATATATTTTATTTTTTTATAATAGTGCTGCAAAAAAGCAGACGGCTCGCCTGATGGTAAGCGATAACCGTCGCTTAAATGATAGAGCTATGAGGTAACAAACATATATTAAAATACAATCAAATTGAGAACTTTTTTGAAGTCGGTTGAGTACAAAGTTGCTGTAGAAACACCGGTATACATTAAAATAATCTACATTTTGGGGGAAAACGCGATGTTTTCAAGTAACGAGAACACGACAAGCTCAGAAACAGTTACTTCATTGATGATGTAGACAATAAACGCCTATTGTAGATGTAGGTGTGTCTGATACAATTTTATGGCTGCAATAGGTGCTATGACGCCGTACCGCGCTCCCTGCGTGGTTTCACGACCTTGTATTTTAGTTAGCTGATCAATCGTCTAATAAGAGTGTTGAAATAGCTATTAGACTAACTAAAGACTGAAAAACTATTACTAATCGACGAAAGGTTTTGCGATTGTTATTCATTGATTGATTTTTGTTGTTGTTGTCAGATCATAAAATTATGTAAAACATTTTATTTTATTTTATTTTTTATTTCATTTTATTTTATTTTATTTCATTTTATTTCATTTCATTTTATTTCATTTTATTTCATTTTATTTCATTTTATTTCATTTTATTTCATTTTATTTCATTTTATTTCATTTTATTTCATTTTATTTCATTTTATTTCATTTTATTTCATTTTATTTCATTTTATTTCATTTTATTTCATTTTATTTCATTTTATTTCATTTTATTTCATTTTATTTCAATTTATTTCATTTTATTTCATTTTATTTCATTTTATTTCATTTTATTTCATTTTATTTCATTTTATTTCATTTTATTTCATTTTATTTCATTTTATTTCATTTTATTTCATTTTATTTTATTTATACAAAATAGATCTACGATTGACCATCAACTCGCTCGATGTTAAGCGATGGTGTGGCCGAGGATGGAGCTCGTCGATCTAGAAGATATCAATTCACTCTAGCCTTGAAAATTTCAAGATTATAGGTCTCAAGAAACAGATATATAAGCGATAAATCTGTTAAAAATTGTTTAATTTCAATTGGCAACATTTATTGTCAATACATTGCAATAATGCTGTCATTACGTTGAAATAAGAGTTGTTATAAAATTATAAAAGTACATTCAATAATTTTATATCTAAAATAGGAATATATACCTACCGAGTGTCATGTGCGAGCGAGACATTGGCACCATCCAACTTTGGACCTCAAGTGTGTTTGCGTAGTGAATCTTCTATACGTATAAAGTATTCTTTGGAGATGTCTTAACTTTTTTTTCCTTAGCATATTACAATTAAAGTGAGCACATTTCATACATGATCATATTATTACTTATTCATTATTCAAGATATTCTTAGTAAATATTTGTTACGTCTGTAGATCTTCAATAAGTAATGAACATTATATACAGAAATTAAATACGTTTGATAGGTACATAATTACTGAATATTAATAACATAGTCTGTGTGCTATACCAGTGGATCCCAAACTAGGCGAGGCCTGTGTTTTGGTCACCCTGAAACTTCGGTGTACATCAAGCGAGATATTTGCGCGCGACTACGTCAATTTATATTTATTATATGGCTGAAATAATATAACTTTGATTGTGTGCTCTCGTGCAGGGCAGTAACGAGCTATCGAGCTGTCTGGCGGAGTTCTCCCGTTCTGGGGTGCCTTCGCTGGTGGGCTTCCAAATCAGGACCGTCCCAGACGACGCGCTTGCTTACCTGCTGTGGGCTGAAAGCGAGCAAAACCTGGAACAACATTACGATTGGAAAAGTAAGTGCTCTCTTTTATTTTTAATTTTAACCCCCGGGCCCCGACTATACGTCGGACACTTCATATAACCGCGCATTATTCAGTAAACCTATAGAGATACCATGATATATTAGAGGAACTCAAGATTGATGGGAACCATAGGAGTGACTTAGAAGTTTCCAACAGCCTAGTGGCGAGACCATCTGACTTGCGATCCGCAGGTCCTGGGTTCGAATCCCACGGCACGCACCTCTGTCTTTTCGAAGTTATGTGCGTATTGTTGATTGCCGCCAACTTCAAAACGGTGAAGGAAAACATCGTGAGGAAACCTACATGTCTGAGAGTTCTCAATGATCTTGAAGATATGTGAAGTCTGCCAACCCGCACTTGGCTAGCGTGGCAGACTATGGCCTAACCCTTCTCACAATGAGAAGATGGCCCATTCCCAGCAGTGGGACAGTTTGTACAAACAGGGCTGATAAATAAAAAAATAGGAGTGACCGTTCTGTATGTAGTAAGTACTATCTTATTCTGTGACCTTAGCTTGAATCACTCGGCTGTAAAAAGTAATATTATATTACTTAGGAGGTAGCCTAAACGGCATGATGGATTTTGATGTGAGAGGTGTCCTTAGATTAATCTATACTTCGCAAGTGTCATAGACAAAATTTTTGGGTGTAATATTATATTACAACTGTCATAAAAAATTAAAATTATACCACTTTTTCGTAACCTCGAAGTTTTCCGTAATGAATAATTGGTTTTATCCAAGGATTATCCAAAAGAATGCTCATTGCAAGATATTGTACTGTGGATTTACGCTTACTTTCTCGCAAAAGCGTTCCTTCAACAACAAATCAAGCGTAACGCAAACGTAAATTACATTACGAAAATCACTCTTATGCAGTCGGGTAAGATAAATTATTGCATCAAAAGCTCACGATGAAATCCTTCGAATAAAACTAGTATAGAAATTAAACTCTCGGCGTGTTTTTCTCATTCCTTTAAAGAAAGCATTTAAAACGTTTTCTGGAATAGCGTCAAAGAATTCCGTCTAGTTTTTTAATTCTAAAAATGTCAGAATTTTATTCACCTTTTCCAGTTACAAACGCCCTACTAACATAACTTAGGAAAAATTCTCAACTTAATTTCCAACACAAAAATGTTTGCTGTTTTACTTTCTTTCAACCAGATGCTCAGACAAAATTTAATGTTAATAAATTAAATGTTTAATAAAAATTTAAAGGTAGTATTAACTAAAAATTACGAATGTTTGTGGGCGGCTGCACATGTTAAAAACGGCGTCTTGGCGTATTATACTTGGTAATGTTACTTTATCTATAAAATTTATATATTTAACAGTTGTTTATTCTGTAATAAAAACATAACATCAACCTACTGACATCATAAAAAAATCATATTAAAAAAAGAAAGAAAATATTTTTTATACACCATACACTACAAAAAAAAAAAAAGAAAGATGCATGAGATATTATGCATTTTTATTCCCAGTTTCATTCGTTAATTCGTTCAGTCCTCTTTTTGCTCAAATTCGAAAAAAAAACAAATTATTGTTTTATTGTTTTTATTTTGCCTTTAATATTATAATAAGGAGAAAAAAATGTTTTATTTACTAAAGAAAGAAACGTTTGATTAGATGATAACATTACTAGATTATACCATGTACGGCGCACAGGTTCCTTCACAAATAAGAAATGGTAATAGAAGTTACCAGAAGTAATTTTTCTCGTCTACTTTGCGGGTGAAGTACATACTACAGAATATTGTATGGTAAAATCAGTTGCCCTACTTTTGCGTGCATAAGGAATGGTTTTCGTAAAATGAACAACTAGATAATTGATATTTGTATAACATAATAATTATAGTTTAAAAAACTGAAGCAACCGACTTCTCATGGATGCCATTGTCAGAACTGGACCAAATTGAAATAGGACCACACGGGAAGCACCAGCCTTCAAATAAAAAAAAGAATCATCAAAATCGGTTCACCCGGTCGAAAGGTGAGGTAACAAATATAAAAAAAATACAGTCGAATTGAGAACCTCCTCTTTTTTTGAAGTCGGTTGAAAACAGATGCAACCGCAATTTAATTTACTTAGATCACATTTTTTCCAAATATGTTGTTGTAAAAATCAAACTATCAAACCGATTTAAACGAAATTTCGAAGGAACCGATCGAAAAATATAACCGTTCAAATAGAAAATATATTTTAAATCGGCTCATAAATGACGCAATTATGAGAGCAAACATAAAAAACAAACAACCGAATTGAGAACCATATTTTTGAAGTTAGTTAAAAATGGAGGCCTATAGCCACAAACACTGCATTCTTTGAGGGTCTTATATGATGTTAAATATGCATACGCGATAAATCCGTGAAAATATATTAATTAAAAAAAAAAAAAAAAGTTAGTTTCCTGTGTTTTTTTTTTTATTTATTTTTTCACAGACACTAGGGTCCGTGCCTTTTATGAGCTAATATATGCATTTATAACGAATTACATTTTTTAAGTTATGCAAAAGGAAGACAACATTTTAAGTAAGTAAAAAGTAATTCGTAGGTATTAAAATCGTAGTTATACCTACAGGGAACTCATAAAGAGGGTCGCTAGCTGCTTGACATGGAAATCCCGTTAGATAATCGCATGGTTAAGAGCTCTCTTAAAGGCCGATTGCCCTGAACTGCCCTTAAATCTGTAACGATTTTGCTGAAATTCCGGTGGTGCTTTCTTAAACATTTTGCATGGCAAAAAATAAAAGTTTTTACTTGAAAACGTTTTTAAAAGACGTCACGCCAATGATGGCGAGTAATCGGCGATAAAACGGTGTCGCCGTATGTGTACCATAAATATGGATATACATTAGGAAAACGATATAGTGTTATGTTATCAAGTGGGTAAAGGAGGGTGAAAAATAGGTTTTCGCGATTATTTCTCATTGAAATTAAACAAATTTTAACTTAAATATGAGAAGTGGCAAAATGGTTACATATTGTAATAAAGCATTGGCTATAACTAAGTTTCAATCACTTGCTGAGAGTTGAACCCGGGACTTTTTCAAATGGGCATGCTATCACTAAGCCAAATAGATCGTCAAGGACATAAATAACTAGCGCAATAATGTCACTTACCTACAACTAATACGAAACAAGTTACATAAATATGGGTGGCTTGCCAAGTCGCAATGTCGCTTCCTCTAAATACCTCCTTAACTTACCTACATGTAGTATTATTAAGGTGCGACTCCACTACGATAAAATCAATATATTTACTTTGATGTTACGGTGAAAGATCAAGTCAAAAATACTCGCATCCGGGAACTATGGTACGAGTATGTATCAAAATACTGATGAAAATAAAAGAAGCGAAATACGTGGGTCAGGGTTGTGGCGAAAGAACATATTTTAGTACTAGAGTATTTTCTAGGGTTCTGTCTCCTTTCTATAGGATCTTTACGCTTAGCATCAGGCGAGTGGGTGGTCAGATCAATCGTAGACATTTAAATCGTGAGTTTATCGGTCACTATAAATTGGCCTAGAAGCTACTTAGTCTTGAGCACCGTAGTAAAGTTGCTTGTCTGTCTATATTCTATTGGATTCATTTCGGGGAGTGTGTGGAAGAGCTTCACAACCTAATTCCACCCTCCCCTTTTCACTACAGGATTAGCTGAAAGTCGGCGCATTACCACCCGTTTCTCATTGGAATGCCAAAAATCTGTTTCCTGAGAACTACAATCTTGGAGCTTTCAAGACTAGATTGAATAGATATCTTCTAGATCGAAGAGTTCCATCCTCGGCCACAAGCACAACATCGCTTAGCATGAGGAGAGTTGGCGGTCAATCGTAGATCTCTCTAACATAAAAAAATCTTTAATATAAAAAGTAGTTTAAATAAAGAAAATTGTCTTGTTTGTTACTATGGATTAAATATTACAATTGAAATTTTAATAAATCAATTCCCAACCAATTGAGTTGAATTTTTGCATAAACTTTAGTTTTGATGAAAATTCAACATACTTACATGCATGAAATCACGCCTATTTCTCTTACGGGGTTTTTAATTAATTGCTAATTATGCCTTCGCGGAAACACCGCAGAGAGAGTTCATTCCATATTTAGTATGTATTCAGCCAAAAAGGCTGCGAAAAATGCACAGTAAGCCATTTTCAGAAATCAATTAAAAACGAATGAGTTTGTTTAGCCTTGAGCTAGAAACACAATAACAGAAGCTTTCGAAACAGTTAACTCTATCAAAAACTAGAAACACACTGAAATGAAGTTCAGAATTCCTGTCGTCACGCCTAATTGGACAAATAGTTCTAGCACTAACCTCGCGTACAAAGTTTTTTAGCAATAATTGTTTTCAGTATTATATTTTGACAACCATTTATAACCATAACCCGAGGGGTGTTATAAGTTTTACTTGTGTATCTATGTATCTGTATATCAATGTATGTATGTCTGCCTGTGGCCTCGTAGGTCTCAAATGGATGGACCGATTTTGATCTAGATTTTTTGTTTTGTTTGAAAAAGGTTTTTATTAAGTCTTTTTAGCTATGTTTCATTAAAATCGGTCCAGCGGTTTACATATATACATAAATACATACATACTTTGTGTCATGATAATATTTAAAATTTAAACATTGGTTTTTACCAAATTTTCTGTTTGATTTTTTTATTTATTTATTTGACTTTATGAGATTAATGCTTATCAAAATGTTCTTAAAAATACATAAAATTTATCGACAGTACCGTGAGAATCTTATAAAAGTAATACTTGTGAGATCTTATGACAACGTGAATTAATTTGTTTCATTTTTATAATGAAAATAAGACACTGATAATATCAGCGTAGGAAGACCAGCCACAAGGTGGACAGAAGATAATACAAATGGCAGGAAGACGCTGGATGCGGGCCGCTTCCAACCGGTATTTTTGGAAATCCATGGGTAGGCCTATTTCCAGCAGTGGACTTCTTGTGGCTGAGATGATGATGATCTGACCGGTCCGAATTAATCATTCGAGAACACCTAGTCAAGCTACGCCACGAGCGCTACTAAATAGGTTTTTTCTGCTTGGCTGTTTCAAAGTATTATAAGTATGCATTTACAAAATAAATAGTATTTTATCAGCTATCTGGTTCCCATAGTACAAACTTTGCTTAGTTAAAGGCTAGATTGCGCTATGTTAAAAATATGCTTAAAGCACAGGGGTTTGTCCCGGTGCGGCCATACCTTTAGGTATAAACTTGAACAGCAGCGTAGGTCGATATGGTGGCTTAAAGGTTATTTGTTTACAGTTTAAAGGGATGCTTTGAAATCCCTTCATAAACTGTCTTCTAAATTACTTTTCCTACCATTGTGGAGACTTATATCTTAGAATAAAGTCTGCAACGCAAGGATCTGTCAAAATGGGTTGAATAAACTGTTTTACATTGAATTGATGGTTGGATAATGCTTGGACAAGACTACTGCCGCCCTTGTATTACGGAATATTTTTCGCTTTTGTCTTTTTTGTGCCACTTTCTTATGTGTCTATTATCTTATTACTTTATGTCGTGTCAATAAAATGTCAATGATCTAATTGTCTGTTTTTTTTGTTATAGTTTTAAAGTACTCGGTATCAGTGCACAATAAAAACTTTCTAATCAAATGCCCATTTGTAGTTTAGAATTTTCATTACTTAATTTTGTTATTTCTTAACCTTCTTGGTAATTTTGACTAAGAATTTGTCTAATATATTTTTTTTTATTCTTCTATTAAGACGATTGCATCTAAACTGAAGTAATTTTTATTTCCATTTGCGTTCCGTTGCAACGCGCAGACACAGTACATGCATTTCCGCTTTGTATGATAATTTAGACGGATCACCTCGCAATTGGATATTTTGCTTTAGGGCACGATTCTATTGCTGTATACGGACACGCTACTCTAGTTTCCTTTTTAGCCGACTTCCAAAAAGAAAGAGGTTATTAATTTGGTCTGTATGTTTCCTCACCGATTACTCAATTTACCAATTCTGCATTTGATGATTCTTTTTGTATTTGGTAAACCATACTGCAGAGGTGGTCCCATATAAATTTTATCAAAATCGATGCAATATCGATACAAAATAACTGATAAACATCATCCAAGTGCCTGTATAAAAGTGAACAGCAAGTTGCGTATATATTGTATGCGTATTTTTTTAGTTTCTTATACTATAATTATGAAGTAAAAGTATTTTTAGGCGCACTGAGCATTTTATTTTGTGGGTATTGAATAAAACTGAGCCGTCACGCTAAGCTATGTAACGCTTATTCGGATTAAGTCGGCTCGAGTCGACTAAGATATTTTTATTTAGTAACACCAACTTTTATCCACGATGGAGCTACTTAGAAGAAACCGTTTCACTTTCGATTTAAAATTACCCAGATGATCCTCTACTGCAATCAACGCCCACGCTACGTACGGATGCGTGGTTTAATGACGTCACCAACGTGGCTGCGTTACTCTATAACAACGCCCCTTAACTTAGCTTATCTTGAAGGAAAAATATATGAATTTAACTTAGTTCAAACATCACAATTCACATTTCAACCGGTTTAAATTTAACAGCCGAGCCGAGTCATCCATAATTCAAATGAAGGTGATCCAACTAAATGGACTTCCGCATCGTTTTGACGACCACCAATTTAATTCGACGACTTTAATTTAGAATATTGCGAGTTTTGGGCTTAACAAATTATGAGATAAGTATTTTGTACTTGTCATATTTTCTGTAAAATCAAAGCTGAAATTTACCGAAAATTAATACAGTGTTTTAACATTTAATCAGCAACAGAAAGTTAATTATATTGATAGTTGAGTTGAGTTTCCGGCAGCCTAGTGGTGAGACCGTCTGACTTGCGATCCGCAGGTCCTGGGTTCGAATCCCACGGCACGCACCTCTGTTTTTTCGAAGTTATGTGCGTATTGTTGATTGCCGCCAACTTCAAACGGTGAAGGAAAACATCGTGAGGAAACCTACACCTCTGAGAGTTCTCAACGATCTTGAAGATGTGTGAAGTCTGCCAACCCGCACTTGGCCAGCGTGGCAGACTATGGCCTAACCCTTCTCACAATGAGAAGATGGCCCGTTCCCAGCAGTGGGACAGTTTGTAGAAACAGGGCTGATAAAAAAAATGGATAGTTGAGTTGCAGTCGTGAGGTTTTAAAGTACCTACATAATTAAATTATTGATCAGTTGTTTGCGATATGTATTTTCGTCTGAGGGGGTTCAAATCCTGATAACTATTAGTTCTACGAACAGTAGACTTCGTTAACAACAATTTTTGCAAAATTACATAAGTTGTAAAAAGCCTGTGCTCGAATCAAAAAATCTACATATTTCAAAACTCAGCATGCAGGCAGTTAAAGTTCTGAGGGAGCCGGAAAATTTACATAGGAACTTTCAAATGGCAATAGATGCACATTTTAGACTCATTTGTTTAGTCATCGTAAGCACTTCTTATTGCAGTAATAAATACTTATATGTTAAAAGTTTCGTTTAGAGTTAATTTTCGCGCAGTTTCATTTAATTTTCCCACAATTTACTTCTTCTGTATTGTAATCTAAGTAAAAGCACATAATTACCATTTTAGCCAACGCTTTATGAGTCCTAACCGCACTCAGTTTTTCATAAACATCCCTCTGAAGTAATTTCGACCGCAGGACGGACCCACCCCGCTTACCTTGTCCGAAACGTAAACAGACGCGGGGTCCGTAATACAGAATGTCGGTAACATTGGACGACAGTACTGAAGGTAACATTGGTTGCCGGTACAACGGGTACATTGGACAAATTTAGATATGGTAACAATGAACTACGATAAATTTGGTAACATTGGACAAGGATACACAGGGTAACATTAGGCAACGTTAAAGAGGGTAACATTGAACGACGTTAGATAGGGTAATATTGGACAACGGTAAGAGGGTAACATTGGACGACAGATGAATTTTAACAGTATTTTAAGGTATAAAATTTTATAGATTATAATAAGTGATTTTTATTGTGGTACAAATCATGTTCGCCTAAGTACTTGATCATGAAAGGTAACAGTCAAAGAAACAGTTACTTTTGTTATTATAATAGATAGATAGATAGATGAACTCTTTATTGTACACACCTTAATATTAATAACAAAGGACTTAAATAGACAGGACAAAATATAGCATTTAAGAGACGGCTTCAGGAACAATTTCAAATATTCGTTTAAATTACATAAACAATTATCTTTATACAATATATGTATACAGTAGTCAGAACCTATTTTGTAAATGAAAAACAACTCTGAAGATTTATTGGCAGAGTTTTTGCGAGTTTTGCTTCAAGATATTTTTAATTAATACCTACACATCTTATTCTCAAACAAATTTGTTTATTGACGGAGAGACGTGTGTTTTTGTTTATGTAGGGAGGTATATTTGTTTTGATAGTAACTTTGGAACCGTGATTTATTTATTTATTTATTTGATGATAGGCAAGCAGCAGAAGCTGATGAGCCTATATTCTGCAGTGCAGAAATTTACTGGTTGTCTTTTAGTATAATTTGTTCCTTTTTAATCCATTGATCCAGTTTATTTTTAAAAGAGCTGATAGTTTTTGCCGTGACGACATCTTCAGGCAACCGGTTCCAGTTGTGTACAACTCTGTTGCTTAAAATATGATGTGCAGTATTGGTTTGAGATGGTTCACGCCACAGTAAGATGTTATGTCGTCTGCTTTCCCTTAAGTTCTCTTTTATAGTAAGTATATAGGCTTCTTATGTTAGGCAGATTGTAGAACCCATTCATGATTTTGAAAGTTTCAATCAAGTCACCCCGTAGCCTCCTCTCTTCGAGTGTATATAGTGAGACGCAGAGCTTTCAATCTCTCATTATATGGTTTACGTCGCAGGGCAAATGGCAATTTGGTGGCTTTTCTCTGGACACTTTCAAGTATGTCAATATCCTTCCTAAAGTATGGACTCCAAATTTGGAAAGCATACTCGAGCAGAGGCCAGTCACCGATTTTGCCGCAATTTTTCCGACAACCTGTCGCGAACTATGCGCAGATAACACTTTTCACACGATATTTTATGTACAAACAACGCAAATTACACGTTTATTGCGCACTAATCACGATATAAACAATTTATACAATAATCTAAAATACGACACAATTTCAACACTGCTTTTTCCTCTGAGGGTAGATCGCGAAATTCTTTACTTAATTTACACAATTTATACAATTTTAATATATACAATTTTGTCAGCATGCAAATACGTTTTATATTTGGTGCAAAGAGAAATCAAATCTTGTTTCAGTCATTATCAATACTGGTCAAGGTTCTTATATAACACAGCACAACCATATTTTTTGTCTAACACAACGATATTTTCCTGTCCAATGAATCACCTATTTAATAGAAGACTAGCTGCGCCCCGCGGTTTCACTCACGTGATGATCGATTATGTTGTTTGTTATTGTTTACTGTATCCCACAGGAAATGTAAATTTTTTCGGAATAAAAAGTATGCCAGTCCTTCTACATAGTATAAGTAATAATCCAGCCAAATTTCGTCCAAATTCGTCAAGTAGTTTCGGCGTCCATCGGACACACCGTACAGACAGACAGACAGACAGACAGACAAAAATGTTGAAAATTGCTGTTTTGGCTTCTGTATCGATACTATCGATAGTAACGCATCCTCTAACCAAAATGTTTCAAAAAAATTGAATGTACAGATTTTGACCTGTTACACTCTTATTATATATTAGAAACCATCGGTACCTACAAGTTATTGTTGTGTTAAATTTAATTGAGTTAATTTATTTTGCTTATCACTGACAGTCAGGGACACTGTCAATCAATTCATTCCATTTTATGTCCTCAATTGAAATTGAACTTTCCAACAATGTGGCATAACTAGAATACTACTAATTATTTACTTGACTAAGACCATGACTAGTGCTTATTATTATTTTCAATATTCGTGAAACAATCTCAATACTGGGCACTGGTAAAAGCTCTAGTCGTTCGGTCTCAATACTAAAGAAAAATAAACCTAGAACCGAATCTTTAATGTTGCTAAAGTGGCAAAACATAAAACTAAATATTTCTATTTCACCAAATTGTTAAAGTTAAATAAATGTAGAAAATATTGTTTTTGACGTGACAACGTCTAATAAAACGATGAACGCCGGCTGCACGCACGAAAAAGAATGGCTCATTGTCCCGTTACGCTCATTATCCCGCTACGCTCATTGTAACGTTTGCATTTCATCAATGTTTTGTTATAACGTTGTCATTGTCACGTTAAACTATCGTCCGTAAACCGACTTTACAGACAACCAATTTTTTGTTTGTAATTGTTATTGAAAATAATTTATTATATTAAGTTTACTAAATACATTTAACTTATTCGGTTGTCAACGTCATAGCATACATGGTAGTACGAAATGCAAAGCTATCAGTTTCTGAGTTCGAATCCAAAGGGTATGTTTGGGAACCTATTATAACTAAGCCATCTGTCTGTTCCACCTTTATAAGGCTGTATTTTTCCAACCGTGTAATAAGTCCGGTCGATATATTCATAGATTTATTTATTGTATTGCATTCCGGGTTTTTGCTGACGTGCCAAAATAGAAAGCGGCTTTTTTGCGTGAACAGAGTTGGATCTATATTGTTTTGAAATGATTATTATTTACATAATACTAACCTATTTCTTTATTGCGAGAATAGATTGTTTTGACGAACCTTGTGATTTAAATGACGTCGCCAAGCGTATATTAGGTATACCCAAGGCCCGAAATAAATGAATTGAAATTGAAATTGAATTTTATTATCAAACTAGCATACTTACCGCAACTTTGTACGCGGTAAGTATGCTAAAAGTAAAATTTCACGCGGTTTCAATAATAAAAAAAATAGAATTTTAAACTCTAATCCCTATAACTTGGCACGACAAAGAAGTCATGTAGATTTTATTTTAGTATACTTTCATAATAACGTAACTACTAAAATTAAATTTCGATTTTTAAAACAGAGTCGTGATCGAAGATTAAAAAAAAAAAGAGCGTTTTAAAAAGGGTATCTACAAGCACCTTTCCGGGTTAGCAAAGCAACAGCAATGTCAGTGATGTTGCAGTTGTCCATAGGCGACGGTTATCGCTTACCATCAGGCGAGCCGTCAGCCTTTTTGCTTATCCTATTTTATAAAAAAAAAAAAAAAAAAAAAAAAAAAAAAAAGATTTAGATGCTTACTAACCAGTAAGCAAAATCGATGTGCATGCCCAAATTGAACGTATTATGGAAATAAATAGTACTAATACGTTTGCGTTATGTGGCTCGCCGCCTATCTAGAGAAGATCGAATGGACATAGACATATATTGCTTCAAATCATAAATTACAATATTACATAGAATGAAGTGTACCTGACGATCAAGCTCAATGATCAAAGATAAACGTTATTGGGTCCTTTTTAGGATCGAAAAGTCTCGAATTCGCTTCCCGGCCGAACAGATGTGTTCAGTGTGATATATTAAATGATAAATCTAAATAATATCCGAACTATAACTAAAATAATAATAATAATAAGAGAAGCGAAGAGCTTCGACCAACATCTCAAGAGGCTCTCGCTTGATGGTTGGGTCAAAGGTCAGATACAGAAGGCAGTCATCCTGGACACGGCACGTATTGTCAGGAGATTCCTCTGTCTGTAGCCCCTACCACCGGCAGCTTGAGCCCCGCCCCGCTGCCGGCGGCACCCTAGTTTTAAGTTTTTTACAATATTTATGTTTCTTTTTTATAAGTTTATATTTGTATTCTAAAAAATTTAGTATTAAGATTGTAAATAAATAAATTAGATAATAATAATCTTTATTGTCATAGATACATATGCCATTCTAATGTAGTAGGTAAGTTACAATTATAATGTTCACAATCAAAGTTTACGGTGACTTAATAGAGAGTTCACAGAACCTACACTAAGCAGAGCTTGTATTGTAGGTTTCAGTGTACCTTCAGGGAACAACAATAAAATTCAAGTAAACCGAAGAAAAAAAACTTAATTTTAAATTAATATTAACATTATCAATTACAAAATAAATTTAAGTGCATTCGTTTAATTGAGTGTACTTATGTGTGAGTTTCTGAAGATGTATAAAATAAAATCTTTGTATCCGTCAGAAGCGATGGTAAAAAGATATCAGATTATATAAAAAAAAACAGTACCGGAGCTATATTAATTTGATATAAGTATGTATAATAAAAGAATGCCATATTTTTTATAGTTCAAAAAACTGATAACTACAATCAACTTCAAATGAATTTCATTAACTTGGATTAGATATTTTTCCATTTATTTTGTTTTCAAAACCAAAGTACGGGCCCGATTTTTATAAAATTTTATATAATATAACCAAGAAGTGTGAAAAAAAAAAACATCAAAATCAATTCATAATTGGCGAAGTAATCACGTAACAAACATACATAAAAAGCATACAGTCGAATAGAGAATCTCCTTCTGTTTGGAAGTCGGTTAGTATACCCGACTATATACATAACATCATTTTCGTATGTACACATAACTTTCCTTTTTGCGAAGTCGGGTAAAGATATCGTAAACATCATTCACAAAATACGTACCTAAGTAGCGCGATCTCTTATTTTTTTATGTAACTAAATTGTTACTGCCAATATTGCTGCCGCCGATGAAATTGTTGCTTTAATTCTCTGACAAACGCTGAGCTTTAATTTTGCTCTTCGAATATGAATTATATAAATTTAGAAAACATAAAAGCCCCCGACAAAAAAAAACGGCTGAACCAATTTTGATGAAATATACACTCTCGATGAAATCCACTTTCAAACAAAAAAAAAACTAGATCCAAATCGGTCCTTCCGTTTGAGAGCTACGATGCCACACACACATAGATACTCAGATCCACAGATACACTGATACACTTCACTCCTCAAACTTATAACATCCCTCTTTTTGGGTCGGTGGTTAAAATAGATGGTGTCGTATTTTATGCAAAAACCTGTTTCCTTCATCGGTCAGTTAAACATTTTTCACTCCATCGGTAAATAGTCTTAGTTTTATCAATTTGGACTATTTTGGAGATAAATTTCTTTGTATGTATGATTGGTGGCAAAAACATGACACGGGCTCGCCCGTCATATCACACCGCAGTCCTCTTTTGTTCCTATTCAAACCCATCCGCAAAACAAGATAGAGTTTCCCTATTGTTTCCTCAGTAGTGAATGTAACTATTCGAATATTTTGACAATCGACCAATGAATATTTTGACAATCGACCAATGAATATTTTGACAAGCGAACATTGAATATTTTGATATTCGTATATCAGTCACAAAGGTTCACCCGCAGCAACTTTTTTTAGATATAAAATTATTGAAATCATTTTTGACAAATACTCTTCCTTTGGTTTCATAAGAACACTATTTACATTTTTATATCTGTTATTTTGACCAAAATAAACGTGTAAACGTCAAAATTTCCACGCTTAAACATTTATTTTAGTCATATACACCACCCAGGTACCTATTTTGAACTACTTTCTATGTTTTGGGATTTTCCCCAAAATTGTCTAGTCTAGAAGCAAAATGAATGTATGTAAAAAATCTCTGTGACTGTTCACAGAGATTTTCTTTTACATTATAAAAATCTACGATTGACCACCAACTCGATGGTGGCCAAGGATGGAGATCGTTATCAAGAAGATTCACTCTAGCCTTGAAAATTTCAAATTAATAGTTCTCAGGAAACAGGGAATTCGATAGGATCTTCTATTCATATACAATAGGGATATGCTATTTTTTTATTTGGTCATATTAAAGCTTACCACAAAGAAATCCATTCCACATAAACACAATACTCACAAACACAACACACAATATCTCAAAAACAGGAAGTAAAAGCATTTTAATTTCAGAGAGCACACGATCGCGATGACGTCGTGCAGCATGTTCGCCGTACAAATTCAATACAAACTATTGTTTTAAGACAGGAACAGAACATCCCTCCCCTTAATACTATCTTGAAAGTTTATTATATAATATTAGAATAGAAGGTTATCAATTAAAACTAATATTCCTATGAAATAAAATGTTATGCATTCCTTATTGTACACGGCAGTACTGGACGGGTGTGTACGCATCATGGGTGCTAGTCGGTATTCCTGCTAGTCCTCTAGTAGACTGGTAATGGAATAAAGTCGATGATGCTCCTATTTATTATCCACAAAATTTAAAGTTAATTTTATTTGATTAAGTATAAATTTAGAAGTTTCCGGCAGCCTAGTCGGGAGACCGTCTGACTTTCGATCCGCAGGTCTTGGGTTCGAATCCCACGGCACGCACCTCTGTCTTTTCGAAGTTATGTGCGTATTGTTGATTGCCGCCAACTTCAAACGGTGAAGGAAAACATCGTGAGGAAACCTACATGTCTGAGAGTTCTCAATGATCTTGAAGATGTGTGAAGCCTGCCAACCCGCACTTGGCCAGCGTGGCAGACTATGGCCTAACCCTTCTCATAATGAGTAGACGGCCCGCGCCCAGCAGTGGGACAGTTTGTATAAACAGGGCTGACAAAAAAAAAGTATAAATAGTTTCTTGTACGGATATTATTAAATTTAAATAAATTTATTCTGTTCCGCGTGTTTAACTGTGTTCATGAAATTCTTTCTTAGTGGACTCTTCATTTCAAGTAAAAAAACTTCCAAACATGTCTCTGTCTTTAGTGATATCAGCCTGGCTATTATGTATTCCCAGGGTGAAAGTTGGTAAGCCAGTCAAATAGCCAAGGCTTTGGTTTTTAGGCTACATCAGTGCAGAGAGCTGTTATAAGGTGACGTGTATGTGTGTATGTAAAGGTATATGGTATATTTATTTCAGGCACCGCAGTAGCTCTTACAATCTAATTTTAGATTTTTACAATTGACATGGTGTATCTATAAGTCTATTTGTGGCACTGTAGTCCAAACTAATAAACCGATTTTAATTTAGAAGCGATTTACGCCTATTTTAACCGACTTCCTAAAAGAAAGAAGTTATCAATTTGGCCTGTATGCTTTTTTTGTATGTTTGTTCACGTATTATTAGGCTAATTGTGCATTGATTTTGATGATTCTATCAAAATCGATGCAGTACTTTGTTTTTTATAACAAAATAACTGGTAAAGTATCATCCAAACAACTGTAGAAAAGTGAAAAGTGAAAGTGAAGTGAGTATTGAGTGTGAAGTGTGTTTAGCGACTTGCTAAAAGTGAATAGCAAGTCGCGTGTGTACGGATAGGTATAGGCGACTTGCTATTCACTTTTCTACAGGCGTTATACATATTGAGTATTTTGAAGTCGTTTTTTTTCAGTTTTTTAAACTATAATTATGTATTATTGAAATTAATCTATTAGCAATCAATCTTGGAATTTTCAACGCTAGAGTGAATAGATATCTTCTAGATCGACAAGCTCCATCCTCGGCCACACCGTCGCTTAACATCAGGCGAGTTGGTGGTCAATCGTAGATCTATCTTCTATAAAAAAAAATGCAGTAGCTATAAAGAGAAAGCTGAAGATCGGGCTGAGTGGTGTTTAATGGTAAAGGCCGATGCCCAGCAGTGTACTAAATTAGATAATAATTATGATGAAGTTACTTAAACATTTTATTCTATACTAGTTATGCCCTTTGGATTCACCCGTGTATTAATGAAAACCGATTGGTGATGATGATGATAAAATGTAGGTAATGTCCGCGTCTCCAGACTCTCAGCTATCTCTGTATCAAATTTCATAAGAATTGGTTCTAATTTTATGCGTTTAGTCTTGAAAAGGTAACAAACAGACAGTCACTTTCACTTTTGTAATATTAGCTAGAATAATAAATATTTTAGTTTTTTTATTATTTCTATGTTCGTTAACGTGTATAGCGAGGTGTCATATATACATATACATATTTTGAGACAAACAAAATTGATTTGTCCAATTTTGTCACACTATACAAATTTAAATTTGAAATTTGAATGGAACACATTGTCAGATTTATTATTGTTTTCTTAGGTCTGTGTTTTCAGCAAATGTTTTCGCTAAATAATTCATCTCTCTTGTGTACGTTCGATTCATTCAACATCATCATGATCTCAGTCATAATAAGTACACTGCTGGACTTAGGCCTCCCCCACGGACTTTTTAAAAGACCCATTGGAAGCGTTTCGCATTCAGCGTCTTTCCCTCCACTTTTATGAGGTCTTCTATCCATTTCGTGCCTGGTCTTCCTATGTTGCGCTTGCCGATGCGATCATTCATTCGATTCATTCGAATGATTCGAATTAATATTATTGTCCATCACTACAGACCCCTCACCAGGAGTATAGGCTTTGTTGTTTCGGTGCTACTTATGATTGTTAAACCTGCACATGAGTTAGGATACTAACAATGCCGCCGGGTCCGTGGAAGAGTTTCAGTGACGCACCCATGGGCCCGGCACACACAGGCGCCGAGACGAAACACCCCAGGGTATACCGGTTGACTGGGCTGGACTATCCGGCACACCGGTCAACTGGGCGGGACTCCCACATAACCACGCAGCCTCCCCCGGGGCGCAGTGGTACCCATATAGGGTTTCCCCTGGGTAAAAAAAGAAAAGAAAGGATACTAACAATGGAAAAGATTGCGTGGTTTGTGTTTTAAATCACGGTCAGAACGGTGAATATTCTGACGATACAAATATCACACGGTCTAGATTAAAAGCTTTATAAGTATTTATTATTAAAAGCTGTATGGGAACAAACATATGTACATACCCATATATACCCAAATAGGGTAACCTATCGATAATCCGAAATACGTTTGTTCGATCACCGTCCATCTCACTCGCGAATACTAACATTTTTGAAATTAAAATTGAATATAAATTTTGAAAACAAATTGAACATGAAGTAAAAGCATGCCAAATCTATCAGTTCTCAGCACATTCAAGGATAAAACATCTTTAACGCCTTTGAGTATTTTGGCTTTATATATCTTGGCCTTATATATCTTGGCCTTATATATCTTGGCCTTATATATCTTGGCCTTATATATCTTGGTGTTGCACTTTCTAAACACTTAGCGTCTTACACAGACTTCAAATACTAGGAAATCTGTGGCGACTTACAGCGTTTCTCGACGTGTCGCGATTGAAACAAGTCGGGACCTTACTTGAAGCTTGAAGCAAGTGAAAACAAGTCGGGACTGACTTGAAGCAAATGAAAACAAGTCGGGACCTTACTTGAGGCTTGAAGCAAGCAGAAACAAGTCGGGACCTTACTTGAAGCTTGAAGCAAGTGAAAACAAGTCGGGACTATAACAAGGAAATACATGCAAAACAAGTGGGGACTTACTTGATGCAAGTGAAAACAAGTTGGGACCTTACTTGAAGCTTGCCACGCAGAGCTGGCGAAAACCTATCTACTTACAATGCATCATTGGTTAATAAAGAGTAATTATACGTAACATCGAAGTACCTCATGACGTCTGTAAAGCCCTTCAAAACTAACATAGCCTCAGCTCATCACTGACGCCATCATTGCCAACTTTACGTTAGCAACAAGGCCAGCATTATTTCCATCGATAATTATTCAAACGAAACTTGATTTTAGTGCAGCATATCTATTTCCAGCCATAATTAAGTAAATGGAAAGGCGCGTTTGCTTCTCGTTAATCAATTTACCTTTTGACTTCTATCGAAAATTTATTACCATGTTTCTTTGAGATATTTCGTAGGCATGCGGGTTCTATCGGGGAGACTGGGGGAATCATGTTGAGATAATAAATAAATGTTAGTTAAGTATTAGAAGCAAGAAGCCACAGGAGCTACGAGAGTAAAAGTTTAATTTTTTCGAGAAAATTCGACGTACGTTTACAAACTTATCAGAAGAAAGAACTTAGAACTGTAATTTGCCATGCGTTTACTTCATATTATGTAATGAGTATAACTTCACCATAGATAAAATTTCACTGATAATAAAAATATTAAAAAAAAACTTGAAATAAAAAATAAGAAACTTTAGTTTTTGAACTTATTTTTAGGGTTCCGTACCCCAATAGGAAAAAACGGAACCCTTATAGGATCACTTTGTTGTCCGTCTGTCTGTCCGTCCGTCCGGGTGTCAAGACCTTTATCTCGGGAACGCGTGAAGCACGCAGATCCATAGTATCTTGCTGCAAAAAGAAAAATAAAGATTCTAAGTTTTCGAAAAAAAAAGTTACAGCCGAATATATCGTTAAAAACGCACATTTTGACACTCACAACGGAATCAAAACCTATGGAGTACTTCCCGTTGACCTAGAACAATGAGGCAATAAGCATTGTGTTAGTGTACACATATAGGAAAAAATCCGAAAACTGGAAATGTTTAATTTAATCACAAAAAAAGTGTCTTTTTGCAAGGAATGAAGGTCCAAATTTTAAAGTGAATTAACCGTATCATGTAGGGTATCATATGAAAGAGCTTCAGTAGCATAAGCTAAAACAGGGTTTTAATTTTTTTACGCTGTATATTTTTCGGTTTATGAAGGAAAATAGAAAAAAATATATGATTTTCCCCTTTTATCTACTAGTTTGTACGGAACCCTCGGTGGGCGAGTCTGACTCGCACTTATCCTGTTTTTTTTATTTATAGTACGAGTATTTTCGGGTTTTTGATAAATGAACATATGCATACATACATATGTACATACTTAGATACTTACATACATACATACATAGCGATCAACAAACACATAACCTTCCCTTTGCAACGCCGTAATCGGGTAAACAATTAGTTTCATGACTTTGCCGGGATATATCTCGCAAACGGTACGCTTGACAAAAACATGATGTACCAAACCTTACCTTTATTTTAAAATCTCTGATCACACATGATGGGGTGGGGCAAAAAAAAATTGTTCTTGTCTTCGTAGGGGCCGTCATTTTCAATTTAATATGACGTCACATAGCCAACCAGCGGACAAATAAGACACTTCAAACTGCAACTCATTAGTCAAATTATGATAAGTAGTTTAAAAGTTATGAGGGAACAGATGAACTTACATACATAAATACACACATACCGGTCAAAAACATAACCTTCCCTTTTGCTTCGCCGTAGTCGGGTAAAAAACAATAGTCAGTAATATAATTCTAGCTAGTTATTATGAAAGTGTAGATAGGTATATATCTACACGGATTCAATTTCTCAATGTAATCGCGCCGGGGTAATTACGAGCGGTAATTCTCCTTTTATTGCTGTTATCAGTCATCACCGACGCCGACGGTGCGCGGCCGCGGTGGTCGATATCCACCACCCACGACACCAACTTATTCGTGCAGTTAGATTTATCTCTATGGCAGTTAGTGGATTTGTTTCTAAAATTCTACGGCAATTGGATACTTGTCCTGTTTGCCTCTTCGTCGTTTTTGTTTTTATTTAACGTCAACAGAGTCCTGGTCCCGGCTGGGGATGGGGACACTTGATTCTAACAAAAAATATCTCTTTAAAGCGTGTGACAATCAGATCCATAAATAAAAAAAATGTTTAAGGGTTTTGGCACACCTACAGTTTTTATTAATACTTTTTAAAAATATTTTTGAATTACCTATCCATCGCCACCCCACATCATGTGATAGACGAGAATAAAGTAACCCTTAGGTAAGTACTTCAAGTATGTAAATAGGGAGGTACTTTCAATTTTTTTTAACAATTTATTATGCCACTTTTTCGGCGTAATTAATACATATACCTGTAATAAATTACAACTTTCTAACAGTTTTTGAACAAAGCCGCGGAAGAACAAACAGACGGAAGGACGTAGTGAAAGTATAAGGATTCCTTGTCGACTAGCTAAAAAAAATATAATTGTAATTCCTTTTTTTCGACCATTTTCAAATATAACTTTGCTGACTGCTCCTTCCCTCTAGTTATTACAGTTACTACCTGTTTGCACGTGCTGTGATTTATGTCTGTTTATTGTTCGGCTGAGTAGGTACTATACATAAAGTTTTTTTTTTTGTATTGACCGTTAAGCTTGCCTGATGCTAGGTAAACGATGACTTATATATAATCAGAAGTACATTTGTTTAATTACTTGACCGAATTCGTATTTAAAAACGAATCTCTAATTATATTTGTAACTTCACACATTCTTCATTCAGTTAGTCAAAGAAATGAATTAACCGACTACATAGTAGGCCAAAGACATATTTAAATTTCGCACATCAATATATTGGACGAGTTCTTTCAATTTTCAGTGGTAAATGAAGGTTTAGCTGAGGATGGAAATCTCAATCTATAGGTAATCTAATACCTTTAAACGAGCGATTCTTGTATATACTTATATATACTCGTAATATGAATTTCGGAAACGGCTCCAACGATTTTAATGAAATTTGGTTTGTAGGTAGATTAGGGGACCATAAATTGATCTTGCTAGGTTTCATATTTAGTGAACCCGGGTTTGCTCGTATTTTCAGTCATAAAAAATCCGAGTGGATCTCGGTCGCCAAGGTACTTATAATTTAATCATTATAGTTTACAAAACTGTAGCAACCGACTTCTCATGGATGCCATTGTCAGAACTGGACCAAATTGAAATGGGACCACACGGGAAGCACCAGCTTTGAAATAAAAAAAAAGAATCATCAAAGTCGAATGTTCTGAGTTTTTGACTGTTTTTTTATGTTTGTTACAAACATTAAAAAAACAGTCAAATTGATAACCTCCTGCTTTTTTGAAGTCGGTTGTAAAACGGACTTCAAAATGCGCAATTTTGGTTTTAAAATCCAAACCATTCAGCCAATTTTAGTGAAAACTTCTATGGAACCAATATGAAAGTAAGTATATCCTTAACATAAAACATTGGCATAAAAGAAAAAAAAACAACAAAAATACAGCTGAATTGTGAACCTCCTTCATTTTGAATTAGGTAAAAAGATACAGATGTTACACAGGAAATAAGGTTTAATATTACAAAAATCGAGGCCCTATTGAGAAATATATGCATAATCGCACATAAATAAAGGCGAAAACCTACCCTCTTTCTCTTATAGCCGGGTATAGTCATGGAATAGGTATAGAACAAATAAAATTGCAAGAATAGTTAAAGCTGTACCTAATTATTAGTAAGTCGGGTCAGGCAGGGTCGGCTTGCGTGAGTTGGCGTGAGCCCTGGTGGCGTGCAGTAAATATGCCTCATCGATGTTACCTCACCCTGAGGCCTATCGCTGTAACACTTTGATTTTATATTTAGATAATTATTATACACATAATTATAGTTTCAAAAACTGAAGCAACCGACTTCTCATGGATACCATGGTCAGAACTGAACCAATGGGACAACACGGGAAGCACAGCTTTCAAATAAAAAAAGAATCATCAAAATCGGTTCACCCAGTCGAAAGTTCTGAGGTAACAAACATTAAAAAAAATACAGTCGAATTGAGAACCTCCTCCTTTTTTAAGTTGGTTGAAAATATCACCACATTTCTCACAAATACCAAAAATCCGTGCACGATTCCGCTTTCCCGGTCGCTCGATTTTTCTTGAGGAATTAAATTTCCATGTTTTCTGAGAGCTACATGGAATTTTTAGGAATTAGAATTTTGTGGAATTTTAGACTGAATAAATTTTTTATACATAGACATCGACCTGCCATCCCCATGTTTCTTAAAAGATATTTCTGAACGAGGGCCATATAGGTACTATACATAATAGGGTACAGGCAAATAACAGGGATAGTCACATTTTTTTTTTTTAGAATCATATGTTTGTCTATGGTATATTAAATTACAATCATTAGAATTCATGTCAATTAATTATGACATTCCCTGTTCTTTGCCTGTACCCTTCATTATATTATACCTATATTATCCCGGCACTGAACCAATTTTTATGCCACCTCTTTCACAGTCAGACTGTGGAATGAATTAATCAATGGAGATCAAGCTTTAGAAGGATCTTAAACATATTTAAAGAGGGATCTTTAAATTATTTTTAAGATCCTTTTAGTTGTAAAAGCACACTATTTGAATTATTGTATTGTCAGCCCTGTTTTTTTATACAAACTGTCCCACTGCTGGGCGCGGGCCATCTTCTCACTATGAGAAGGGTTAGGCCATAGTCTGCCACGCTGGCCAAGTGCGGGTTGGCAGACTTCACACATCTTCAAGATCATTGAGAACTCTCAAACATGTAGGTTTCCTCACGATGTTTTCCTTCACCGTTTGAAGTTGCCGGCAATCAACAATACGCACATAACTTCGAAAAGACAGAGGGGCGTGTCATGGGATTCGAACCCAGGACCTGCGGATCGCAAGTCAGACGGTCTCCCGACTATTAAAACACTATTTAAATGATTCCATGTAAATAACTTTCATTTCAATATACTTTCAATTTTTTTTTGTCTGTAGGTATACCTACTATTAACATTATTTTATTTCATAAGCACAATACAAATTATATTGTATTACACTTGGACAATAATATTTACTATAAATTATCTGAATTGGAATATAATTCAAAATTTGTATAGGTATAAAGAAAATCCAAACAATACATACCGATCAAGTAACGAGAAGGTACTAATTTGCAAAGCTTAGCTTACAAAGCTTTATACACTAATTTTAAAGCATGTTTTAGTTATAAAGGTCACTATCCGTGCCACCTATCTTACATGGTTGCCTGGAAGATCGCTTTAAGCGATAAGGCCACCTATTGAAAAATTTGCCATAGCAATATTGTCATTTTAATAATTATGATTGTACAAAGTGGTATTTTAAGAAAGAGTTATCTATCTATCTACCTACTCTATTAAGTTCAGCGTAACTAGTTTTGAACAGGAAATGGCTCACAAGTTACCGCAGGAGCTTACTTGGCTACGTGATAGATTGCAAACTGTAGTATAAGTTTGTATTGCATCATTGAACCGTTCATAAGTATCTTAAAACTTAACAATATCTATCTCGAAAACTACTAAACAGATTTTGATAAAACTTACACTGTTCTCTGAGCTAACACTTTATTCATTAAAAAAATAATTACTGCAAAACATTTTCTATTTCAGTATAATTCGTGGACAAATATAGAGGGTCTAAAAATCCGACGAATCGCTTCGAGAAAAGATAGTCCCGGCCGTACCCGCTGGCTCACATGGCGGGGGCACGGCTGTGCCCCCAGATAATATACATATTACATACCCATATGACATTTGGCATATTCGCTTAGAAACATTGTGCAAATCTAACAATATTACATACATACATATCGAATGAATAATCTTCTTCTTTTTTTTTTTTGAATTCGTTTAAAAACACATCATCATCATCATCGTAAACGGATATTGTTTTGTGAGAAAAAACAGATTTCCCTGTTTTAAAGAACATTGCATTCGATTTCACATCAGCACTAAAAAATATCCGCATTAAATAAGGTCTAAAGCGGCAATCTTTTATTTTAACTTTAAACACGATTAAAATAATTTTGATTTTCATAATAATTCGATACTACGAAATAGTAAGTAGTATATAAGTATTACTTCTTAATCTAAATTAGGCTTTAGACGCGGCGACATAGAGTTTAAATCTATAAGATCGTCATTGTTGTTAAAAGAGTATCGGTCAACTCAGAACACTTTGTTCGTGAATTTTGTTTACTTTGGGCCTTACCGAAAAACGTTACTTAACTTTAACCAACGTCTTAAGTTATCTGTCTTCTTTCCGCAAGTGTCATTACGTGTCAGCCAGAAGTTGACAAAATATGTTAAGCATTGCTTAAAGTTAAGTAACGTTTTCCGGTAAGGTAGTAAGTGTCCAAGTGATAATATCGTCATTGCATCAATTACTCTGCAAGCTTCAATATGAAAGTGCACTCAAAAATAAAATAAATAAATATTGGTGGACATTTCATACAAGACACACAACTAGATGGCTGATAGAATACCATATATATATATATTTGTAAATACGTACTTAAGATACTTAGAAACACACACCAAACATGAATGCTCATCACACAAATGTTTGGCTTGAGCGGGCATCGAACCCATGACCTACAGCTTAGCAGGCAGACATACTACCAACTGAGCCACAAGGCCAGTCGACAAAGGAGCACGCATAAAATGAAGGAAACGCGGAGTGTCATCGAGAGCTTATGAGCAAACTTGAAGATGGAGTTTGTAATTTCGATGGCCTCCGGATGAGATCAAAAGTTCGAGAAATGAAACTGAAGTGGATAGGCAAGACACGTTACCAGTAGAGTTAGGCGCAGTGGTTAGTAGAACTTCATCGGAAAATGGGAAGTGGTGAAATTTATATTGCAAGATTTGATTGTAGATACCGGAACAGGTGATTAAAATGCTTGTAAAAAGTGGAATTTCAGATATTTTCTTATTTGTAATAGACTTGCGCTGGACCGGACGATGTGGGCCACGGCGGAGCGCTCTTATCTTGAAGAAACCGATACAACACGAACCAAGATCATCATGTAAATAGTTTGAAACGTGTAATAAAATTTTAAAATGACATGACATGGATTCAGAGTCCTCTGGGATCACAATCACTACATGACATTTGAGTCGTCAGAATTTAAAATAATATAAAATTACTTCAGTATTGTCTCAGACAACCCCTGCAAAGTACATTGAAACATCAGGCTTTAATCAATTAAAATATTAATGATATAAAAATGTATAAAGTGTCAATGATTAATTAAAATTCCAAAAAGCCAAAAATGTTATTCCGAAGTCAAACATCATTATGATTATTTTAATATATTTATTTTTGTTTAATTAGAAAGAAAGGAAAATGTTTCGTTGTACCAGTATCAACAACTCTGGATATAACGAAAGAAAAATCCAAACCTAAACAAGATTATTAATACAAAATAGCCATAGGGAATAATTAATTGGGTATTTATTTATCAGCCAAAAATGCCCAGTAATTAGGTACATAATATGAACAAGGTACTGGATCTATACAAAAAAGATTGCGTAGGTATTGGTCTATAGTAAGTCAATGTTTTTGCTAAAACTATAGACGAAAGCTCATTAGTAGAGACTCAATAAACTATACGATTTCAAAACAATTCGCTATTTATCCTCTAATTAAACTGTATACAAAGCAACTGTTCACAATATTGACAGAACATTCTAGGTCTACTAACACATAGACACATTCGCGTCTTTTAATCTGAGTACTTAGTTGTTTTGTTTACCAGAAACTAAGAGGAAAAAGTTAGTACTCGTATTATGCTTATATAATTATGAGATAACTATTTACTTTTTCTTAAGCAATTAAGATTCATGGTTGCCTGGAAGAGATCGCTTTTAGCGATAAGGCCGCCTTTTGTTGCACTAGTCTATTTAAGTTCTTTGTTATTACTTTTAAGGTGTGTACAATAAAGAGTTCATCTATCTATCTATCTATCTATCTATCTATCTAAGATTCCAGAAAAAGGTGAAATTAGGGAAGATAAACGCCGGAGGAGTATTCCGAACCTCTGCTTTTCTCACTTTACTATAATACTTAACTTAGTTTATATTATTATGTTAGGTATCCATATTAAAAGAAAAGCAAAATACTCGACTGGAGAAGAGCGATTTTTTGCAGTCTAACTTACGTATTCATTACGCTTTATATGCTGCTGAGTGTCCGTTTTTTGTGAGAAAGTATGCGCAAAGTCGTTTTTAAAGGTTATAAATGCGCAAGGTGCAGAACTAATTTTTGCAATCCTGCAGATCCCATGGATCCAGAATATTGATAAAGATAAAGATAATTTATTTGCATACAACACGAGAATTTTATACAACAAGTGCATAAAAGATGTTACACTAAATTTAGTCGCTTAAAATCATGTTGTGCCGATTAGGCGTGCAAATGGCAGGTAGACAGCATTATGCACAAGCGAAAAAAATAATAATTTGTTATTAGATTAAAACAAAAACAAAAAATATATAAAATATAACAAAGCAGAAGCAATAAAAGATACACTTAATTAATGTCAATAAAATTAAAATTTGTCATTTAAAAAATCATTGATAGAATATTATCACTTCGGCAATAACAATGCCTTCAACTTTTTTCTAAATAAATTACTATTCTGGTCTCTTATTGACTTAGGAATCTTGTTGTTAATCACTCATCACCTCGATTTCGTATGCTTGCGGGATTGAGAATTGATGCGGGTTTGGATGCCCTAATTTTTTCCATTACCTTACCGGTTGAACCTAAACAAAGGCCTGTAAGAAGGAACAAACGAAGTCCATTTGCAATTGTAACGAAAGAGTTGAAAGAAAAAAACTACACACAAAATGTAGTGATTTCATTTCAATTCGTTTCTTACTTTCTTTAGGCCTTATTGAAGCCTATTGCTTATTTATAAAGTTGATCAATCCCTTTGAGTTGGTTCACAGTCGATTCCTTTCAATTAACTGCTTTGATGCGGGCTATGAGCGATATTTCTTTTGTCATAAAAAATGCCTTAAGTGGAGGTGAGACTTCACTTGCGAAGTGTTTTCCATTAATCACCAATTTTATGCGGCTCCTATTAAGGCTTCTTTTATTTTTGTTCTATTGAGAATCTGAGAAACATTATAAATAACGCGACGGTGTGGCCGAGAATGGAGCTAGTCGAACTAGAAGATATCTATTCACTCTAACCTTGAAAAATCCAAGATTGTAGGTCTCAGGAAACTGAGATGGCGGCAAATAATTCCATTCTTGTGCAGTACCTACGCAACAAGAATGTGGATCGATATCGCTGAGTACGATTTTTTGGCATTTCAACGAGAAATATGTGGTAATTCGCCGACTTTCTGCTAGTCCTGCAGTGAAATGGGAAGGATAGAATTAGGTCGTGAAGCTCTTGCGCACATAACTATATAACTTTCTTAGTAATACCACGAAAAGTGCTCATATTGACTAATAATTATAGTTTAAAAAACTGAAAAAACCGACTTCGAAATACGCACTTACTTGGATGATATTTTACCAGTTATTTTGTTATAAAACCCAAAGTACTAAACCGATTTCGATAAAATTTATATATGACCACCTCTGAAGTTATGACCTACCAAAAAATCATCGAAATCAATGCGCAAGTGACGCATCCAAAAAAGATATAGTCGAATTGATAACCTCTTCTTTTTGTGAGTCGGTTAAAAATTAACCCAAACCCATTCATGATTCTCCGTTACACAGCACTCGTGACCATTAATCGGATTCCATATCAGGATCTCGTAACCTTAGGTAAATAAAAAAATCTTAATTGTATTTTATGCTGTCACAAATCTTATTTTTACTGAATATAGAACACATAATAGAAATTGTCATTTTATTTGGAATTTTTATCGAAATCATTCGGCATTACACACCATGAAATTTCCTAATCGTATATTTTATAATCAAATTACTATGCGATTATAAAATATGCGCAGGACACTGTGTGAACCTAGCATAACGATTCCATATTTAACCAATTGTGATAAATCGTTTCAAAGTTATGTGGGTACAGAAATACACATGAGCATGCCCAAACTTATGGCTTGAAATCATGGCGTAGCCCTTTTCCATCATCATTTGCAAAACTATTGAAACTTATGCATCTAAAAGATAATATTGAGTTCGCATACCCGATTGTCGTTTTTTTAATAGGTATATACAAGTTTTTTTTTTTTTTTTTTTTATTGACGATAGGCTTGCGTCTGTGTGCTTGTGCATGTGATTATATCTATTCGGAATCTGAGAAACATTTGAACGCAGCATCTTAGATTATATCTATCGGTAGATCTACGATTGACCACTAACTCGCCTGATGTTAAGCGACGATGTGGCCGAGGATGGAGCTCGTCGATCTAGAAGATATACATTCACTCTAGCCTAGAAAATTATTAAATATATATTTTATATAAAAATATTATTTATCGCTATACATATCACGTTTGTTAAGAAATTCAGCATTGCTCGACGTCGCACAAAAGGCGAAAGTTAAACAAAAGCTGTACCAAATAATGGATTGACGCAAACGGGTGTCGGTATCAATCTCGTGGAAAAATCTAATGGATTAGGTTCCACCTGTCCATTGCTACCATTGTGTGGTTAGCCTACTGTCTTACTTTGTGCGAGATACTCTGGGAACATATTGGAAAGGTTCTAGTCGTAAATCGTCTGTCTCGCTCGCGCGTATTAACATTTTTAGGGGTCCGTACCTCAAAAAGAAAAAAACGGAACCCTTATAGGATCACTTTGTTGTCCGTCTGTCCGTCTCTCAAGACTTGTATATCGGGAATGCGTGAAGATATCGAGTTGAAATAAAAACCATATACGCAGATCCATAGTTTATTTTTTATTGTTATTATTCAATCAATAGTCATTATATAGTATTAATACACATAAAATCCGAAAACTGATTTTTTTTAATTTAATCCCAAAATAATAGGTTCTATGCTAGGAAGGAGGGTTCAAATTTTAAAGTGCCTTAACCGTATCATGTGGGATATCAGATAGAAAAACTTTATTAGCACAACCTAAAACAGATTTTTAAATATTTTTACGATGTATATTTTTCGGTTTATGAAGAAAAATATAAAAAAATATATATAATTTCCTCCTATTATCTATTAGTTCGCACGGAACCCTCAGTGGCCGAGTATGAGTCTGCCGAGTCGCACTTGTCCGGTTTTTTTAAGATCTGTTCGAAGAGTCTGTTCGAAAAGATAACTATACTTAATGTTACTGTTCTTATTTCATTATTTTGTTCGACTAGCAACATAATTTACGTCAGTTCCCATTTTTTACCATAGTTGTGATAGTTACGAAGATAGTTCGTAACTCTACGAAAAATTTGTCACGTATACAAAATTTCATTTTTATGTAGAAAAATCCATGAAATAAATTGTTGTATTCCTTTAAATTATTTGAAAGTATACATAAAGTAGACCCTTGAACCAAAAAAATGTTTGAAAGTGAAAAATATAACTGTATTGAGCAGCATTCGTGAAACTCCATCAGGGCTTCTCGCCCCTTATCCCGCAGTTTCAAGATGAAAATCTTTAACCAGTCCTCTGCGTAGGATGTCAAAATTTGCAGGTCGTTTTAAGACGAAGGGAATATTAATCGTAAAGCCGTATGCTTAAAGACTTATTCAGCTCGAATTTCCGTGCGGTAGTTACGGTAAAAATAAAACCCTCAAAGTAGGATTTTTTGCCTTTTTATAAAGATAGTAATCATATGAATCAAAATATTTAATCTGCAATACATGATTCACTATATTTACCTCGTTTGAATAATTTAATCTAACATTTACTGGATATTAAAAGTTTTACATAGAATTTAGACGTAACATCCGTACTCAGCGATATCGATCCACATTCCTGTTGCGTACTGCGCAAGAATGGAATTCTTTGCCGTCTTCTCTGTTTCCTGAGACCTTCAATCTTGGATTTTTCAAGGCTAGAGTGAATAGATACCTTCTAGATCGACGTGCTCCATCCTCAGCCACAACGTCGCTTAATATCAGGCGAGTTGGTGGTCAATCGTAGATCTATCTTGTATAAAAAATAAAAAAACATCGCATTTTTTTCTATCGAAAATATAATTTCGTCCAGGATAAATCCTTAAGAGTACTGTTTTCGCGCGATCTCCCTTAAAAATAAGACAAAACTGTTTTCTACTCACTACATTAACCAATTTCGATAAATTCTTTTTTGATCTGATTAAAAACATAAATATCCTTTGCGGTTAGCTTTCTTCAATTTTTTTTTTTTTATAATTCCGAAGTTCAAAAATTAAATTTGTGACTTTTGAAACAAGTAACCCGTAACGGCATATCCATTTAGGCATCCAAGCATTAAAAAAAAATATCGATATCGGATCGATCTCCAGTTGTATGGAAAACGTATAATTTTCTGGCAAAAGATAGCGCGATAACGATTCTCTTAACTCTAAAATACATTAATTTGCTATAAAATTGTTGATTAAGCAGAGAATTAAACTATAATGTGATGTTCTATACTCCATTAAATTTTTATGAATTACAATGCCAAAATGTGTAAGTACACTACTGAGTGTACTAACACAATTAGTGTACGAATTTAAATTAGTGATCCAAGCCAACTGTGGCATGGATCACTAATTTAAATTCGCTCAGGAAGCTATAGATTGCACTACCCTCGGCGTTTCTCTGAGGGATTGTATCCGTAGCGAAGTAATTCCCTAGAGATTTCAATGTCGGCACCACTATCGCATTTCTGAGCTCATGTACAAAATTCAGTGTTATTTCATTTTTCCGTTACATCTCACTTAATATTTGGTAGTTTAAACTTGATAATAATAAATTAAATTTCTAGAATTATGTAAATTAATAATAATATTTTTAGATCTAACGATATTCCACACGATAGGGTCGGTAAAAAAAAATCATCTCCACTTTACGTATATAGGAGAGATACCACAAAAAGATTTTCAAAATTTTATTCTAATTAATACGTACATCCATGACAAATTACAGCTTTCAAGTAATACCTAGTTGTCTTTGAGCAAAGCCGCGGACAGACAGATGGACATGCTGAAATTAATTTTCCTTGTTCACAACGGAACCCTAAACAATTAAAAAATGGGGGTGATATGATGCGGGTTCAAGTCCCGTCGGAAGTGTGTGATTTTTTAACTGCCTATAATTTTATATTTGCGCCGCTCAGGGCGCGGACGTTCGCGCTTGCGTCGACATTGCATAACAGGTTTTGCTCGAGCTCCTGCTGCTAGCTGCGGAATGCATTCGTTTGTATTGCATAGACTTTTTTTAGCACATATTCTATCCTCTTTTTGGTGTATACTCTTATTTAAAATAACCAAGTTATAAATGTTCTACTATTTCTAAGCTAACATACGTTACAAATTTTATGATTTTCCAAATTATTATCACTTCTTATTTTGAAACATTATATTATACTCCGGCAATAAATTTTAATAAGCTAGTAGTTAAGC
Organism: Lycia hirtaria; assembly: GCA_947563715.1. Lineage (NCBI taxonomy): Eukaryota > Metazoa > Arthropoda > Insecta > Lepidoptera > Geometridae > Lycia > Lycia hirtaria. Next base: position 3,405,964 of record OX387386.1, read on the forward strand.
TTGTAAAATGTAGATGTATAATTTTTCTATTAACATCTCCAGGATTAAATTTACACTGGAGATATTTACACTTTATGGTCAATAAAGATATTTTAAAATTAAATTAAAATTATAATTTTTAATATATTTATAGTTTAAAAAACTAAAACAACCGTGCTTAAATACTTTCTAACGAAAACGTATCAAGCGTAAGACAAGTGCTTGTTCTACGATAATTTAGTCATATACAGTTGTTTTTTTTTTGTATAGAAACGTGTTCTATTTATCGATTTTCTACCGGGTAAGTTCCGGACAGTGTGCAACGGATCTGCATAATCTAGTGTCTGCCTTTTCTACTACCGGATAGCTAGAAATTTCCTTTTATTAGATCGAAGCGTCCTGACATTCTTTTAATATTTGAATATTTTGCATAACAACATTACGGGCTTTAGAGAAGTGAGAAATGGATTCGTTTATTTAGACAGAAGAAATATTAAAAAAACGCACATTTCTACACTCATTAAACTCGCTAAAACAGGTTTTTAAATATTTTACGATGTATATTTTTCGGTTTATGAAGGAAAATATAAAAAAATATATAATTTCCCACTTAATTACTAATTTGTACGGAACCCTCAGTGGGCGAGTCTGACTTGCACTTGTCCGGTTTTTTTGTTTAGTGATGAAGAATTTTAGTTAATTTAGTGCTGCCTTTAGAATTGACCACAATATGCATGTACATATGAATAGGTATATTCTATTTATTTTTGGTTTCATGAAATTTGAAGTCGCAGGCAACAACTAGTCTTTAAAACGCAATTAAATCATTCTAGGCAAGCGCGCTCCAATACAGACCACTACGTCACTCACCTTCGTGCATGTTAGCGAAATACGTCCATTAATTGCAAACATCGCAATTGCACTGTTGGGCTTAGCCCTTGACAAGCGCGACAGAACCACCGCACGTAATGAGAAACGTGGTTTTAAACGTGGAAACGTTTTTAACAAGTAGATATATGATATATTATATATATTGTTATTGCTGTCATTTCGTTATTATACTATGGTGTCAATATAGTACATTGTTATACAAGGGGCCAAAACGACCCATTGTAATGAGGTAGATATTTACTCCCGAGCTTTAGCGAGGGAGTAAATAGAAACCGAGTTACAATGGGTTTATAGCGCCGTGTGTTACACTCTCCTTTTCACTACGAGTGCGAGAAAATAAAATAATCCAATACAATAATTCAAAGTTTATTTTATTCAAAATGATATGTACAATTTGTACAATTCTGGATATTTAACGAAATGTTTGCAAAGAGAATGTAAATATATTCCAAAGAGATTATTCTACTTTTGAATAAAGACTGTTTCGTGTATGTAGACTCTTTGGTAACAGATAAAATAAAATAAAAAATACTTTATCCCCTAGAGCCTAAAATGCTATTTTAGCCCCGCTTTACTACGCTACAATGACGGACTTTTAGAGCAAGAGTAGTGAAAAAGTATTTTTGTATTGTATATATTAGAAAATAAAATATCCGACTGCGTAAAAGCGATGTTTTAGTGTAACATACGTTACGTTAGAGTCTGTTTGAATAGAGAACTATGTTGCTAACAAGTATAAGTCTAAAAAAACTTAAAAACCTCCGACAAAAAAAACGGCTGAACCGATTTTCATGAAACATGGCTAAAATACATTTAAATGAGCATTTTTGTACAACCCTTGTAAAAGTCCATGAAGAAGTCCATAGATGCCGTCAAATGTCGTCTTAAATATCTTGACATAAGGATTGCACCTGTGTATTGCACCATCAATTATGATACATATTCTGCAACTAGTTGAATGAATTGTATATATGTACATATTAAAGTATTATTAATAAAATAGATGTCTTCATTACGTAAGTGAGCAGAAAGGGGATAAAAATGCTAAAATGTCATTATTTTTTAACCCCCGACCCAAAAGAGAGGTGTTATAACTTTGATGTGTGTATCTATGTGCCTGTCTGTGGCATCGTAGCCCTCAAACGGATGGTCCGATTTTGATCTAGTTTTTTTGTTTCAAAGAGGATTTCATCGAGAGTGTTCTTAGCGATGCTTCATCAAAATTGGTTCAACCGTTATTTTATGTCGAGGGTTTTTAGTTTTTTAAACTTATACTTGTGTTATTTTAATGACATAAAATTTTTCACAACGACAATAAATTTTACGGTCTTTTTAAAAATAAACAAAGATTTGAATTGAGTACCTCTTTGGAAATCGGTTAAAAATTAAAATGGAATTTTAAAAACCCCGAATATACCTAGATAATAAGAGTATATATTTCTCTTTTTTTAACCGACTTCAAAAAAGGAGAAGGTTTTCAATACGGCTGTATGTTTTCTCTTTGTGTGTTTGTTCAGCGATTACTTCGCCACTTTAGCGATAAAAATCAATTCACAAAGTAGCGAAGTCGCCACTTTGTGAATTGATTTCTTTTGATTTTTTGTTTAGTAAGGCATACTACCTACTTAATTTATAAGGGACCTCAGAGACCTTAAGAGGGAAGGGAAAGATTTTTCAACTTGTGCTCGCTAACGCTCAGTATTCTTATGTTTGAACCACTCGCTGCGCTCGTATTCAATTTTAGAATGCTTCGCTTGCTCGGTCATCAAAATTGAGCACGCGGTTAAAAAGCAACTTTGCACTCTTGTCTTGTATAACATAACAAATAACTATTCGTTTTAGTTTTTTAAACTATAATTATTTTCAATTTGTCTTATTACGTCCGTTTGTTAATAGAACTGGCGCCGGTCGACGAAGCGCGGCAGGCTGTCATCAAGGAGCTCATTCACACAGAAGCAGACCACATAAGACACCTCATGAATATCGTCGAGGTAAGGAACAAGTTACTAGCCTGAAAAAATAGTACTCAAAATATATCGCACACGATTTTCAATAGTGTGTTAACTCAAAAAAAATCACTTTTGATTTGAAATATAATATATTTATTTTGAAAATATAGTATATTTATTAATTTGTCATCTTTATCTTTAATCAGTCAAATACATTTAAATAAAATACATTTATTAATTTTAATTTTGCGTTACATTTTTTTTCACAATCCGGTAAACAATTAATTATTCTTTTACTCACCGATAGGCGATATCTTACGTCTTATTATGTTTAATTCTGTGGATATAAGAAATTATTATGAAGTATATAAGTATATAGGTCCTGGGTTCGAATCTCACGGCACGCACCTCTGTCTTTTCGAAGTTATGTGCGTATTGTTGATTGCCGCCAACTTCAAACGGTGAAGGAAACCATCGTGAGGAAACCTACATGTCAGAGAGTTCTCAATGATCTTGAAGATGTGTGAAGTCTGCCAACCCGCACTTGGCCAGCGTGGCAGACTATGGCCTAACTCTTCTCACAATGAGAAGATGGCCCGTTCCCAGCAGTGGGACAGTTTGTACAAACAGGGCTGATGAAAAATAATAATAATATATAAGTATACAATATGTATGAAGTATTGTTTATTGTTACAATTTAGAAAGTATGCGTAGATAAATTGAGCTATTTATTTTATCTCAAAATTACAAGAAACAACTATTTATAGAGTATCTTTATACCAAGTTATGTCTATGTATTTGTTTATGTCTAAGTTATTAATTGGGCCTACATAGACAACATAGATCTACGATTGCCCACCTACTACCTGCACATACATACTCACCTGCAGTTATATAGTCTAACCGAAGATTGAGCTCGCTAATCTATATAATTTTTCAAAATTATAGACGCTTAGATCTTTCTTTAATTTTTTTTTGTTAAAGCACTATTGAAAATTACTTGTGTAATTTTTTTGCCTATAAAAGAAGACTTCGTTTGATGGAAGAAATATATGGACAAATGTTTTTTTCTGCTGATACGCCCGCTACGTATGTGTATTTATCTTCGCTTTGGCAGTGTCGGATTCGTTCGTTACGAACCTACTGCCACTCTTTGTATGGATGGCTTAACGGCAGCTTATCCCAGTATTGCTTTCAATATTGCTATTGCAATCTATTTGATACAGTCAAATTGTAATATTAAAAAAAACATACATCATTGTTTAAGTTATTTATATAGCTGAATACCGCGGTTTGACATGCGTAGTAATATAAAACGGTGATGATGATGAAGAGTACAACAGTTCTAAACCAAGAAAATTCTTTCTATAATAATATAAATAGTTATAGGTAAATTTCAACAATAATAGTCTTACCAATGAGGACAACGATTTTTATAAACTCCAATTTGAAAAAAGTAATTAATAGCAAGATTTAAAAAAAACGCTATCAAAGGAAAGTAATCTTAGTTAAAGACAAGCGGAATTTAATCAGATAAATTGACAATTTTACACAAAACCTTTTGATAATACCTTGTTGGTATCCTTGCGTGAATCGCTCGAGGAAATGATAAAATCTTTCAATAAATCCGAGGTATCTGCGAGGTTTATCTTTAAACGATAAGAAAATGAACTTTTAGGGAGAAAACCCTTTTTTTTTAACGACGACAACATGGTTTTTTTTTTAATTTTTATTTGTATGTTCAGCATTTACTCCTCCAACAATGGTCACAGACATTATTTACCCAAATACTGTTGTGTAACTTCTTTCGATTTTACACACCATTGCTCTGCGATAAAAGACAATTAGACGATAAAAGACAACATAGTTGTGCGATGTAGTCCAGTAAAATAAATGTTTTTAACCGACTTCCAAGTAAAGGAGGAGGTTCTCAATTCGACTGTATATATTTTTGTTTTTTATGGATAACATATCTCCCAGATTAGGGAATAGTGGAAATTTTATTAAAATCGATTCAGTACTTTTCAAGTTATGGACTTTTAACATTTTAAGATTTGAACATTTCAATGACGCAATTCACGACTGGGCGGATCTGAATGAAATTTGGTAGGTTTTATTAGTCATACTATGTAAAAGGATCTGGCATACTCCATAACCTAAAATTTTGGTGTTGCAATAGTAGTGTGTTTGAAAAAATCGACTTCAAAACAATCCTTTTAACCGAGAAGGGAAAAATAACAACTGTTACGTAATACAGAAAAATTTAATTTAAACTGGGCATCTACTTAGGTACTTACACCAACTATTTTTTGAAGTTGATGCTAGACCCTAAACGGTCACATAAAAAATCCTAGACAGGTACCAACCTCCAAAAAATAGTTGGGATACATTCCTACTTAGGTGGACAGTTATGATATAATTTTTCGGTATTATGAAACAGTGGGTATTTCTCCCTTTGCAGTTAAATGGATTGTTTTGAAGACGTTTTTTATTGCTTGTATTATAATAGTATTCAACGTATTAAATAAACAAAAGAAGACAACGTGAGAAAATCTAACTTATCGCGTATGTAATGTGTTTCATTTCAATGAGTAGTAATCGATAAAACCTTAGAAAACATTCTGATTCGATTCGATCTAGGTGTACCTAGACTAGAATCGGAACTAGCTTTCAAATGAAGCTTCCAGAATACTATTATGTGCTTGGTGGCATATGTTCCACTATCAACATTCGAAATCGAATAATGTGTAAAGATAGAAATCAGTCTTGCCATTCACAAAAGTGCTCAACAATTGGACACCAAACATCGAAACACAATGTAACATAACTAAACAAATTATAATTATCTCTCGATCATAAAATAAAAAATATGTATCCAGAAATAAAAACATCAGGTGTGGAGCAACATCGGTTCGTGAAATTAGAGCTGATAAAGCTTCGCCTCTGTACAGGAAGGTACAATCGTTTGGGGACTATAATTCCCGGTTCTCTCATAAATCTGTCCAGATTTCATTCGACAAATGGGGCAGCGCAAACCAGATTGTCTTTTTATTCGGATGCTTGTTTTTTCACTCAATAATACTGAGTGTTCGGTTATGACAGTTAAGACGAACTAAAATACATGTAGTTCCATTTTTATTGTGATCATAATTTTTTTCTTCTCTCTGAAAGCTTCTCCAATAGTTATGTTTTGGGAGTTTTTGTGATTAAAGAATCTTCTGGGCAAATGCGCCTCATCTAACTGTAACTATCGTTTTACTTAAGGCGAATTAGCTGTTAATCGCAAGTCTATCGTAGAGAAAATATCTACTTTAGTAAAAATATTAAATAAGTCTCCAGAAATAGAATAAAATCAACAGATGTTGTATAAATCAATTTCCTTTTAGACGACTTCAAAAAAGGATTGTATACGTGTGTAATGTTGTTATAATTGCACAATGATATCTCTATCTATGTGGGCTTCTCAATCAAGTGTTTATACTTTTCAAGTGTTTTATATGTGTATTTATACTTTTCAATTTACCTGCTTAATGAAATGCAAAAATAAAATTTCAATAAAAAAAAATATTGAATAAAATATCTTTTAATTTAGGGAAGATTGTAAGTTTTAATTCGATTATCATATCTATCAATATATCCTTTGCCAATCCGAACATCCAGTAGCATTGTAAGCTGAGTGATGAATCAGAGGATGATAAAGAGCCCCAACGACTATAGATTTGTCTCTAATGCAAACTGATTCAACAATCCAAAATATTAAGGAACATACGTTTCTAAGATTGATTAAGAGATTTGTGAAGATATTTGTTGCGCGTACATTATGTTATGTATAAATATTTTTTGTACCAAATCTCACTTGGTTAAGATCAGCGTCCTAACCCCATGTGTAAGATTTTCACACCGAGCAAATACGACACGAACCTAAATAAAAGCTGGTAATAAAAGCTGACACTTCCAGAGTATTTCCAAGAAATTCATACCTATGCAAAAATAGCACGTATGAAAGTTTTAAGCTCCGGGTACCCTTTCGTACCGTTGTCGGCTTTTACAGCGGGGCCGTCCGGAAATGGGTGCCACCCGTTCGAACCCAGGGTTTGTACTCACTTTTATACAAGTCTCTCGGGCGTATCTTAAAATATAACTACGTAGGTACCATAAAATACAACTTTTTTATGTGAAACATCTATTGACGTGCCAACAGTAAAACCAAATCGTATGCCGTGATGGAAAATGGCATGACAATCTTTCATGCCATGACGCTCCCAATAAGGCTTGACTCCCGTGAGTTGTGTATACTGTTTTAATATATATTCAACTGTAAAATATATATATATCTATATATATGACACGTTCAACGCTTAGTTTTTAGGGTACCGTACCTCAAAAGGAAAAAACGGAACCCTTATAGGATCACTTTGTTGTCCGTCTGTCCATCTGTCAAGACCTGTATCTCGGGAACGCGTGAAGATATCGAGTTAAAATTATAACCATATACGCATGTCTCTTGCGGCAGAAAGAAAAATAAAACTTCTCAGTTTTCATAAAAAGAAGTGACAGCCGAATATATCACAAAAAAACGCATATTTCGACACTCGCAAGGGAATCAAAACCTATGGGGTACTTCCCGTTGACCTATAACTGTGAAATTTGGTAAGAAGCATTGTCATAAAGGAAAAGGAAAATAAAGGAAAAAATCCGAAAGCTGTACATTTTTAATTAAATCACAAAAATTGGGTGTTTATGCAAGGAAGGAGGAAGAGTTAATATTTTTAACATCAAATTTTTGGAATGAAAAGTATGCCAGATCCTTTTACATAATGTAGTACCTACTTAAATGTAATGATGCTGCCAAATTTAGACCAAATTCATCGAGGAGTTTCAACGTACACTGACCCATACAGACAGACAGATAGACAAAAATGTTAAAACTCGATGTCTTGGCTTCTGTGTCGATAACCTGTGATTTCTCCAATTTAAAAATATTAATGAACAGATTTTGACGCGTTATATTATTAGTACCTGGGCGACCGAGCTCCACTCGGATTTTTTATGACTGAAAATACGAGCAAACCCGGGTTCACTAAAAATGAAACCTAGCAAGATCGATTTATCGTCCCCTAATCTACCTACAAACAACACATGAACACAATTTACAACATGAATAAATACCAAGTTTCCTCATCACGTTCGAATCCTCATCACGAGCCAAAACCAAGCGAAATAATAAGTGTATTTATTAAAAGAAAAACAAAATGACCAACTGCAGAAAAGCAGTTTTTGCAGTTTAACTGAAGATTTCTTTACGCTTGATTAGCTGTTGAGTAAACGTTTTTTGTGAGAAAGTATACGTAAACTTTATATAAAATATTATAAATGCGCATTATTTAGAATATTTCTAGTAAAATAATGTATTTATTACGAAACAATTCGTTGGAGGCTACGAAAAAATGCATTATTTTCATGTTTGTGAGAGATGTATTATTATTATTACAAAAAAAAGTATAGCCTATGACATTCAGAAAGTAAAGACAAATCTAAGGATACCTCACACATCAAAATTAGTTAAGCCGTTATGCTGTGTGCGATCATATAGAAACATACATGCATAAAAACATATATACACTCGATAAACGTAACTCTCCTTCTTACACAGTTGGGTAAAAATACGACCAGTAGCAATGTATAAGCATACATACACAACATACACATAAATAATAAAATGAAAAGCAATACCGGTCAGTTCTACAATAACCTTGGTTTCTTTTTGCTCGCTCGGTCAATGAGAAACATGATCAAAAACAAACCCAAAGCCGGTGAATGTTTTGTTTGGTGAAATTTATTGTAATATTCCAACGAGAAATCATCCACAATATCCGATTTCATTAACATAAATGTAATTTAATGACCTTTCCAGACGATACGTTGCTTAATTCAAGGCCGCTTTTGAAAGATCAGAGATTGATTATTTTTCTGGATGATTCAATTGATTGGACTCTGGATTGCGTGGTAGATATTTACTAGCTGTATCTTATGGTTTAAATAAATAATAAATAAATAAATATTGGATGACATTTTTCACACAACACCATCTAGCCCCAAACTAGGTAAAGCTTGTACTATGGAAACCCACAGAACAAACATCCATATGCTAATCACACAAATGTTTGTCCCATGGTGGGTATCGAACCCATGACCTACAGCTGAGAAGACATCTACATACTACCAACTAAGCTACTAGGCTACTTTAGAATATTGATTCTTATATCCGCTGGACTGCGTTTGTTCCACATTATAATGTAGATAGATACGCAATTATTGTAGCCTGTATATTATTTTCCATTATTAATCGTTCTTTAGATATTTATCATTCAATTCCAATATTATCTGTGTGACGTCTATTTATTGAGTTGGTTTTGGAGAAGTTTGGCACTTCACACAAAGAGCTGACACAACTAAAGAAACTTAGTAATAAAGCGGATGTACATGCACCCGCGTTCCTCAACTCTTTTTTTGAGAAAGGTGAGTTATTGAAACAAAAATTCCTAACTTGAAAAGTTTCCCTTTTTAAAACAACCAATGAGTTGTATAATTCATGTCATTTGTCAAATAATAATAGTTATGTTTCCTAATTCATCGAGCGAGTGAAGCGTCTCTGCATCATCTGGCCAAATTTTCTTTCGTCTGTCAGTTATTCGTACTCGCGTCCCTGTACGCGTAATTTTAATGAAACTTGGCGTATAGATTCTTTTGTTTTTTTTTGTGTTCGACGATTTTTGATAGAAGGGGTGGTTCCCACAAAGAGGGGGGAAGTTTATTGCGGCGCTACTTACCAACCTATTTTTAGGTAGATAAAGTACACAATTATTACAACTTGTGGTAAAAATTAACAGAATTGGTCAAGTGGTGGTCGAGATATGATAACCAACTGGAGATTGCGGGTAACAGTGAGGGCGCGTGGATGTGCTAAGCCTATTTTATGTAGGTATTATGTACAGATGACCCAAGGTGAGCTGCAAATAAGCTCTCTCGCGAGGTCTACTGTTCGCAGAACTACTAGTTATCTGTTTCGTTCTTAACACTAAACTTGTGTCTATATTTTATCACTGTCTCAATATTTATGACATGGTTTAGACCATCGAGCATTATAATCTATACTCGAAGGTTTTGACTATTATAGTTCTGTGGAATGTCTTAGTAGAATATAACTTTCGAGCCATTGATATGAGTAAAGAAAATAAAATTTTCTTCAATGTTTACCGTTTAATGTTAGAGTTTCATCTTAAATAATCAGGAGTTTTAAGAAACTAGCTAAAGTTTCTTCTTAATTAATCAGTAATAACACGAGTAATTTAGCTAAATTAAATTCTCAAAATTATTTATGAATTAAATAAATTTAAACGTAATGAGAGGGTAATTGATTTAATTGGAGATCACTTTACAATATTCATAATCATTTTGAAGTAGTTTCTTTTGGCATGTTCCCCTTATACCCTGAAATAAGCTCTACAAAATTATAAATAATTGGCCGAGGGAGTTATATTAATCGATCGGATTACCAAGTTGAAGTGGCAGTCGGTAGGGCGCTTGCCAGGTACACGGCCCCGATTCCGTATTACTTATCTGACACGTTACGAAACCGTGACAGAGATGCCTCCATACGAATTCTAAATGACGCTAATTTTAAATAAAAAATAATATAATATAGTCAATATTACTTTCATCGTCTATCGACCCGTTAATTTTGGAATCTATGGAGCGTGGAGCCTTAACCACTTGGGTACCAGTTCTGTATATCGCATCATACTAAACAAATCCTAACTTCGCAATATTATGATGGATTGATTTCTTCAAGATGGCGGTGATTTAGCCGAGTTGCGAATGAATTGTAGGACTATTAGCAAATAGTAATAAATTGTACAATGGTACTGCAAATGTATTAACACATACAATCAACAGTACATAAAAATTTACGGGTTTTTATCGGATACATTTCGATGATTGTGTTATATCTGCATCTACTCTGCAAGAAAAAAATGTTAAAATGTTAATGTTATCTTTGTTATTTTTTTATCATGTGGTTTTTAATAAAGTGTTATCTATCTATCTATCTTTCCCTCTACCCTTTTTATCGGATAGGAAGAAGCGCGCAAAATTGACAACGTTTCATTGATATTCCAAAAATATTTGAAAGTAACGCTATAACTCCAATTTTATTAGGCGTGCCGCTAAATGGGAATACGCTTCATTAATGGATGTTTCAAATAATCTTCAAATCTCGAGTGATTGTATTTCTTCTAAGCAAGCGCGCTCGGGTCTAAGCCGCATTTTGAAAATGTATCACTGTCCCCCAGTGGCGGGCAATTGGAATGGTTTATAAAAATGCGTGTCACTGTCCACCAGTGGGGGACAACGGGAACGATGTAGAAAGTTGTGCCGTTGTCCCCCACTGGTGGACATCAGCACAAATTTTTGAAACAGATGTCGATGTTCACCAGTGGTGGACACGGAAGTAGTGGGCCACTTCCGTGTCCACCATTGGTGATCACGGATTCCCGTTGTACCCAACGGGAATCAACGCATCAGGTGAGTTAGCAGTCAAGCGCAAGTCAAAGTATCAAGCGCAACACCCTAATTGCACTTAGCATCCAATCTTATTTTATACTGAATTACAACTGAATTTTAACAGAATTAGAACATTCTCAGATTCTACCAAAACTATTCGCTAGAATTAGTTATTGTTAAAACTTTAACTAATTATGTCAATGTAATTAGCACTGTTGTTTTAACAATATTTTAGTTATTACTCCATGCCAAATTGTATGATTCTTTTTCTAGTATTAGTTTACAGTCTATATGATGTTAAGGCGAAGTTGGACGTAACCCTACCTATGTAGCTTATTGTACTCTAAGCGTATTACACAGGCTACCCCGATGCAACCTAACAGAGGCACAATATAATGCACTTACTAAAGAGTATGAATAGAATTAAGTCCTCCGTTGCTACTAACGTTGTTTAAGGTGGAGATCAACGCGCGCAGCTATCTCTCTCTTGCATCGCAACCTTTTTAAGCATATAAAATCATTGGGTAAGCATATTAGAAAAGTAAAAAATGAATTTGTTTGTTTATATGGGAGATATGTTTTTTTTTTTTTTTATTCATATATCAATTATGCTGGTGTCGGGGAAGTGAAAAAACATATATTTCCCTGCTTCTCATCCAATTTAAAAACTTTTTTAAATATTTCTCCTACGAAAATAAACAAATTCATTTCTCTCTTTTCTAATATCCCTACTCAATGATTTCACATGTTTAAAAATGTCGTGATGCGCGAGACAGAGATAGCTGCACGCGTTGAGTAAGTTTTGCACTAGATAGATAGATAGATGAACTCTTTATTGTACACACCAAAGAACGTAAATAGACTAGTGCAACAAAAGGCAGCCTTATCGCTGAAAGCGATCTCTTCCAGGCAACCACGTACTACAATTAATACCCGTATAGAGGACCCGACATGCAACCTACCTCTAGCATAAAACGCAGACAAATTGTTTTGTTTGAATCTAGTTGTCTTCAAATCCTATGTGAAGTGGTTTCAGCTAGGCAAATGCGCTCCATCGAACACTGTGTTGGTTGTTTGACTTAACCTGATATGGCGGTCAAACACATCTCTATCAACTATTAAAATATTCTTATCAGATAATCACGTAATTCTTATCTCAGAACCTTATTATGTCTGTACAAACAGATTCTAGCTTTTAGTTTTAGTTCTTTAATATACTGTGGAGATTCGGTTATCCGGACATCAAAATAGTACCTTGCAAGCACAAACTTTTTGCAAGAATATGCACTTGGTGTAAAAAGTCTGTGCTTACCTATATTATAATTGACCACCAACTGTCCTGAACTGTCCTGTCCACCGACTGAGGATGGAGCTTGTCGATCTAGAAGATATATATTCACTCTAGCCTTGAAGATTCCAAGATTGCATATTTACGAAGATTTATTATTTGCCAAATATTCATAATCGGCTCCCAAATGGCCCCGTAATAAAGTTCTCTCTTCGAGATTCCAGAACCTATTTGTCACATTTTGCACATATTTAAATTGTTTGTTTACAATTGAGTACCAAACGGTCCTAATATTATTTAAATCTAGAAATGGTGCCTCAGAAAGCTTCACCTTTTCGGGGGGAAATACTCCTTAGTAAAATATTCCCAACGAAAAAAAAAAATTCAACAAAGTTGTGACAACTGCATTGCGTGTTTCGTAGAGATTGGCTGAAAAATATAACCTGTACGCGAGGACCAACATACATCCGACAGAACAAAAAAGTTGCTAGTTGAGACAGAGACTTCATTCATTTTGCTTACTCGGACTTGAATATGAAAATGCGAAAAACCGTTTTTCTTCATACATTCAATTAACCAGATTTTCGTTTATCCGAATGACTTATGACAAGAATTAGTCCGGTTAATCGAGTTTCCCTAGGTATATGATAAGGAAAATTCAATCCAAAACCTCCTGGCATCATTTATTATTATTGCACTGTCGTCGAAGATACGATTTCGGCGAGATCGAGTTAGCGGATGTTGTGTGTATCGCTTCCAAGACTTAGACATCCTTAATCCGCCCATACAAATATAAAACAAATCTAGCTAAAGGCTTGTCAAGAAAAATAAAAGAATTACATCCGATAATTTAATTCCCGAATCAATAAAGAATTCCGTGAACTCTTCCACGACTCCGACCACGCAAATAATTCTGAGATTAGACCTTCTTTTATAGACTGTTGCGTACATGATCAGAATCTCATCGACAATTTCACGTTTATTTAGCAAAATAAGCCCTTATTGTAAAGCCCACAAGGCTTAATCCTCTTATTCACAATGAACAAAATGTCTTTCGTCATGTGTCGTTATAGAAGACGCCACATCGCGCGATGTCGGTCGACGACTTTGCACTGCGATCACTGTCTTCTAAATTTTGTTAAGTTAATTTTAAAAGATCTCCTGAAGATAGTTTTTCTGTTAAAATTTACAGTTCATCCAAAATCCGAAACCGTATACCAATGCAAACCGTAAAGTTATAGCCATGAATGCTTTTAACCATACAAAAATAAAACAATTTTCTTAAGAAAATTGCCGCGATAACACTGTTAAAACTCATCAACTATGAACGAGGCAGTTCAATAACACACACGTACCTTAATTTTGATCTTTCAAACCATTGGGATTAAGTAAGCTGCGTCTCAATAATTAGCCATCAGCTATCTAGTTCCATAGTACAAGCTTTGCTTAGTTTGGGCTAGATGGTGTTGTGTGAAATATCGAACAAAAAAATTTAACAACGACAGTATTTATTAACAATTGCACTATTGTTTTTCTTATTCAATTCGCGGCAACACAAGTCGCGAGTCAATTGGTCGCAACAGTGAATAATCGGCTTAACTTACTAAACATATTACTCTATACAACCTCAATTCAGCTCTCCGATTTAAATCTTATTGCTATTGAATTAGGGAACGTATACGGCACAGATCGGGAAAAAAGTTATTATTTTCGCTATTTATTAATAACAGATTCATTTTTCTGGTTATCATGCCGTGTAATAGGTACGGATACACTCATATCGGATTTGTTTCATCGATTATTTTTTAAGCTTTATTTTGTTTTTACTCTACTAACATAAAAGGAGGCTAAGGTTACCCTCGCGCGCCTTTTGCTACGTAATAAACGTGCTAATATTTCGATCCGCAGATACAAGTATCTGTCAGATAATCTCTGTCTTTTTCTTTCGTATGATTCCAGAAAAAGAAAGCAATATTTTAACTGACAAATAGTTTTTATCTGGGGATTGAAAAATTAGCCCTTAATGAAATAGCTCTCTATTTCATTAAGGGCTAATTTTTCAATCCCCTTTTGCTAAGTTGTCTTCTAAATAATAAATTATACATTGGGCCTTTGAAGGACATACAGAAAATATGTCACAACAATGTAAATTCAATGTAATGTCAGAGTCCTGACCTTTATCAGATATATACAACAGAAAGTCCTGGCAAACTTGTACGGCGAGTTTGTAACGACCATACGATGAAGTTTGCTAATGAAATACTATACGTAATTCTATAGATATAGAGTTCACATTTAAATGCCAAGGTCCAATACAGGGACTGAACAGGGGCCGAAGTACTCAAAATCGTAATTAATAGGGAAAAACATTTTCTTATTTCAGCGGTTCATCTTTTACCCCCGACACAAAATGAGGGGTGTTATAAGTTTGACGTGTGTACCTGTGTATCTCTGTGTTTGTCTGAGGCGTCGTAGCTCTCAAACAGATTTTGGTCTACTTATTTTTTTTTTTTTTATTTGAAAGAGATGATGTCCCTCGGCATAATACCAATTTTTAACACGCTTTTATTAGGTCGACCTGTATGTAATGAAATCTAAGGTAACTAATTTAACCATCTTCCAAGGATCGTAGCGCGATAGTTGATAAATAAATAATACATCACAACTTTCAAAACTATTTCGGTCACATCGACGTGATGGCCTTGGCCATTTTTCAATGGTCACGAGCTGACTGCTAAATGCGGGTCGTCTCGACGAGAAATGAGGGTGTTGTGGTCTCCTACCCTCATTTGTTCTAGTAAAAACATGGGGTTGTGACCACGTCAGGTCCCATTCCAGTGCAGGTGACCTCATTACCTATGACACTGACATTTAACTGACACCTAATCTTACCTAACTTGTGGCTGGTTTTATTCACATTCTATTATAATATTTAAAAGGTTGTGCCTCAGTAAATGCATTGTTTATTGTCTATTTATGTCGACTTCAAAAAAAGGAAGTCAACGAATCGACTGTATTTTTAGGATTCCGTATCCAAAGGGTAAAAACGGGACCCTATTACTAAGACTCCGCTGTCTGTCTGTCCGTCCGTCAGTCCGTCTGTCACCAGGCTGTATCTCATGAGCCGTGACAGTTGAAATTCACAGATGATATATTTCTATTTACGCTATAACAACAAATACTTAAAAACAAAATAAAATAAATATTTAAGTGGGCTCCCATACAACAAACGTGATTTTTTGCTAGTTTTTGCTCAAATTTTGACTTTCAGATTGGTTCCATAGAAATTTCAGTAGTTTCAGTAGTTCAGTAGTTTGGGTTGTAGAACAAATTTGCACATTTTTAAGTCTGTTGTCAATTCTGTTGTTTCAATGTTCTAAACTATAATTATTTAAAATTTACTATTAAATAACCGGTCAAGTGACGGGTTAATCGGGCTACGTGCAGGGTAGGGTAGTAGCACATCACAATTTATTTGAACTTAAAACATGGCTGCTTAATTGATAAATAATATGAATATATGATTTAACTTAATATGTTATTATTAATGTAATTTGCACCAATTTTCCTTTCTAACTTCTAAGTATAATATATTTTTAACAAGTGACAGTGACATTACATCTTACCCTTTAATACCTTCTAACCCCCTAATACCCTCCCCTTTCCATCCAACCTTATAACCAGGGTCAAATGGGGCATCATACGGCCTCATGATCTTTAATGTCTGCTTACCTCGTAAGGGAAAATGGGCGAAATTTTTTCAAATCTTTGTGGAGGCCTATACAGAACTTTTAGATGCTGAGATAACGATGATGATCATGATGACCAACTTCTAGTCCTTAAATCCATACCCATCTTTAATATTCTTAACCGACTTCAATAAGGAGGTACTTAATTCGACTGTGTGTTTTTTTGTATGTGTGTAACGCGATTACTTCGTCAATTATAAATTTATTTAGATAATTTTATTTTTGTTTGATAAGCCATATTTCAGAAGTGATCCTATATAAATTTTATCAAAATTGGTTCAGACCTTTGGTCTTTAAAACAAAATAACTGGGTACAATGTCCATCCAAGTAAACAAAATTGCGGATATGAAGGCGGTTGTTTCAGTTTTCAACTGACTACAAAAGAGGAGGAGGTTCTCAAATCGACAGCATTTTTTTTATGTTTGTTGATTTTGATGTTTTTTTTTTTATTTGAAAGCTAGTGCTTCCCGTGTGGTCCCATTTCAATTATTCCAGTTCTGACAATGGCATCCATGAGAAGTCGGTTGCTTCAGTTTTTAAACGACAATTATTATTTAAGCTATAGTTATTTAATGTTCACGCGTCCTTTTCCCAGGTATACATTGCAGCAGCACATGCTCTTCAAGATGTGGATAAACTGCTGGACCTGGACACGAGTCGGCTCTTCTTAAACATCCCTGATGTTCTCAATGCCAACATGAAGTTCTGGGAGCTGGTGATGTATCCTATGATAGCAGATTCATTCAAAAACAAAACAGGGTGAGAAAATAACACTTTCAATAAATTTTATCCATCAAGTTCGGGTAATAAAAGAAAAGCATGTCGTGTATAAATCGAACAAGTATCTATATTAAAGAAAAAAATCCCGATTGCAGTAAAACAGTTTTTGCAATCTAAGTTATGATGTCGTTACGCTTGATACGCTGTTGAGTTTACGTTTTGTGTGAGAAAGTATGCGTATAATCGCCGTAAAAGATTATAAATGCGTAATTCTTTAGATTAATTCTTGTAAAATCACTTGTTTATCACGAAACTGTTGGTTGGAGGCTACATTAAAACGTATTTCTTTTATTTTCGCGAGAAGTTTATTATCATAATCATCATCTCAGCCATAAGAAGTCCACTGCTGAACATAGGTCTCCTCCATGGATTTCCAAAAAGACCGATTGGAAGCGGCTTGCATCCAGCGTCTTCCCGCCACTTGTATGAGGTCATCTGTCCATCTCGTGGCTGGTCTTCCTACGCTGCGCTTGCCGGTGCGTGGTCTCCACTCAAAAATCTTTCGGCCCCATCGGCCATCAGTTATTAGTTACAGTTAGTTAAGTTTATTATAGTAATTACAAAAAAAATTGTCTATGACACTCAAGAAATGAAGACGAATCTAACGACACCTCGCACGCCAAAATCGGTCAAGTCGTTTAGGCTGTAAGCGATCAAATAGAGACATACACACATACACGCGAAAAACATAACCTTCTTTCATACGCAGTCGGGTAAATATAAATATGATCTTTATCCTTTTCGGTCGTATTAGCAACTAGAGGATTGCAATCGTTGCCATAATTGCTTACAACTAGTTATATAAGTATAACTTGATCGAGATTAGCAACTTGACAACCCTATTAACACATAGGGAAGATATTCCACTCAGAAAGCGTATTCCACATTCTAGCATCCGCAGGATGAAAGTAGAATTAAGGCCCCGCTTATCCGCAAAAGCAACAATAAAAGTTTTTGGAAAATTTATAAAAAATACTTGTACTAATAATTCAAGCTCAAATTTTTTGTATGTAAAATTTTGGTCTGTTGGCTAGGGTTCTCCTGATACAAAAGCACGGTTGCTGAAAAGAGTCTCGATAGCTTTTTGTTTGAAAAATATGCCATTTTATTTATTTTACCACCACCAACACAAAACCACCAGTCAACAACACCAAAGTTATCATATTAAGTAGCTATTACATTTTTTAGCGTTCAATTGGTATATGTTTTTGATACCTTTAGTGCACTATTAGTAATTTATTTGACAATAATATTGCTTGCGTGCAGCAGTCCTGCGGCGCGCGGCTCGGTGGCGTCCTACATATTTCTTTGCCACGTACCTGAAAACACCGTGCTTAAGAATTGCGGGCTGAGGTAGCGTAAAATACTTAAAGTTCTGAGGAAGCCGCGCCTTAAAGCGTATCTATTTGTGCCTCGCGCCGCATCCGTCGTCTGTTATCAACTTCCGTTCATATTATATTTATTCAATGTTATATTTGCCGAATAACATAATCTTAAAAAAATACATTAATAAAATCATAATATATGATCAAATGTCAAATTGACAGTTGTTAAAGTTACGGACATCAAAGTGACAGATGTCACTTGATTGGTTCGGAAACGTATTCGAGTATACGTGTTAGGTACAAATAGTAAATACAATAGTATCATCCTTAATAATGAATATATAAATGAAGAGAAACAACAAAAATATAATTAAAAAATGCATAAAAAGTGGCGAATTCTATTTAGGGATATTTCCTTACTTTTATTTTTCTAAATGAGAGTTTTTAGAAATATCGAAGGTTGCGTACAAAGAATAAAACCTCCTTGACTGGTTGCTAAACTAGAAATTCAGTTGCGGTGACGGAAAAACTTTCATCGCAACTAATTTTAGAAAATGAAATCAATTATTTCGAAATGGTTGCTATAATCAGTTACTTACCAACGGCGCCAAAGTCCACTCCGCAAAAGTCAAAGCGCACTCAGCAGTTTAGATAAAACTCTACAAGAATTACCACCCATTTCTCGTTGAAATGCCAAAAAATCGTACTCAGCGATATCGATCCACATTCCTGTTGCGTACTGCACAAGAATTGAATTCGTTGCCGCCATCTCTGTTTCCTGAGACCTACAACCTTGGAATTTTCAAGGCTAGAGTGAATAGGTAGATATCTTCTAGATCGACGAGCTCCATCCTCGGCCACACCGTCGCTTAACATCAGGCTAGTTGGTGGTCAATCGTAGATCTATAATGTATTAAAAAAAAAACAAGTGCATAAGCTCTCCCATTCGAACCGGAAACTACTGTATTTTCAATCGATTTCCAAAAAGGAGGAGGTTATCAATTCAACAATTTTTTTTTTTTATGTTTGTTAACTCATAACTTTCGACTGGGTGAACCGATTTTGATAATTCTGTAATATTTTTTTATTTGAAAGTTGGTGCTTCCCGTGTGGTCCCATTTCAATTTGGTCCAGTTCTAAATCAGCAGTTTCAGTCCAGTTCTGACAATGGCATCCATGAGAAGTCGGTTGCTTCAGTTTTTTTAACTATAATTATGTCGTAACTCCTAAGAGATTAGAGTTACCTGATAGTACGAGATGCCCTTCTGTACTCCGAGATGAGAAACTTAGTTAGAAAGTGGATTAGCTTAGCTCCCAAGGTCTGTCAGATCATATCGTTTATTGTTTAACTTGGCATTTTATTGAAATTATTACGCATTTTCTGTGTCAACCTGCTATTTATACTAGTGTGTTATGTAGTATAAATAGCAGGTTAATGAACAGCAGTCCAGCAGGATCCGAGATCTAAGTGTGGACATGCTGTGTCGATACTGAAGGTTTCAAATGATCAAATCAAGTCATTTATTTGCTAGAATACATAATCATATAAAGAGTTCTTATTATTATTTTACGACATTGTATTCATTCTGCAAGCAGACGTGCAAATATTTTATTTAATTATGTTATATTATGAGAATTAAGTCTATTAGGTATCTGTAGCTATTTGTATAAAGATAATGTTATAGTTTAAAAAACTGAAACAACCGACTTCAAAGTACGTTATTTAGTTTACTTCTAATATAAGTAAGGATAATAATTAAACAAGGCGCCCAAGCGTTGAAGTAACTCTATTTTCTCCTTATACACATTGGATGAGGAGTAAGTAGGTTTTATTTTTCAAGCTCAATAAATCCCTCACGATTGTAAACTTTTTAAAAGACCTCTATTCACCCGATCGTTTTTTTTTCAAGAATGACATTTGTCACTGAATGCCAAATGGTTCGTCGTCGGAGATTAGAAAATGTGCAGATGTTTATACGAAAAACCTCAACATTTGACACTTTTACAAAGAAAAACGTGTCTCTGTGGAACTCTGTGATTCTATAATCTGATGCACTCACTCAGGAATACAATGAAAATATTTATACTTTTAGAGATTATTCAAAAAGTAATAAAGCAATGTTTCTAAAATAATTATGGGGCCAACTTGGGAGCTTTCTCTGTACATCGATTTCAGAAACATAAAAATTGGTTCACGAATGACGGAGTGATTCGTGTACATACATTAAAAAAATACGGTACGAATTGATAACCTCCTCCTTTTTCGAAGTCGGTTAAAAATGTTCCTTAATACTATAAAATAACAATGGCTAAAAGCCATTCCGTCAAAGATTTTTTAAATCTATTTCCATTTTAATATCATTAGGTACATTGTTATATATTTGTATACACGTGTTATAAGCATTTCTTTTGTACATATCTTTTCGGGCAGTAGGTTGATATAATAGGTTAGCGAACTTAGCTCTTTTCTGACGTGGTATAACTTCATTGCGTTTACTAAAATAATCTGGATGTTCTTTGGTGAAAATACTCCGGTCGTATCCGGTATTACTAAAATGTGTCTTGCAGTCACATGCGCTAAATTACAAAAGCTAAAAGGTTACTTAAAAAACTTTAATGCGTACTTTATTATAAAAGGATGTGAAGAACTATGGCGTAACGTTTTCCATAATGAGAGGCCCGATAGCTTAATATAACAACAAGTTTACTTTAACAGACCTTTACCGAAATCTGAAGCTCATGTCATCTATTTCAGATTCAACACAGACCTAATGGTGCCAGGTTTCACTCAGTTTGCCGAAATATTCGAGCCATACGAAGACTACGTGTGCGACCAATCCAAAGCAGTTGACTACTTGCGAGCGCTCTCCTCCAACGCAGACTTCATGACATATCTGACATGGTGTCATAATAAAAACCCAAGCAATAGGCAAGTACTTTACATGAGGAACATTCTAATAACTAAGATTAATGCATTAAAAAAAATATTAGTACTTATTGGTCGACCTCTTCCAAACTAAGCAAGCTGTTATTATTTTGCATCATGATCATCACCATCATCTTAGCTATAAGAAGACCGTTGCTGGACATAGGTCTCCCCAAACAGATGGATTACAAAAAAAACTCATGAAAGCGGCTTGCATCCAGCGTCTTCCTGCCACTTGTATAAGATCGTCTATTCATCTTGCGGCTGGTCTTCCTGAGCTTCGCTCTCAAGGTATAAAGGGAACATGGCAAAACAAACTACTTATTACTTCAAAATGATTATGAACTTTGTAAAGTGATCTCAAAAAAACAAAAAAATACAAAAATCTTTATTTGACTCAATTTACATGCATTATTGTGCAAGTCCCAATCCAAATAAATGAATAATAATAATCTCCAATTAAAACAATTACACTCTGATTAATTTTCAATATATTTTGTTACAATCTAGGCTACGTTTCATCATTATCTTTACCACGCACGCACTTGATCTCTCAAGAACTTTTTGGCCCCATCAGCCACGTGATATATTATGTGGCCTGCCCACTACCACTACAGCTTGCTAATCCGCTGTGCTGTCAGCTACTTTCGTACGTCTACGGATCTCTTCAGTTCTGATTCGATCTCGCACGGAGCCGGGAGCTGAACACAGAGCTTCTCGCTCAGGCAGGCGCGACACCACTAAGCAGTGCCGTAAATAGGGCGGTAACACCGGTGCCCAGGCACAGGGCGTAGACTCTGGGGGGCGCAAAAATGGCCAGACCAGGCAGGACTATTACTTTTCGGTTTGCTCCTGATAAGTTCCCGTTGCGTCCCTAGTACTCGATTCCAACACACGTACCTACATGCCAGTATCATCAAAAACGCCTGTTAAATTAGACAAAACATCGCGCTCACTCGTTCGTCATCGTTTTTTCACCAATTCATACTTAAACGCAATTTATATTATGCTACCTATCCAAGTACTTAAAATTAAATTAATTTACAGTTTACTGGAACTTTGCAGGGAGTTATTTTATTATAGAAGTATGAAGACCAAAGTGGCCCAAAAATAAATTTTAAGCATAGGGTGGGCAACGCATTTGCACTAGTGAACTTCACTAGCGTTTGAGTTTTAGTGAGTGAGACACAGTGGGTGGTATAATAGGCGAAGGGTCCACTTAAATAGCTCGTCTGCTTGTTTGCCCACATCAGTTCTAGTTCTTAAAAAAAACAGATTTTTCTTCCAAAATATTACATAATTGGTCCATCAGCACCAAGGTCCTTGTGCTTTATTTTATCACCCTGAATGATATAAAGTAGGCCTATACATAGCATTACTCTAGCTAGGGTACCTATAATATCTACAAAAACAAGGGCGCAGTTATAGATGCTAGCACAGGGCGCAGAAAAGGCTATTTACAGCACTGTCACTAAGCCAAGCAGGTCGTCAAATGAACGCGGGTCATGCTTGATGTTTCAGACTACAGCTGGCCGATATATTGGTGAAGCCAATGCAGCGGCTCACCAAGTACAGCCTGATCATCAGACGCATCATCACCTATACCGAGTCCGAGGAATCCAAGCAAGCACTCGATAAAATGGTAAGCGGCACTCTTACATCTCTTATGTATAAAACAAAGTGGGCTAACTTACACCATTTATAACTCAAAAACGGTTCGACCGATTTACATGAAATTTGACATGGAGATAGCCTAGCTATGTGTTAACGTAACCTTTTTGTTGTCCTGGAAAATAGCAGGTAAATCCGCGAGGCGCAGTTAGTTACAATTAAATCTACATAGTGGTGGATATTCCAATAATTACGAGTATTATAGTTTAGAAAACTGAAACAATCAACTTCAAAATGCGCAATTTTGTTTTAAAAATCAAACTACTGAACCGATTTTAATGATTTTTTTTATGGGACCATTTTGAAAGTATATCCTTTCCACAAAGAAAGAATCTTCCAAATCGATTAATAAATGATGGAGTTATGCGGTAACAAATATAAAAGAAAAAAATACAGCTGAATTATTAAACTCCTTCTTTTTGAAGTCGGTAAAAACCTGTTAAGTCATAACAAAAAAAAAGCCAATACACTATAACCATATCAAAAGTTACAAACGAACATGTTATGATATTTATTAGTGTAAGCAACTATCAATCTGGATTTATCCAAATTTCATCACAACAAACATTGTTGTTTACTCATGCTTTCGCTTCGCTCCAACAATAATACAAACTTTCATCTCTACACCTTTTCATGCTATTTCTTCGACTTCGGAAGTAAGAAGCATTTTAACGGAAATTTGAAGACATTCCAACTTCCGGATATGCTCCGTCATTTTCTTTCAGGAAAAAAGGTGTTGTAGATACTGACCATTGAATAAGATTTAAAAATAAAATAACATACAGGGCTTGTACAGGCTGTATACACAATGTGATGGGAATGTCATTGCGTCTGATTGCTTAATCTGTATACGCCACCTGACGGCTTATTATGTTTAGATTAGAACTCTAAAAAGTTTACTATCTTTATCATAAATGGAGCATCATCATCATTTTAGCTCTTATCGATCTACTGCTGGACATAGGCCTTTTCTTTATTACACCATTATTTCCGCTCCTGCGCTGATCTCATCCAACTCTTGCCTTCTGACTCGACGATATCGACTCTCCATTTGGCTGGTGGTCTACCTACTGATTCTCCTCCTCCTCGCTCCTCTAGGTCGCTATTGTGTGACTGCCTTCGTCCCCTAGCCGTCTACTCACTTTGCAATGTATCCTGTCCACCTTCACTTGAATTCCGTAATAAATATATGTATTTATGTCTTATAAAAGACACGATTACTGTTATTATAGTAAAAATAGATGACCAAAATGTCGTTATACTTATTGGATACATCATAGAGATTCTTATCAAGATAAAAGCTATAATAATCTAAAAAAAATATTGATAAATTTAGGTACTCTTTACATCATGTTAAAATGTTCCGCGACTTACGAGATAACGCAAAATTAATATCATATCCCCAATGCTCGGCACAAAGCCTCTTTGTGCAGTTGCCGTAATGTAAGGATACGTATTAAAAATGTAGGTTTCGAGCAAATCTGTCAAAAGCCGGACGAAACGAAACCATAAAGGTATTTCAATATACATACATTATACTACGTAAATAGAGATCGAGTCTGCGTGCCAGCGACAAGGATATAAGTTGCGCTGGTAAGATGCATTTGCAGTTAAGAAAACTACATTCTACCATTCAGTTGTTGAGTTTTCTAAACTTACATTTGTTTAACAATTTTTAAATTCAAATTATTCACACACGATAAGTGACAAAAAATTTCTGTCTTTTTTATTTTCATGACAAATAATACTCGCCTCTGTCATCTAGGTTGAAAAGAAAAAATAGTTTTGCTTCTATATTTTTCTCTTTCTACTGAAGAGACGACAGCGTTACGGGTCCGGATTTTTTCGGCGCGTACAAAGATAAACAATAATATACTTACATAATCCACAATATTTCAAATAGAGCCCAGAACAGCCATTATTTTCTGGACGACACAGAAACACACGAAGCAACATGGAAATTCGGTCTTTGAGCGAAATCGCGTCGTAGGAAAACGGTAAATACCCTTCGCGTGCCAGGCCGGGGAACTTAGCAGAGGAGCTATTGAACGATATGGTTAGGATTTATTTTCTTAAGATCACTTTCTTCTTTCTTAAGATCTAAATATATTTTTGAAAGAAAAAAAATTTCAACTTGGATGAAGTATACTGATAATGATTTTCTCCTATTTCATGATTTTTACCAACATTATAGTTTCAAAATAGATATCTTCTAGATCGACGAGCTCCATCCTCGGCCACACCATCGCTTAACACCAGGCGAGTTGGTGGTCAATCGTAGATCTATCTTGTATTAAACAAAAAAAAAACATTAAAAAAAAAAAACAAATCGGTTTATGAATGACGAAGTTATGCGTCAATAAACAAAAAACAAGTATCTATGTATGATGTATTATTATTACAAAAAAATATAGCCTATGACACTTAGGAAGTGAATCTGAATCTAGCGACACATCGCACATCAAAATCGGTTTAGCTGTTTAGGCTGTAGACAAACATATAGAAACATACATACATAAATTCATACATACATACATACAGCTTAGAAGGCAAATATACCACCCAACCAATAACTACCAAATAAATCATAATCATAATCATTTTATTAATAACACATGTTACAAGTCACAAAATAAGAGATAAATTACAATACATACATGAGTACAGTTTTGTACTAATCAGTTACAACTGATTCCATATCCATTACACAATAGATTATATTAAGCTTAGCAATATAATTAAATAACATGTCAAAATTAAATAAAATTAAATAGTGAAACAATGTCAATCCAATTATATTACATTATATTTTATATGTCATAAATTCATCAAAGCTGTAGAACGTCTGTTCAACAAGCCAACGCCCAAGTGTTGCTTTAAACCTACCCATAGTTGGTGCCGAGATGATAATCCTCCGGCAGTTTATTATAAACCGTAGGGCCCATAACGTGAGTCGACTTCGCCGACTTCCCCAGCGTACGAGGGACTTCCGCGAGTCTGTTCCTGTTACGAGTGCTGTTCAGGGTCTTGTAGGAGGCTTGATTTAATCGTACATATACCGCGACTTGGAATATGACTAGTGCTGGCAATGTTAAGATCCCAAGCCTCTTAAAGTGCGGGCGTGCCGAGACATCCTGTGGTACTCTCGCAATGGCACGAATAGCTCGTTTTTGTATGGTGAACACTCGTTTCCAATCCGCCGCTCAAGCTAAACTAACTCTGCTACGTAGTCCATAATTTAAAAGCAATAATATTCTAATTAGATTAACAACAGTAACCATTTGAGTGGTCCAAGCGATAATTATAGATACCACCGGGCAAACCGTATACAAAGGTACCTTTCAAAATATAAACAGTAGCTCCCAACCTAAATGATCGGATACGAGAAAACAAGAGAAATTTAGAACACCTATTACCAAAATATAAAGACGGGTTTCCTCTAAAATTTAAATACATATTTCTGTAAATTTTAAATAACATTGTCATATTTGGAAACATCTGTACCATAAACCTATTTAATTTTAATTTCAGGGTCGTAATACCCTTGTGTTTCGACGCCCGGCAGTGTCCATAATTTTACTAAATTTAGAATGAGGCACCAAAAGTTTTACTTATTTAATGATACTTTTTTTTTATTTTTTTTATCAGCCCTGTTTGTACAAACTGTCCCACTGCTGGGAACGGGCCATCTTCTCATTGTGAGAAGGGTTAGGCCATAGTCTGCCACGCTGGCCAAGTGCGGGTTGGCAGACTTCACACATCTTCAAGATCATTGAGAACTCTCAGACATGTAGGTTTCCTCACGATGTTTTCCTTCACCGTTTGAAGTTGGCGGCAATCAACACTATACTTATTACTACAAAATATGACTCTGAATATGTGTCTGAAAGACTTCTACATAAACTGCTTGATACAGTTCATGACGTTTTTAACGGCACGTCTGGAAAAAGAGAGTTTCGGTTTTGTATAACGCTATGTTACTAATTAAGTTATTTTACCAAATCACTAACACACAGACATAGTTCATAGCGATTGCTCCAAATGTTGTTATGGTGAACTGAACGGCATCTTTTCTGCTTATATTGTAGAATTGTGAGATTTATTGACCGTTAAAAGTTAAATCCGCACCGAATAGTATAGCTACTAGCCATTTTGTTCACTGTCTAGATTCTCTGAGAAAAAAACATCTTTCAAAAAAAAAAAAAATTGTTCATATTTCGCTTCTTATTACGTAACTGCTATGCAAAACAAGAAATCAAAAATTACACGCTAAAATAGAACAAAAAATAAAACAACTACTTATTAAAATCCTACCCTACCCTAAATTCAAAAATAAACATACCAAAGCTTCTTGGAGTATTATTGGCTAGTACACCACAAAAGGAAAAATAAAATGATTCGTGAAATAGAGGGCGTTAATTATCGATATTTTCTTTTAAAATAGTTATGTGAATTCACGCATATACGAGACTTTGCTATTCACTTTTCTACAGTTGTTTGGATGATAGTGATTCTTTACTAGTTGTTATAAAAAACAAAGTATTACATAGATTTTGATAAAATTTATATGGGACCACCTCTGAATTATGATCTACTAAATACAAAAATAATCATCAAAATCAATGCACAATTGGCTGAGTAATCGGTGAACAAACATAAAAAAAACATACAGACCGAATTGATAACCTCCTTCTTTTTGGAAGTAGGTTAAAAAATAGACATCTGTCGTCTAATCTTGAGCCTGTGACTGGGAAAATTATGTAAAATGTAAGTAATAGATTAACACGTTTGATTTTAATAATACTTAACTCGCTCGATTTCATTATCTGTCTTTCCCGAAAGGCCATCTAAACACCTTGCACTGTACACTTCAACACCAATAGGTACTTTTTAGCACTTGTAAGTTGCGCAATAAACTATATATTACATGTACCAGGAAAATTTCACTTATTATTCTATTGAGAACGCGTTCCCCGAAATGTTTCCAGGTTTTCCTATTCTAATTTATTTCTTCAATAACAGAATATAACATTTATTTCAACTGTTTACGAAATATATCAAGTTACAAGGAGACAATAATATTATCGCTTATTATGAGAGAGTTATTGTGATCGCTTTGATCTTCGCCGGCGAGTGCTTTTATTCATTGCGAAATTGCAAATTATTGTTTATATAAAATAATTATGGTTTAAAAAACTGAAAAAACCGACTTCAATATACGTAATTCGTTTACTTGGATGATATTTGTTATAAAAACCAAAGCACTGAACCGATTTTGATAAAATGTATTTATCAAACAAAAACAGATTCATCAAAAAAAAACATAATTGGCTGAGTAATCGCTAAACAAACATACAAAAACATACAATCGAATTGATAACCTCCTTCTTTTTGAAAGTCGGTTAAAAAAATTGCATGCCTGGGAACGGCTATATACTTACCTACTGTAAAAGACCGAACAACGGTATATTTTAAGATTTGCCGGCAAAACCTAGGATTTATTAAGTAGTTATGGTAAAAGTCTGGATTTTAAGCATTTACAGCCATTCACTTGGTAAATCTTAATAGCCTAACCTAACCAGTACCAGTTTTTAGAAACTAGTACATGCTAAAATCTTAGGTTTTACCGGTAAATCTTATGATTTACCGTAGTTCGGTTTTTTACAGTAACATACATAGATACGAAAAATATACACTTACTAGAAATATTTATATAATAATATTATATTTTTTCATATAGAGCGTCATCTCGTGCATTCTTTTGGTACTTGCATTGTTGTCAACACGGTTGATAACCTTAGGTACCAGTACCTCAAAATTTTGAGAGATGGCGCTAGAAATATTTTCTTTCTTTTTTAGGGTTCCGTACCCAAAGGGTAAAAACGGGACCCTATTACTAAGACTTCGCTGTCTGTCTGTCTGTCTGTCTGTCTGTCTCCAGGCTGTATCTCATAAACCGTGATAGCTAGAAAGCTGAAATTTTCACAAATGATGTATTTCCGTTGCCGCTATAACAACAAATACTAAAAATTAAAAAAAATTAAATATTAAGGGGGGTCCCCATACAATAAACGTGTTTTTTTCGTATTTTTTTTGCTCAATATTAAAAACGGTAACAGGTAGACGCTTCAAATTTTCACAGAATATTTACTTGTATATTACCTTTCAAAATAAATAATTAAATAACAATAAAGTAAATATTAAAGGGGGGCTCCCATACAACAAACGTAATTTTTAAGCAATTTTTACTCGATCTTAATTAACAGGTAGAAACTTGAATATTTGTAAGTAAATATTTAGAAATATTACTAACTATAAAAATAAATACCTAATCTAATACATAAAAACTCACAAAATGAAAATAATCCGTGCATCTAAACGCGGTACGAGCGCCGCGCCGCGGTGTGGTGGTGGCGCGAGCGCGATGCGGTTGATAAGCAACGGCCGTGCGGGTAGCGGGGGAGGTAACATCACGGAGCGAGCCATAGCCGCGCGTATTCGCGCGAGCATCATCATGCTGCCCGGATGTGTATCGAAAACCTACCTATAAGTTTGCAATTTACTACTTGGAATTTCGTTGATTTCTCGTTATTTTATAAACAGAACTAAACTTTGTAGTATTATAGATGATAGTACGGAACCCTTCGTGCGCGAGTCCGACTCGCACTTGGCCGATTTTTATACGTTTATATAATTATAAAATCAATTGCCTGTTCATTAATCTCGCTATTTAACGGTTTGACCTATTTGATAATTTTTGTTTTGTTATGTTCGAGATTGTCAGGACAAGATTTGTGCGAGAAGAAAATTATCATCATCATCACCGTTTTAGGCATTTTAAGCAATAAAAACAAGATGAATTTATACAAATTTGAAATTATTACTTACTCTCCAACTTAATTACTTAACTCCAAATATTTTATACCTACGTAATCAGAATCGCCTTACCCATAACCGATAAGATCTAATGGATAAATTAATATTTAATTCACTTTCTCGGTACCAGGACGTAAAGAGAAAAACAAACAATCCAATATCATATTTAAGGTTTCATTTCTTATAAGAAAATAAGGAATCCTTATTAGTTCACTTCAAGGAACTTGGGGGAAAGTTTAAAACACTCTGCAATACTGGAATTAAAAGCGCAAAGTCGTCAAGAGTAGGAGGAAGTGTTTTTCTCAACGACAGAGTTATTTTTAACCGCCACCTCGCCGGGTGTTGAGTGACGCTGCGGTCTAAGATGGAACATCTATGGAAATCTATTTACTGGTGATTTGAGGACACCTAGATTATATAAAAATAAAATAAATAAATATTTTTTTTATTTCTTAATCACAAAGTTGAGTACATGTTTTACATGGTTTCATGTTGTACCTACATGGTTTCCAAGAAGATAAAAATCAAAGTTATGTATATTGTAGTATTGTAGTACCTATATATATATATATCACGGAAACCCCACTCAGGTAACGATTTCCACAACAATTTAGAAATTAGCTTAATAAAAGTTCTAAAACCAAAACGCTACGCGTGAGTTTTTGGAATTATCGTCATCATCATCATCATCTCGGTCGCAAGAAGTCCACTGCTGGACAGTGGACTTCTTATAGGCCTCCCCATTGTATTTCCAAAATACTAGTTGAAAGTATCCTGCCACTTGTTTTAGGTATTTCTCTCCACCTTGTGACTGGTCTTCTTACGCTGCTCTTGCCAGTGCGTGGGCTCCAATCGAGAACTTTCGGCCCCTTCGGCCATCAGTTCTATGTCCTACGAGTATGTGCCCTACCTGCTGCCATTTCAACTTGCTAATCCGCTGTGCTATGTCGTTGAATTTCGTACGTCCAGACTTCTACCTTCTTAATTTCTGACTCGATCACGCATAGAGAAATATACCTGGACCATATCATGCGTGTTTTTGGAATATTAATTGAATAATATCAATTATAGTTAGTTAGGTATATAATATATACTCGTATATATATTATATATATATCTGATGTAGATATATAGTCGAAATAGTAGTATAAAGTAGTCTAAATTTCTCTTCATCTCAAATAGACTGAGGAGTTTTGTGGACATTGGTGAGTTAGGTCTACTGCATTAGATGTTTTTTTTACCCGACTGCGTAAGAAGGAGGGTTATATTTTTCGAGTGTATGTTTTTATGTAGGTACCTTTAAATGTACTCGTATGTATGTATGTTTCTATAGGACAGCCTACAGCCTAAACGGCTTGACCGATTTTGATGTGCAAGGTGTCATAACATTTCTCTTCACTTACAGAGTGTCATAGACTATATTTTTTGTAATAATATATCTCTTGCAAAATAAAAGAAATGCGTTTTTTCGTAACCTCCAACGAACTATTTTGTAATCTTTTATAGCGATTTTACGCATACTTTTCACAAAAAACGTACACAACAGCGTATCAAGCGTAACGAAATCGTAAGTTAACCTCCAAAAACTGCTTTTTCTGCAGTCGGATATTTTGGTTTTCTTTTAATATAGGTACATCCTTGTTTAGTAAAGTAATCCGTTATTTCAGGAAAATACAGCAGTAAGTTTCGTCCACCGAGTCAATAGAGCCATCCGTCAGCGCGAAGAACTTGGGAAACTGGATGAATTGGAGAAATCTATAGACTCCTACGACGTGGTGAGTAACATTCTTAACTGTGGTTTAACATTCTTAACTGTGGTTTAACAATCTTAACTGTGGTTTAACAATCTTAACTGAGGTTTAACATTCTTAACTGTGGTTTAACATTCTTAACTGTGGTTTAACATTCTTAACTGTGGTTTAACATTCTTAGCTGTGGTTTAACATTCTTAACTGTGGTTTAACATTCTTAACTGTGGTTTAACATTATTAACTGTGGTTTAACATTCTTAGCTGTGATTTAACATTCTTAACTGTGGTTTAACATTCTTAACTATGGCTTAACATTCTTAACTGTGGTTTAACATTCTTAACTGTGGTTTAACATTCTTAACTGTTTATCCCAGTTCTAAGCAGCGTTTATCACCGCAATAGATCGTGAGGCATTCTCTCTCGCACGGTCACATTTGGCGGAGCAAAAATGTCTCGGTTACAGGAGACTCCGCGCGAGCAGTGATACCTAGTGGTCTAAATTCTCTATTAAACCAACACTTAACTACTATCAAAAAATTATCCACGTAAATGTCTGTATAATAGGTCTGTCTTCTAGTGCATACAATTCTCATATTATTTTAATATGCAATTTGTTTAGTTAGATGATAATTTTTCAGTTATTATGCTATAAAAACGAACTAAAAAGTACTGAACCGATTTTGATAAAATTTGTATAGACTACTTTTGAAGTGACCTACTAAACAAAAAAATAATCATCAAAATTAATTCACAATTGGCGGAGTAATCGGTGGATAATCATACCAAAAAAAAAAATATAGTGGAATAGAGAACCTTCTTCTTTTTGGAAGGCAGTTAAAAAAATAGTCCCACAGAACACTAGAAATCAACATAACAAGTTTTCGACAAAAATTTCATTTTGGTCCAACTTAATTTTCATACTTAAGAATCATAAATTTAGAGTCCCTTAAGAGCCATCTAAATAGTTAAAATAAAAGTAACCCTGAACAAGTACTGTGTTCTAGTATTGATTTTTGTACAGGAAACTTTCCAACCTCGATGTCGATAACAAAAATGATCACAATCGCTCGTAAGTAGGTATACCTAATCTATAGCTAACATTTTTTGTGTAACAAGTAATTTTAGCTAATCTGATTGAAGCCAAAATTAGCCCTGCGCCACAAAATACCCAATAGTGGCTAGGCTTACGGCACAATAATGAATAGGTATAATTACCTAATAGAAGATAAGCTTAGTGTACATTACTTATATTATGATAAGCAATAATTAATTAGCTTTATACTAACATGATTAGATTATTACTTGCTTACTTTGTTCAGCGATAACTTCGCCAATTATAAATTGATTTTGATGGTTCTTTTTTGTTTTGGTAGTTCATAACTTCAGAAGTGGTCCCAAATATATATATATGTAAATTTTATCAAAATCCGTTCAGTATTTTGGTTCTTACGACAAAATAACTGGAAAATATGCCATCCATGTAAACGAATTGCGTATTTGAAGTCAGTTTTGTCAGTTTTTTAAACTATAATTATTTTAAGAAGAATCTGCATTTACAATTTCGCAATATTTAATCTGAAGCATAGGAATCGTTTGCCGATTATATCAAAAACCTGTTACTGCCCACCAGTGTGGGACACGCAAGTGGGGGATTACGAGAATGATCGTCATCACTATAAGGGCCTTACCGAAAAACGTTACTTAACATTAACCATCGTCTTAAATTCTCTGACTTCTTTCCGCAAGTGTCATTACGTGTCAGTGAGAAGTTGACAAAATATGTTAAGCAATACTTAAAGTTAATTAACGTTTTACGGTAAGGCCCTAAGAGTTGAGCGTAGGTAACTCTCTCTAAAATTTTAAAAGTTTTTTTTTTTTTAATTCAGTAGTTTTAAAGTCTAGTATGAATTCCCTTCCAGGACTTCAAAGACGAGGACCTGGACAGGTACTTCCATATGTTGAATGAGCTCAACCTTAAAACTCCGATGGTGAACTGTGGACCCGAAAATAGTAGGGCTATTATACACCAAGGAGATTTACGATTCCGTGACAATATGAAGGAGGTAAGTGGCGTTTGTCTAAATAAATTAATATTTGTGGACATTTCAGACAACACCATCTAGCCCAAACTAAGCAAAGCTATGAGAACTAGACGGCTGTTAGAATACATATATACCTTTTTTTTGTTGTAAATACATACTTAAGATACATAAAACATCCAGACACAGAACAAACATCAATGCTCATCGCACAAATGTTTGCCTTGGGTGAGAATCGAAGCCATGACCTACGCATTGGCAGTACCAACTGAGCTGCGAGTTCAGTCCAACCATACCCAACCATAGAGTGAAAAGTTTTGTTCAGGGTCGCGTCATGCGAGTGGAAAAGAGATAGCGATAGAAGCAAAAATAAATTACTAATTATAATTTTTCTTTCTAGACTGAAGTACGAGCTATACTCTTCACAGACATGTTGCTAATATGCAAAAAACTTACGAAAGGTGGACCCTACACCTACAAACAATACAGGTAAAGTTCTAAGGTTGCCTGGAAGAGATCACTATTAGCGATAAGGCCGCCAGTTATTACACTAGTTTTAAATTATTTTTTTATTGTAAATTTTATGGTGTGTACAATAAAGAGTTTATCTATCTCTCTCTCTCTCTCCCTCTCTTAACTCTTGGCTCTCTCTAAACTCAGAAAAAATTTACTCGACTACCGAAAGAAAGTCGTCTGAATTATAAAAGTGATATAGTGAATCAATTTGAGGCCAGCAAAAACAAATAGAAGAATAATTAATTATCTATAAAATACATATACAGTGATTGTCGATCGTGGCTTCATTTTGCAGTCGGATATTTTATATACAAAATAAATGTATGCTTGACCATCAATTTATCTAATGCTAAGCGATGCTGTAGTCAAACATGGTTAAAACACACTTCCTAGAATATAAAATTGCTAAAGTTATTGGACTGCCTGAATACACCCTTTGGCGCTAGACTGTGTACAGGTATTTATATTTTCTTCATAAATAGAAAATAAGTATTTATACAATTTTATTTTCAGACCCAAATTCTTGTTAGAGAGAACGATCCCGTTCTCTCGGTACACCAGTCGCAGCAATCCACATGAGGTCACCGGCCTCATATACGTAGTGCTGGATGAGCATGGCACTGCTTACACTGCGTTTTGTCTCTCTGAGCCCGCCAAAGACCCAAATCCGCAGCAAACGTTGAGGGTAAGCAGCAAATGACGTTCGCACATTTGCTTGGTGTTACTAATTGACACTAAATTGTCACTAATTGTCACTAAATTGACACTACGTTGTCACCTTTATCACAAGAGTATGAATGCGACTATGAAGCCTCATGTAATAAATACCTCATAAATTTAATAAGATCAAGTATAGTAGCGGAAACGAAGGCATGAATAAGTGAGCTAGGTGCAATTAGCTTATGAGTTATTTTGTTTAAGGTTTCTGGTAATGCTGCGTATGTTGTTCGATAGTTGGATCTGTGAGTGGGAATAAAGTCTCGTGTATCATGTTATTTCTTACTGGCATTATTTTTCTGGCGTTCCATAGACTCCAATCGAACCTCTTACCTACTTTTTATTAGTACCTGTTCAATACTAAGTAACACATTACAATGCAATAATCGTATTAAGCTCATTTTAAGATTAACCTTTGTTTTAAGTAGGTAGTTTATGACGGTAAAGGTAACTTCAATAAGTCAAGAGTTTGTCCAAAGGATGGGACGGTGCTGTTTAGAGAATTACGGTTCTTTACCTGGGTTATATCAGGATAGGACTAAGGTTACTATTGTAAAATACAATACGATGCTTTATTATTTTTTATACAACTGTTTGACAAGATGAGTAAGACACCCACAAGGTGTCTAGGGTTAATGAATAAATGTATGAAAAAGGGAAAAAATACAAGCCTACCCATATATTTTCAACCAAATATAAACATAATCATAGTAACCGGATATAGATAACAGTTTTTTCCTGTTGTATGTAAAATAGACAATAGACAATATATTTATTAACTTTTTTTTATAAATGTATATATTATAGGTTTTTTTTTATTGACAATATATTTATATAAACATTGATCTCGACGATTCCTAGTTGTTTTTTATATAAGGTAGATTTGCGCTTGACCAACTCGTCTTTAGCTTCCCACTTTTTCACAGATATGGGACCAGAAGATCCGCGAAGCGCGTCTCACCTACGAGCTGAGTGTGTGGTTCCACCGGAACCCCGTCAAAGATCTGTCGGAAGTTGAAGCAGACACCACCTCGGAAGCTTTTAGGGTTAGTATTGCGATATAAACCGGACAAGGGCGCCTCAGCCTCCAAGGGTTCCGTACAAACTAGATAAAAGAACTACCGGGCGAATCTAGTTCATTGATAAAAGAGGGAAATTACATTTCGTCATAAACCGAAACTTACACATCGTAAACATAATTAAAAACCTGTTTTACCTTGTGCTAATGAAGTTCTTTCATAATTATGATAACCTACATGATACGGTTAACTCATTTTAAAATTTGGATCCTCATTCCTTGCTTAAAGAACTTATTTATTTGTGATTAAATAAAAAATGTACAGCTTTCGGATTTTTTCCTATACTATAAGACAATACTAATTGCCAAATTTCAAAGTTGTAGAAAAATGGGAAGTATCCTATAGTTTTTGATTCCCTTGCGAGTATCGAAATATGCTATTTTTTACGACATAAACGTATGTAACTTTGTTTACGATAACTGAGAAGTTTGACTATTTCACAGCTGCAAGGGGCCACAGATCTGTGTATATGATTTTCATTTCAATTCTATACCTTCACGCGTTCCCAAGATACAGATCTCGACAGAGTGACAGACGGACGGACGGACAGACGGACCACAAAGTGATCCTATAAGGGTTCCGTTTTTTCCTTTTGAGGTACGGAACCGTAAAAAGTGTGTAATCGGCTTTATAAAAACATTAGCTATAATATTATATACATTATTAAGTTATTATTAGATTAAATACATTATTTAGTGTCTGGGTTTATACAGAAAGAGTACCCCGAAGAGTGGATTATAGAGCGGCGAGCTCGAGAACGTGTGGCGGCCATGCTCCACCCTAATCGGCGTCCGTCCACCGGCCAAGAGATCACCACCATGCGCAGCGATTCATTAGACCGTGAGCTATCTACCCTTATTCCACCTTCATTCCACTACAGGACAAGCAGAAAGTCGGCACACTCACCTGATCGTGGCCTCGGTGCTTGGCTTGAAAGTCTTTTTTTATATATGAGTATATAGCTCATACATAAAAAAAGACTTTCAAGACTTACAAATAAAGTTTTTTCAAAAAAAAATAGAGCATTAAACTTCTCCTGTGAAATTTAACCAATGGTAGATAGGGCAAACAAGCACTGAAACAACGTGATGGAATACGACGAAGTGGTCCAAGATGGAGCACGCTTGCCCACGAGATGTGGGTTCACTCTAGTCTTGAAAATACTCAAGTTGTATTTACTATGGAACAAGGAGGCTGGATCTGCATTCCACCCTTAAACAGTTCATTTTGAAAAATAATCCCGAAATCGCTGCGTGCGGGATTTTTTTTAAGTTCTCCGCCCACATCGTCGCTTTCCAACAGTCGAGTTGGTGGTCAAAGGTGGACTTATTCGTGTTAACAAAATAAAATTAATAAAAAGTTCACAATGTAAGGATGCCTCGATGCTCTATGGCGGAAGTCAAATGACGGTAACGGCTCATACAGTTCCCGAGCACATATTGGTACACGACGATTTAGGTCTACTTTTTATTCGTACTGCACAGGAGTGGACCTCTCTGCCGCCGTCTCTGTTTCCTGAGAACTATAATCTTAGAATTTTAAGGCTATTGCAAAAGTGAGAGATGATTTTCTTTATTTAATAGGAGAAATGTTTAAATAAAAGTTTCTTCGACATCAGTAAGAAACCATGTAGGAAACTATGTTTTTTCGCTACTCCGTCGCCAGTTTATGTAACATCTGAATAAAACTGTTTTTAACCCCCGTCCCAAAAACAGGAGTGTTATAAGTTTGACGTGTGTATCTGTATGTCTGTGGCATCGTACCTCTTAAGCGGTGGGACCGATTTTAACTTAGTTTTTTTTTTGTTGTTTGTTTGAATGAGGATTTCACCGAAAGTATTTTTAGCTTTGTTTCATCAAAATGGATTCTGCCGTTTTTGATTTTACTAAACTTATTTTTATTTAAATATTTCTCCTGTATAATCATCCCCCACTTTTCTAATATCCCTACTCAATGTATGTTTAAAAATGTTGTGATGCGCAAAAGAGATAGCTGAGCGCTTAGAGCTAAGCGCGCAAGGATGGGCATCCTTAACTGTTCTGAAAGACCATAATATTGCAGCTGGTAGAGGCCCTCCAAGTCTCCGGCACCCCCTGCACAGAACTTCTACAGGAGGAAGCTCCAGGAACTCAAGAATATCCAGTTTCCATCAGTCAACAAGGTGGGCCTCACCAAATATACATATATTAATATACGAAGCTGTCGTTCTCTTTTTACCACAGCGCTTATTCAGTCAAAGCATTAGCAAAAATTTTGCTTATGACATTTTGGTATTATTTTCATCTACTTATTATAATAATCTATACCCATTTTAAAAAACCGGCTAGGTGTGTGTCGTGCTTAGCGTAGTTGTAGGGTTCCGTAATAGCACATCCCAATAATCTGACTTAGAACAGGGCTTCTTGTTTGATACTACATATGCCGGAGCCTGGAGGGTTGGTGTTAATGAGACACATGCTGGTATCGGTCTAATTTATTGTAACAAATAACCAAGCTTATATACTTAGTACTACGTGCTAGAGGCCTCCTATCTATATCAGTCATACTCTTATTATCTACGTATAATAACGCATCACGAACACTAAACTATGTGGCTACATTACTCCCCCCTTTAAAAAAGAAAAAAAAATTGAACAATTGAGAATTAAAACATTGAACATACAAGTAAAAAAAAAAAAAAACACATTGATGGAGTAATTAAAATGTACCAAATATACAGTTTTATAGTGCAAATAGCTTTTGATCTTAGCCGCAGACAGACAGGCAGACGGGCATGGTATGTAAACTACAAGCGTTCTTTGTAGACTACAGAACTACCACAGTTATGATGATACATTCCTAAAACTAAATTTAAATAATAATAATAAATAAATAAATATTTGTGGACATTTCACACAACGCCATCTAGCCCAAACTAAGCAAATCTTGTACTATGGAAACTAGATGGTATAAAGATTTATTTTTTGATTATTTCTATAAAAGGCACCATTAACATGCACATTTTAAGACTATTGATATCACTAAATACATATGTACCTAATGTATATTATAATATTTTGCAAATTTATATCGTAAAATTGCAAATAAGTTATATCAATAGAAAAAGGAGTCATTGGAACTTTAGATGCATTGTCATTGAAGCCCCAAAAAGGCTTAAAGATCCGGAAAAGAGATTTGCCTCTGCATGTGTATGGCGTTTGGGTTCTCTTTGACCATTTTTTGCACGCTAGGGATCGACGTTTCTCAGAAGAAAGTATCCCTAATTTTCGCGCCGGATTGTTTGTATAGGGCGGAAGACAATGCATTTTGGCCGGTTTTTTTTTTGTGTTAAGGTCTAGACCATTTTTTATACCTGATCATTTAATTAGAACATCCGACAAAAAGGATGTCCTTGGACCCAACAAGGGTTCATCCCTTTTGTAACTTTAAAAGCTTACCTACGAAAAGATAGATAAATAGAATTATTCTCGTATACATACATTGAAAACAAATACATAAATTCATATTTGAATATATTCATATTTTAAGTATATAGATTCATATTTTAAGTGTCCGTAGTACGACCATCGTCCGTTGCGCTCGCGCATACCAAATTTTTTGAAGATATAAAATGATTGAATGAACTTATAAAAAAATTGTCGTCTGTAAAACTAGAAAACAACATCACAAATATTTGACAAAAATGTCAATTTGATCCATATTAAATGTATGAATATATTATGACGTGGTACGGACTAAGTCGAATCTATTACACCCACTGACCTGACTGACTGACTGAGATGTTGGTTCGTGGATTATATCACTATTCTTAGTTTCATGGATAATGTTATCTGCATGTAGTGACAAAATGACGTCAATCATATACTTAACTGTGAAAATAATTTGACGGCCACTGGTCAGTGGTCAGTGGGTGGATGACAGTACAGGAACTATCCACTGTCCACTGAAGTTATACAAAAATGTCATAATTAAAAAAAACATGTGCGTCTCGGGACGCCTGACCGAAGTAATAACTAATCTAGCCATGCAATAGATATAGATTAGATAAACATGTGTAAGTAAATAATAGAATTATATAAAATCTGTAAACGAAAAGTTAGGTAAATAGGGTATGCCCCCTGTATTAAAATCCTTATATTAATATTAGGGTCCCTTTGCTATTTATAAAAAAAAATACTAGCCAGATAGACTGGCGCCGTAACGCGTTACGTAACGATGCGGTTTACCCTCCCATAAGAAGTTATCACTTCAAAAGGTCACAACATCATTTATTACAACATGGTATTGTATTGCTAGAACTTAAGGTATAGTGCCTACCTAAACTTACAAAATAGACTTTAAAATTTTCATTCGCTTGAATTTACCGATATTGCACATTTTGAATGAAAATAAAAGACACAGTTAGCTTTATATTAATATTTTTTACAGCTCTCGAAATTCACGTCTGTCAAGTTTCCAGCAGTCTGCCAGGTCAGTCAGGGGTATGCTGACCCCTTAGTAGTGCTTAGTAGTGCTGGGTAGCTGTTATGAAAATATTGTTGATCGATGGACGTAACACTTATTTATACTGGGTGTTCGGAAAGGCACTGGATATGTTTTATGAAAATAAAATAATGTATGATAATATTTATTACGGGCTCATGTTATTATAGTATATATTAGTATATCAAGCATGTAACTTTAAAAATAGCGACGGCATTCATGCAGTTATAAATAATTTTCACTAAGGATTGTCGAGAATATGTTTGATCTACCAATGCATAATGAAGAAAATTGGCGCTGGAAAGCGACGTCTATTGACAAGAAAAGATATACATGCCGACAACAACAAAAATACATGTTTCGCCATACTATTTCACTTCCCTACACTGCCTACACATAAACGTGTAGCCACTATATTATGTTAGAACTTGATTAGAGGGCGCTGTGGTTTTCTGTATAGGTAAAAGACATGTTCCGCACATAATTCCAATACTTTCTACAATGTAACCTTGAGCTAAAGAATCTCGAGTACCTACATTTTCCAACGATTTGATTCACTCACACGTAGTATCATTATATGTTTACTAGATCCATCGAGCCGAACACTCTGTATAAACATAATATCTGATAACTTTGACATGACGTCTATGGAAGTCACGCATGGAATAAATCGAGAAAATTTCTTGCATGTCTAAATTGCACTTTAGCAACACTTAAAAAATATTCTAATTTGCATGTTTGTACGTATTTAAGATTGCATGTCAGCATATTTGTTTATATGAAAGAAGCAAACAAGCAGACAGTTTGTCTGATGGTAAGTTTTATCCATCTCATACAGAAAACTGTAAGTAATACAAGCTACTGATGTCGCTAATTCTTTGCTGATCCAGAGATGTTGATACCTTTTATAAAATGTTTTTTATAAAGTTCTTATACAATGACATTCCCATTTCCTATAGAAGTAAGTGCTTTGTAAGTAATTTCTTATTTATATATATGATTTAAACAAAAATAAAGTTTATAATATGTACCTACTGCTCTTGAAGTTGTTGACGAATACGTCTACCTAGGACAAACGGTCCGATTAGGCAGGTCCAACTTTAGGAGGGAGGTCAATCGTCGTATCCAACTCGGCTGGGCAGCGATCGGGGAACTTAAAAGCGTCTTCTCATCCAATATTCCCCAGTCCCTCAAGTCGAAAGTTTACAACCAGTGTGTGTTACCAGTGATGACATACCGCACTGAAACGTCGTCCCTAACTATAGGCCTTATAAGGAAGCTCAAAGTCACGCAACGAGCTATGGAGAGGGCTATGCTCGGAGTCTCTCTACGAGATCGAATCAGAAATGAAGAGATACGTAGACGTATGAAAGTCACCGATATAGCACAGCGGATTAGCAAGTTGAAGTGGCAGTGGGCAGGGCACATAGCACATAGAACTGATGGCCGATGGGGCCGAAAGGTTCTCGAGTGGAGACCACGTACCGGCAAACGCAGCGTAGGAAGACCAGCCACGAGATGGACTGATGACCTCATACAAGTGGCGGGAAGACGCAATGCAAGCCGCTTTCAATCGGTCTTTTTGGAAATCCATGGGGGAGGCCTATGTCCAGCAGTGGACTTCTTATGGCTGAGTTGATGACTGCTTATATTAGAGAAAAGTATCAGCTCTATGGGCAGTGGACCTCGCGAGAACAAAAATAGGCGCAACAGGCATACTTCATACTCAAATAGTTCATTGTATGCTCGGTAGATGGCGTGTGAAGCTCGGAGCTTAAATAACAAACTCATAAGTATGTTACTAAATGAAAGCATTGGCGCTTTGAAATAAATAGATACATTTGTCACAATTTCCTCCTAATCCTGACTTAAAATAATAAGACCGAAAGTAACTCTGCCTGCCGTCTGTCTGTTCTGTTTGTTACCTCTTCACAGCGAAACGGCTGAACCAATTGTAATGAAATTTGTCACTGACATTCATTAGGACTTGGAGAAGGAAATAGGCTGTAAGTTGTCATCATCATCATCAATGCTTTTCATCACAACGCGGGTGGCGCCGCGGGGCGCGGCTAGTATTATATAAAATCGAAATACAGAGATGGCTGTAGTCCTAGAGACGGACTTAGGTTACTTGTCATCGTCATTATCATGAGTGTATTTCATAACTACACGGCTGAAACCGCGGAACGCAGCTAGTTTATAAATCGGAGATTTTCCTAAGTTGTTTCTTATTAAGGATATCATTTTATTTTACATAAATATATAATAATATCATAATTGTAAAGATTCCCCCAAAAATACATTTAATGCGACCTGCTCAAAACAAACGGATAGAAAAATAGAAAATATTTGAATAAAAATTGATATTGATCTCCTGTTTACCTCAAGAAATATGATTTGCCGCCAGCAAAAACCTATATTAAACCTAACCACAATTACTTAATCGCAAAACCATCAGTTCTACGTGCTATGTGCCCTGCCCACTACCACTTCAACCTGTTAGTCCGCTGTGCTATGTCGGTGACTATCGTTCATCTACGTGTATCTTCATTTCTGATTCGATCTCGCAGAGATGGGGCCGAAAAGTTCTCGAGTGGAAACTACGTACCGGCAAGCGCAGTGTAGGAAGACCAGCCTCGAGATGGACGGATGACCTCATACAAGTAGCAGGAAGACGCTGAATGCAACCCGCTTCCAATCGGTCTTTTTGGAAATCCATGGGGGAGGCCTATGTCCAGCAGTGGACTTCTTATGGCTGAGACAATGATGATGAAAACTTACTCATATCGACCATGTGTGCCAAAAATACTTTTGTATGGAAATCGTTGTATCTAGATGTTCCGTGGTTGTAAAATGTTTTTGTTTGTTCACGGTGTGTCTTGTTGCAGTGCGGCTTCCCACGATGAACCTCCTAACGCATTAAAGTATCTCTACAAAGCCGGCAGCTCCGTCGAACACCTCATACCGCCTCTGAACCCTGACGATGGTAAGAATCTAAATTTGTTTACTCGACTGCGTAAGAACGAGGGTTATGTTTTTTGCGTGTATGTATGTTTGTATATATGTATGTATGTGGATATGTATGGATGTTTCTATAAGATCGCCTACAGCCTAAACGGCTTGACCGATTTTGATGGGCGAGGTGTCGTTCGATTCGACTACATTCTCTATGTGTCATATATTTTTGTAATAATAATAATACATCTCTCGCAAAAACAAAGTAAAAGTTTTTCGTAACCTCCAACG
Source organism: Lycia hirtaria (assembly GCA_947563715.1). Classification (NCBI taxonomy): domain Eukaryota; kingdom Metazoa; phylum Arthropoda; class Insecta; order Lepidoptera; family Geometridae; genus Lycia; species Lycia hirtaria. The sequence goes on from OX387386.1 coordinate 3,449,791, forward strand.
AACTTTTTCGTAATAAACAAGTGATTTACTAGAATTGTTCTAAAGAATGCGCTTTTATAATCTTTTATAGCGTTTTTACGCATATTTCCTCACAAAAAAATGTTTACTCAACACTAATCAAGCGCAATGAAATCGTAAGTTAGACTGCAATAACTGCTTTTCTACAGTCGAGTATTTTGTTTTTCTTTAAATATAGATACTTACTTGTTGTTTTTTTCTTAATTCAGTACCCAAACAGGCTTACGCTTCAGACGATTTTACGGTCTACGATAGAGTACGCGTACAAAGAAGAAACCTATTCACGCCTGATTTAAGGACATATTATTTTTTACATTTGATAGATCTACGATTGACCACCAACTATCCTAATGTTAAGTGTCGATGTGGCCGAGGATGGAGCTCGTCGACCTAGAAGAAATCGGGGAAACTCAGTGTTTCCCATGTAGCTAGCCATCGTATTCCAAAATTAGTCATATTTATCAGATGTGAAAATCTAATTAAGCAAATTGTAGTAGATTTCCGCGGCAAAAGCTCAGCCTAGTGCGGAAAGTAGTTTTTTTTTTCTTTTTCATTTAATTTTAAATACAAATCTTATTTAATTACAGTAGCTCGCTCCATCACCGTGAATGTGGTTAGCGAGAGCGAATGCGAAACCGTCGTACCGTCCAGGCAACCCACTGTAAGTACAATTTTATTTGCTTTTTTTTTTTTTTTTTTTTATTAATTTTTAGAAGGAAAATAACGAAACTGCTTTTGGTCAGTTTATATATAATCTAGCATAAAATTTGCTAGTAACAATTTAAGGGGTCATTGTACTGAACCTTAGTAGTAGAAATCGATATAAAACTGTTCTAGAAATGTTTCCTTTGTAATTTACTAATGGAGTGACATCCTCCTCCTTCCTTCTTTTGTATTCCGCCAGCGTTTTCATGAAAACCCTCTTTAAGAGATCTGTACGAGATGACATATTATTATTACATACTTTATTTATTTATATCCTGATTTAAACGAACAAAACTGTTTGGACTAGTGTATTGTTATGTTGCACATTTACGTGTATTGTTATAGTTAAGTTGTGGTAGTGCGTTAATTAAAGAACACATGAACGAAGTGCCTGCGCACAATATGAAAAGTTTACCTATGAAATGCCTAAAAGTATTTTTTTTATATAAGATAGATCTACGATTGACCACCAACTCAACTGATGTTAAGTGACGTTATTATAATTATCAGTTAAACTGGTCTACAGTGGTTTTGTTGCCCTAGATATATTTTAGATATATGTATTTATGCTCACAACTCATGAAACTATCAATGATTTTGTAAGATTTGCTCTCATTTTTTAACCGACTTCGAAAAAGGAGGAGGTTATCAATTCGTATCGTATTTTTTTTTTATGTATGTACATGAATTACTCCGTCATCCGTGAACCAATTTTTGTATTTCTTGAATTGATGTATAGAGAAAGCTCTCAAGTTGGTCCTATAATTATTTTAGAAACATTGCTTTATTACTTTTTGAATAATCTCTAAAAGTAAAAATATTTTCATTGGATTCCTGAGTGCGTGCGTCAGATTATAGAATTGCAGAGTTCCACTGACACGTTTTTCTTTGCAAAAGTGTCAAATGGTGAGGTTTTTCGTTTAAACATCTGCACATTTTCTAATCTGCGACGACGAAGCATTTGACATTCAGTGACAAATGTCATTCTTGAAAAAAAAAACGAGCGGGTGAAGAGAGGTCTTTTAAAAAGTTTACAATCGTGAGGGATTTATTGAGCTTGAAAAGTAAAACCTTCTTACTCCTCATCCAATGTGTATAAGGAGAAAATAGAGTTACTTCAACGCTTGAGCGCCATGTTTAATTATTTTCCTTACTTATATGTAAACGAAATACTTAACGTTCTTTGAAGTCGGTTGTTTCAGTTTTTTAAACTATAAAGTTATTTGAAATATTTATTTGCATTTTACGTTACAAAAATCGAAAAACAAGAAACACAACAAAAGATATGTAAAAATCATTTAAAAAATATAATAAACAAGAGCACATTCAGTACTTTCATGCATAAATACGTAATCTAGGCACTTGAAAACATAAAACTGTACAAAGAAATACAGGGCAGTAAAAAAAAAATTGTCGACCTGTGAGTGATCGAGTTACTTTTTAGCCTCAGGGCTAGATTGTTATTATTTAAGGAATGTCTTAATGACGTTCCTTAAGCAAATGAAAAAAAAAACCTCAAAATCTATTACTGATATTTTCTACCCAGTTCTGTTTTACATATTTTTCAGAGAAGCGTTGTCGCACTATCTCCTATACAAACAGGTGAAACCCGTTTTTCTATCCCTAAACATTAACCGATTTTGATGATTCTTTTTTTTTTTAAAGCTGGTGCTTCCCGTGTTATGAGGTAATAAACATAAAAAAATACATTCGAATTGAGAAACTCCTCCTTTTTTTAAGTCGGTTGAAAACAGTTTTCTCTTGTTGTATGAAGAACGTGTATTTTACTGTCAGAAGATCGCGCGACAACACTTCTCTGAACTCCAGTGTTTTCTAACCAGCCTCCAGTGGTGGTCCTCCAACAATCATCACCGCATCACAGTCCAGGCCCACGAAGCGCGAGCGCTGGTGGCAGTCAAAACACTCTCCGTGTATCTCCACAACACTCAGTCACTTTGGTTCACAGCTTGCCAGACCTTAGCATTGACCAGGTTCAACAGAAACCTTCACAGTAAGTACCTACGACTGCACTTTAGAACCTACACAACCGCGGCGGACCGATCAGTCTTCGGAGACTGTGAATGGCATTTATATGTAAGCGCTACCGTGAGCCGGATGACACGTAAAATTATAGGTCTCGTTGTTTGGTCTTAAAAATAGCATTCGTCAAGCGAGGTCAGAGGTTTTTCAGCGGCTTATTAACTCTGACACTAGGGCTGGCCACTCAGTTTATACGTACTTACTTACCTACGCTAACTTTGAATCAAGTTGGTGAGACTCAAATAAACTAGTAGTAGTACAAACATCGTCTGTAACTAAATAGTAGCTGATGATTCTTCCATGCTGGACTGGGTGGAAAAAGAACCCGCTAGATAGACTATAAGTAAAAAGAATGTAAGGGGCTGATCCTATCTAATACTTTAAATGAGCAATTTTTGTATATATATATTTATATAATCTGAATCTCGGAAACGGCTCCAACGATTTTAATGAAATTTGGTTTGTAGGTAGATTAGGGGACGATAAATCGGTCTAGCTAGGTTTCATTTTTAGAAAACGTTATTTTATCCGTGTTTTCAGGCAATGAAAAACTGCTACAATATCATTAGAAAACGAAGGTAAATTTCGCCATTGTCTTTTTTTTATCAGCCCTGTTTGTACAAACTGTCCCACTGCTGGGAACGGGCCATCTTCTCATTGTGTGAAGGGTTTCGATCATAAGACCTCGGTTCGATTCCAGATAGATGATATTATTTTTTCATTATTTTTTTCAAGTTCCTTCTTTTGTGAGAAAAACTACTAGAAAAAAACGAGCAAAGCTCGGACATCCAGGTACTAGAAGTATTAATGTTCTTTGACCGTAAAATCAATATTTTACATTTTGTACCTTTCAACAGTTGTTAATCATGGCGTGAAACAGCCTCATGATCACAGACATAGTAGATGAAGCATGCGGCTTCATTTATACAAAAATCTTGCGTGCCACGTTTTTGGTATCGACTGTGACGACACACAAACGATTAAGAGATGGAATCCGCGCGAAATCTATTCAACCCAATGCATCCGCGCGCTTGTACGGTGGTAACTAGTTAACAAAATATCGAATCGGAATTACATATCACCTGAAATTAAATAATAAACCTTAGGTCGTCAACTGCGATTTTTCATCTTACTGTTGACACGCTAGGTATCAAATTGTAGATATATCATAAAAAAGTTACAAATATTTATTTCTATAAATGACTTAAATAACTAAAGATATTATTATAAATAAAAAACATATTACAGATAAAAAAAAGGTCACAGTCCCAGTTACAAATATTTTTTGATAAAAAGCATTTTTTTTGAGTAATTAGCCCTGGTGTCAGTGTTTATGTTCATGTGTCATACATTGGAGTACGGAAGCCTCGGTGTGCGAGTGAAACTCGTGTTCTCGAAATTTCTCATAATTAAGTACTTATTTTTATCTATTTCGAAGTAATTTGTTTCTATTCGTGAACAAAGCTTTAAAACGAATGTTTAAAACCAAATAAGCAGGTAGCGAATGCGTTTCGATCGTCACATCTGGTCGACCAAGGGATCGGAAAGGTCTATGTAGGGTCCTTTACATATATGATCCCCTGGTCACAATCTCGCTTTGTAGTTTAGGGATATGTACGGACCCCAATTTTTAGTCTATTGTCTAACAATAGTTTTAAAAACATTTTTCGAGAAGGGACCGGTATTCGAATCCCTGTTGCCCTACCGTACAAAAGGACTTTACCTTCATAAAATAAATTATATTTCTCAGGGGTATTCTTAAAGGTATTGAGGATATTTGCCTGCTTTTGAAAATTATGCTCCATCTTAACTGGATCCGCCGTTATTGGAATTGGTCGCGGTTGGGATCTTTATCAGAACCCGTTCGGGGAAGTTCGGCAATTTAATTAAGTAGTTGACTGCAGAGTAGCAATTTCTTTTTTAGCATCATCATCATCTGAGACACGAGTAATCCTCTGCTAGACATAGTCCTCCTCCATTGTTTTCCAAACACACCAGTTGAAAGTGGCTTGCATCCAACATCTTCCTTCCTGCCACTTGTATGAGATCTTCTGTCCACCTCGTGGCTGGTCTTCCTACACTGCACTTGCCGGTGCGTGGTCTCCACTCGAGAAATGTTCGACCCCATCAGCTATAATTCTTTTACATACATATATTGATTTAATGTATATGTTTTTGTTTTGAAATCTAAAAAACCGACTGCAAAAAGGAAGCACCAGAACAAAATATTCTAAGGTGCCAGTTAAGACCTACTGAAATATTTAGCTTTTTTTGTAATTTTCATGATTATAGCAATCTTTTAGTCGGGAATCAAACCTCACTATGATTCACTACCACTAAGTTGTATAGGCTATCATAGCTGTATAATTTAGCTAACTTAATTACTCAGATGGGTTGGGTATATGGCGTATATCATACTGTAGGTTCTTCTGTATTCGACACAAAATCTCACCCCATATCGTGATTTCCTTGACTCGACTCCTTTTCTATTAGTATGCTACAGACCGTTGCATTTGGTCCTCCAAAAAAGGGAAGGGCACTTTTAAAATACGCAACGGCATTGAGATCTTTTACAATGACATATACTTTGCCACATCCCACATTATCGACGGGATTTATTAATATGCCCTGATTATCCACACTATAATGTAGTTTTATTATTATTACATGTATTACTTTCAGTCCGCCAATCCAGCAGTCAGCTTCTGAGAAGCTATACCAGTCGCATCAGGAGTTGCTGCAGAGGAACAGGCTAGCAGCTTCACAGCACCATCAGTACTTGAGCCCGGATCACCGAGGCACCAGCTATCCACCTCCAAGCCCCACCAGGTACGGAAGTAGATCTTGGTTGAATTTATTGTCTTCTAGAATTAAGATATAAAATTTATATTTATTGTGCATCTTCGTCATTTTGATATTACTATTATCAATCACGCCGTTAATTAATAGGTGAGTTGTAGTTATATACTCGTACCTAGCCTGTCAATTAGGTACTGAAAAACGAAAAATATTCGTTTATTCCCAGAAGTTCAATTTTCAGTTCTATTGATTGTACTAGTGAGACTTTTTCGTCTCAATAGTTCTTGTATGTCCTCATATAAATGACAGAGATCGAATCATTCGAATTTATATCGGACAGGTTACGAAACAATAGGACTCATGATTATGTCTATGATCATTCGCAAATATTTTAAAATTGATGTGATAATGTAAAGAATAATCATAATCATATTGTCGCAAACATCATAATTACTTATAATAATTACCTGGCATGGCTACAAGAATAAAAAAGAACTGTTTGAAATTTGAATTTCCCGCTGTTCCCGTAACGGAACATCATAAAAATAAGTTTCGTTTCAGAGCATCGTTGAAACGAGGTCTGGCGTTCTCCTACTCCTTCAAGAATCCACCGCTGTCCAAAATGGGACATGTGAACAGCCAGTCCCAAGTTCATATCGACCAATCACAGGCCTCTACAAGTCAAATAAAGGTATAGTATAAACATCATATTTTCCGATTTATCAAAGTTATTTATTTTATTTATCGTCACCATTATCATCTTAGCTACAAGAAATTCACTGCTAGACTATGAAGTCATCTGTCCAACCTGTCTGGTTTCCACTTGAGATTTTTTGTATTACATGCTTTATATTAAATAAACTTGTATGTATGTTTGGTAAAAATCTTATAGCCAAATTAAGTCACTTACTCTTATTTAAGACTTTCAAAGTCAAAGTCAGTACACACTAATACATATCCTTGATTAACATTTAACGTTTACGTCATTTTTAATTAATTCAGAATAAAGAGATAATATAATTTACATATATTTAAGTAAATATTGTAGGACATTTTCACACAACACCATCTAGCCCCAAACTAAGCAAAGCTAGTACTATGGGAGCCATGATAGAATACACACATTATATATATATATATATATATATATATATATATATATATATTTGTAAATACATACATATAATACGTATGAACTTGAACACCCAGACACAGAACAAACATCCATGCTCACCAAAAGTGTTTTTGCCCTGGGTGGGGATCGAACCCTACAGCTCAGAAGGCAGACATATTACTTACCACTGAGCCATGAGGCCTTTCAAATGTTTCTGTATGTTTGTCCAGCATTGGTAAAATGATAACATAGATAACATATAATACTCAATTTATAAACGAAGGGTTGTTGGTTGTTTTGTAACGTACAAACTTTCATCAACGCATTAAAAATCACGGCGTTTGGATGCCATCTTCTGCTTCTATGTATTGTCTATTGGGTTCCGTGATGTATTGTACGGCTTTCGTCTTATTTGTTGTTTGTAGATTCCTGTGGTACCCCAACATAGCCAAGAACCCGTATTCAGTGCAGATAAAGCCGACAAAAAGAAACAACTGGCCAGGTAAGTTCGACGATAATGATTCAAGGGATCCAAGGCTACAATACAAGTGTCAATGTACTTACTTACATACGGGTTGGGACAATGTGCTTGCCATTTCGTTGATCTTGGGATGATGGTACGCATTCATTTTAACGGACATTCGCTATTTTTGTGCCGTGTTTGTTTACAAAATCTTGAATATCCCAAGTCACTGTCGTAGAAAACGGAAATTCTGCAGAGGTGGTTTAAAATGGTTGCCTTTTCTAGATTTTTTTTAATGTAGAAATAGGTTTGCGCTTGACCGACTACACAAAAAGTCTGACATTGTTCGGATTTATGTATGTATGTATGATTTTATTTTCTCTTAGACTGGCATCAACACCATTTCTACCATTAGAGGAACATTAGGTACCTACCTACCAGAAAAGTAACTTCAAACAAGAATCGACAAGTATGTGTATTAAAGAAAAACTGTACCCGACTGCAGAAAAGCAGTTTTTACAGTCTAACTTACGTTTTAGTTACGCTTGATACGCTGTTGAGTGTACGTTTTTGTGAGAAAGTATGCATAAAATCACTGTAAAATATTATAAATACACATTCTTTAGAATAATTCAAATAAAATTAATTTATTATAACGAAATAGTTCGTTGGAGGTTACGGAAAAACTTAACTGAAATTTTATATCTCAAAAGTTCAAAAATTACAGATTTTTATAATCTTGATGAATGTGGGTATGAGCGAGCGAGATGGACGATGGTCGAACTATGGTCTTTTAAAGGATGCTCATGAATTATATTTCACCCTGTAGAACCGCCCTAACAACCATAATTAGTTTACGTGGCTAAATGTGTGTTATATGTCGCTTCACTTATGTCCGTGGCAGCTCCTTCTTCAGTTCTGGTGGCTGGCATTCCAAACTGGACGGATGACACTCGCGGTGCTGGAAGCTTATGAACTTTGCACGGTATGATATCTCCAGCATCGTATGGCAAAATCAAATATTAACATACATTTCCATCTTTTATGTTTTCTTATTTCAGCTTTATAATGATTATGCTTTTGATTTTTTCTTTTGAAAATAAGATTTTTACATAAAAAATTAAAGCAATATATCAAATAATCTTGGAATTTTAAGGCTACAGTGAATAGATATCTTCTAGATCAACGTGCTCCATCCTCATCCACCACGAAAAAAATATACGAATTACAATTCAACGATCTGGGTATCTACAAATCGCAAGTTCATAATGGGCTCAACACGCGCAGCTATCTCTCTCTCGCGTTACAAAATTTTTAAACAAAATAAAACCGGACAAGAGCGAGTCAGACACGGCCACCGAAGGTTCCGTACAACTAGTAGATAAAAAGGGGAATATATTTTTTATATTTTCCTTCATAAATCGAAAAACATACTTCGTAAAAATATTTAAAAACCTGTTCTAGCTTATGCTAACGAAGTTCTTTCATATGATACTTACCCCACATGATACGGATAGAGAACTTTAAAATCTGGACCTTATTCCTTGCATAATGACACTATTTTTTGTGATTAAATTAAAAATGACCAGTTTTCGGATTTTTTCCTATATGTGTACTCTAACACAATGCTTCTTGTCAAATTTCAAAGTTCTAGATCAATGGGATTCCCTTGTGAGCGTCGAAATGTGCGTTTTTACGACATATTCGGCTATAACTTTTTTTTACGAAAACTGATAAATTTGATTTTTCTTTCTGCAGCAAGATATTATGGATCTGCGTATATAGTTTTAATTTCAACAGGATACCTTCACACGTTCCCGAGATAAAGGTCTTGACATTCGGACGGACGGACAGACGTACAACAAAGTGATCCTATAAGGGTACCGTTTTTTCCTTTTGAGGTACGGAACCCTCAAAATCATTAGTTAGGGATATTATAAAAGTGGGAAATGAATTTGTTTATTCAGATAGGTGAAATATTAAAAAAAAAGTTAATCTTTGATACCCTTTAAATTGGCTGAAGAGTAGGAAAATATGTTTTTTCACTACTCCGTCACCAATATAAGTGATATCTGAATAAAACTTTTTTTAAATATTTCTCCTATCAAAATAAACAAATTCATTTCTCACTTTTCTAGTATCCCTAACCAATGACTTTATATTATCTAAAATATTAATTGTGACGCACGAGAGAGATAGCTGCGCGCGTTGAACTCCACCATAATAGGTTCAATCTAGGCAAGCGCGCTCCATCATAGACCAGATCAAGCAAGCGGTAAATCACGAGCCTATTATAAACTTAGAATAAAAAAGTAGTATTATATCAGTCTGATGAGCATGTAAAGGTTTCCCAAATATAAATAGAACTCGATCCTCAATCATGATCTAATGTAATCTTAAAAATCTTCCGGTCGAAGTCGACTCGCATTTGCATTTATCCTGCTTTTTTTGACGTTATAAAAGCGTCGACACCACAAATAAGAAAAGATTCTACTCTATAAAGTGCCTCGAAATATTAAAAAAAAAGAATCAGGTGCACTCATGAAATTCGTATAGGTATCAAGGTAAGTTTCGGGTATATTTGGATTTTTTTAACCTTTACATAACGATCAATCCATATGAGACAGCTTTATGTAATGTAGTCCGCACTCAAGGACGTTCGATATATTATGGGTGGCGGACAGAAGGAAGCTTACTGACATTTCCTTCTAAGAACAGAGGTGTGAAACAATCTCTTATTCTGTTTCTCATTTACGTGAAGAATAAATTACAGTTTAAAAAACTAAAAAACACGCTACAAATTATTGTGGTCAAAGTTCATTACAAGACTTTTCTAACAAATCCAAACACAGCTATGATACGATGTTCCATCATGAAGTTCTAGTTCATATCTTCCGGCTCCATCATCAGATCAGTTAGACAGTACCATATTATTGTATTGTCATCAGAACTACATACAGCTGCCAATTTTCATGACGCTACGATCCTTGGAAGATGGTTAAATTAGTTACCTTAGATTTCATTATAGGTAATACAGGTCGACCTAATAAAAGCGTGTTAAAAAGTATCCCTTGAGTTAAACTATCAGTGATCCGAAATACATTTGTTTTGTATCTTACTTGTCCGAATCCGTTTCATAGAATGGTTCATGTATGTATTTATTATTAAATTATTTTATAATTATTGTATAATTTTTAATTGATGTATAATTTTAATTTTAATTTTATGACTTTCACTGACATTTTACTCTATTATTATTATCACTTTATTTATTTCTTAATTATTATTATTATGTTAAGTGATTATATTATTATGTGATTTCTATGAATATTAACTCGAAATAAATGAATTTGAATTTGAATTTGAATAGAACTGTCTGATTCCAGATGGTTTACTTGACTCGAGTAAGTAACTGATTCTAAAAGTTTGTCAGCCATAAGTTTCATTTAGCTGAACGATTATTAGGGTAGGTTTCTGTTACCTCATTATTTTTTATTTATTTTTTTATACATTATAAATCTACGATTGACCACCAACTCGCCTGATGTTAAGCGACGGTGTGGCCGAGGATGGAGCTCGTCGATCTGGAAGATATCTATTCACTCAGCCTTGAAAATTCCAAGATTGATTAATTTATAAAGATTTAGTTATCAAATATGTAATTATAACAATTATTAGATTAGGTTCGTTAGGTTTATGTTTATTAGATATACACATAAACTTTCGTATTCCAAAGATTCGATAATCAAACGTGATGTCAAAATTAAACGAGCTATCGGGATTTTGATAAAGTGTCCTTTAAGAAAAATATACTTCGTTTTTCGGGCAAATGAAATTCAATATTTCGTAATTCGGGTTAATAGATTGGTAACCGGCCCTTGAGTACTACGCGGACTAGTGTGCACATTTTAAGCAGTTTTTTTTTGTAACAGGAGTAAAACCGGTATAAAAGCTTCCAGTCCGGAGCCTGTTAAAGACAAAAGTGTCAACCTCGAAGACCCATTCGATGACGGCAGAAGAAGTCCCAAAGGTAAAAGTGATAAACTAAGTACTAAAGTGAAAAGTGTGTCAAGAACGCAGGATAAGGAGAAAAGTGAGTGATGCTCGTGTATAGATTCAATCAATGCTTACGTTTTGACTGAGGATCAACAAGCTATTGCATTATCTAATAGAGTAGAATTATTCTTAAACTGAACGCTCCTCTACCAAAAGAAATTACGAGTAATTCAATGTGTAAGAGGAAATATTAATCCAATCCTTTCCTACTCCAGTCTAGCCGGCCACTGAAGAGCCAGTGAGATGGTTGAGATTCACAGGATGTGTGTGTATTATGTCTGTTCACAAGATTTGCATGTGCGCGTATTACATTGGAGGAGCGTACAGTTTTAGAATGGTTGATCTATATACCTACTTCTAACAATCTGAAAAAGAATTGAAACGGCCGTTCGCCTGTTTACTATATCTGATATAAAAAGACCACAGATATATTTTTTGTCTTTAACACTTATAATACTTATTTATACTTACTTGGAGAATAAAATACTTGCCCACTGGCCAGAAATGCGCGCCTCGACAAAAAATCTACTTTTTGTCAAGCGAAAAAGAAACAGACATAGATTTTCGTAATCTTGTCACGTTCTCGCGCGACAAAAAGGGTAGAGAAAATTGTGTCGCGGTGTGCATCTTAGGCCTGCCTGGTCTTATATTTTTTGTTTACGCTTCCTTTCTTGGTTTGTTTTTCTTCGTCAAGACAAATGGTGCTCAGGAACAGACCATCGATTACTTCAAGTGCTTTAATCCCTTTAATGCTAATCCTGTACAACTCTTTTCTAGACTGTAATATTGACATCTATAGATGTTCGAAATCCTACGAGAGATATTAGAGTAATGAGAGTTTTTAGCTAATGTTAAATATTTTGATACTTTTTGAATATTATACCTTTTTAGAGGCTGTTAGATCCTTGACTAGATTAAAACCTCCTTGTACTGTTAGTAAACGTGTAATTTTCTTGATATTCAAAAAACAGTGTTTTTAATGAGGTTTTTTCACAAGAAAAAAAAAGGTCCAAATAACGTACTAGATGGCATCATGGTCGCAGAAAAATATCTGTCAAATTTCAAGTGTAATCGCTCTATAAAGAATACCCATTTCCAGGGAAATGTCACACTATAATAATTATCAGTGATAAATAAAATATTAGGTAAGCTAACCTATAAAAATGTTGTTTTACTTTAAGTGATAATTTACAAAGCAAAATTCGTTATTTAAGTCAATGATTATGCCATCTTTATGTTCGATGAGCATATTTTGTTAGGGTAATCAAACCATTTTAGCAACACCGAAAATGTTTGTTTTGTTTTGCAAAAATATAAACATGTAAAGTGACAGAATTATTTCTTATTGATAAACGCCATCTATCGTTCAATTTATGTGCTATTTTTTTCTCTTTCTGAAAACGCCTCATTGCCTTTGTAGCAGTGCTTGTCATCATAGGCACCTTTGAATCAGCAGGTACCTTTGAATAGTGTGAAGTGTTATTTCCTCGTGTAATATCTGTATAGTATAATACCATAACATCGTAATAATGAAGTTTTATTATGTCGGGCTATACAGACTGCGAAATAGCATTTTAGTGCCCGTTCAAAGTTACTCACCTATTCAAAACAACTATGTTAACTGTAGTAGTAGAATTTTTCTTCAGATGTAGATTCAAGATTTCTTCTTTAAATACATAATTAGTTCTTCTACGTAAATTCTGTGAATTTAGCATCCATGTACACAGATTATGAAACAAATGTTTTCTGATTTCTGATTTCAAACAACACAAATTAACACAATGAAAAAAAATAACAGCTGTTATTTGCATTTGAATTGACATCAATTAAACTTCTGTATAGATAATTATAAACTATATTAATCAAAAATATGTTGAAGCATCCTTATTAATTTCTTTAATTAATTTAATTACACGTTTCTAATGAGGGGAACAATTGAATGATAGTCTCAATATATTACTTATATTATGGCAAATATATTGCTAGTTAAATATATCTATTTATAGTAAAGAACATTTATTTACAATTTAATATGGCGTGATACACGAGAAAAAGAAAAGCAATCAACTGTGTGCAGATTATTTGTAAATCCATCGATATCGATAAATTTAATTTTTTAGTTATATGTAGATAAAAAACATTTATTACATTTACGAAAATAGGTTTTTATTTATGTGTATAAAATCAACTTGCTATATTTTTTATATTAATTAAAATGCACTTGTAGATAATAAAAACAAACGTATTGATTTCCTTTTTTTTTTCAGAAAGTGAGCTTTCAAAAACTTATTTATGTCTGCCTCTGCTTTCACAATGCAAAATCTTATTTAACGCATACTTTTACGTAAACAGAACTAAATAGGATTGTGTACCATTTAAGTATGTGGTGCAAACTCAATCATACGTACTCAAAATTCTGGCTCAGTAAGATAGCTTACTACGCTCACATCAGTAAACTTAATTAATTTATTTTAGTATTTCGAAACACCTCCCTAATATTAATTCTGGATTTCTGGCTGGACACTAACATCCTCTAATAAATCCTCCTTACTCTTCCCGCAATCATCAACCCCTCAGTAAATGAGTCTGATCCTAATTACCGCCAAGTATAGCGATCCTATAAGGGTTCCGTTTTTTCCTATTGAGGTACGGAACCCTAAAAAGGGTTCAACAAAGTGATCCTATAAGGGTTCCGACCCTTATAGGATCACTTTGTTGTCCGTCTGTCTGTCCGTCTGTCCGGGTGTCAAGACCTTAATCTCGGGAACGCAAGAAGGTATCGCGTTGAAATTAAAACCATATCCGCAATCCATAGTATCTTGCTGCAGAAAGAAAAATCAAATTTCTCAGTTTTCGTAAAAAAAAGTTACAGCCGAATATCTCGAAAAAAATGCACATTTCGACACTCACAAGGGAATCAAAACCTATGGGGTACTTCCCGTTGACCTAGAACTATGAAATTTGGCAAGAAGCATTGTGTTAGAGTACACATATAGGAAAAAATCCGAGAACTGGACATTTTAAATTTAATCACAAAAAAGTAGTGTCTTTACGCAAGGAATGAGGGTCCAAATTTTAAAGTTCTTTAACCGTATCATGTGGGGTATCACATGAAAGAGCTTTATTAGCATAAGTTAAAACAGGTTTTTAAATATTTTTACGATGTATATTTTTCGGTATAAGAAGGAAAATATGAAAAAAAAATACGATGTCCCCCTTTTATCTACTAGTTTATAGGGTTCCGTACGAGTGGTGGGCGAGTCTGACTCGCACTTGTCCGGTTTTATTGTGAGAAAGTATGCGTAAAATCGCTGTAAAAGATTATAAATTCGCATTCTTTAGAATAATTCTAGTAAAATCATATATTTCATTATTGTTTATTAATAAATAGTTCATTGGGTCTTACAGAAAAACGCATTTTTATTTTATTATGCAAGATATTATTATTATTACATAAAAATATAGCCTATGACACTCTGGAAATGAAGAAGAATGTAATGACACCTCGCTCGTCTGTCAAAATCGGTCAAGCTGTTTAGGCTGTAGGCTGTCATATAGAAACATACATACACTCGAAATACATAACCCTCCTCCTTACGCTCTCGGGTAATGATAATTCAGTTCAGCAGAATAATTTTAATTAATATTTCACAATCTTTGTCGTTGTGAAAACAGATCCCCTCGCAACATTCCGTCTTACTTATAAACCCATGTTAAAATCTTATTCCCTGAATAAGGACTCGTCACTTTCTGTCAAATATCACGTGTGGTCACGTGGGTAACGGTACCTATCACGTGGGTAACGGTACCTATCACGTGCGAAAACGGAACAAAACACGGTTTAACTAAAATGCGCTTATTCAGCGTATAATTAAGACGGATTATTTGCAAATATTTTCAATTCATGTACTTAAATTTTATTAACAACTGTAAAGTAACAGGGGGTTCAAGTGGAATCTCCCTAATTTTATATGTATGTGACATTACGATATAAATATGAAATAAGTGTTTAATTAATGTATTTAAATGTGAAATTATTATAACAAAATTGTTATTTTAATTATTAAAATAATTAAAACAAAAACCATTATATCATTACTTGAATATTATAAAATATGTTAATATTAATTTGATAATTCATAGTAACAATTTTAATCCTGTAAAAGCATTGTAAATATGTAAAATAATAAACAGGATATACTTGCAAAACTTACAATTTAAACGTAAAATAATGTCGATCTACTAAGGTAAAAACTAAAGTATGTAGATTTTACTTACAATATTTGCAGTAGCTAGATTTATTTCCTCTGGCAATTTATCAACATATTTACTATAATATATTTACTAATACAATAGGTATGTTTTTGTTTAAACCTCTATCATATGAAAGAGGCCCACAAATTAGAGTTTTGATTCAATCCAGTAGGTTTCATAAATTTAAAAACTTGCAGAAACTGTTCAACCAGTTGATATTACATATATTTATAAATAGTAGGTGTGGCAAAGCTTTAAATAATTAGTAAACTGTATAGTTCCCTGTAGAAACTAATAACTCAATCCTATGCAAATGGTTTTCAAAATCTAATCCATAAAAAAGATATTTTTTAAAAATTTGGTATTAAGTTTCTTTTACGAGACGTGGCATTTATTAATTGATATATTATCAAATGTTTTATTACTCTTCTTCCATCGACTTTTTAGGTATTCTGTGCTTTGGCTAAGCTTAAAACATGGTAAAATACACATACAAATACAGGAAATATGTACACTGGTCTCTTCTTCCATCGCTTCCGTCCCTCTTTTAATTATTTATCTCTAATTCGAAATTCTTCTATTCTAATTCTTCTAGTTGTATCCCATCTCCCCTTTTCCACTTTTGTCTCATTCTTTACCCTGATGTGTGTGGGTTTTTAAAGCTTCCATGATATCAAATACCCATTATGAGTACCTACATCTAACCTTTTCTGCTTGTAGTTAGCCTCACTCTGTTGTATTACACTATTTCTTACCTGCCTTATTCCAATGACGCTCTTGAACAAACATACAGCCCTACCCTGTTTAACCTTTTGCGATTTCCAATCTTAGACGTTTCTTGTCTCAGGTCTCATCTTTACCTGTGGATAACCCATTTAGGAAGATGGAATATCGATGTAAAAGTCAGGGGAAATTGTAAAGGCCAAAAGGACCTGTAAAGTTATAGGGAACGGACATATGGATTACCATGTTTCTATAAAATTATCAGAGACTAGTAGCAACTGTTTTATAAAATGTTTAAATATTACTTTGTTGTTGATGTTATTGTAGAATTAAATTTTGACATGTTGAAAGGCACACTCGGCCCAATCGGCCGGCCTCAGCTTTCAATGAATAATAAAGACCGGGCCGAGATGCGGTCAACCGTCAATGTGAATGGGCTGACGATGATGATACTGGAATGTTGATATTAAATATTATATGAATATAATTTGCCAAAACTTAGTAAATGTTATGGTTGTTAAAAGTTGCGGATATTTATCATTTGGCCTTTCCTTAATTTTATTTATATTATATTTGGTTGTAATCACATAATTTGATTAAGAAGATTGGCCAAATAATTTGTTAATTATTAAACAATACGTACATTAATAATTAGTTAAGATAATATATAATTTCAATTAATGGAAAAATCTATATATTTCAAACTAGGTACAGTATGTGTTTCTTGTTAACATTAAAGTTAAGCTTACGTTAAACCGAAAACCAAAGAGCTTTTTCTATAGAAAAATGGCATTTTTTTTTGTCAAAGTTATAGGGAGATAAAGTAAATGGCCTTACGGGCCTGTAAAGTATTAGGGAACGTGATATATAGATGCCATATTTCTATGCAATATTTAAGTTATCTAATTTAAACTTAATTGTTGATGTTTAGGTGTTTTGTCAAAACCTAAATAACTATTTTTAAGTATAATCTTACTTATCCCAATGTAAACATGTATTGTATTGGTGTATAACTACCAAATTCTTAGATGGTACTCAATGGTTGTTAGTGTAATCTATCTGTTTTTATTACTGAGCTTCATTCCGATATTTTTTTTACATCGGATAAAATTTATTGATGTTTAGTGGAGAATGGGAAATCTTCACAAACAACAAAAACATATCACAATGGCTTGTATTGTTTTATATAATATGGCTTGGAATTTGCTTTAGCACATCTGATGTTAAATGATTATTTCGTTGAAAATATTATGGATGCTGAACGCGTAGCTTGTTTTACGTAAACTGGCTCTCATATTTCTGAATATACCGGGATGGATTTCATCTAGGTTTTAGCTGGATGCATTAGACAGAAAACTACAACTAACACCACCCAACACTACTTTCCTTCACAATGTCGCCTTCATGACAATAATTAAGTCTACCAGTCTTATAATAATGCTCTCGTCATGTGAATTGAGCTATATCATAATGCAATTTAACAACTTGAAGGTTCCTTAAACAATAATATCATATGTATAAATTAACTTTCATGTCTTTAGGTTCTGTTTGTTTTGACAGCCGATTTAAATTCAACTCTGATTTTTCTCGTGTGAATATTCACTCCTGTCAGTTAAAATTTCACCCTAACTGTGTCGTCCAACACGCAGTGTGAAATTCACCCGTGACGTGTTGGAAAGGTGTAGCAAGAATTTTTAAATTTACGATTGACGATTAACTCGAGTAATTTTGACGAGTAAATTTTACTCGTTTAGGAACGGGGTCTTAGAATTATAGTATAAAAGTATATCCTTTGCCAAAATCAGTTTCATTAATATCTATTATTATCAATATATGTTATTAATTATAAATAAATGTTTATTTTTTTGTATAATTTCATGTTGCTTCAAAAATATATAAAATTACATAAATGTTATTGTTGTTAATAGACAATATGTATATATTAATGTAAATGTAGTCTGATTAACCATTATTTTATTAAATTTAAAGAACAGTGAACGAACTGGTGACCGGTACAACTTCTAATTCAATTACCAACTCATTTCGTTTCAAGACCTTTAATTATTCATTCATTTTAAGTCAGAAATGGTTGACCAGACTACATAATATGTCCGTATTTATTTTTTGTATTATTTGCCTAAATGTTGCTTCAAAGAGTTTAATTATTGTATCCTTTGCTTAAATTATGTTTGTTACATAAATGTTATTCTTGTTCTGTTATGTTCAGAATTACAAGCTCATTAGTTGGCATTAATTTCCATACATTGTTAATTTATTTTATTTCAGGTATGGTTGACCTATATATATATGTATATATATATTTGACTCAATTATCTCAGAATACATAACTTAGGGTCACTCAAACCACGCGCGCCGTGAGTACATGCAAGTCGCGCGATTACTGCGTAACATACCTACGGAGTTATTATGACGTGCGCTCGCTCGGTGCGTGAGACTGTGTGGCGTCCATGAATTCTAGAATCTTGGGAAAAACTTTAACCGAGGTTTTCTTAGTGTTTTTGTTGAATTAGTTTCCGTTTTATTTCTTCATACCTTTCATATGACCACTAATTACATATCTTTCAATTTCGCTTGTGTTTTAACAGTCAGCCTGTATATAGATAAATATATACTTGTCATTTTTCGTTGTTGTATTCGTTCATGTTCGTATTTTATGTTTAAAATATTGAATGTATTTGATGTTGTAACATCCTTAGCTGGTTGCATAAGCTGCAATGTACTATTAATCTGAAACCTATGTAACTACTTCCTATTGTTATGCCAGTTTGACCGGAGCAATGACGTAACATAAAACTGAGTAACTTTAAATTCCTATATGCCGTCAGAATTAGCTCGGTCAGTATATTCAGCTCGCTACTGGCATATTGAGGGCTTCTTGTTGCTTCTGTTGTTCCCAATTCATCGAAACAGCAGCGAAAAATTTAAAAATAACGAAATATCAGCACCACTAGTTAACAAACAGAGTCACAAACGAATTCACGCCATTTCGAAAATCGACTCAACTAAGGCCTACGCTGCACTACGGTTTTTTCCCGCGAGCGGTAACCGCTATAAGCCGCGAAACCGCTTGAGACGGGACCGCAGTCACGTGGAAAAACTGCAAGTGCGGCCGCCTGTATTCGTTTTCCTGTTTCATAAACTCACGCGGTTAAAAACCGCTGCGGTTTAACCATAGTGCGGCTTTAGCCTAAACAGCGTCAATAAATACTTAATCTAAAGACTAAACTAAAATTTTACAACGAAACATTTTACTAAAACATTTAAAAAATATTAACATATTTTTAACCAAGCGCATTCCGACAAGATGTGTAACGTATAGTATAATTGTATAAGACGATAAAAGACATAAAACGTTGTCACGACGACATAGTGCACCGTTAATTGGCCAATATGATCCCAGATATTTGTAACCGTTAAGTTAAAGTTTGAAATACTTGAAAGCCGACTTCAAACTCGCGCCTGAATAAAATATATTCAGTTGTAGCTTTTTAAAAAGTATTAAATCAAACTTACCATTACTACGGAACCACTTTCAAGATTCCTTATTATTCTTTTTTACTTAAAAGTTATTCGTCAGAAACGGCTCATAGTGCGTAGTTATCGCAAAAATCACAAATGAACACAAGGGAGCAATTCTCAAGGTACCATTAAACTAATTAAAATAAGTAAATTTAAATAAATTGTAAAATTCTCATACAATTTTCTTTCTATTTAAATTTACTTTATAAGGATTTTTAACAAGTTTAGTGGCGCCTTATGCGTTTTAATTGCCCCTAATTTCGACTGTATTCCTTTTAAACCTTATTTTAAAGTCTATAAGTATTATTCCCAATCCACAATCACTTACGCCGTCCCGTACACATAAGAATTACCGATTCTTTAGGTATTTCTACTCATTACAATTTGTTCTGCATTTCTGAAATCTACTAAATTTAACTTCGCTATCAAAAAGATACTTACATTTAGTTGATATGAAACTGGACACTAACATTTAGATGTTTACAAAAATTTATCTTCCTAAGTTTAAACTCTATATAATTTACTACTTACTTTTTTTATCTGAAAGAAGATACGTAAATACCTTCACGCGTATATGTAGTAAGTATCACATTAGTTTTTATATTTTTCTGGCGATTAGGTATCCAAAAGACCGCAAAATCAAACTACTAAGCTAATATTATGTCTGCTAATATATATATATATTTTAATATTTATAATCTAGCAACGAAACCTACCGCACACAACACGCATGCTCAAGTACTATACGACAAATAATTTTTATTTTACATGATTAGTATTATAAATAATTATAGTAATTATTGAATATTAGACGAGCCCCACCTGCTGAGCACAGCTATAAAACAACACAGTGGAAAAAAGGGATTAGCGATTTTTTCCAAAAAAAATCTTGCGTTAAAAACCCTGCACTGATAATCACTAATACAAATAAAACCGGCAAAGTGCGAGTCGGACTCGCGCACGAAGGGTTCCGTACCATTATCTATAAAAATGGCAAAAAATCACGTTTGTTGTATGGGAGCCCCCCTTAGATATTAATTTTATTTTAATTTAATTATTTATTTTTAAAGTGAATATTTCAAGCGTTTATTTTTTGCCGTTATCAATATCGAGCAAAAACGAGCAAAAAATCACGTTTGTTGAGTGGGAGCCCCCCTTAAATATTTATTTTATTCTGTTTTTTAGTATTTGTTGTTATAGCGGCAACAGAAATACATCATCTGTGAAAATTTTAACTGTCTAACTATCACGGTTCATGAGATACAGCCTGGTGACAGACGGGCGGACGGACGGACAAACAGACGGACGGACGGACGGACATACAGCGGAGTCTCAGTAATAGGGTCCCGCTTTTACCTTTTGGGTTCGGAACCCTAATAATAGGGTCCCGTTTTTACCCTTTGGGTACGGAACCCTAAAAAGTAAGTCGATCGAGACGTTCTCAAATTATGTGTTTATATCACAGAATGAAAAAACTTGTTTTCTTTAGAGTCGTTCGCATTTCACCACAAAAATCTTACCTCACCAGTGAGTTGATGAAACTCAAAAAAAAAACATAAGTACTTTTTCTTTCTAACTCACCTCAAAATAATTTTTGAGTATGGTAAGTTCATCATCATCATCTCTGCCTCTACTATGTCGGTGACTTTTGTACGTCTACGGATCAGTGGTAAGTTAATGAAAAACAATTAAAATTACATTTTGTTTTCCTCAACTCACCACAAATCGCAACATAATAGATAAGTACAGGCAGAGACAGTGGTTGAGGTGATTTATATTTATAAACCACAAAAACCTCCGCCATATACATCAAGCACGATCAAATAGTACTACATTAAAATTCAAAATAAAATGATTATTACAAAAAAAAAAAAAAAAAAAAGAACTTTAAGTAAATAATTTTATTATGGAAAAATAGTACAAGCGCCAAGCCCAGCCCTGACTTTTTTTATATAGATAACCCTTGTATAACCCATAAATTATCTATTTTCTAAAGTCTATGTTAGAACGTCAAATAACCTGATGATAAGTGACACTGTGGACAGAGATGAAGCACGCAGACCTATACCTTCTAAAGCACTTATTCTTAGGCTTGCAAATCATAATTTCAGCCATAAGAAGTCCACTGCTGGACATAAGCCTCGCCACGGACTTCCAAAAAGACCGATTGCGCGCGGCTTGCATCCAGCGTCTTCCCGCCACTCGTATGAGGTCATCTGTCCATCTCGTGGCTGGTCTTCCTACGCTGCGATTGCCGGTGCGGGTCTCAACTCGCGAAGTTTACGGCCCCATCGGCCTTCCAGCTTGAAAATACCCAAATTATATCTACAGCAAAGAAATAGATGTACTTTAACATTTTATTCATTTTGGTTTTACTCTTGATTGAGCAATCTTAGAGTATACTTACACTATACAAGGAAGGCATCCACTAAATCTCATATCTTTAGGATCAGCTGATTAGGATACCTTTTACTTCTGCTATTTACTGAAGATAAAGCCTTTATAGGCATAGAACACTAGCAATACCTAATTCCGTAGCCGTATTCTTTGATAAAGTATCGATTGTCATATCTATCGATCTTAGTCCTATCTCTGTTTAATCTTACTTAGTATTAGTCTTTCATTCATCTACAAAAATAAACAATTTCATATTGAAATACACAAATACGTACGTAAGTAATTACTTCTTACTTACACTCTAATTGTGTAAGTAAGAAGTAACTAATATGCAGTTGCGTACTAGTTATATTGTACTTAGGGCGACTTCACAGAGACTGTTAGTAATATTTAATTAAGTGAAAAGATTCTTTGTGAATGCATGTAATTGCAACCACAGGATTTATACTTTAATATATATAACAATACTATCAATAATACAATGTTAGTATAAATATACTATGTATATTTAAATACCGCAGGGGCGGCTGTGGCGAGCCATCGGTGAGTGGCGTCACCGCGTACCCCGATTCCGTGGGGATAAATGAGACCCCTAACTTCCTGCTTGCCTTAACTGGCTGTCTGGAAGTGGAAGGCGCAAGAGCTAAGAACCTGAGCTCCAGGGTTGAAGTGTTCAAGGCGTAAAACGCTAGTAGCATTGCGTGAAAGTGTAGCACACCTCTCAACACGCTTAGCCGCTCACGTACTCTGCTTCTTTGCCACCAATGGGAACTTAGAAGCTATTTAGTGAGTGGCAAGTCACCATCCACCAAAAGAGTAGTGTAGTTGGTGGATGCCGTACCAACCACAATTCAACCACCCAACTATTCACTAGACACTCGCTCGTTTTATGACTTAAAAATTACAATATTTTATCAGCCATTATGGGAAACTACATAATGATGAATAATTTAGTTACAGTAATCCCACCATTTGTATTTTAATAGTTCTCGAAAATAAATAAATTAATTGTATAAATTAAAATAATTTAAATTAGTTGCATAAATTTAATTAGTTGTATAAATTAAACTAATCTAGGTATATTGAAATAAATTAAATAAAAGTATAAATTAAATTATTTGTATAAATTAAAATAAATTAAATTATTTGTATAAATTAAAATAAATTAAATTAGTTGTATAAATTAAACTGAATTAAATTAGTTATATAAATTAAAATTTATTGTAATCATACTTAACTGTAAAAATGTAGGACTTCCATTGTTCTGGATAGTAGTGATTAGATCCCATTCATAGTCTTCCCATTTATCTAAGTCTAGGTGTAGTATCTATGTTAGTTCTATGTAATTGTAGGTACATTATTGTATTGTATAGTGTATTTAATCAAAACATTAATTTAAAGGTCATGTAAGAGAAATTTATATAAATTAAGCTAATAACGCACAATATTAAATTTACTAACAGAAAGCAATAAACTAAAGCAATATAATAGTTCATAAAACAAACAATATGGAAGACAAAGGTAGTGAAATACATTAAGTTTTATCGCATTCTTTATAGGTAAAGCGCGCGGTTAAACTTAAGCTGAAATAATAATTGATTTTATTTCAGAATAATAATTTTTATTGAATACATTATCTTGTTGGGCTGCGATCGAAACGTCTAAGTAGCAAAACCTCCTCAGAAAACGAATACTATAGATGTCCCAACAGTACAATCACCGCCATTAATTGAACTAGTGGGAATTAAAAGTCTCACTAGTTCAATCAATTGAACTGCCAATTGTACTACTGGGAATAAACGAAACATACTACTCCCATAAAAACTAAAAGTTATACTAGTAGTGAGTATATATTATGTACACCGAGAAGTAGAGAGGGGAAATATAAAAATAAAATAAAATACTAAAAAATCTGTGTTTATATACAGATGTTTAGATAATTTGTAGTGTATTAATAAAGGTAACACCATTTCCAATACTTCCATTAGCCATCCAGATACCCATTTAGTGTATTTTTATTTTAAGTTTTAAAAGGCCTAGAGTGGCTTCGGCTGTACTATCAATGACCACCAAAGGACTGGGCTTGACCCGGGATTCGATCTAAACTATAGCAGCAGTAAATATTATTGAATAATGTAACGAAATTGGCAAGGACGTTTCTCAGATTCTGGTGTTCCCTCACAGAAATGCTACTTCGTATCTTCTGTGTGGAAGCATCAGCCCATAGGCTAGTTTCATAAGTCATAATGATTTTGTTCACAATAGCCAAGATTTACATAACCTTATATTGTACAATAGTTCCATTAGCCATCCTACCTATTACTGTATTTTTTTCTTTATTTTATGTAAAGGATCTCTCAATTTTGACTTCGGCTCCACTTGGGCATCAGTGGACCGGACTTGACCTGAGAGGCTCAGAAGACGGTAACAGTATCAACTAATCAACTTATGCCAATGACCTGGATTACGGACGATTTGCTGTGGACGTTTTGCTATTTAAACGAATAGAAGCTTAATATTGTAACACGAAAAAGCGATATCGTTACATGGTTGATATTCCGAAAACACGTACGAAACGCTTTGACTCCACTTTCATTGTGCGTACCGCCAAAATGTGGAATGCGCTTCCTGAATGGGTCTTTTCGAATAGATATAATCTAGGTGTCTTCAAATCGAGAGTGAATAGGTTTCTTCTAGGCAAGCGCGCTCCATCGTAGACCGTAACTGTCGCTTAACACCAGGTGAGTTGACAGTCAAGCGCAAGCCTATCGACGAATAAAAAAAAGCTATTTTTCATTAATCTTACATAACAATTCAATGTTTAACTTAATCTCGATCCAAAACACAATTTTTTCCACACAAATTTTTAAATATAGCTTACGTGTAGAATAGTAAATAGTAGTAATTATTAATACAATATTAAGCAATACAATTAGATAATATTAAATGAAAAAAATATTAGTAAACATCTTTTTCCATCAAAATCATCTCCCTAATTAGCAGAATTGATATTTAAACATTTTTTGTTTGTAGGTTGGTAGACAAACAGTACCTTATATTATTGATTGCTAGTTTAGGGACCTACACCGACCCCAAAAAAATAGTTGGGTACGTATCTATTTAGATAGACGCCCAGGGGGCAATTCAATTATTCAAAACCGATCCGTAACTGAACCTTGTGCGAAGCATTTCCTGTCGGCTGCTATCATTTTTTGATATAGTAACGAGCGAAGGACGTGTTACGTTCCACTTATGGTTCGGCGGTCTTGAATAACTGAATTGGGCCCCTGTTTTGATTCAATTTTACCGTATTATGTAACAGTCGTTATTTCACCCTTTTCAGTTGATTGGATTGTTTTGAAGTAATTTTTATTTTTTTTATTTATCAATTTTTATTGATATGTATTCGTTTTGCGTGAAACTAAAAAAATATTTATCAAACTTCACTAGGTAAGTTCGTTTAAATATTGAAACACACTTCACTACTATTGTAATACCTCATTTTTAGGGTTCCGTACCCAAAGGGTAAAAACGGGACCCTATTACTAAGACTTCGCTGTCTGTCTGTCTGTCTGTCTGTCTCCAGGCTGTATCTCATAAACCGTGATAGCTAGAAAGCTGAAATTTTCACAAATGATGTATTTCCGTTGCCGCTATAACAACAAATACAAAAAATTAAAAAAAAAAAAAAAATAAGGGGGGTCCCCATACATTAAACGTGTTTTTTTCGTATTTTTTTGCTCAATATTAAAAACGGTAACAGGTAGACGCTTCAAATTTTCACAGGTTATGTACTTGTATATTACCTTTCAAAATAAATAATTAAATAACAATAAAGTAAATATTAAAGGGGGGCTCCCATACAACAAACGTAATTTTTAAGCAATTTTTACTCGATCTTAATTAACAGGTTGAAACTTGAATATTTGTAAGTAAATATTTAGAAATATACTAACTATAAAAATAAATACCTAATCTAATACATAAAAACTCACAAAATGAAAATAATCCGTGCATCTAAACGCGGTGCGAGCGCCGGTTTAGCGGGGTAGCGGGGGAGGTAACATCACGGAGCGAGCCATAACCGCGCGTATTCGCGCGAGCGTCGTCATGCTGCCCGGATGTGTATCGAAAACCTACCTATAAGTTTGCAATTTACTACTTGGAATTTCGTTGATTTCTCGTTATTTTATAAATAGAACTAAACTTTGTAGTATTATAGATTATTATTATAGATAGTACGGAACCCTTCGTGCGCGAGTCCGACTCGCACTTGGCCGATTATTATATGTCAGATCTTTTACATAGTGCGAGCAATAAACCTACCAAATTTCTTTATCACTTAAATTTTGAGGGCTTCCAATCCAATGTTGACCAATAGATGTAAAATACCGTATAAAAATGTAATTTCATGATTATTTATGTACTAAAGAGTCCGTAGTTCGACCATCGTGCGGCTAACTCACGCATACCCACATTTTTGAAGATGTAAAATTACTGAATGAACTTATGAAAAAAACGTCGTTTGTAAAACTAGAAAATCACATCACAAATGTTCCACAAAAAAATCAATTTGATCCGAGACAATTTTCATACATAAAAATCATTTTTGTGTTATTCTAAAAATGATTTTTATGTATGCAAATTAACTTGGATCAAATTGATTTTTTTGTTGAACATTTGTGATGTTATTTTCTAGTTTTACAAACGAAGATATTTTAATAAGATCATGCAGTCCTTTTATATCTTCTAAAATGTGGGTATGCGCGAGCGAGACGGACGATAGTCGGACTACGGACTCTTAATGCGTAATCATAACATTATGATTTAATTTTGAATCCAAGTGTTGTGAAGTAGGTACTAATAAATTTGCTAAATTAAGTAAAAATAATAAGTTTCATGCTTTTTCGTTGATGTGTAATAAAACAAACATAGAAATATAGGTAACTACAGTTTAAATTAAGACATATTCCGAAAGTAAAACTAGTAAGCTGTTTTAAAATGCTTTATTCTTGCCCTTATCAGTTCTGTCCCACACTGACAATTTTTTAAAGATTTTTTTAATTATATTTTAATGTAATCAAAATTGGTTCTGTGCCTCATAAGCAATGTAATTTATAGATCATATTTTTATGTACATACTTAGATAAATCATCGTATATACTACGTTATATTTAAGTAGCATTAAAAAATTTAAAAAAATAATCAAAAAAACCATTTGTAAATACCTATTTGCGACAAAAAAAATATTAAAAGTTCACCTCAATGTTACATTGTTTTAATTATTATATGTATATATGTGTAGTGTATACAAGCATTCACAGATTTTTCAAGTGCCTTAAAAGGAATATGCAAAATTTAACAGACTTGCTCAACATCGATACGCCAAACAGGACTAACTTCGCTTAACACCAAGTGAATTGGCGGTCAAGCGCAAGTCTATCGTTGAATAAAAAAAAACTAGGTGCCATTCCATAGTTTCTTTTACTAATGCGAATAATAACTTATTGCATACGATTAAGCGCGCTTACCTAGAAGAAACCGATTCACTATCTATTTTTTTTTAACAAATTTATTCTCCACAGACTCCAGGGTCCGTGCCGTTTATAAACTAATATATGCATTTTTAACTACTTAAATTTTTTTTTTAAGTTATGCATGTGTATATCCTCCTACTATATATTTCAAGACACCCAGATCTATCGGAAGATCCTTAGGTCAAACCCAAAACATTTAGTGTTACACCTTGTAGACTCTAAAGTCTACAAGGTGTAACACTAAACGACTTATATAAATAGTCACTACAACGAGACCTATTCTGAAAGACGACAAAATATCAGCTGTAATATAACTGCCTCGTGTCGAAGGTCAATAAAATAACCTTTTCATATGATTATTTCCGGCAGCCTAGTGGTGAGACCGTCTGACTTGCGATCCACAGGTCCTGGTTTCGAATCCCACGGCACGCACCTCTGTCTTTTCGAAGTAATGTGCGTATTGTTGATTGCCGCTAACTTCAAACGGTGAAGGAAAACATCGTGAAAAAACCTACATGTCTGAGAGTTCTCAATAATCTTGAAGAAGTCTGCCAACCCGCACTTGGCCAGCGTGGCAGACTATGGCCTAATCCTTCTCACAATGAGAAGATGGCCCGTTGCCAGCAGTGGGACAGTTTGTACAATCAGGGCTGATAAAAAAAAAAATTATTTACAAGGTCAATAACCATTTCGTAAGATTATGATTGTCACACCTGTTATCAAAATCAGAATTGTATTTTTTTGAGCACGTTTAGTACACTACAAATAACAATGATTTAGCTTATAAGACGTTACTTTTAAATAATATGTGTCAAACGTTCACGTTTACACACAATAAGATATTTTTCCCGTTGAGGTAGGCAGAGACAAAACAAAATTAAAATATCTTAAAAATAAGATGTTTCACGTCAGCCAAAGACCACACTACAAATTCAATGAAAACTGTCTTTCGCTGGAAAGGGACAGAGCATTCCCGACCAAAAACTCTGAACGTATTCAATACTCCATACTGTATTCTGATTGTGCATAATCTAGCATGAGTTATTTCAGAATCAAACGTGGTAAATCGAGGTGATTAGCAATCACCTATCAAACTACATATTATGAACATTCTTAAGCTTCCTCTCGTTTCTTTATGAGAGACATCACGGCCGTATAATCTTGACAACATCTTGATCATCTGTTGTTGTTGTTGTGTGTTGTTGTTGTGTGTTGTGAGTCTGTTGTTTGACATCTTTATCTTGATCTTGATCTTTTCGATTTTTCTTATATCCGAAATTTTCTTCAAATTTTTTTAAAATCGACCAATAAGTAAATTAGTAGCAAACTCTCCACTTTAAATAAGACCTCTTAGCCGAAAGAAACTTGACAACTTCGTAACCGATTTTTCTACTATTTGGGTCTAAATATTTCTGCCAAATAATTAAATCCGCTGGTACATGGCGCCGCAGGAAACTTCCTTCCGATTTAAGGGAATTATCCCTCCAAACAAATGTCGAACAAGAATTCTTTCAAATTATAGAACCTTTCTATATAACACATTTTAAGGAGATAATTGAAAAATGGGACCTGAGTTCCAGTATTAACATGACAGACATTTGGATCGACGTAAACAAATTATTACAATTTATTCAAAGACTCACTTCGCTCTCACGGTCAACTGTGATTAAACAAATAAATTCTCAACTGTTTTGATCTCTAATTTTCACTCAAATTAATGAATAAATAATAATGTTCTGCGTTTTTTATTCAATTTATTTTTTGTTCAATGATAGGCTAGCGTTAGACCACTGCCTCATGGGTTTACACCGGAAAACAGATTACACACATTTAAAGACACCCAAATTCATACTGCTTGTTCTTTCGTTTTATCACAATGACGAAATGAAGCCTTTACACCCTTCTCCGGGATTTCAGCTAACTTCCCAAATTTCGTCAATATCCGTTCAGCGGTTTAGTCGTGAAAAATCTTTTGATTTTATAATAGGTATATAAAGATAAAGGTGACTAGAGAAAAACGAGAGATGCTCATTGATACTTCAGATTTTGTAACAAAAAACTGTATAACTTAGGATCTCTCGTCTTGCTCCCAACGTGCCTTTTATGTAAATATTTGATACTTGTATATTTTTTTTCAAAATTGTAATGAGTACGAAAAATGCCTGTAACATAGTTGGTAAATGAAAAAAAAATTTATCAACACTACATCTTAGAATTTAGATACTCTACTTATCCCATAAATGGTATATTTTTGTATTATGAATAAAATTGATGTTAGATGTAAGAAAATGTGTTTTATTTTTCATCTATCCTATGAACCTAATAGCCCAGGGCCGCCACAAGTTACTTATTAGGTGACGAACATGTCTTACCGAGTAGTACTCGTAAACTGAATGTTTGAGATATTAGCCACCAAAGTTGAAAAGAAATATAGCTAACTTTACTTATTTAGTGACAACAAATTTTTAATTGTGATATTTAGACAACTATTTTAAAGCTATTTGTAAGCAGCCAGACGAATCCCTTGGGCCAATTTTCTTCCAGACGCATTTAAAGGTCGCACGGACTATAATATGTGCAAAATCATAATAAAAGTGCATCTTTTATTGCTCTCTGTTTCAGTCTATTGTACCTATTCGATGCTACCATGCCTGGTAATATTCCCTATAAAAAATGGCCAAGACCGTATCGAGACATATATAGTAATGCGTATCTCAAGACCGTCTTAGCCACTTTTTTGTAAGGAATACTCCCAGGCGTGGTAGCACTGATAGTGATAAGTAGTATTAATAATAGACCGAATAAATTATAGTTTAAAAAACTGAGGCAACCGACTTCTCAAGGATGTCATTGTCAGAACTGGACCAAATTGAAATGGGATCACACGGGAAGCACCAGCTTTCAAATAAAAAAAGAATCATTTGGATCACCAAGTCGAAAGTTATGAGGTACAAACATTAAAAAAAAGATACCGTCGAGAATTGAGAACCTCCTTTTTTGAAGTCAGTTGAAAAGAGAAAAATCAATGTGCATAGATGTTTCGTTTACTCTCATAATGATCTTGAACATAACATAGTAAGCGCAACCTTTAAATGAGTCTGGAAGAAAATTGGCCCCTAAGATTCTTAGTCTGCTAACAAATAGCTTTAAATTAGTTTCCTAAATACCATAAATAACCATATAACATATACCATATAATATAACCATATAATCAATGAACACTAAATCAGTAAGAAAATATAATGTTATAATAATTTAAGTTTCACCTCAGTAAAGAGAATAACGATTCGTAATTTTCTGCAATAAAAGGGTAACACAAAAGTTGAAGTGATTATTAAAATTGCAGTTGACAAAATAGAAACAGCCGACTCCAAAATGCGGTTGTTTTATAAAACAAACTACTTGAACAACATTGCGATTGTTTTATAAAACAAACTACTTGACCAATCTGAAAGCAAATCCATTCAAACAAAAAAAAACAAATCAGTTTGTAAGTGACGGAGTTATGTGCCAACAAACAAAAATACAGCTGAATTGAAAGCCTCACTCTCTTAAATGCAAAAACAAAATCAATAAAAAAATAGATAGATAAATATTTATAAATCTTTAGACCTTTATAGGTCTGGGGTGATCGATGTGCTTTTTGTGTAGTATTTTAGTTAGTTGAGTCTGTATATTATTGTGTTGGAGTTAATAAAGGCGCTTGCCACAAAAAAAAAAAAATTAAAACGAGTACGAAAAATTTTTGCTATATGAGATGATTAAAATAAGCCCCCACTATTACTTGATTTGTTGAAAAAGTCACATACACCGTTTCACAGCTTTACTAGTTATACCTACACATCCTTTACTGCATGTCTTCTTCAAATTCAAATAGTTTATTATTGAGACAATATGAATTCACGATATTACAAAAAATTGCATATAATAAACTACAATAAAATAATAAATAAATATAGAGGACGTTTTCACACAACACCATCTAAAAGTACGGACGCCGAGCAGGAAGAATTTCGTACATTGACCTATGATTACCTATCTCTGTCACTCCCGCGTGATTATATTGCTATAGCGCTCGCACAGGTGCCGGTCGTTGCACCTGTGCGAGCGCGATAGCAATATAATTGGGCACCTGAGCCAATACAAAATCTCTAATCTCTGTCGAGCAGTGTTTTACACATGACGTGTCAATCAAATTAAAAACACAAATAAAATAGATAAATATATTGTCTAGATTGATTTCCTAACGCATTTCCCTGTAGGTATGACGGTGAAGATTCTGTTTTTGCGGTCCTTGGCGTAGACGGGGAGGCCTCGCTCCACGTAGAGGCCCTGTCTGATACACGGGGCCCACATCCAGGCGAGGGCCAA
Source organism: Lycia hirtaria (assembly GCA_947563715.1). Classification (NCBI taxonomy): domain Eukaryota; kingdom Metazoa; phylum Arthropoda; class Insecta; order Lepidoptera; family Geometridae; genus Lycia; species Lycia hirtaria. The sequence continues at coordinate 3,481,808 of OX387386.1, forward strand.
CAGAAGCAGGCAGCCGTACACCATGTTTAAACATTCCTGTTACAAATAATGTGTGTGCTTAAGAGATCTATTGTCGCGCGATCTCTCAAACAAATAGGAGAAACTTGTTTTCTACTCCTAAACATGATTCTTTTTTATTTTATCTGATTAAAATTATAAATGTCTATACCTCTACGGTGTGCTTGTTTTCAAATATCGTTATAGTTTTTATTAAAATGTGTAAATTTTGAAAAAAAACAACCGTAGAGACGTACCCAGTAATAGTTCGAACCATATAAAGAAAAAAAAATTGAAATCGGATAATATGTAGGGTTAGAAACAGTTTTCTTCTGTTTTATTAAAAACTCTTAGGAAAAACTGTATGTTTACAACACCCTATAACAGGGTATGTACCTAGCTTATTTAAGTTTGCTCTATACACACTGCAATAATAAATAAATAAACGCGTAATTTGCTGGCAAAAGATCGCGTGACAACTCAGAAGTGATTTCACTTCATCACTTCTTCATCGACGGCGACGTTAATTACATTAATAATACGAAATATCAGTACAGCAGTGACGCGTGACTATATCTCTCTCGTTCCCTTTGTTGACTCGAGCCGACATTATCCGAACGAGTGTTACATAGCCGAGCGTGACGGCTCAGTCTCATTAAATATCCACAAAATAAAGAGCTCAGCTCGCCTAATAAGTTTTCACTTCGATAAAATCAGCTTATTGTATCGACTATAATATTAACTAGAAACTGGTAGTTCTGCGAACAGTAAACCTGCCGAGAAGAGTTTTTTTACTGTTTTGCAACAGAAATTGTATTCAAGCGGTACCTACATGATATCTTGTACTAGCTCGGAGCACAGCGATTTCACACGTATAGTAATGAAAAACAATGGAGATGGTGAACGGTGATGATGATGATAAAATGTAGTCTACATCCGTCTCAAATTCTCAGCTATCTCTGGACTGAATTAAATTTCATAACAATTTGTGGTAACAGACAGAAAGATACATAGTCACTTTCGCTTTGCTGCTTTGTATTTTTAATATGTACTAGTAGTTCTACGAACAGTAGACCTCGCGAGAGAGCTTATTTGCAGCTCACCTTGAGTCCTCTGTACATAATCTACACTAATAATGTTATAAAGAGGAAAGATTTGTATTTTTGTATGTTTGACAAGCTATCACTCAAAAACTACTGGACCGATTTCAAAAATTCTTATTCACCACTAGAATACTACATTATTCCTGAAGAACATAGGCTATATTTAATACTAGGAAAAATTAGGGATCCCTTCTAAAACTTCAATAATGTAACGCAAGGTGTAAAAAAATTAGCCATAAAATGTCTTTCATCGCATGCGCTGCGCAAACTATTGATGATAGAACAAAAAAATATTCTACAGTATTAAAGAACATACCAACATACGATATTCTTACGCGTACGAAGTCGCGGCGGACAGCTAGTATATATATATATATATATATATATATATATATATATATATATTGTATTACTAGATAGATTCCATTATTATTTTTTGACATGTATTGATTGTTTTTATTATCTATTCTATTTGCCATTTTTGTGACATTTAATTTGAATTTGTATTAATTAGTGACATTTTTATTATTGTTTTTCGTGTATATTTTAGTAAGTTATTAATTAAAACTATTAAGTATTCTTATTAAATAAATATTATATATATATATATATAATCTGAATCTCGGAAACGGTTCCAACGGTTTAATGAAATTTGGTTTGTAGGTAGATTAGGGGACGAAGAATCGATCTTGCTAGGTTTCATTTTTTAGTGAACACGGGTTTGCTTGTATTTTCATTCATAAAAAATCCGAGTAGAGCTCGGTCCCCCAGGTACAATTATGTATAGTTGCATAAATAAATACTCGTAATATATTCGTTGTATACGTTCTGTTTATTCACGCTATTCTTTATTTATCTTTGTTCGTTAATCAATTCAGTCTCTTTTCTTCTTCTAACCCACAAACAAATGACAGGAAAATTTGGCCAGTTGATGCAGAGACGCTTCGCTCGCCCGGTCAACAAATAATAATTTTAATTAATGGAGAAAACGCAAAATCCTGAAAATTATTCAGCGCTAAAATGCATCAAGCACATCCACGCGCCCTCACTGTTACATTCAATCTCAAGTTGGTTGTCATATCTCGACACTTGACCATTCTGTTCATATTTACCACAAGTTCAAAAAATTGTGTACTTTTTCTACCTACCAAACAACATTAAAATCGCTTGGTAATTAGCACCGCAAAAAACTTCCCCCATTTTATGGGAACCACCCTTCCTATCAAAAATCGCCGACTACGAAAAAAATTTAATAATCCATCTATACGACAAGTTTCATCAAAATTGGTTCAAAATTACGCCCTGTACGCGACAACGAACATACAAACAGCTTGACGAAAGAAAATTTGGTCATTTGATGCTGAGACGATTCGCTCGCTCGGTCAATTAACTAGTTTTACGAGAATTGATTTATTTTACGCTTTTTTTAAATTTTCAGGAAATTTTCCTTTTTATTTCTCAAAAAACTAACATGTCTGGCAATATTCTATGATAGAAATCTAACATTATTCTATATGATCCATTTCTTTCTACGAGTGTACGCAAGAGCTTCATCTTATTCCATCTTTGGCATGCCTTTTACAGGACAAGCAGGAAGTCGACACATTACCATCCATTTTTCATTGAAATGTCCAAAACTCGTACCTACACAACAGTTAAGGTCCACATGTTGATGCGTACCGCATAGGAATGGACGCCCTGACAATTTTCTCTGTTTTCTAAGAACTTTTCAAGACTAAGAGTAAATAGACAGCTTCTAGATCAATGTGCTCCATCCTCGACCACACCATCACTTACCATCAGGCGAGCTGTTGGTAAAATGTTGATCTATTTAATTCATACTGAAGATAGCAACTAAATTATAAGTTATTTTAAATATTTATTAATATTTCACTCATTTTTTTTGTAACTAAAATTAAAAAATTTTGCAATAAAAATATAAACTAATAAGAAATAACAGACACGATCAAGTGGCCAGGATCTCCCACCAGCAGCTTGCTCTTCAATACGGCCTTATCGAGTCCGAGGTGCCGTACTACCACCACGCCACCACCACCACCATCAGTACGCACCAGTGCCAGTTCTTGAAAATAGCCATACTTTGCTCTACTGGGACTGTTCTATCATCACGGACAGGAGTATTGTTGCCAATAAACCTGATATCGTGGTCGTAAATCGGTCTCAGCGTCGGGCAGTGCTCGTCAATGTCACCATCCCACAAGATGAGAATCTCGTGAAGGCCGAGAAGGACAAGCTCAGCAAGTACCTTGACTTGGCTCACGAGATAAACATTGACTCAACGATCATTGTTCCGATAGTCGTATCGGTAAACGGTTTAATAGCAAAGAGCCTCGATCAACACCTCAGCTCTTGATAAATGATAACTTCATCTGCAATCGCAAGTAGGCAACCCCCTCAGTTTCACCAAAAAGGTCACCAAAGCGTAGCCAGCTCACCGATGCAAGAAGGTCTACATCGGGCACGTAGAACCTCCCATGTAGCTCCTTGCCCTTCTATACGTCTCTGCGGTCTTCGATGAGCACCGTTGGTTTGCGCCAGTTCCCTTTCGCCAAGGAGAGAAGCCCTTGTCAACTGCCACTACATCACAAATGGTTGTGAAGGTTCTTGGCATTCAAAAAGCTACGACCCAACTTACCTTAATCTTAATCTAAACTACACACCTTAATCTAAACAACTATACATATATATACTACTACTTTACAGGTTCCTACATAAAATACATACCTTGATTCAAATAAGCATTTGTAAATGATAAGCTATGCTGTGTAGGTCAAAGTTACAACAGGACAAGGATTTCGTTCTACCTTGATAAGTTTTGCTAAATCTTCAGTCAAAATATTGTCATTTTATTCACAATAAAATACATCTCATGCTTACATACATCTTATAAATTTATGGATGCGAACTAATCACATAAATAATTTGTTGTTTGATATTTCATTAAACCCAAGAAAACAATTCCTGTGAGCTAAGGAAATAATAAATGTGAATAAAGATTTATTTCAAACGCTTAATTTTTTTTATTTGAATTCTCCCGCAATTTGTCTGAACTAAACGACTGACGTAACTCTTTAATTTAATGAGAATGAAATGAAGTTTGCACAAGTTTGCAACATTTCACAGATTAAAAAAATCAAACAATTCACTTTATTCCGTTTATGTTATTGTTTTTTTTTTTGTCTAAAAATAAGAAAATATAATTGCAGACGCGGATCCAACCCTAAAATAGGCAAAAATACTTTGACTAAGAATGGGGAGAAAGATCGGGAGGGCGCAAACTAAGCAAAGCTTGTACTATGGAATCTAGAGAACTGAACAAAAGTTAACAAATAATATCAATACTTTTAAGCCAACATTAAAAATTAAAAATAACTTACTAACCTGGGGTTCAGCAATGGCCACGGGCATAGCTTATAGCCATCTCATAGCGGGGGGGGGGGCTGACAAGTCCCATATAATCGTCACATAATAAGTCGAAAACAAAGGTTTTTTAAATTGTTCAGTAAGTAATATGCTGTATAACGGGCTTCTAGCACTTTAATGTCCCAGATAAAAACCAAGTTTTTCATAACAAAATGTTGTATTATTTTTGAGTAGTAATATATATTTTTTCGTTTTAACAAGCACTCAGCGCTGGCATGACCTAAATAAACAAAAATAGGTAAAAGTTTAACAAAATTTAACAAAATTTTAGTAGTGCTTTTATAGTAATATGCTTTGTTTCTCGTATTAGTGAACCCACGGTACTTCTCTGTCAAAATAGTAATAATGCGTGAGCGAAGCGACCGCGAAAATTTTTGTGGTGTTTTATAGTTATATGCTTTATTTTTCATACTAATGAACCCACAGTACTTCCATGTCAAAATAAAATAAACTTTTTAAGATTTTTAATATTAAATCATGGAAGTGATAGATTGATCGTGTTAGCAAATCCTAGATTTTCGTGGACCAGATGAATCAAAAATTATAAATACAACCATTTGAATGCATTGATTGCCAATTTAATATCCCTAAATATAAACATGTGACTTTATAGAAAATTACAAACATACCTAAGATAAGCGCTATAATTTTTGGTTAATGGTTATTTTAGTGAATTATTTTCTCGTATTAGAAAGTTCACGGTACTTTAATTATCAATACAAATAAATATCAATATGAAATAATCATGCGCGAGCGAAGCGAGAGCGAAACTTTTTGAAGCATTTTATGAAACAAGTATCAATGTTAAAAGAAAAACAAAATAGCCTACTGCAGAAAAGAGGTTTTTGCAGCCTAACATGATTTTTTTAAATTTTGATGTACCCAGTGTCAGTCTCACAACTAAGAAGCATCTATTGACACCACTCACATCAAAATCCGTTTAGGCCGTTTAGGCTCTAGGGCGTGTCAAAGAAATATACATACATACACTCGAAAAACATAACCCCCCTTCTTACGCAGTCGGGTAATTATTGAAGCCTGGAAAGATTTTTTATAATGGCCAGGATTTCGGGGGGAAATGAGGGGGGGGGGGGTTAACTCCCAAACCCCCCTCCCTCTACGGCCTTGGCTGTATCTCAAAACGCGTGTTTTGTTAATGGTCACTTCTGTTCAAACGACGTTTATTTCCGCAGTATATTATCTACCTACCTATATCATTGAGACTGATTATGAGTAACAAAGCAATCCGTCTTATAATGCTCAATTTGATTTTAACAACCGGACTACCGGACCGGCTTTATTGAATTTTCTGTGGGACCAATTTGGAAGTATATCCTATCAAACAATATATTTTTTTAAATCCTTTTATAAATTGACGAAGTTATGTGGCAAAAAATACAACCGAAAATGTTAACCTCCTTCTTTTTGAAGTCGGCAAAGAAAATTATACTCTATAACGGGAGTAGACAAGTAAACAAAGTTCTCATTCATTCAAGGCCAAGGCTGCGAGGGCACCGCCTCGAAAACCGTGCTATAAACATGAAGTTCGTTCATATTGTTTGGATTGAAGCATTATTACACTGAAGCCAACAGTAAAGTTTTGTAGATCTACAGTTTTTTAAAGTAAGTAAGAGTTTTAGAAAATTTTCTATTAACTCCCAAAATCTGCAATTTTTTGGCAAGCGCTGTAGTTTTGTTTTATTACGATCAATATCGTTTTTTTTAAGCCTTGTGACAGGCAGAGATCTCTCTGCTACAATCACGCTATATTCAAAAAACCTAACTTCTAATAGTTTCTTTTTTGAAAACAACAAAAATTAGGGTTTTTGTAAAATAAATTAAAATTGCCGATAGAGAGCAATCATTTTAATGTTGAATAAACGGGTTACTCGCGTCTATTCTCCGACTATAGTTTCAACCGCATACGGCGGTCTTTTTCAAAAAGAGCAGCGCAGACGTCACGGACGTCTTGTCTGGTACTTAGAATACCAGACGAGACGTCCTTCAGGAGTGACGTTGAGTGACGTTGTTCCAATTAAAATATGTAACAACCACGTTCGTTTTCATAGTAAGATAGAAATCAATATAAAACTTTGTATGAAAAATGCGTTCCAAATTATTATTATTTTTTATTAGCCCTGTTTGTAGTAACTGTCCCACTGCTGGCCGGCGCGGCCCATCTTCTCATTATGAGAAGGGTAATATATATCTATCTATCTATATTTATACATAATTATAATAAGACTGTAACGGGACAAAATCTGTACATTAAATATTTTTGAAAAATGTTGATTGGAGGATGTATTACTATCGGTAAAGACGCCAAAACAGCAATTCTAAAAATTTTTGTCTGGCTATCTGTATGGTGTGTCCAGTGGACGCCGAAACTACTGGACGGATTTGGACGAAATTTGGAAGGATTATTACTTACTAATACTATTTAGAAGGATCTGGCAAACATTTTATTAAGAAAAATTTTAAATTTTCTTTGGAATACACTAAACAATAACAACATAAACGATTAATCGCGTTCTACGTTAGCCCCGCATTGATTTTAAGTTCATAAAAAACTTAATCATTTAACATCGTATATAGAATTGCGAAAATTGATTAAAATATAAAATAAAAATGTGAATGTTTCATGGAAGGTTAAACGAACTTACCAATTGAAGTTTGATTATAATTAATTTTCAACATATAAAATAAAAATATGAATGTTTCATGGAAGGTTAAATGAACTTACCAAGTGAAGTTTGATTATATATAATTATAATTATAAGTTTTATTATAATTGTGCAACGAGACTTATTCGGTGCGGTTTATTATTTACATGTAGGTATTTGCAGTCATGCTTCCACTAATTAAGTAATATGTTTTAGAGTTCCTAACTTTTTTTCTATTGCGAATCGGTCCACGTTTGGCCACTAACTCACCTGTTGGAAAGCGTAAATGTGGTCGAAGATGAAGCACGCAGACCCAGAAGATACCTATTCACTCTGACCTTAAAATGTCCCAAATTATATCTCTCAGGGAACAGAGAAGTTTGTTCCATTCCTTAGCTGTACGGATTAAAAACGTATAATTAAACCGTTTGGTTCGCACGTTAGGAAATTCCACAATGTATGGGTAGTAGTAAGCCGGCTTTCTACTTGTCCTGTAGAAGAAAGGGGATGGCAATATCAGAACGTGTAGCTCTGACTAACTAAATATTAACTAAATATTATAAGAGCGAAATTAACTCTGTCAGTCTCCCTGTCTGTTTATTACCTGTTCACAGATGAACCAATTGATATAAAATTTAACACACAGATTTTTTTAGGACCTGGAGAACAACATAGTCTATATTTTACCATCATAATATATCTTCGTCACCGTTTTTCATCACCATGCGGGTAAAACCGCGGGGCACAGCTAGTTAAGCCCTAAAATGATAATTTTTGTCGTTCCCCTCTAACAACTAATAGGTTCTTGTCGAATATGTTGAAAATTTCCATTAAATTATTTATTTGCTGAAATTGTTATCATACTTTTTAAACGGAATTTTCTAAGAAAATAAACATGATTGAATATAACATGTCAAGTTGACTCAATTTGATAGATCTATGTTTTTACATCAAAGAAGGAAAGTAAATATTATCTAATTTACTTAAATCACTGTTTATGAAGGTTTTCCGCCATCGAAATGAACGGGAGTCAGTGTTACCCATATTCGTGTTTAACTTTGACGGGCCATTTAAACGCAATTTTGTTAAATATTTTCTATAATAAATAGTACAAATACAATAATAAGTATAATTTTATAGTCGTAAATTAAGTAACAAGTCAAATGACTTGTTGCTTAATTACTTTAAAATTGGCGATGAAAGAACATACTTCAACCAATAAAATACTACTAGATTAATACATTAATATACTGATATCGTCATATAAAAAGTGCATGCAAAGTTACCCACGCTGACAGTAATAATAAGAATTACTTTTCCTAATTTTTTGTTTCGTTGCTAAAATTGGCAACACCAAGCTGGTGTCTAATTTTGATTAAAATGCCAGATTTCTTGTGACATGCTTAGAATGTAGGTACCTAATGTATATCTTTTATGCGAAAAGTTCGTACGAGTGTCACAGACATTTAAAAAAATTACAATTTCAAAAAATGTTGGTGACTTAGTAATTATACAAGCCAAATTCGGTTTTTACTATTTATTTGTTAAAAAATACTATTTAAGCAACAGATGTGTATTATTTTGTATATATATAATAGTACTCAACAGTTTTTTATCTACAATTTTTCTCCAAAGCAGCGTAGCAGCACTGCATTACAAAGTGTGATGTGTTGCCATAACCATGACATACCCGGTGCCTCTCACTGACTTCACTATATTGTTTACATCCTTTTTGACTTTACTCAATTCACTCATCACTCATGTAATGTACGTAACCTAGTTTATTTAGTCTGTGGCAAACAAGACATCAGCGTGGCGGCGGCGAAATTATTTTCAGAAATATTATTTTTATACTAAAATGGCTTTAAGGGAACACAGTTATAATGGAATTTAGCTGTATGCTAAGATTCCTGAGCTACTCATCTTTTGATGACTGTTATACGAAATCATTGTTAATGGTGAAAGTGAAGTGCGCGGTGAGTGTCTTATCTCCGTCATCATTACGAAAGTCGTCGTTTAATATTTATTTTTATCTTTTTAATATTGGTAAACAATGTTTTGTACTAATCACGTGTTATTTCATTTTAACAGTTAATGAATAATAACGAACAAAATGGCCGCCCACATTCGACGGAAAGAACGTCGCCGCCGTCGGACCCGAGGCCTAGAAGTTCGAGAACACAGCCAACGCCCGAAACACGGAAAATATGCAGAGACTTCGTGTGGGGCATATGCTCTATGAACGAGCATTGCAAATATAGACACGAGCTGGAATATGAGTCTATGAAGTCCATTCTGAAATTCTGTCATGATTATCAGAATAGACTCGGGTGCACAAGGCCAGATTGCTTATATTTGCATGCAAGCCGAGAAGAAGAGAATTTGTTCCTTACAAGCGGTGTTATACCTCGGGCGTTGGTGGAGCGGTATGCTTCCATGTCGATTCAGAATGACCAGACGTCACAAGTATTACCCCCCCAGATGATGTATATAAGCGAGTATGGGCAACCGCCGCCGCCGCCGCCGCCTAACGCTCAAAACTCTTATCCAACGCCTGTCACTCTTCCCGGACCAGTCATAGGCCCGCACATGATGCCACCACTAGTGGGGCTAGGGCATTCTGCTCAGATCTCAAATAACGTATTGCCTCCACCAATATCAACAAGTAAAGAAGCTGACCAGCCGTCACGTCCACAGATGACTATAACAGTGAAAACAAATTTACATACAGCTCCAATTATATCAGCTGCTGTGGCTCCAAGTGCCCCGATGCCTGCTGTTTTAACGCCGCCGCCGCCGCCGCCGCCTCTGCCCGCTACTCGCACCATGACTTCTCCAAAGACTGCATCACCCATATCTACAGGTAAATAACTTCTGATCTATGTTCTAATAGCCATTGTTTTATTACAGTAATATTTTACTTTGAGCTGTGTAATGATTCCTTTATTTATCATTGCTGTGTCATAACCACCATCTGGTAAATGAGAGAGGAAAAGTTCACAATATTATTTAATAAATCTGCATGCCAATAAATATTGGTCAAGATAATTAAATTTAATCTATGCCCTTATCCAGTAACTCATCATTATTACACCAAATCCCAACAATTCACAATAAAGAACCTGAATAGAATAGATTATCAGGAACTAACAAACAGATAGATATTTAACCATTATTACACCAAATCTCAACAATTCACAATAAAGAACCTGAACAGAATAGATTATCAGGAACTAACAAACAGATAGATATTTAACTATCATTATAACTCATCATAATAATAGTTAAATCTACCCTCATTTCTTATTTATTGAATCGATGCTAAATTTTCTTTTAGGACCCTCCTTTATTTATACTAACTAATTGAAAAGATACAATGACATACTTTTTCCCTGTCTACCATTCTGAATGTAAATTGAAAAATGTTCCAGTAGATTCAAAAAATGTAGGTAAAATGATATAAGGTTAAATACACCATATATCTTAAAATCATTAAAATATACATTTTGATCTCCATACCTTTAGAAGCTACATATTTTAACAAATATCTGTCTTGCAACCTGATAAATAGCATCAAAGTTGAGTGGAAAGCAAATCTAAATTTTTATTCATCAAATGTAGGTACTTATAGAAAATTACTGACATAGTAAAGTCATGTACAACATATAGTTTACATACCTTATTTCTCAAAATCAAAGGTACATTTTGACTTCAATAAAATGTATTACTTTTAGAAGCTACATATATTTTATTAATAAATTGATAGAACAATGCAACCAGGTAAATACCATCAAGTTGAATCGAAAGCAAAACTAAACTTTTTTCACACTAAGAACAAGACAGAAACAAAAATCATGTAAACAGAACATGTAAATTAGTTACAAATCTATTAATAATATCAAACAAAAAGAAATTCTACTTTGACATGTTTTAAAGGTTTTTTCAGCTGTACAGTCATTCTCAGCAAATTGCATTGATTTTTAGACGCTTCATATAAATTTGTCCGGCCAATGTTGTCCGGCCATGCATTCTTGCAAATGTAACAAATAAGCAATATTTGTTTATTAATTGGTGACTTTTATTTATTTATTTATAAACACCAACAGTATACATATTACATGAGACTTAGTAGGTAATCTCTAATATTATTATAAGTTCTGATATGCATACCTTTAACAGGTGTCTACATCATTCTTTAACTAAAACTATATTCATTTAAAACGAAAACCTATAAGATAATATAACAGTGACTTAACAAATTTATAACACTATAAGGGATACGGAACTTACACAGGCTTTCAAAGTCAATTTTTGTTATAAAAATCACTTTGGATATTTAAAATTGTGTTGATATGTATGTAATCATTGGTATATAATTGTTGTAACCCTTGTGAAAGCACACTATTTAAATGAGTAAATAAATTATTTTCCTTTCTTTTTCATATTAAATATGTATGCATATAATACTATATATAAATATGTTTTTTCTGTAGTATTTCACTTTTGTATATGCAAGTTTTTATGTTTTTAGTTTTAAAGGCCACTATCAGTGCCACCTATCCTACTCCATACATGGTTGCCTGGAAGAGATCGGTTTAAGCGATAAGGCCGCCTATTGAAAGATTTGCCATAGTAATATTGTCTTTTTAATGTGTTTGTACAATGTGGTCTTTTAATAAAGAGTTATCTATCTATAATAAAAAATATGTAGGTTAATTTGAACAAATTTACAGCAAATAAAGAATTATGATTTGGTTGTCAAGTATTAAAAAAATAAAACCAGACAAGTACGAGTCAGACTCACCCACTGAGGGTTCCGTACAAACTAAATAAAAGGGGGAAATCATATATTTTTTTATATTTTCCTTCATAAACCGATAAATATACATCGTAAAAATATTTAAAAACCTGTTTTAGCTTATGCTAATGAAGCACTTTCATATGATACCCCACATGATACCTTCCTTGCATAAAGACACAATTTTTTTGTGATTATATAAAAAATGACCAGTTTTCGGATTTTTTCCTATAAGAGTACTCTAAGACAATGCTTCTTGCCAAATTTCATAGTTCTAGGTCAATGGGAAGTACCCTATAGGTTTTAATTCCCTTGTTAGTGTCGAAATGTGCGTTTTTTACGACATATTCGGCTGTAACTTTGTTTTACGAAAACTGAGAAGTTTGATTTTTCTCTCTGCAGCAAGAGACTATGGATCTGCAAATATGGTTTTAATTTCAACTCGATACCTTCACGCGTTCCCGAGGTCTTGACACCCGGACAGATGGACAGACAGATAGACGGACAACAAAGTGATCCTATAAGGGTTCCGTTTTTTCCTTTTGAGGTATGGAACCCTAAAAATAACAGTTAGTGGTACTTTTCAGCCTTGATTGCCATGATAAAACAAACATGTTTTATCATATTTCTAGAAATTTTACAATTAATAAAACAACTAGGAAGATGCGGTCAATACTAAGAGTTTGCAAATTCCGCTATGGAATCTCACAGGCTCCATGTCATTATATGAAGGTTAAAAATGCTGGTTTAACGTGTTTGAAAGCTATGCTAATGTTGATGTAATCATTTGTTTTATTACAGGTGCTCAGTCATTACAGAATTCCAATTCGCCCACATACCCTGTTGCCTCAACTTCCACCACTTCCTCGGTAGCAACTTCTTCAACGCAACAATCTCAACCATCAACGTCTTCACAACTTCCAGCAATGTGAGTATATTTATTATATTTTTTCGCATATTATTTGGCTTGCTGTTTTGAGTACAGTTTGTCTGAGTCAAGTGACTGGCTGATAAAATACAGTATGTGCAATTAACCTGTAATATGAGCTAAATCTGAAAATATGTCTTGGATTCGACTTAAGGTTGTCTGCAAGAGGTCAACAGTTGTTACACTAGTTTTAAATATTTTTTCTTGTATTTAAGTTCTAAGGTGTGTACAATAACAAGAGTTTATATATCTATCTTGTGGGTGACTTGACACTGACACTGAAATGTTAATTATTAAAAATTATTACATTAAAAAATACTAATTATACTATCATGCTATGCTTCTCTCACAATGTTTTCTATATTATCAAAAGCTCAAAAAAATAATGCTTTTGATGTGACACATGTAAAACTTTGCAAGAAGAAATATTGAAAGGAAGTGGAATTAAGACATTTAGTAAGTTTATTTTCTTCTTTCAGATTCGACCCCAGCAGGCCACCTCCACCGGTACCTGTGAAGAGACCTGCATCTACCGAGCCTGAAGGTAAATATAAAAAGATATTAAATAAAATACTATATGATGACACGCATTAGCAAGCTTGCTTAGCGTGATTGTTTAAAAAAGTCACAATATAGTAGTGTACTTTCAGAGAAATATTATTGTAACAACATATCCAGTTCGACCTTGACAGGAGAGTAAAGTAGCAGTTTATAGATTAGTGCTTTTTGAAAGACAAGCATTAACTAATTTATGTAAATTGCTACCTTAGCCAGTAATTTGACTGCATTGCAGTATGTATATAAGCGAAATATTCCACCACCAGTTCTAAAGGCAATTTTTCCAGAAAAATCTTCAGAAAAAACGAGATTTGATTTATAATATATCAGATTGATGAGCACTATGCACTCTCATATTAAGTTTTGAACTGATTAAATTCCAAAGTATGCCACTGTGTGGTTGTATTCAAGCATGATACTTAAAATCAGGCAAGGGACTTACTTGGCTCGCCACCTCATTTACTTAGATTAAAGCCAATTGGAAAAGTTAGTGCATCACATGTTACAAACAATTGTATTGTCAAACTTGTCCAATGTGTGATGTTTTTTTATTTATTTGCTACTTCTAGATTTATGTTTGAAAAAGAACCATAGAAAGTTGGTCACACCAACCATAAGTTCACTTATAAATTCCATAAATTTATTTTTTATACAAAGTAACAATACTGTTGCTCGGTCATATTCGAACTTGCGATATTACCCTATTCCCAATATTTCTCTGGAATCACTAATTCATTCTGGAATAAAAAGCTAAGCGAAATTGAAAAGTGAGTTCAATGAAAGTATGATTTTAAAAACTATAATAATTAAAAAATTATATGTATTGCTATTGACTCATTGACTATAACAATAATGAACAGTGATATTCAAACATCATATTTTTTTATTTATACGTTTTAATTGATTTATGATTATTGTCTCCGATTCATATGTATAAAAAATATTCTAATATTTGCTTATAGTGTACTTATCATGTGTGTTCATAAATTATTATTGTGGTAGTGAGATCACCATCTTACTACCATAATAATAATTTACCCAGTCACAATAGTGTTCATTAGAGTTATTTGCAAGAAAGTCTGCCACAAAGAGACAGCTGATAGGCCTTTAATAAAAAAAACTATCAATTATTGACCAATCAGGTGCTTTGCCTCCGTTTTTTTTTACTGAATGCCACTCCATCTTCAAATCCTTAAATTTCAATCACCATTGCATAAAAATACTAACTTAAATCATAATCTAGATTGGAATCTTGATCTGGAAGGCTTTACTGTAAGTGTTGCCAAATGGTAGTATTGTTAAATTGGTCTATTGTTAAAATTTAAAAACCTATTTTTCAACCAACAGCCCATAGTGAGCGTGATTGAATATATGTATCTGGTTTGTATACTTCTGTTGCCTGAAGTGTTGTTTACAATTTGCCATGATTCATTTTATTTTGGGTCAATATTCCATTTTTCAAGTGAAAAATATACCAAAATGAAATGATAAGATAATTAATGATAATGATTCATTGTTACTTGTTGAGTTGTAGAAAAAATATTATGATAACTTTAATCCAATTATACATCCAAATTATAAAGTTTATATTACACTAGAAATAATAAAAAAAAATTAGGTGAGAAGTGGACAATAGTGTAACTGTTATAAAAACTTCTAAATATATACGTAATGTAAGACATGAATAATAGTCATTGAAACTCTAAAACTTCCCATCTAGCTTTGTTTCATGTTAAGGCAAAGAGTAGGGTGGCGCCGCTGTCTCGTTCGCATGCGGCACGTTTTTTTTACGTGCGAACGACAGCGGTGCCACCCTACTTTTTGCCTTAAATTGATCTTATGAGCACTCTTGAATACACATGATAAAAGAACATTTGCTGTATAGTTTTTATTTAGGGTTTCGTTTTTTTGTGCTACAACAAAAATAATTGTTTTTTTTTTGTTGTAATACAAAAAAAGGAATATAAACAATATAACAAACTTCCAATTCAATAAATGAATACATGGATTTGCATGAAATTAAAAATTAAATATAAAATATAATTATAATTGAAAAAGATCTGCAAACTCTGCTTAAATTATTTACATTTTTTTAAAAAGAATACTCAATTTGCCAATACCAGTATGTATATGAATGACATGTATTTTTTAAGTGTTCTGCCATTGGACATTTTGGGATTCCTATGTTAAACAAAATTGTTGTGGTTCATTTGAACCACTATTGTTTACTTGTGTTGATTATGTTTTTAGGACTTCATAACAAAATACAAGTACCTTTATTTGCCTCATGTCTTTATTTCTAGCAAGTTTATTGAAAGAGTACTTTGTCGCAGCATAGCTTCTATTTGTCCAGCCCTATACCATTTTTAGTTTCATTAGGTAGGTATAAATCTTGTCATTGGCAAAAATTTAGTTACTTGTTCTTTGTTATGAAACTAAAACAATAATTTTGTTCTTATTTTGGCAAATCAAGCATCATAACAGTATTGAATTGAACATACACTATTGAGTTGCTGTTTAATAACAATGTTTACAAATGAATTATTGATTGTTCAAAGGCTATTTATTAAAAATGCAGTTACTTCCGTGTTTTCTGGCAATTCGCATTAGATACTTGAAATATGGGCCCCTATTTTACCACTAGTGAGTTACTTGATGTTAAGCGGTTTGGGGCGCGAGGGTATGGGGAGAAATAGGTAGTATACCGACTTTCTGCTAGTCCTGTGGTGGAATAAAGTCTTGAAGCTTTTGCGTACATCTACCGATATAAACCCTTTACAATATAGGCAGATTTGTATCTGTAACTCATATTTCTTTACTTACAAAATGACAATTAGTAAAGAGTATTAGGCACTCTTAATTCGTATCTAAGCAAGCTATGAAAAATGACTAAAACCCCCAAAATGCTGCTGTGCATCAATTTTGTTTGAAAAAAAATAGTTCTGTACTTGTTACTAAATCTGAGAGATATCTTGTCAGTTTGGCTACTCATCATTTCTGCTATGGAATTATAAAAGTTTATAGAAAGAAATAGACTTTCAAGAATGCTCCATTTATCTTAAAATTCAGAATTTTATGGGAAACTTCAATGTTTATCCCTATGACATACTTGGACAACACTTGGAAACACAATAAAGAAACTAAATCAGTCTAGGCATTTACTGCCTTACCGAAAAACGTTACTTAACTTTAAGCAATGCTTATCATATTTTGTCAACTTCTGGCTAACACGTAATAACACTTGCGGGGAGAAGACAGAGAACTTAAGACGTTGGTTAAAGTTAAGTAACGTTTTTCGGTAAGGCCCTTAGTGTTTATTATAATTGCATTTGTATTGAACAAATACAATTACATAATCATTCAATTTACATAAGAATGAGAATGAGTCAACGTGTTTTATTTTGATGATCAGTGCAATTATTAGTATAAGTAAGCATATTATAAGTATTTTTATACCGTCATTTAAATCAAAAGTCAGAATATTTATGTGTCCAAAATGTCAGTACATTAAAGGTGCTATCATCCTCTACCAAGACTATGTCGTACATACAATGAAATTAATGTTTTGCTAAACGATCTCGATATATTTCACGACAAATTTAACGCATTCAAGTTTAAGTTATTACTTTTTTTTACTGAACGCAATAGATTATAATATCACTGTTATATTATTTTATAGGTTTTAGTTTAAATTAATATAGTTTTAGTTTTAGTTAAAGAATGGTGTAGACGCCTGTTAAAGGTATACATATCAGAACCTATATTAGAGATTACCTACTAAGTCAATGTAATATGTATACTGTTGGTGTTTCTAAAATAAATAAATAAATAAATAAAGGTGTTAGGAAACAATAATTAGCTCTTAGACATTCTGCCGCACTGACCTTAACCTATGACTCGCGATGTGTGCGCGGGAACCTGTTGACAGGCACCCCATTCCAAATGGCAATGTGAAGAAAAGCTCAAACAGCGCTTTAATTTTTAATCTAATATATTTTTACTAAGGTGGCCCATGATAAAGTTGTAAATTGCATATGAGAATGTGGTTCACGGAAATCGCTGCCATCATTGTCAAGCCTGTGTTGATTGTAAGGTGCTAATGTGTTTGCTTGGCGTTCATTGATTTTGTTCTCAGCCGGGCCAAGCAAAGCGATGAAACTCGACAATGAAACGAGCAATGAGACCCGCTGCGAGTCTTGTGTCGAGCTAAATCTCAGGTGTGAAACCAAAAGATTCATCTTTATACTTTTGTCCGCATGTTCATTCTATTACATGAAATAGGTGGATGCGTATCAGACTGAAGGGAGTTACGCGGAGGCGAAGGTACAAGTATGAAACGTGAAAGATCTTTATTCATGAAAATTAAATATGTTGCGAATTTTTGCGTTCACGACTGC
This sequence comes from Lycia hirtaria, assembly GCA_947563715.1. Lineage (NCBI taxonomy): Eukaryota > Metazoa > Arthropoda > Insecta > Lepidoptera > Geometridae > Lycia > Lycia hirtaria. The sequence continues at coordinate 3,499,696 of OX387386.1, forward strand.
AATTTCTTACACTAATAGAGTGATGTTAACATTGTTTTAGTTTGGCAAATATGAATTAGCAGAGCGTGAGCGCAATTTTATTTACATGAAATGCTTTGATTTTACAATTAGAACGTTTAGAGACTTAGATTGCTGACATGTAGTTCGTGTGATTAAATATTGCATATGGACATGGCCATAGCTGAGCACGAAGGAGGGGAACGGTGCAGTGACAAAGCGAGCGAGTATTATTTTAACGCGGTGCTCTGTTCCCGTGGAATGACGTCTAAGATCGACATTGACAGGTGACTGTGTTACCAAAAGCCCAATTACACAGTGAATACCGATTGTAAACAAATGTTTATTATATGAATACAGAATGCCTGAACATCTACACTCGACTATGAAATAATATGATGATGATAACATATAATCTGTAGGTTATAACCTGCAGATTATAAGTTTGATACTTTGCAATGAATGAGATTTGCAAAGTTTTCACGTCCCTGTGTCTTCCACGCGTCTTGCGGGACTCTTCGCTGATGTATGTCTGTTTGAATTTGAAAAAAAAACTTGTCCAACACAATCCAAGTCAATCAATTAACCTTTATTTACTTTTTTTGTTACAAATATATAATAATTTTGGAAAAATTGTATTCAATTCTGTCTGATTTGCATAGGTTTCCAAAGACATCCATCTAGCCCTACCCTGCGCAGCTCTTTTCCACAGAGATTCTGTCGTATTTCGTAGATAATGTAAATTTCGAGTATGTATATTTATCTTTGTCTTACTTTTTTATTGATGCTTAATTTTTCTTCAACGACCTGTGTTATCCACTTTCCCTGTGGAAAACATTGTCTGAGTGGGTCTCTTGATTGCGTATTTAAATCGAGAGCGAATCGGTATTTTCTAGGCAAGCGTGCTCCAATTTATATCTTCATCAGGTAAGCTAACAGTCAATCGCAAACCTATCAATGAAAAAAAAAAAACCGAGCACCTTTCACCAAACGCGGCGAAATATTTGAAATTTAATAAAAAAATATATTATAGTGAACGTGAATTTAGTGCGAAAATACTTCATTATAGTACTAACACACGATCGGAACTGTACGGAGAGAACACGCAGTGAACTTTCGAAATTTAAATCCTTTCGTGTTGCGAGCAGTGCGTCGAACATGACTGGTGCGTACAGTACGTTGTGACGTCACAGCAAATAATTTTGAAAGCTCGCTCCATGTTCGAACCGATCCGATCGCGTATTCAGTACCAAATTAAAGCTTGCATCTCAGGAAACTTAATCTTTTTGACTATTAGCAACGTAACGCTTAAAACTTAACATTGAATATTAGACTTTAAATTTCACACCTTAAAGCGTAATATTCAACATCGATTGCTACCCGTTACAAGGCTAATAATCATAGAGTTTAACCCACCTGACCGTGGCGCTTGCCAATCAAGACACGAATATGTCATCGAGAGACTGCCTCGTGTTATAGGATCGCTATGGAACAACAAGAAATAGAGCAACTGCGACTTGAAGAAGAGCGCAAGCGGCGGTTGTACGAACAGAGGACTGAAGAATATGAGAATGGCAATTTGTTGCTCAAATCTATGCTGAGTCCGAACATGTTTCGGGTGGTGCAAGAGTTTCTCGATAAGTGTGTAAGTATACGGAATAGACTATACTTGATCTTATCTTATATTATCTTGTATAGTCACAGCGGGGGCCCACAAACTGGTCGGCGACACTTCGACCCATGAGGATCTTTTGTGTACACCCCTAGACACCCTACCACACCCTTAGCGTACTATACTTGATACATGAATATTAAGAAGCACAGCGTGTTCACTATAGACAAAGTCATTGTGTTCAAGTGAATAATTTTACAAAATATCTCCTCAAAATGACAAATAATATTTTATTTTATTTTATTTGGGAAACAAACAGAGTTATTTTAACTTAATGTACTTAAAAATATTAGGGTATCTTAGCTCTATTTACATGTCTCCGCATACGTTAATATATTGTTGGTTTATCCTCCAGATATCTCATTATGGTTGGCATGTATGGCCAATGTCACTGCCCGAAATGACCGTCCGACTTCGTAATTATTATAGTATCTTTACCTTTTTAGGTCTGGGGTAATCAGATCGATTTGTTATGTAGTTTAAATATAATGTTATTTAAATTAATATCCGTTTGCCCCATATAGTGATGTACTGGTGACCAGTGGTATCATGTGGCAATTTAATTTAATTTTAGATAGGAAATATATTTAGATTAACATTGTACTTGTGTGCTTTCAGGCAAATACTGAGTTGACTGCTTCAACTAGTAATGCTACCGTAAGTATTTATATTTATTTAAATTTATATACAACAGTTCCATTTTCTTGTTTTTCTGTAAAAATATACTACGTTGTTTTACAATATAATCATTATATTATTGTAAAACAAAGTGTATCTAAAGAACACCAGCAAAAGGGATTATAAATAATTATAAAACATGCAACATTAACAACAAATACAATTTAAAAAACTTAGCTTATAATAAATTAGGTAAATAAATGGTTTATATTTTTATTTTTCAGCCGCAGAACATTCCAAAGCAATTTATCTTCCAACTAATGGAATTTCTGATCAGCAAGTGTAATACGGAGCAAAGAGTAAGCACAAAAAAACATTTACACCTATAGTCTAGTAAAAATAAATCCGTTTGTATGAAGCAGATCTCAGTATTTGCAACTAGGGGGATTCTTTGAAATAATGATAGGAAAATAACTAAAAATCATAAATCAACAATAATTCCCGATTTATAGACCAGCTGCGTTGCGTGGTTTCACTCGCGTAGTTATGAAAAGCGGTGATGATTATGATGATGATAAGTAGCTTAAATCCGTCTCCAGGTCTAAAGCTATATACTAATTTTCATAACGATCGGTTCAACCGTTTGAGCGTGTAAGGGTAACAAAATTAGCTTTCATAATATCATTATGAAATTGTGTCAAATGTATTTCAAAACATCAGTACATTCATTTAAATAACAATATACTTAGTTGCCTTTTATGTTGTCACAAATCTTATTTTTACTAGACTACTAGTTTTTATTGGTTAATTAGACAATAGATACACAGACAAGATACCCATTTTTTTATCCCACTACAAACAAATAATACAACAACAAAAGTTTGAAGTGTTTTCTTATCATATAACGTTGTATGATATATAAGATAATGGGCTTTAAAAAACGACTCTCCTGAAATGAAAAGGAATTATATTTTAGATTTTGTAGTTTAAAAAATATACAACCACAACTACTAATACTTACTATACTTTCAACATTTTTATTTATACATTTAAATATGATGTAATTTTGTTTGTTCATATTGATGCAAATATCCACCAATATGTATTTATTGTATAGTATTATTCATCAAAATCTTTTGCATCTTTTAAAACTTACAATTTAAAAAGCAAAGCAATTAATTAATAACTTTTCTCGACTCCAACTCAATTTGTTTTTTTTTTTAAACTGCAAAAACCATATAAAAACCAAGTTTACTGTTCCAGACACCGCCTACGGAAACGAGATCGAGCCAAGGGATGCAGACAATGTTTGCGTCTATAATGGAGCTACTACAAAACGGTAAAACTTGTTTATTATTATTGTTAGTGCAATTATAATAAGATTAGTACCGGCATTACGCCATGTTGACTTGTAACTATAGTTGTAACTTTAGATTCGTTAGGTTTATACACAGAAACCTTACAAAGATTCAGTTATTAGACGCTTTGTCAAATGGAGTTCCGGGATTTTGATACTGGATTTTGAAAACATAATTTATTTTTCGCTGAAATGATACACAAGTGGCAGAAAAACTGCATGCAACCACCATCCTCGACCACACCGTCGCTTAACATAAGGCGAGTTGGTGGTCAATCGTAGATCTATAGTGTATAAAAAAAAAATATGCAAGCCACTCCCATCAAGTCTTTTTGGAAATCCATGGGGGAGACGTGTGTGGACCAGGACCATTAGAGTGGACTTCTTAGGCTCAGATGATGATGCTGATACGATAGAATTTTTTTTTATTCCCCGAAATTTCGCTGCCTATATTGCTTACCAAACAGGAATGTAACTATTTAGCGCTTAAATAGTAATAAATGACAATTAATAAATGAAATGACATTTATAGTATATCCCCAGGCAGACTGCAAGAGTCCTAACACTGTAATAATACCTAGAATAGACACTTCGTATCGTATACCAAGTTACCAACTTAGTACCATACCTATAAATAGACGACCAATGTAGAACAGAAACTATAAATATATGTGTAAATATTGTAAGTTAAATTTAATCAATTTTTTGGTTTTCGATTGAGCTGAAATATAATTTTATTCTAACTAATGGAATAAATTTTGATTTTAATTCTTTTTTTAAACTATCAGGCCTTTATTGTGTATTGTTTATGTTACATCTTATCCTCTTTAACCCTCAAAGGTCAAATGTGGCGTGAAACGGAGTCATGGTATTTGATGTCTATCCCAGAAAAGAAAACAGATGTGAATTTACGTATGTATGTTATATTCAGGTGCCTCATCGTCAGAGAGTCGCGTGCCACCCATAGACGGAGCAGGCAGCAACGGTATCTCGCGGCATACCAACGGGCCGGTGGAGTCACTGCCGTCACCTGCTCGGTATCCATCTACCTCAACGCGGTATCCGACGCCGTCTCCCGGCGCCGCCACCGCAACACCGCCTTATGTTCCTACCAATGTGAGTATCACTCAATCTGTCTAATCTTTTTTTTTTTTTTTTTAAGTATAGTCAAGTAAATATTTATTTTCAGAGCAGAATTCATAGTACAATGCTTTCTCAGTGGGCCCCAAACTCGGCTAGGCCGGTATCTTGGAAACCCAGAGCAAATGTTCCTATTTAACATTTTTTTTACGCGCGCTAGGAAATTAATTTACTTAATAATAATAAATTAAAATATTTATCAATGCTATTATGTCCTTCCGCCGTTATTCGATGCCTTTTAAACAATATTGAGAATACATCTTCCGTTTCCGGCCGTATTTTAGTCGTTGTAGTTCCTTTTAGCGGCGAAATATGACAACATCCGGCCGCCATGTTTACCAGGTGAAGTCCGTAGGAGCTCTCTGCATTGGCGTCTGAATTTTCGAGCCGTAAAGAAGTATTTTAAAGCTGTTAGCGTTCGCGAATAATTTTTAAAATTTATTCTATTTTAAACTTATTATAAAGTTGTAGTTTCAATCGGATGCTATAATTATCCATTATTCTTTGTAGATAGAATTTTAATATTTTTTTTTTTTTCGTAATATACCCACATATTTCCTTAAGTTTTTGTATAAATCATAATTATTTCTTTATTACTAAATAACGTTGAAAAAGTGATAAAATCGTGCGCGACTTTGTGCCATCGTTATCCTCGTCTACCTTCAAGGAGGAGGCGCCGCAAAAGAATCGTAAGCGTGCGTCCGTTTACGTTCGAAGGAAAAAGAGTAAGGTATTACACACCTTACCGAACAAGTAAGTCAAATACAATACTATTTGGCGTGTAGTGCCTACCCTTCTCAAGGTTGGTATTCGTATGGGCCCGAAGTATCACTCCCCAGTAACAATAAATGTCGAAAATCTGGTGTCCAACCAACTGGATGCGCCTAGTGAAGAGGTGCCCACCGAGTCGGCCCTAAAATTTGGTTTTGATCTGATAACAAATTTAAAAGAACCCACAATTGCAAGTGCGCTTCTTGGCCATTAAAGCAGCAGCAGTTAAATTTGTTACAACATTTTATATTTGAACACGGGACGAACGTTCGCTATTCTTGCATTGCTCGACCAGGGTTCGTTGAATTTGAGGTGAAGCAGTTTTTCTCACACATGAATATGCAAAGTGATAATATCTGAATTAATACAACGTGTATCAGTGATATTTAGAAAGAGTCTTTACCTGCAGATCTCATATTATACTACATATTACTAATCATATACATTTATTGACTGAATTGTTTGCAATTAGTACCGATCGCAAAGACGATTTTATTAAAACGAGAAAAAAAACAAATTGTTTGTCAGTAAAGGGTAGTATTTTTATATTGTAAATTTTTCTCAAAATCCTCCTTCTCTGCGTAAGAGAAGAGTTACATCTGGATCTCAGGCTGCGTAACCTAGACCCAGTAGCCATAACCTATAACCAAACCGGTCGCCCCACGGCACCGTTTGTTGAGATATCGGTCTCCTCAAGGTATTGGACCGTATCCTTATAATACAATAATTCGTTGCTAATGATTTTCTGGCCTATGATGGAAATCAACGTTTATCATTATAGATATAACCAAACCGGTCGCCCCACGGCACCGTTTGTTTAGACATCGGCCTCCTCAAGACATGAGTTCGTATGCTCCAATGCAAATATATGCTGCTAATTATGATTTCCCGGCCTGTGCTAGAAATCAAAGTTTATTTTTATTACTTATTAAGAGAGCTCCTACGGACTTCACATGGTAAACATGGCGGCCGGATGTTGTCATATTTCGCCGCTAAAAGGAACTACGACTAAAATACGGCCGGAAACGGAAGATGTCTTCTCAATATTGTTTAAAAGGCCTCGAATAAGGCTCCGGACATATTAATGGTAGGTAAAACTCTGCTATTTATGACAATAAAAAAAAAACATTTTATAAAAAGTTTGATATTATACATTAGAATTCATTAGATACAGAATAATATGTTCTAAATATGGATTTTTGAAAACTATGCTATGGATTATACGTACCTAAATGATCAAATTAACATTAAATAATTAATCGAATCTTTACCAATGTTAAGCAGCGGACAGACCGGTCAGTCTTTGGATCGGTGACTGTGAGTGGCATTTCTTTCTGAGTGCTATCGTGGGTCGGATGACACGTTAAATTGTAGGTCCAGGTTGTTCTGGATCTGGAAAACAGCAATCGTCACGCTAGGTCAAAGCCCTTCATGCGGCTTAGTAGCTATGACACTAGGACTAGCCACTGAGTCTATACGATCTTGCCTAAATCTGTCATCAATAATTATGGGACGTATTATGGGAATATGACATGTAAATGAGACTTACGCATTAAATGAATATTAATGAATGAAGCATCCCCGCATGAACAGTAATTATGAAGACTAAATGAAGTCTGTCTATCTCGAAAGTTCTTGGCTATTTCTGTACCAAATTTCATAACGCCATGTCATTTGTCGTTTGACAGCGAAAAAAATAAAAAATGGACAGAGATAAGTACATATAATAAATAAAAACCGGACAAGAGCGAGTCGGACTCGCCCACCGAGGGTTCCGTACAAACTAGTAGATAAAAGGGGGAAATTATATGTTTTTTTATAATTCCCTTCATAAATCGAAAAATATACATCGTAAAAATATTTAAAAACCTGTTTTAGCTTGTGCTAATTAAGCTCTTTCATATGATACCCCACATGATATGGTTAATGCACTTTAAAATTTGGACATGGAGGGTCCAACATGAATTTTATTGTGATTAAATTAAAAATGTCCAGTTTTCTGATTTTTTCCTATATGTGTACTAAAACACAATGCTTCTTGCCAAATTTCATAGTTCTAGGTCAACGGAAAGTACCCCATAGGTTTTGATTCCCTTGTGAGTGACGAAATGTGCGTTTTTACGACATATTCGGCTGTAACTTTTTTTACGAAAACAGAAATTTGATTTTTCTTTCTGCAGCAAGAAACTATGGATTTGCATATATGGTTTTAATTTCAACTCGATACCTTCACGCGTTTCCGAGATAAAGGTCTTGACACTCGGACGGACGGACAGACGGACAACAAAGTGATCCTATAAGGGTTTTTTCCTTTTGAGGTACGGAATCCTAAAAAAAATTAATCTAGATTCTTATAGTGAGAGACTAAATATATCTTTTTTGTTGCAGGGTGAGGTGGCGTCGCCGGGAACGCAGTTCCAATCGGAGCCACCACCGCCTCAACATCAAGTGCCTTACCAAGCGGCTGCGCCTGCGCCTGTACCTCCACCCCCCCGGCCGTTTTACCAGCCATTCGCCAATAGAGGCCCTGGCTTCCCACCTTCGACGGCGCCTCCGCCCCCCATACCCGCGGGTCCTCCGCCCACAGGTCCTCCGCCCACAGGTCCTCAACCTGCGGGACCTCCACCGGTGGGTGCTCCGCCAGCGGGTCCACCTTCCGCGGGGCCCCCGCCTGCCGGACCCCTGCCGGCAGGCTCTTCCCCTGCGGCGCGCTCGTCGCAAACCACTCAGCCCCGGCCACCGCAGTCGCCTTCGTATCAATACAACGCAAGAATGCCACACAATTATTATCCGCCATTTCAATAACATTTAAGGTATGTCATATGTAACGAAGTAACGTCTGGCGTGTATTAACGGGCACCGCGACTTTTTTTCTTAGTTTTAATATTGACGATTATTCTTCAGGTTTATAAACGATCGACAAGCTTATAACAAAATAATGATCTCTACACGTCTAGTCTCGCTCTGTACTCATTATAAAGACTCGTCGTTCGTTTACAAAAATGAAGACTGAGAAACCTATTGGTGGAGGGAATTTTATATTGACCATTTACTTTAAATCTTATTTTTTTTAATGAATGAACTGGATTTTATTAGTTTGTGAGAAAATTGCAGTATTATCTATGCCATCATTTTTATGTTAATCTGCAAAGTATAGTACGTGTTTTTTTTTTTATACATTATAGATCTACGATTGACCACCAACTCGCCTGATGTTAAGCGACGATGTGGCCGAGGATGGAGCTCGTCGATCTAGAAGATATCTATTCACTCTAGCCTTGAAAATTCCAAGATTGTAGGTCTCAGGAAACGGAGATGGCGGCAACGAATTCCATTCTTGTGCAGTACGCAACAGGAATGTGGATCGATATCGCTGAGTACGGATTTTTGGCATTTCAACGAGAAATGGGTGGTAATTGGCCGATTTTCTCTTAGTCCTGTAGTGAAATGGGGAGGGTGGAATTAGGTCGTGAAGCTCTTGCGCACATTCCCCGAAATGAATCCTGTAGAAAATAGACAGACATGCTACTTTACGGCGGTGCTCGAGACTAAGTAGCTTCTTGGCAGCTAGTTTATCGTCACCGATTAACCTCACAGCTCGCCGGCTATATAAGTTGAGCTCTGGGTACAATATAATATCATAGTTCGAAATTAAACTTTTAGTTCCTAACTGTAATAAATCATTTAGAGTTTTTTTTTTCTTTCCAGCATTTATATGCCATATAATTATATACTTAAAGTCAAAATAGGCAACACTGCTTTCGGCTCACAGACTGTTAGGTAATTTTGACTATTGTCAACTGTTCAATTTATTAATGAAATCATGTAGAATTCCGTTGCAACGGGAATTATATTGCAATTCTATGTAACATATCAATATTTTAATGAAACAAAAGACTGAACTCAGACTGAGTTTTACAATTTTAAGTAACTAAATACTAAGGTGGTCTTGTTACCTATGACAGGGATAATTTTAACCAAAAAATATATTTTATAAGTTTTGATTGGTGCTACATTTAATAACTATGAATAGTCATGAATATTAATAGTTGAAGCTTCCATAGTGATACAAGGATAATAATAGTAATACCTCATTTTATAAAGTATTTTGGCAAACACAGTATTAGTAATAAAGTCAAGTGCCATTATATTTGTTAGAAAAAAATAAATATATTTAGAATTTTATACTTGATCGGGTTTTATATACTTAAAACGTCGATAACAAGTAGTTTTACCTTTAATTTTTTTAATAATGATTAAAATGCTCAAATAGTATTTAGTGCCTTGTCTAGATTGAAGGATACTAGCATGCGGTAGATAAGTCCTAATATCAAAGCATAACCTAAATGCCATATTTTTTTAAATGAATGAATTAAAACTTATTGGTTTGAGATCATTAAAAATAAAATACTGCTCATACTTTGATACAAGGGCTTATCTACAATATCTTTTCTTTTTTTCTAATTTGTCCACAAGTCTAATATCATAGACTGACTATAATGTCCTTAGAGACAACCGATGTATAATGTAGATCGACTTATGTCTCGTAGTTATAGAATTTTGCATAAGTAAAACCAGATATGATACAAATAATACATACATGAAATTACGCCTATTTAATGCCTATTTTCCCTTCAAGGGCAGGCAAAGCTCAAAGATCTTGATATTAAGGCCATATAAACTAATAAATATAGTAATAATAGTATAATAGCATTGACCGGCACTCCATATAAAGCATAGTGCCGCAATGTAGTATTGATCTAGGTGCACCTTATTTTAAAGTTTAACGATAATGAAAACAGGCGCTAGCTAACCTCCTCTCCCCGCTGTCATTGGAAGGCAAACAGAAAATTTGCACACAAGGCTATGATGAATAGGTCTATTTAGCGCATTCTTAGTCTTAAGTTACACTTTTTTTGCATTTATATAAGACAAATTGTTGATCAAACAGATCACACTATAAATCTTTTGGGACAAGTTAGAAAAAACATTTTTTTGTGTTAGATGTAAGTTTGACTGATATGTGATGCTGAAAGTGGCATAATTCTTACTATTTAACTGCAGCTAGAGATTTAGTGCTTTGACGTAAAACTGCCCTATTTGCCGCGATGACTGACTAGAGAAATTGGCGACAATTTTTTTCAAAATGTCACTCCGTTCAAGCTAATTTGCCGTACATTTATTAATTATATCTAATTTTGCACTTCCAATTTATTAAATTCGTTTGTCTGGCTTTTAAAAGTGAATAAAAAGTGGAGAAAATAAAATAATTTTGACATTATTATTAAGATTATTCAATTGATAATTTCATTAACTATAGAGCACTAAATCCGTATTCGGCTGTTATTTATACATTCCATTTTTTTTCAATGCCACTTTTATTGCTTAGTATTTGGGTCAAAGAAATATGACCGCGGAATAATTTTGATTATAATGATATTTCTCTAGCTATATTTTTGCGTTCATTTTTGTTCTTATTGACAAATCGATATTTTTTTGACATATTCGTGTTATTAAATTAAGGTAGTTATAGTTTTAAGGCAAATGCGAATTCTTTGCGATGTGTTTTTTTTTTAAATATTTGTACAGACCCCCTTATTTACAAAAATATATCAGAGCTGCCATACATTTAGCCCAGTAGAGGCGATCACTAAACACGACCACTAGTGGCTGACTGGTGGCCACAAGTCATTGCCCTCTGCGTTCGGTGCAGTGCTTACTGAACGCGTTATCCGGGCGGGGAGAAACCTGTGGACCTGTGGCCTGACCTGTCGACCTGTGGATCTGTGGCCTGATCTGTCGACCTGTGGCTGAGTATGCGCGCTTGCGACAAAACGAGGCCACAAGTAGCGAGTGCTGACCACTTTCGCCGCTAGTGACTCGAGTATTGCCACCCGAACGCTCAGTATGTGGTAACCACTTGTGGCTTTGCAGTGGTCGGCTCTAGTGGCTTAATGTGCGGCAGCTCTTATAAATGTAATTGGTTTTAATATACAGAAATTGTCTTCCTCAGACTCATTCGACGAGGGTTCCGTGCTCTTTCGTGAAATATTTGTTTAAATTTCTTTTTTTTTTTGCAATTTAAAAAATATTAGTTAATTTACTTAATTTTACAATGCATTTATTACCAAATATAACTTCTGATGTAAAGAGATACATTTAAAGCTACTTTTTCTACTTGCGAAATTAAATTGTATCATGCTGGCGCTTATATTAAATAATCAACTCAGCTATATTATTTTTGCACTAAAAAGCGTGAAAATACCTATCACTTTTCTATTCTAACTTGAATACTTTTATAATCAAATTAAATATATTACGTAGATCACATATTCACATATTTTTTCAATCACTAGGGTTTTAGGCGTCTCAGCTTTTGTGCAATTCATTTTAGCATAGTAACCATTTTACCTTGAGCACGAAAATCTAAAACTGTCAGAGTATACTTGAATTTCTTTAACTAAATTGTACGGAACCCTAAAAAGATCTAATAAATTATAGTTGTAACATGTCATGATTTCGATCAACTTTTGATTGTGTTAGACTGCGTTTTCACTGAAGCGAAACGGAGCGTGCCGATGTATGATTTGACCAATCTCCTCGAGGTCGAAATCTCAACGTGGTAAATTTCAGCATTTGATTGGTCAATACATGCACCGTTAAACTACGATTCGCTTAGTCAATGTGTACGTGTGTGCGGCTCTCGATGGCTTCATCCCGCACACACAATTACTAAACACACACTAACACAATAACGCAATTTTTCACACTAACTACACGGATACAGAATTTAAAGACTCATACGTACTTGTAAATTGCAACAACTAGCTTTAAAATAGGTAAATAAGGGGGGCTCTTGCGTAATTGTATTTAATCAAATGAAATGTTCAAATATATTATGATTTAAACAAAAATGCAGACTGGAGATCGATGAGCGCTCTTTTCTTATAGAATCAAGCTCTAGTTGGTCGCCAGTCTGCCATTGTTGTTTACTTTTAGGACCAACACAAATACATACTACAAAATTTTGGATTTTACAAAAGTGATACAATCTGAAGAAATTTTATATATTTTATTTCATAAATCAAAAGACTGTAATATTTCCTATTTTTGAATCGGCATTATTTTAGGATTTTGAGCTATATTTTATAGGTATCAATGCATTTTAACATGTATTATTGCCAAACGTACCTGATATTTTTTTTTAATATATATTAATCGTATGGTGCTGTTATAACAGATAATATAGCACGACTCTCTAGGAATTTACAATTTAACATACACATTTCAAATTCATTGAAAGTTTAGAACAAACCGAATTTAAAGTAGTAAAGTAATACGTTGAAAGGTCAAGGGTCGCGCCGTATTATCCTTAATATAAATTAAATGAATTTTCTGAAACGAATAAAATTTTAATATATGTAGAAATTAAAAGAAAATGAATTATAATTTAATTGTTTTATTTATACCTGCTTAGCTATTGCGAGTAAAGTGATTGGCAATTGTTTTTGTGGGGTTTAGACATAACAAACACAAAAAAAAAGCTGAGCGAAACAGAACTGTAAGATATATTTTTACATTAGCTGCACAAAGTTTGTGGCCTTGTTAACATTAACGTCGTATGCGTAAAATGATATACAGATTTCACAATGTTACGTATTTATATAGCTATGTAGATTTTGGTGGTGTGGATAACTGTATTGATTAAAATTGCGAACTTTTCATTTGCTAATTTGGTAATTTTTCTCGACATCCATGATTATATAATAACAAACTGCGCATCAATCCTGTTTTCCAATCACATGTTAATGTTAATTTTTTAGTATCTGTTTGATATGGGTAAAAATAGCCTAGTATCGTGCTCGCGTCTCGACAAATATTTAGCATTAATGTTTACTTACAATTGCTAATCGCTCTGCTACTGGCGTTTTTTGAAATAAATACAAAATGTAGCTTACGGGTCGGGCCCGGCCATGTCTACGGCACGGCGTCGGTACCGTAATCCGATGCCGGAACGACGCCGCAAAACAGCGCACGTGACACGGCGACGACATCGTGACAAATCCACGCTGACGCGTGACGCAGGAAAACGGTGCTGCAAAAAGGCGGCGTACGCAATGCCACGCACCAGATACCGGCGCCGCGCTTGTGCCGTAGACAATCTAACGACAGCAGTAAGCAACTGGGCGACAGACTTACATCGTAAAAATGGTGCAACAACGCTCTTGCCTATCCTCTGTTTGAATCATAAATATATTTTTGTTATTAACATTTTTCTACCACTAACAATTACGGCTGAGCATCATCGTCACCTTCATCCTGCCCATTTGCGTTGATAATTCAATATGAATCACGTTTAATGCAATCTGCAATAGCAAAATTTACTATTAAAGTACGAAGAATTGAACTAGAGTTGACCCTCGCTAATCCGGACTCCCGCTGAAACGATGATCCGTGGTAATCCGAATAGGTGAGCGGGCGGCGGGCGTTCGCAATTTGGGCTCGTTCGCTATGTATGAAACATGCACTATGGGTGCCAGTCTGTTGTGAATAACTCTTATTGACTCTGAGCTTTTTAAATGAAGTGCGAATTATAAGCAGCCTAGATGAGTAATAGAATGGACTTTTTCAAGAAGAATTTAACTTTATTTCAAACGCTGACTTCTTTTATGATTATCATTCTCCTAATTTGTATATTTGTATATACATATTTCTGTCTTTCCCCTCTTCCACTTTTCTAGTAATTAAAGTAACTAAAGATAAACATGTGTTTAAAATAGTACACACCTTAATCTGGACGCCTCGATAATACGCAAAGGTCCTTATTATGCCTTTCCGGATTAGGGAGCACATTCTGTATTATATAAGCTTGCGAATTGAGGGATGAGATCAAACGCCTAAAACTACAGTCCTGCAATTATAAAACTACACATTCAAGCGTTTATGAATGGTATAATTGATGGGGCGTCTTACACAAAATCAAGCGAATTCAGGCCTTATTGAAATTTAAACTTCATATTCAACTTGTGGTACGTCACGTATAATATAAAATTACCTACATATATAAAAGGTTTGCGATTGACCCATCCCGTGTAAAGAAAGTTGCTACTAAATTAACATTGCTGTGCCGCCTGAGTACGATGCGAAAGTGCACGAAGCGAAATGGACCTCAAGACGGAAAGGTAAACCTTGCAATTTATACAATGCTCTGCTACGCTATAAAAACACTCGTAGAACAGTGGGTTCTGATGGATTTTGTTATTCTATTTCAGTGGGCCGGTCGCTGATAACGCGGCGCCGGCGCAGGGGTGCACGCAACGGCGCCACATGTATATACGTAAACACAGTCATTCTAGCAATACTAAACGAACTAGCGATAGGAAACAAAAAAAGCAACCACTAAAAAAGGATAAGGGTAGATAGGGAACGCTTTTTTATTTCATATTCATAAGGAAAATCAATAGGTCAGGTGAGGTAAGAGAAACCAATGATTTTAATATAATGGACTACTGATCTAATGCCCTGCAAACGCAAGTCGATAGATTTCAATATTTCGAAGAGTAGCTCTCGTTGACCCTTAGACCGCGAGTCGCCGAAAGCGTGCCGCTTGATTCGAAATATATAAAAAGATACTGGTCTGATAATCTTGCTTGGCTTATCAAGCAAATGTAACTGATTTTATTTCTTGAGTTTTGATAATTCAACTCATAGACAATATGATTATAATGTAAAAAACAGAAACCACCGACTTCAAATACGCAGTTCGTTTACTTGGATGAGATATTTTCCTATGTTATAAAAACCAAGGCACCGATTTTGATACAATTTATATAGGACCACCTCTGACGTACCTATATATGTCCTACCATCCAAAAAAATATCATTAAAAAACAATGCTTTTATATGGGGAAGTAATCGCTGAACAAACACAAAAATACAGTGGAATTGAGAACTTCCTCCGTTTTGGTAGTCTGTTAAAATAATATTGTCAGTTGTGAAGTTGAAGATATTATTATGTAGCTACACTGTATATAATATTCGTTTCAACATACCTCTTACCCTATCTGATCTAAAAAATATCTAAATATGTTGTGTGTATTAATTTCAATGATTTTTTTTTTCATTTTCATAGGTATAATTAATATAAACCAACAAATAGGTAACATTAGCAATACAATATAATGTATTTAACATTAAAGAACTCGTGAATCATGTTTTATTTTAATGGTGTACATATTTGTCAAAAAAATTAGTAATAACATTTTGATTATAGTAGGATACAATGTAGGTACTATAATAAAAATGTATTACTAACAGTATGACCAAGTTACATGACTAAAATAAACATATTTTCATGATAATGTAAAACTTAATAAGTATGTAAATTTTATAAGTTATTTAGGATTAGATATAGGTAGGTAAGTGTTTGGAGGTTAAATTCATACAATACAAAAACACCAAATACGTTAATAAAAATAAAATTGCACGAAATCCGAAATATAATCAAATAATGTGGTTAATTCTGAAGGAACCAATAAAAGGCGTTTTACACTACCCAATTTCTCGATCCCTAGCTGCCAGGGAACTACATAATATGCGGTTAAAGGGACCCTGTCTATTACACCACGCTATCCCCGCCGACAGGGCACGATAAATAGTGATGTAATAGGCCTTTAAACTAAATGAAATACTTAAAATCACTAAATTTAAAAAAGGAACAAAAATTGTATGAGAATATCGCTTTTTTTATTTTTTATTTAGTTATTTAAAAAAAAAATAATTAGTTTAAATGATGCCTTGAGAATAGCTAATATGTAATTAAGTAAACGATGTGTATATACAATGTTTTTAATGCCAAGTGCACAGTCTCCTCCCAGCGATAATAATATGCCGACATACGAGAATTATTGGTGACCTGGGACGTGCACAGAACTCACATAAATGTTTTATAATATTTACAAGGCTGGCCAACATATTAACAAACTGTTAATGCCTAAAAATACCAGCAAAAACGACAGCAATAATTTATAGTAATCATTGAATCTATCAATGATTATAAAATAAAGAGACAAAATTATTTTTTTACAAAAAATATCTAGTCATAAAATCATCAGCCCCTATGAAATATATTAATCTACATAAGAAATCCGACAATCTGCATCCTGACGAAATATGTACCTATAGTTAAGTATTTAAAAAGCCGCTGCTTCACAAAAAAGTTGATTCCCAAAAGCAAAATATATATTATGAAATAGCTGTTTTATACATGTTTTTTTTTATTCGTAGAACGAAAGTTATTATTATTGTTATTCACATTTATTTATTTGGATTCTTAATTTAAATTTTTTTACAATACAAATATACACAATATGAAAAAATAACATAAATATTGTAAAAAACTTAAAACTAGTGTGCCGCCGGCAGCGGGGCAACGCTCAAGCTGTCGACGGCAAGGGCTACAAACTGAGGAATCTCCTGACAATGCGCGCCGTGTCTAGGATGACTGCCTTTTGTATCCGACCCTTGATCCAACTATCAAGCGAGAGCCTCTTGAGATGTTGGTCGAGGCTCTTCGCAATTAAACCGTTTACCGGTACGACTATCGGAACAATGATCGTCGAGTCAACATCCCACATGGCGGTTATCTCGTGAGCCAAGTCAAGGTACTTGCTGAGCTTGTCCTTCTCGAGAAGGACAAGTTCAGCAAGCTTGTCTTTCACGAGATTCTCATCATGTGGGATGGTGACATCGACGAGCACTGCCCGGCGTTGGGAACGATCTACGATCACGATATCAGGCTTATTGGCAACAATAGTCCTATCCGTGATAATAGAACGGTCCCAATAGAGCAAAGCACGGCCATTCTCAAGAACCGGCGCTGGTGCGTACTGATAGTACGGCACCTCGACTGAACAAGGCCGTATTGAAGAGCAAGTTGCTGGTGGATGATCCTGGCTACTTGATTGTGCCTGTGCAAATACTCGCCCTTAGCAAGATGCGAACAACCGGAAATAATATGTCGGAGAGACTCTCCGGGACGGTGGCATACCCGACAAATGTCGACCGTATCGTCTTTCATGATATATTTCCGATAGTTGTTCGTCTTGATACTTCATCTGCAATCGCACAAGCAAACCCTTCAGTTTCACCAAAGAGGTCACCGAAGCGTAACCAGTTCACCGACGCAAGAAGGTCTACATCGGGTCCTGTTAAGGCCCGGTAGAACCTCCCGTGTAGCTCCTTGCCCTTCCATACGTCCCTACGATTTTCTGTGCTGAGCACCGTTGGTTTGCGCCAGTTCTCTTTTGCCAAGGAGAGAGGCGGCAGGCCCTTGTCAACTGCCATTACATCGCAATGCATCCCACATTCGTTGTTGCGGAATTAATCCCTAAGACTGCACACCTCACGGATGTGAAGGTTCTTGGCATTTAAAAAGCCACGAACCCCATAACAGACGAGCGTGGGTGTAACATGCGATTTAATGTCAGTTGCTGACGGACCCTTCTATCCAGGGCGTCCAGCTCAGTTTGAGTCCACCTGAGTATGCCAAAGGAGTATGACAATAGAGGCATCGCCCATCCGTTGCGCGTGACATTGCCGCCAGACGACAAAGAAAGAAACGCTCCTTCACCGATTTTTTTATATCCTCTACCGCAATACCCAACAACTCTGACATACCAAGGTATTTGTAGGTCTCTGCTTCGGAAAGGGACCTGAGAGTCATTGTCCCTGAAAGTTGCAAATTCGGAGAATTTACAACCTTCCCTCGCTCTACATGAACGATCGCACACTTGTCTACACCTTATTGTTATTATTATTAAGTTATTTAATATTGTAGATGAGATGCGTTTAACTGTTTTTTTCTGGGTTGCCAAGTAATTATTACTTATACACAGAGCTTAATTGTTGTTACTTTGCAACCTCTTATTTCCTTTTTATTTACCGCGTTGATTATAAAACTACGTAATACGTTGATTATAAACTAGCGATATTTTAGCGACGTGTAGAACAATGAATTTTAACGTAAATTACCCCCAAAATGGGGGTCGCAGGCCTCCCCTTTTGAAGTGGCAGCCATTTTTATTTTTTTATTTAAAATGCAACACGTCGATAAAAAAAGGCATTACTATATAATTTGACGCTCCATAGATTTTAAACTCAACCGAAAGATAAAACTATTGTCTATTACCAATTAGGTACCTAATATTAAACACGTTTTGACTTGTCACTACCAAAAAAAGTTATGTATTTTTCAATACTGACATGTCATAATGTGCCTAATTTTATTATTTAATATAAATTTAATTTTTTTATATTTAATATATATTCATATATGTGGAGCGTCTATTATAGAGTAATGCCTTGTTTTTATCGACGTACTAAAATTTTAAATCCAAAAATAATTACAGCCTTTCCAAATGGAGAGGCCTACGACCGCCAATATGGGGATAATTTGTTGATGAAATTCAACACGCCTTTTAAATATTGCTAGTTCCATCTCAAACACGCTGTATATATCATAGCCATTTTTGAGTAGTGACACATTTGCACTTTGATTAGTGCGAGTGATGCTTGGTTTACACGGGCTTAGTACTTGTCATTAGTTATTAATGACAAATACTAGCCTGCGTAGTGACAACTGAGAAGTAACCATTTACACGTTGGAGCTAGTAGAAGGTATTAGTGACCAGACATTCGAAATGGAATGACGCCGCCTGATTTTGCGCAGTGCGTTTAAACATTATTCAAATATAATTATCTCAAACATGATCAAAGAGTTTGAAAGATGAGCATTAAAAAAAGTTTGTGGACAAGAAGTGCAGTGGTTACTGCAATTCCTGGATGAAATTCATAGTTGTTTTAATAATTAAATAATTAAGTGATTAGTATTAAATACGTTAACTAAATTTATTAGTACATGACTAATCATTTATTAGTCTACACTAGTAGTGTTAGTACTAAACTCAACAGCAAATCAATAGTGTACAGTATCCGCGCTACACACACGTTCCAATCACTAATCACCTGCAGTCGCACTAATTAAAGTACAAATAGGCCTTATTAAATCCCCGTAAAGGTGGGATAATATGAAAGGTAGCATTTTGTTAAATAGAAAGTATTGGCGATCTCAATCGTTAATATTATAATGAAATCACATTTTTAAATAAAAACTACGGGTCACTCACGTCTGTTTTGAGCCGAAATATCCGACTATAGTTTCAACCGCATTCGGCGGTCTTTTTCAAAGGAGCAGCACACACGTCACTCTCGGTCCGTGACGCGCCTTGCACTCTTCTCTTCTTTCTTTGCTTCTCTTCTTTTTATTTGAAAATGTGTGAAAACCACGTTAATTTCCATAGTATAATGAAATCAGTTTCTTAAATTAGTATAAAGGGTCATAAAATGAATACCTAAAAGTTACATAGCTTATTGCAGTGAATTTAAAAAGGTGACCAAACGTATCGACGCAGAATCGATTTGAGCCAGTCAAAAAAGTATGTCTGTACAAAAAGCTAATAAAAAGAAGTCGCTGGGAACTGACGACGCGATTAAAAATCTAACTGAATAAAACAACTTATGTGTTGATTTGGTATTTATATTGGTACTGAGCTGAGCTGAGGTTTCACCAGGTAATGATGAAAGGTAGCCTACATTCTCCAGGCTCACAGCTATCACTGTACCAAGTAATAATTGGTTCAGCCATTTAGTCAATGAAAGTTAACAAAAAGACCGAGTTACCTCGCTTATTAATCTAACTTAAAAATAGAGGAGGTTATCAATTCGGTTGTATTTTTTTTCCTTTAGTTTGTTACCTTATAATTCCGTCATTTTTAAACCGATTTGGTATTTTTTTTTATTTGAAAGAATATACTTTTCGGTTGATCCCACAATTTAATTTCGGCAAAATTTGTTTAGATCGTTTTTTTTTAAACAACTGAAAAAATATGTTAAACAAGTAAACAAATTTGCATAGTTTGAAGTCGGTTGTTTCAGTTTCTTTTCTCCTCATCAATATTATAAAAGTGAAATTAACTCTGTCTCTCTGTTGCCTTTTCACAGCTAAACGGCTGAACCAATCGTTATGAAATTTGGCACAGAATATTTAGTATCTGGAGAAGGGAATTTTATCTTCATCATTACGCTTTTCATCATAATCCGGGTAAAACCGCGGGGCGCAACTAGAATTATATGATATTAGTTAGGATTATGTGTAGATTTCATATTTGGTACTATTTATAGGTACTGTTAATGTATATCAGATTGAAAAAAATATGTTATCTCTATTTTTAACTATAATAATTAACTGACAAGGACTTAGGATATCACTAATAATTATATTGTATGTAATTTGTATGATGAAGGATTTTAGTAGTGTTTTATCGGTCAGCCGTGTGAATAAGCATTTTTTTTCTATTAAACTTGATTAATTAAACACTATATAATTAAATATCTTATAAAGTATTGATATTTCACTTATTCTGCGAGTTTTTAGCTCATAAAGTTAACGAAAACAAATTAAAAGCAATACTAATATTCACCTCATTATTCATAATTGCATGCATTTTTATGTAATACATTTTTATAAATAGTCATAATTGATAGTGGTTATTCGTCTAGTGGCGATAGTATTACCATTTTTACCTATTGACTAAGAAAATCGTAATCTTAAAATTCATATTGCTAGAGTCTGTTCACTTAGAGAACTAATTTGGCATTGAGGGCGTTGCTGTCCTTATTCCATTATTTTGTTCAGTCGAGACCATAGCATAATACCATAGTAGTATATAATTTTTCCAGACAATTAAATAGTGCAATGCTTTTTGTGTAGTAGTTTAGTTAAGGTACGGACGCCGAGCAGGAAGAATTTCGTACATCGGCCTATGATTACCTATGTCTGTCACTCCCGCGTGATTATATTCATATCATGCGAGCGTGATAGCAATATAATCACGCGGGAGTGACAGAGATAGGTAATCATAGGTCAATGTACGAAATTCTTCCTGCTCGGCGTCCGTACTTTAGTTGAGTTTGTATATTGTTTTGTTGTAGTAAATAAAGGCACTTGCCCGTGTTTAAAAAAAAAATAGTTCCCGTGCTTTGACTCGATAGTTCTACATTCGAATAGATTCTAACAACAAACATTGGCCTTATCACTAGTTAACTGAAACGGAACGATAGTGTGATACAAATTTGTGAAATATAATTTATTTTGTGGAAAGATATTTAAGTTCCGAATTTTTTAATTTGATTCTTTAATTTAGCAAAATTAATCGTCTTTCATGACAAAATAAATTTTATTGCTTTTGTTAATTCCCTGTGTCGTGGATTATATGGAATTCATAAAGCCATTAATCGCGCCCACATAATAGAAGCCTTGTATTGTTTTTTCTTGCAATAAGTTTTGAAAGAAGTAAACTTCTGTTAAACTTTGCCTAGGGCTGTACTGTAACAATTTTAAGTAATATTATTATAGGATTCTGACATTAACACTCCAATGTTATTCATAAATTCGAACTCCATTTTGCATGTATTGTAATATATGCGAGTATTAATGTGATAATTCGTAAAAATTATAGTTTCTATCAAATCTATTGTTAGTGATATTTAGTTGATTAAGAACGCAAAATAAGCATAGATTATTTTCATAGATTTAAGAGTTTAGTGTTCTTGCTTTCAAATGGGATTTCATAGAGTAGGTTGGTAAAAGTGACTTAGTAGGAGATATACAAATAGGAGAACGCATAGAACTTTCTACCCCTAAATATTATAAAATTTCAACGATTGTTTTTTTATCTGATCAGAATCATGAATAGCTACAGTTCTTTTTTCAAATTTCATTTTTATATTTATATTGTTTGACTGAAACCGTTGTATACCGTACCGGTGGGATGTAAGGCGTCAGCGGAAGGACAACAGTAAAAGGCCCATTAAACTACCCGATTTCTCGGGCCTTGTCTATCGGGCCACTGTTTGGAAACTATTAGATCGAGACGATCGGGACCCTGTCTTTTATTACATCACTCTATCCTTGCCGACTGGGCCCGATAAATCGTGTGGCATTTAAGGGCAGACGAAATATCAAATCAATTTTAATCGATGTGTGTTTCGCAATATCTTCGCCGGTTCAAAATTGATGATTGTTATGAATTAGAAATAATTTCTCACGTCGTCCGATGATAACAGTAACTTTGGATTTACTATAGATTACCTTTGGTCCATTTTGTCTGCTGTGTAAAATTAAGTTTTTAGTTTATAAACTATCATTATCTGAATTTTGTTACTTTCAATATTTGGTTTGTTACTTTAAATACTTACAAATTAAAAATACACGTTTATTAGCAAATGCCGGACAAAAATATGAATAGAATTAGAATTGGTAGAAAATTACAAAATCTAAGTCAATGATATTTTTATCTGATTGATTTGAAGTACCTTGTAAAATAAAAATAATCTTCAAAATCTGCTCAAAACCCAGCTGAGATCCTGTAGAATGACCACAACAGAACCTCCTTTTAAAATCGTTTCAAATCACTGACAAAATCTAAGGGTAGTTACTAGATGCTGGATACCTAAATTATGTTTTTACATATATCCTTTATACTTTATATTGTAAACAAGGCATACTGGCAACCAATGAGGGCTCTCGTCTTCGAAATAACTACCGCTCTTTGGTGGCTAGTCTGCCTTTTTTAATTTTACAAAACACATGTGTAACACAGGTTTTAAGTTTATTACTAAATCGGCGCGCCAATATATAAATCTGTGATATTTAAAATTTACCATCAAATTTATAACATTATAAATAAACAATCATTTTTTTTTTTAAATGAACGAAAAAAACCAACCATCTAGTCAAGCGGTGAATGTTACAAACTATTCAACAGCCGGCCGATACAGCTTCAGTTACTTACCTACCTGTAGTTCCGTTAGGTTACCTCCAACGCTTACCTTTTCTCATAAAAAATATTAAAATATATGTTATATTAGTAATAATTAGATAAAGTGTACGGAGTAGACTTAAGATACTTGTTGTTACTACTTGCTGTTGAGAAGCTGAAGTCATTTTAGTAATCATAAAGAACATCTACGTTCAACATGAAAAATATTTTTTTACATAGTAAAAGCTAGTTGTTGTATGTTGTGTAATTGCCTACTTTAAAGTTTACATATACCACCATTTTTATATTGGACCTTCCATTAATATTTTTTAGAAAAATTTGATCGGAATATGTGTAATAAGAGTACATAAGGATAGGATTGGCTTTCCGCTTTCTTCATTCGCATCCCAAGCAGCACAATAAGGTAGCACAGCTAGCTGACGTTGATTAGAGTAGCTGACTATAATAGTGCTACAAGCGTTAGGTTAGGTTACAAACTACTGAACACCCACAATACAATAATTCGCTTGTCTCATCAGAGCGTCTAACTTCAAATGCATAAATTGCTTGTGAGCTGGTTGGGATATCGCACAAGACTCTCAAGTGTATTGAACTTAAAACAGTATTTCATGGTATAACATCTAAAACTTATTTTATACTTTCGACCTTTTCATATCTTTAACTCAATTGACTATTCTATTCAATACTAATTCTAACTCAAATAGCATGACGAAAAGATACGTTTTTCAACAATTCTATTCGTTTGCATGCGAGTATATTTTTTTACTTAAGTACATTTTTGTATTTCTCATGGGAACTGCAAGTAAAAACTAGAAATGAAATAATACTTTATTATAGTTTTTTCTTACAAACATGTTAAATTTAATTTTTACATTTAAGTAAAATATTAAATTTATATACTTTATTATTTACTTCAAAAATATATCAGCAATGCGTCGTAGAAATTCATGAATGGAATAGAAATAATACATAAAAGTCCGACTGGATCTCAATTAGCTATAACAGTTTGTAGACTAAAACTGTGAGTTATATTTCACTCAAAAGTGGAACATTTTCAGTTAATACAGCATTGAAAGCCATGTGCGATATGTACAATAAAATTAAGCCCGATCAAAGATAATTTTCCGCCAATTACGTCACAATGCTGTGCCAGGCCAATCTTATTCTTATTTGAAACGCATATATAAGGCACAGTGAACACAAGCGTTTTTCAGAGCTTAAAATGAAATCATCAGAAACTATATTAACGAACACGGTGTTCGAAATTCATTAGAGGTACACAACAAACAATAAAGTTACTCGTTGTTACCTCCACATTTACACTCGACTCTTGCCGCTGTTCTTGCCGCCGCCGATAATATTATATTATATTATCATACATCGGCGGCATAATCGATGCGTGTGACCTGTTTATATTCTCGTGCTATGTACTTCCCTGTCCAAAGAGGCGGAGTGTAAGCGAGGGGTTACACAACACAAAGAAGAATGACCACGGCTTATACAACATTTTTACATGGTTTTGATGTCATGGAGGTCAAACTAAAAGTGTAATTAAAATGTAGGTAAATACGGCCCCATCCTTAAAATATTGAAATAAGTTCATAGAATAAATTACAAATTAATTACGCATTAGCACTTTAGTACCGTGCCTAAAACAATGATAGCAATACATACATAAAACATTATTTTTATTACCATTCTTTTTTTCTAAATGAATCACACGCATGCTGTATCTTTTTATAATGAATTGATTATTGTCAATGTAATGATAGAATATACCTATGGGATTTTATTTGTTGCGGTTGAAATAAGAAAGAAAGAAGAAAAACTAATTACTCAGCTGAGCGATAATATTTTTATGGTGGACCCACACCTTTATTTCATGTTTTAAAGCAACAAATACATTCGCAAACATGTCTTTGTTGTACCTAAAACATAGTTGACTTTTGAAATATTTTTTGCTGCAAATGCTAACCAATAAAATGTTAGACGATGAACTTACTCAACCAACCCGCAGTGTGGGACCTTCATTATAATAATATAATATTTACGTGTTTTTTTGTTTTGTTTTATATGCTTTCGTTTTAATGCTTTCTGCGAAATGTGAGCTTTATTTTCTGTAAATATTAAGTGTAAGATTTGACTATAAGAATTTTAAATTAATTTATATAAATTTTGTAATGCATTATACTATTTTGAAATATAGTTATAATAAGATTTATTTTTATGAATAAATTAATACTTAAGGCGTCTTTTCTATTGTTTCCTTCACTACCGTAGCTTAGCGCTTATACATATATAGATCTATAATCTGATATAAAATCTGTTATTGTTAAACTTATTTAAAAGTTTGCTCTTTTGCGACTATATTTTTTCGAATACATTTTATCTGTAGTGATTTTGTGTAATTTTCTTTGAAATCATACTGCATACTTGCGAAGCACTCCTAATTAACAAGTATCAAGAGTGCCGGAGCGACCTGAAGAAACTTAGCAATACTGAGTTATTGATGTACTTATTTTTATGTAATGTGATTTCAATA
Organism: Lycia hirtaria; assembly: GCA_947563715.1. Taxonomy (NCBI): domain Eukaryota; kingdom Metazoa; phylum Arthropoda; class Insecta; order Lepidoptera; family Geometridae; genus Lycia; species Lycia hirtaria. Next base: position 3,525,693 of record OX387386.1, read on the forward strand.
CTATTGAAGAAAATAACGGAAGATTATAAGCGCACAGAAGATTAAACATAAGATAGAAATTACTATTGTTTTTTTTTTATATTGGTGTTTTTTATAGTTGTAGTGATTGAGTACGTTTTGAAAATATAGATTTAAACTTGCGAAATAAATTTAACAAATTGTTACAATTGACATCGATTGTTTCGATTTTCATATTTGTGATTTCAGTGATTTTTCGGGAACGATTTGTTCATTAATTATACAAATACATAGCTATGTATATAAGATTACAACGTGCTGTGTGGAATGATCACAATTTCTGAAACGCCGCCCGAAATTATAGCCTTTGGTATGTTCTTAATTACCACCATGCGAAGTAGATTAACAACGATATAGTTATCTTTATCATAGTTTTATTTGTTGTAACAACTAATCAATTCTGAGTTATTAATCTATGTGATTACAGCACGTATATTTTTTAATGCTAGCCACACTACTTCATAATGCGATTAAAGTACGTCCTCTGAGAGGGATCACAATCTCTGAACTGACGTTCTATTCGATTTGTGCGCACCTACTGCTGTGTATAGGCCTCCTTTTATTTGCGCCATCCATTCCGATCCTGTGCAAGTTGTATCCATTGTTACTCCGACATGCTTTGCGATGTCGTCTGACCATAGGCCGGTGGTGTACCCCGATGTCATCGCCCGTTCCTCGGGCACCATTCTATGACTCTTGATCCATTTACCATGGCGTCTGGTGGAGACTTAAATGATAAAAGGTAAATAAAAATGTCACATTTCAATTAGATTTTATTTTTACAAATATAAGCATCAAAAATATCGTTCGATTTGAAACATGCGTAAAAACTCTATATCCTAAATTTAACAACATAATTTCTTAACCTTAACCACTTTAGAGGAATGACAGACTATATGGAATCATTTATTGGAATAAACTTGAACTTGAACATTCCAAATACTCATAACAATCATTTTAACATTTTAAACTCACTTCAAAAGCGTTTTTTAAATCAAATCACAAAGACATTAACTTAATAAATATATTTTTAATTTCTTATATACTAAAATATTTTGTGATTGCTATAATTTTTGAAGTTATTTATAAAGTTTATTGTACACACAATAAGCTTTATACTAACTTCAAAAATTATAATTAAAATATTAAAAAAATAAAACAACGTTTGCTTTCATTGTACTTTAGAAACGTATACATTTTTATGTTTTTTAATTTTTCAACCTGACCCGCCTGTTCATTATGTTCTTGCGAATTATCTGTTAATGGGTATTGAAATGTTCCTTCACCACTGTGAGCACACTGGAGTCAAATGGACACAATGGATATTTACATTATATAATTAATTTAAAAAAGTTACGTTTTAGTTATATTAATTTTTCGATTATTATCAAAAATCTTGCAGAGAGACTTTCCTGCAAGAAGAAGAAGTCCTGTATAACAAAATACCTAATTGCAAATTACACTTTAAAGACACTAAATAATTAATCTAGCATAGAATAGAGACAGGCTAACAACAACAAAATTAGCGATGCCTTGCTTACCAACATTAGTCAAGCTAATGCATGAAGTTATTGTAGTGCCCCACAAAGAGAATACTGGTGCCCCACTGCTACAAAGACAGCCTCACCAGTACCAGTTTTTATCTAAAGGTGTCAACGTATATATAACGCGTATATTGTTTTTCTTTTATTTATTTCGTGTGCTTAAATTACAGTCTAAGCGATTGTTTTAAAATGTTATTAAGATAAATATATAAATGTGCTCTGCAAATTTTTAACAAATAAGTTATGTATGTACTTTAAAAAAAACGTTACAAGTCTATTACAAGAAACAAAATATACTGCTTTAGCAAATTTACTAGCACCACAATGCTCAATGACTTTTTCACCTAATAACCCTGATGTTAACTTTCACCTTTCATATAATTAATGCGATCATATCTACATACAAAAGCTTCAAAATCGGAAAACAAAGACGTGTTGTATAGATTCTCAATATCTATGTGTTTCCAATAACCCAGTTAGTCCTATGTCCAAGAATGTAAAGAAACGCAGACTAGCGAACAATGAGTGTTCACTTAACTACGCTTGTTACATTTGTTTATCTTTACATTTCTAGACAAGTAAATAATGTATTTAAGGTGTGTAAAGTTTAGTTGTTATAGGTAGAGGCAGAGACGTTGCCTCCGTGCCCCGTCCAGTTGGTATGCACGAACTTGCCGGGAGCGGTAAGTAGCTCGTAAGTATGCGCGCCGAAGTAGTCGCGTTGTGCCTGTGGACAACAATCATATTTGAAAATTCCGAAAAACCGTTTGCGATGTTTCCTGGTACACTCGCATTAAGAAATTAATTGGTTAAGATTAAACATGAAATTTTAAAATATTGAAAAAGCGCTTGAGTTGTCGATTCTTGAAATCTTAGCTTAAGCGGGGCTGGAGAGAGGTCAGACCGGGGTGGTAATAAGAGTTCGAATCCTAGCATGAGAGAGTTGGACGGAACGGGAACGAGTTGTGAACAAGATTTAAGTGCGGCTAGTGATGATAGGTGCGACCTGGGAGTGGAATAAGGGCTGGGCGTGAATAGAATGGAAGTAGGCCTGGAGTGAAAAGAAAATGCAATCCGTACGGGAAAACGACTAAAATGTTGCCTATAATCCTCTAACCTCCAAGTCATTGCATCACTTCGTATTACGCGAAATTCCGGCCTAAAGTTGCAATCTTAGCCAAAAGCCATTCCATAAAAATTACCTGTAGCAAATTGGCGGGCAGTACAGCGGATCGGTAACCGTCATAGAACGCCAGGGCTGTAGAGAAAGCCGGCGCGGGAATACCGAACTGAGCACACTGGGCAACTACATAGCGCAGCGAAGCCTGCGAGGTAGAGATCTGATCGCGGAAGTATGGGTCCAGTAACAGGTTCGATAACTGGGGATCGTTCTTGAATGCATCCTGAAAAAAATAATTAAACAACATAGGATTATGAATGGTCTGCGTTATAAGTTAGTATTAATTCCGTTAGACACGTATCGTAGCCGATTTACTAAGAAATTTTTATCAAATGAAAAGCACATGGAAGGTATAAATGAATCTAACGACACCTTCATACATCAAATTGGGTTAAGCCGTTTAGCTTACTAAACTATTGTAGATAATATAGAAAAATACAATTGCAAGCAACAGTGAAACTAAACAAGACATTGACAGTGTTCGCTCGTGCGTGACGTCACCTACCGGTCCCAGCGGAAGACCAGCGCTGGTTGTTTACAACTAGCATTATGCTGAGCTGGGCCGGATTGTGGCAAAAACTTTATTTAGTTATATATTTTGTGTGTATGATTTTTATTCTCTGTTGTATGTTTATTGTTACAGTAAATTAATTTATGTCTATGACATGCAATGGTATGGACACATCCCTTTTTAGGTACATTATTTTCCTAATACTTACAACAATGTCAAACAATAATAAAGTCAAAAATATCGAGGTATTTTTCTAATATACTACACCACACTAATGTGTTTTAGTCCATCAGTGCATACATAAGTACGCAATCGGTCCAATTATATTGATTAAGAGTTTGAAATTAGACCATCGTCCGTCTCGTTCGCGCATATCCCCGTTATTGAAGATATAAAATGACTGAACGAACTTATAAAAAATCTTCGTTCAGTGCACTAGATAGCAACACCACAAATTTTCGGCAATTTATGTAAGAAAATTAACTTTGATCAAATTGAAATTTTTGTCGAAAATGTGTGGTGTTGCTTTATAGTGCACTAAACCATGATTTTTCAAGTTCAGTCAGTCATTTTGTATTTAAAAAATCTTCAAAAAAGTTGGCATACCAACTTTTTCGCGAGCGAGACGAAGTTCGAACTACAGACTGAAGTCTCGGTTTTTTCTTTCCATTTAAAATTCAGTTACCATCATTGATTCACTACATTTCCGTGTCCACAACACCTTGTACATCGCTATAATCAGCACCGCGCTATCACAATATAGACTGTACTGTACATCAAGGAAAATATGATCAATAACTTCGATAAGCAATATAAAATTAATTCTGTAGCGTTGTTTTTATCATAATAATTCGAGTGATACTCAGTCATTGAGTCAATATCTCAGCTTAGTCAATAGCTTTGAAGGTGAATGTTTCATGGCCTTGCGAAAGATATATTTAGGGATGTGAAGATATGCAATTAGTCCGTATAGGTATTCAGTGAACGACCTTTCTCGAATATCCTCCGCTGTATTACCTCTCCATCGAGTTCAGTTGCCGGCGGTGCGACGCTTTCGGTGCAATGACCCGCCCAGTGAAAGCGCGCTAGCGGCGACTCGCTTTCAGGTCTATTGACCTAAATTGGCTAAACTTCAGTTAGCTCTCACGATGCATATCTTTATTTTTAGTTAAATATTATAAATAATTACTTTTCATTAAACAAAAATAAATACGTTAAGGTTAATTTTTATAACAAAAATATTTTAACGACAAAAACAGTAAGGTTATCTTTTTAAGCAAAAAAAAAACCCTTTCAAAATGTCAGTCGATACTAACACACCAAGATTTGTTAAACGTTGAATTAGCACGGCCTGTGCCGCATTAAACACTCCTGACTGATGATTTAAATAGAAATATGTAAGTCAAATTGATTTAGGGATTGTGTAGACATGAGTCTTGAGGTCAATGTTTGCAACGAACGACAAATAATTAAGACTATAATAAGTAGCACGCGCAAAGTAGGGTTCCGTAGTTTCACATGATAATTTATGTGAACTTAAAATAGAGATACTATAAACATATTAACTTATGTTAGTATAAATTAATTTTGCCCGAAATTTCAGTTTTTTACTTCTCAAAGTACATTTTTGGACAATAACTCGTTAACTTGTAAAGCCTATTTAGCCGTGATAGATAGGTTTCCTTTTAATTTCATCATATATGCAACTAGCATGATTTTTTTATATACACTTGATTCTAAATAGAAAAATTGTTTTCGCACACCACTAATGTTTTTTTTGATTACCTATACAACGTTACCTCACGCGATGGGGTAGATAAGAAGAAAAACATCCCTACTACGTACAGATACGGGAGGTACCACAAAATTTTATTCTACGACTTTTTCGGCATAATTAATAATTATGCATATTCATGCCAATTTACAGTTTTCTAGTACTAATAGTCTTTGAGCAAAGCCGCGAACAGACAGACGGATATGATGAAACTATAAGGGTTCCTTGTTTACTACAGAACCCTACAAATTGTATTCGAATTATTGTAAAACAAACGTAAGTAGTATACTATGAAAATGCCAACAAGAAAACTGCAAAACATCTATACAATTTTGCATGAAGAAAAACAGGAATGATCTAAATCTCTTGATGTAGAATAACTGTTAGCCCCGATTTATATATATACATATATATTTATGTATAATTTACCTAAAAAATGCTACACTTTACGACGGTTTAATGTTACGGTGATCATTTATATATTCGCATTTAAAAAAAACAGCAAAGTGAAGCAAGACTGAAAAAAAAATCGGTACACCTACATTTCTGCCGATATTATCCTGTTTTAAAAACAATCTCGTACATCTACTAGATGTATGAGATCTACATCGATGCACAAATCGTCCATTTTATCCTCAGGTCAGATAGCGCATGGTGTTGGTATGATTATGCACAGCGATCACGTGACGCATGGCTGATAACAGAGGTCGGCTTGAGGTGAGTAAGCAACAAGCACCTTGATAAATTAACATTTAATACCACATATTGTTAGTATGCTAATATGTGGTATTTTGAGGTAAGTACTCGTATACACACTACTATCTACATCTACGCAAACTTACACGCGATGATGCAAAGAAACGTCCTCATGATGACTAAAAAATGAGCCAGCCTCGACTGGGCACGATGAATGCATGAAAATGTTTACAATAACTAGACAAGTGGTCTACAAGTTTGTACTCGGGATCTATTTTGTAAAGTTTGAAAAAAACTTGGACGTGCGAAAAAATTATGAAAAAAACGTAGCATGTTAGATTAGACATAGTTACTTTCTTTTTAACGAATATATGAATCGAACATCGAGAATAAGAATAATGTAAATATGGCTAAGAGCCAATTGAACTCGTGAACAGAGGGTTCCGTTTCCTTACTCGGCATACACGAACTTATCTATATATAAGTTTACCAGCAAATTTAGGTAAGTTCGTGTGATCTATTGCCAAAACTAAAATATAAAGACCTTACTAAGCGGTAAGTAATCTAGACAATATGGAGAACATCAAGTTTCTTATACGTGTCATACGTCATTACATGCCAGGTCTCAAAAATGGTCTTAATACATTCATTGCCACCACTATTTTCCAGTAGTTCCTAGCGATGCCGCCCTTTATATATAAATAGAGCACACCTGGCGTGCACACGGCATGGCGATAGGGATTCGTGAGGACACGCTAAGCGTGTCGGTGGCATTGAACGTGTTAAACTCCAGGGAGTAGTACATTACGAGCCTTCGACTCAGAAAAACTACACGACTTTAAATTATAGCACCATAAATGTTATTCACGTTCAACCTATGTGCTTGCTGGCGTTCCGGACACCAGCCATTAGATTTACCTAAACACAGAATCGTGGCAAATGATGAGCTAATCTTAATACAAAATAAATATAAAGTGTAGCCCCACAGTGAACGTGGTCAAATCATATTTTGAGTGTAGACAAAACGTTCCTTTTATTGTATTTTGTAAGTATTATAATAAAATACTTGAAGACGGGAAGACGCTGGATACAAGCCGCTTCCAAGTGGTCATTTTGGAAATCCATGGGGGAGGCCTATGTCCAGCAGTGGACTTCTTATAGCTGAGATGATGGCGATGATGATAAAATACTTACAAATGGATTGAGTCATCATTCTGGTGAAAAAACACGTTTAATCTGTGTTCCAGCGTCCCAGAGACCAGCCATTACAATTAGGTTAACAATGACACATAATATGTGTTATAAACACATATAGTGTTATAATTACAAAATATGTGTTATTGGAAGTAGTTTTTGTAAATCTAATTGTAATGACTGGTGTCCGGAACGCTGGCACACAAATCAAACATGAATATTTTTTGACCATGAATGATGACTCAATCCATTTATAAGATCGGGCATGCAATTGGTGGAATGAACCACTACAAAACAGCCAGATTTTATCCACACGCAGCTTTTAGTTTCGTTCGTAATTTGGTTCGAATTACGCTGCTTTGCTGGTGAGTTGCCCGAAATATGCCCTTCAAGGCGACGTATACGATGTATGGCATTATTGATGATTTACAACTTGATACTTCCGCGCGTTATTGAGAAAAAGAATCAAGACATATAAACAATGAAGTGATCCTATAAAAGCTTCTGAAATTCGGAAACCTTAACAAGTAATAATTTACCTTGATGTTTCCGAGGAAGACACTTCTGATGATACATCCCCCGCGCCACATTAGGGCGATGCTACCGTAGTTCAAATTCCATTTGTTAACCTGAAAACATTAAAAAGAGCATATAATAAAAAATCATATTGATTTCTGTAAAGCAGCACTCTGTATCGTTGATGATCATTTATCAACAAATCTACACTATACTGACTTGTGGCTCAGTTGGTTGTCTGCTTGCTGAGTTGTAAGTCGTGAGTTTGATCCCCACTCAGGGCAAACATTTGTGTGTTGAGCATGGATGTTTGATCTGTGTCTGAGTGTTTCTATGTATTATGTGTTTACAAAAAGAGAAAGTATATATGTATTATATCTAGTTACCATAGTACAAGTTTTGCTTAGTTTGGGCTAGATGGTGTTGTGTGAAATGTCCACAAATATTATTTATTTATTTATACAATTACACATTATTTATTGAAATCGCGAAAAAAATGATGTTACCAATTATTTAAATAATGAGCATAGCTCGAGATGGGAGTTTCCACTTGAACCTCTTAGACCCCCCGTCTCAGGCCTCATGGCTCAGTGGTAGTACGACTGCTTCCTGAGCTATAAGGTCGTGGGTTCGATCCCCACCCAGGGCAAACATTTGTGTGATGAGCATGGATGTTTGGTCTGTGTCTGTGTGTTTCTATGTATCATATGTATGTATTTACGAAAAAAAGTATATATGTATTCTATCAACCATCTAGTTTCCATAGTACAAGCTTTGCTTAGTTTGGGCTAGATGGCGTTGTGCGAAATGTCCACAAATATTTATTATTATTATTATTATAATTAACGGAGAATTGAAAAAGAAATCTTGGATCCCCTAGGGGGTTGAAGCAGGTTCAAGTTCAAATAGCTCCCTTACGTCTAAAGTTTCCATTGTTATTGTTATCCTTACCTTAGCAGCCTCTCTGAGCAACATAAATCCTTGTGCGTAAGAGATGAGTTTGCTTGCGTACAACGCCTTATTGAGGTGTTCTAGGAATGTCTTCTGGTCGCCTGAGAACTTCTCGCTAGGTCCAGGCAGCACAGCGCTAGCTTTCACACGCTCATCTGGATATACAGATACCTTATTATTACAAAACAAATATAAGTACACATAACAACATTTATAGGAACGGGGTACTTTAACCAGCAAAGGACTGATATTTTTTTCCAATAATTATATATAAAAAAAACTGAAAAAACCGACTTCAAAATACGCAATTCGTTTACTTGGATGACATATTATTCCAGTTACTTTGTGATAATAATCAAAGTACTCCATCGATTTTGACAAAATTATATGGGACCACCTCTGAAATATGACCTACCACACAAAAAAGAATCATCAAAATTAATTCATGATTGGCGAAGTAATAACTGAACAAATAAAAAAATACAGTCTTTTTAAGAACCTGCTCTTTTTTGGAAGTTGCTAAAAATAGTCTTGCTCTTAACCGCCAACTTGCCTGGTGTTAACCAACCGTTGCTATAGCAACGGTGGTTAACACGTTGCTGGTTGGTTGGTTCGTTCTAGGCAAGCGCGCTCGCTGTATAGAGCGAGCGCGCTTGCCTAGAACGAACCTATACTCGCATTTGATTGTGTGTAATGACACAACCTGTTACCAGAAACCGGAACAGGTGAAACTAATAAAAAGCTTGTAAAAATTTTCAGCATCGCCAATATAGGGCATTTGTAGGTAATGCAAGAATGGGGTATGTAAAGTTATTTTCATTTAAAAGAACTAATTTTAATATTTATTGTATTCTATTCAGTACTTATTTTTTTATATTTTTTTAAAGATAAAATCGTGATATCGTCACTATTCCTGCTGAATAAGATGTTGTGATAGCCTACATGAACTAAAAAAAAAAGTAAATATACATATACGTCTAACTTGCCAGTGACATGTACATTCGTTTTTGTCACTGACTGATACAAGAGATCATCGGTTTTTGTAGTGTTTTGTGCTACCCGAAAAAACAAATTCGTTGAAACTTGTTTGTTTAAACTTGAAGTTGAAGAATGAAAAAAAGATTATTCACAATTTATTAAATGGGTGGGTCTGTGTTTTGGCACACGCTTGGCCTGTGAGGTTACTATCCACGCGACTCGTGCGTACGTGGTAAATCCAGCGAACGAAGGCCATATCGTGCTCAAGCTCGACATCAGCAATGCATTTATTACATTGGAGAGGGATTTTCTATTGACTGAGGCCAAGGATCAACGTTCCGTCCCTTTATCCTTTTTTACACCAAGCTTACCGTACTCCCTCGAATCTTTTCTTCAATAATGACCTTATTCTTTCCCAAATGGGAGCGCAGCAGGGGGATCCGCTAGGGCCGCTCACTTTTTGCCTAGCCATTCACAAAGTTATTGTTGACCCATCGCATCCGAGGCTGACCGTTCCGTCCATTGCTTAACATTGGTGATCGTTCTAGAACACCTAGATATACTAATAAGTAGTACTGATGCGTGATCTCGCGTGACTTTAGGCTTTAGCGCGTAAGATTAATCTCGCAAAATCAAGGCGAAATTCCGAGATCTCAGTACACCAGGGTTACATTTCCTATATGCGACATCCGGATATTGTCTATGGAAGGATACGACTGTCAGACAATACATCCGAGTAGTCGCGTCATTTAAAATGCTTTCGTCAGTGTCAAACGGTACACGGTACTAATATGTGTTTTACTATAGTATGATTAAATTTCAAAGATATTCGATGTGACTAATCACTAAAATTTGAACAAAAATCATCGTCACGTTAATAACACATCAGTATATTTGGTAAACGTAGTCGTGCGTGATAACTTGGCATCGTGATATGCGAATGATTGAGTTATCGATAAACGATAACGAGGTCTCGGGTCGATTTCGCACTATCACTGAATGAGTGTTAAAAATCTCGAATCACCTAAAGTCGTACTATCGATACCTATATAGCGTTAACTCGGCATGATTGAGGTAATTACACCAGCTATACTATCAGGTAAATGTTAGATGTCAATTAATTAAATAGAGGCTTTGGATGAAATTTTCATGTTGGTTATATTATGTAATACCATTATTTTTGTTATCAAAATCTCAGCTTAGGTATTTTTGCTTATTGTTTGCGGATTTTTTAAACTAATATTTAATTTTATTTATTCAAATGAATGTTCTTTAGAATATTTTTATTACATGTTGCGAAAAAGTTATTTTTATTTTTACAAAAGTTGTATTTTTACAAAAGTTGTATTTTTACAAAAGTTGTATTATTACAAAAATGTAGCCTATTCAAATTCAAAATCTATTTACTTCGATTTTAAGTCACAGAATTACAAATAAAATAAAAGGCCTCGCACATGAAAACTAGTCAAGCCCTATAAGCTGTACGAGGTAATATAGAAACGTACTTCTACATAATTATATATATATATATACATACACTCGAAAAACGTAACCCTTCTTCTTGCGCATTCGGGTAAAGGGGGAATACACTTTAAACGGTAGACGCCCAGTTTTGATTTTTTTCGTATGATCGTTTTTACTGATCGTGTAATATAACCCAATAATAAACTAAAAATACGAAGGTAACACTGGATGTAAGCCGCTTCCATCAGGTCTTTTTCGAAATCCATCTATGTCCAGCATTGGACTTTTTGTGTCTGAGATGATGATGACGAAGGTAAGTTTATAAAAAAAAATACCTTTGAGCGCTGAGAGACACCTGGCGAATACAGCCTCTCCGATGAGCGTGACAGGCACTCCGTACTCCAAGGCTGCAATGCCGGTCCATTTGCCCGTGCCTTTCTGACCGGCGGTGTCGCGGATCAATGGCAGCAGATACTTGCCTGCGTCACAATATACTGATGATAAAGGTATTGTTGATGGCGAAAATGTGGCTTATGTCTGTGTCTAGATTTTCAACTCTGAACCAAAATTCGAAACAATCAGTTTAGCGGAACATTAAAAGATAACAGACAAATAGTCTCCGACGTGCGATAAAGGAGTCATGTAACCAAAAATTGTTAATATTGTTGCTGAAGAAATGTAAATCACACCATTGAAGTGGCTGTACGAAAACTAAATAGTTTAATTATTTCTTACCGTCTTCTGTCTTGTATTTCAATATATCTCCAGTGATCTCAATGAGGAAAGAGTCGAGGTCTCCCTTGTTCCACTTATTGAATTCTTCCGACATCTTGTCTGGCTGCATATCTGAACAAACAGATTACTCGTTAGTTAGATACTCGTATATTAAATAGCTATTACGACTGTATTCTTTTGACATGATTATTTTATGGTAGAAAATGGTTACCTCAGGAGAGGCACCCATAAATAATTCATTAACTAAAAAGACAGTTTGTAGTTAGATCCAGCAATAAGTCTTTTGTCTAAGAGACTTGTTTTTAGGTGAGTAAAGTCGATTCATTCTGTTTCATTATCTTATATAGTAATTATAATTACTTAATTATAAATTCTGTATTTATAAATCTCAATATTTTATCAATGCCTAGTTGCGCAAACCTCTTACTCTAGATAGGCAAATCAAAGCCCTGGGCCGCCAAGATATAGGCATCGCCAAGATACATTGGGGCTCATTAATACATAGACTATGATATATTTATCGGTAATTAAAATAATAAAAAATACATCATTTTACAACTTGTGGGTACGATTTTCGTAGATTCCAATAACCCAAGCTATATATGTATGTATGTATGTATAATATTAATAAAAATCTTCTAAAACAACAGCTTTACGTTTGTACCGAAGTGCTATAACTATTTGGCAAATAAAATGTACTGTACTTAACTTTAGTTCATCTAAAGTAGATGTATGTATAGATATTGCATAATACCAACTTAGAACATCCTTCATAAGGTGATATGCCTCACAAATGAGCTGCATGTCTCCGTATTCGATCCCGTTGTGTACCATCTTCACGAAATGACCCGCTCCGTCCTCACCGACCCAGTCGCAGCATGGCTCGCCCGATGCGCTCGCGCATATAGCCTGTAAGAACAGTGCTGGTAAGAGAACCGGGCCCTCGGATGGATCGAAATCGTTGAGATAGGATTTTTAGTATTTAAATAAACCACCCATAGATTAAAAAGTATGTTTATGGAACTTACTTTTGACACCTATGAGCGCGACCTATGTTCAATAGTAGACTAGTGGCCTGGTGAAATTAAATGAGTGTCTAATACCAGTAGGGGTAGATTACCTGGAAGATGGGTTTCACGTGTGGCCACGCGGCCGCGTGTCCGCCCGGCATCAGGGAAGGGCCATACCTCGCTCCGTCTTCACCGCCGCTTACCTGTGCAGCACAATATACGTCAATGAATAATATATAATCATTTTTTTGCTAGAGTGATAGTTACAGATATTCCTAGGATAATTTTGATACATAGTAATGTAAACTTTTTGTTAACAATTTGTAAGTACTACAAAGCGATATCCATATAACTTCCAATATTATCAAATTGAAATTAATTGTTTCTCGCCTGTCTGTCTTTCTGTCAGTTTGTTGCCTTTTCACGACGGAATTACCGTGCAATTTGGAATAAAGATAACAAGTATTGATAATCAACAGAGATAGAATAAAGATAACAAAGTATTGATAATAAATCTAGAGGGTATACTTCATCATCATCATCACCACATTGATGAAATTGCGGTGCATATTTATTTAAAGATGCCTAAATAAAATGTTTACTCTAATACAGCCCTCTTTTGTCTAGGAGGATTTGAAGGAAATTGACATTTATGTATGCCAGCATTTGGTACAACTTACTCTCTAATAACGAAGGGGAAATATGAGTAATTATATGTATGAGTTGTAGTGACTAACCCCCATGCCGATATAATATATTCCGGTGGTGGATAGCTCGCGGCACCAGCGCTGTGTGTCGGTGTACTGGGAGTTGCCTCCGTCGATGATGATGTCACCCTTTTCTAGTAGAGGGACCAACTTCTTCACAAACTCGTCAACCGCTGAACCAGCTGTTGAGATAAATGATGTAAAGCTTAAAAAGACTGAGAATTTAAAAAGTGTTTATTTGTCACCAGTCCAGCACGCATTTCCAGGGCTTTTAGAAGAGTCAAACTCAAAAAAGGCAAAAAGAGACAACAAGTATAAAGGAGAGGTCAATATTGGTACAGAAGAAATTATACGGACAATCATATATACCTCATTTAAAAGCTTATAATCTTAGGTACTTAAAAATATATAAAAAATATTTTTAGTGCCTACCTTTAAACAGAAAATTGAAATATATATTTCTAAATCTATTTTTCTACCTAATATTTGGATAATACATGGTAACACTAAGGCTTAAAATCATTACTGTGAATAAAAATGAATTGCCTCAAGTATTACAAGCATGGGCTCATTTTCAGTGCCATCCTGATGTCATTTTAAGATCATGTTCCGAATTACGTGAACAATCGTTCTGTACTTAGGGATTGAGGAAGGTTGTGTCACATTAATAATAGTTAACATAATAGTTACACATTTGTGTAACTATTATTTATGCAGTAGCTATAAGTCAGAGTTACCAATTATAAATAATATTACCTAGTGTATTATTATGTAATATTGGTAAAATTATTCAAAATTATTTTTTGAAAAAATTGAGATTTTTTTCAATTATTTTAGTACCGGTGTCCATACATTTTTTTGACCTCTCCTTTATGATAAATCTAAAATGATATAGATTTTACATTAGATGATTTTTTTTAACATATGTTCTGTCTAGTATTAAATAGGTATTATAACAGACCAATGATGTACATTTAGAATGTTATTATGATCAATTTTTACTGTTAGATCAAACACAATGTTCATAGAAAGCAACACTTTAGTTATAGCGTACCTTTAACTAGAAGCATGACTTTTCGTGGTTTTTTAAGTTTGGAAATCATATCTTCGAGAGAAGTTGCTCCAATAACTTTAGTGCCTCGGGCACCGCTGTTGAGAAATTCGTCAACCTGTGAATACATTTTTTTTTATTAGCTGAAGGATCAAATTGAAACCAAAAATATTTTATTTTTTCATTATCTTTAATCTTACACTTCACCCATTTCATATAAAAAATATTTTCTGATATTTTTCAGCGAGGTTTCGTGTTTTTCAATTCAATTTTTCTATTTGATATCTTTTCAAGGTTAAACGGAGAAGCGATTGTTATGACAGATCTCTATTTGTATTTATATTAATAGAAGATCGAAGAATCTGAAGAAGGACGAGTAAAACCATGTAGTACTATGTAATCTCCTATCTGCTGATCTATGGGCGCGAGCCCAACTTTGCATACCATAAAATATGAGCGTAAGCCCCTGGTTATAATGGATTCATATGAAAATGTTTCGAGCAAAGCGACAGTGCAGCCGGAGCACGTAGCTGTTATTTTATGCTTTTCATCCGATTCAATTATTAAAAATCACCATGAAAGGGGCGAAAACTTTAATGTGACATCAGCAAATGACTTTCAGTTTTTATTCATTATCAGCAAAAATAATCGATAAAATACTGTGCATTATTTCAGTTTTTGGATAGAATAAAATTAGTGAATAAGATAGATATAGACATAGATTTCGATGTGCTTTTTCCAAATTTCTACTTTGCGCCTTTGTATCTTTGCTGCACATACCACCAAAAATAGTTTTTGAGATTATTTCGTTTTAGATAAAATAATCTTACAACAAATTAAATTACAGAACATTTCCTATAATTAATTATCTGTAGTTTTTTGTTATGAAATCAGTAGTTCGTGTTCGTTTTCATGTACGAGTGCCACAAAATCTACAACATTATGCAACATAAAATATTCAACATACATTATGGCCAAGAAACTCAATTTCAATTCATACTTCACACATTTCTAAGTATACCTTCTAACGTAGATGACATAACCATTTAAATATACATAACGACCTACCTGCCCACAATCGAGAAATACCTGCCTGCCACAGCTGTTTTGAGCGCACGCGTGCTCCGCTTTGCTTATTATTTATTTATTGCTTCTTAATGCTTCAGTTGTATAATTATTTAACTATGAACATTATATATTATATAGCAATACATATTTGTTAAAGCATAAAGAGAATTTATTGCCTAGATAAACCTTATTTGGTTTTTTGGAAATTGTAACTTTTTAAATAAATAAATAAAGAACCAAATTTGTGGAGTATAAATATAACATTAAGTTATTATAACTGTCTTGTAGTGGGCTCTTGAGTCCAAGTAGCTCCAAAGTTCTGCATTGCATTTCAGTGCATTGCCACACAGAACAGAGTCTCTAAATTGTTAAAGGCAAGACTGGGATTTATGATACCACAAATGGCTTCCTTGTCTTGTCACTTAGTGGTATGAAAAAAGTTAAATCATAATAAGCACAGTTCACTCTGTTATTGCAGATACATTATAGTTGGTAACGATTTCAATAAGAGTGTCTGCTTGTTTAGCCTTATTGTTTAAAATATATATTACCTTTGCAACTGTTCTGTTGTATACGCAGACCACAAAACCTTTGCTGTCCATATTCAGAATCAAGTTCTGGCCCATGACAGCCAGACCAATTAGGGCGATGTCAGCTTGTGCCCTAATAACAAATGCAATTTATATACAAATAAAAAAACCAACAGCACATGAAAGAGCTAAAAGGTTTTACACAGTATGAAATAAATTAATAGCTAATAGTTCTGGGAACATAGTATGTATGTAGTTTTTTTTGCAAAAATTGTGTTATCCAGCAGCGAGTATCAAATTAAGTATTGTTCCCTTTTAGTATTATGTATTGCTTGCTCAGAAGTTATTATTAAATGTTTCTTCCCAATATAATCAAAATGGCATCACAGCAATATTTTTGCTCACTTCACTCACTTAATAAGACTTAGATTAAACAACAAGTGGCCTTATTGGTAAAAGCAATCCCTTCTAGAGTCTGTTCAGAACTTCAGACAAAGAACTAATTTGGCATTGAGGGTGCTGCTGACCTTATTTCATTAATTAGTTCAATGGAGTGTTCCCATTTTTTACCACAATAGTTCTACATTTTAGGGTCTGATACAAAAAAAATGCTATTCCAAATTAACACCATTATTGAATGTATGAGTGAAATAATCTATCTGACTTACCCAAAACATTGGGTGCTCAATTTTAAAACAAATCATGACATATTAAAAATCCTAATATAATAGCAGATACATAAATAATAAATACCTAGTCATGGTTAGAGTTACTTTTGAAGTCGAAATTAAGTTCACCTTCATGTAACCTTGTTAACTTAACTTTTAGAGGTTACTATATCACATTAAAAACTACTCAATGAAAATTACTTTCATTCTAATTTTCGAATTCAAAACAAGGTAGGTATTCAGCTTTAAGGTAATTGTTTCGGCGAATTGACCTTGATTGTAGTGACATGACATTGAAAATAATCGTTTGAATTTAGGTTAAGTCTCCGGCAAACTTATTTGTAAAGTTAAAAAGCGGGTTTGAAAATAGTTAACCATAAAAAGCTAAAGATTTTGAAATAAGCATAAATAATATAGCAAAAGTTAAACTTACTGCGCCATTTTCTGATAATGCTTCAATATTCCTCTTGAAATACCTAGGTACCTAAATGTACAGTACAGTAACTTTATGCAAACGCGTACTAAAATTCATTAAATTAATAGGATATTTAAGTCAAATACTCGTCTATTCAAACTGCATAAATGAACGAAGTTAATTGATCTGTAATCTGTATCAGCTGGCTGGCCGATTTGTTAATTACTGATTTGCGTACGTTTCACTCACAGGCAAAAGGTGCGATTAAATAAATATATGAATGATAAATGTTAATATAGCGATAGCGATACCGATAGCGTGATGGATTCCTCGCTGCTGATTGGCTTAACACGAAAGGAGTATTGCCAACGCAAATTTTTGGACATCCCTCCAAATGCGATAATTTCACATAATGTACGCGGCAAAATTTCAACTCATTCACAAATACTTTGTGATAATTTGATTCTTAATTGATTAAAAGTGAAAGCCTCTAAGCCTAAAAAATAATTGAACATAAGTATATGCATACTTATGTATAATCTATTATGTGCATAGGCATTTCAATGAAGATTAAATGCACAGAAAAGAGTAAGCAATATAATAAGATTTCTTTCTTGTATTTAACGAGCTTACGCCACTTTAAGGGAGGCTCTACACAGTAGCAAACCTAGCTCACGACAGAGGTGACCTTGGTCGTGGATGTGTTGCACACCGCGTCGGAGTTGTTGCTAACCAAACTCTCAAAGTTGAAGTTTCCGGCAGCCTAGTGGTGAGACCGTCTGACTTGCGATCCGCAACTCCTGGGACGAATCCCACGGCACGCACCTCTGTCTTTTCGAAGTTATGTGCGTATTGTTGATTGCCGCCAACTTTAAACGGTGAAGGAAAACATCCAGAGGAAACCTACATGTCTGAGAGTTCTCAATGATCTTGAAGATGTGTGAAGTCTGCCAACCCGCACTTGGCCATCGTGGCAGACTATGACCTAACCCTTCTCACAATGAGAAGATGGCCCGTTCCCAGCAGTGGGACAGTTTTTACAAACAGGGCTGGAAAAAAAAACTCTTAAAATGGCGCTTTACCTTTCAAAAAGCCAAAACGCCGCTAAAAATTCGAATTTCCCGCCGCATGTCTACCAAATTACCGCTGAGATGAAGCAGTGTTGGCAGAGGTCGTCTGACTCACATTCCTACCAAATTGTCTTACCCGGAATCCCTCCAAAAGTTCCCATCGCTTAAAAATAAGAAGTTCCAACCTCAAAATTTCTAAGACTGTTGGTAACTTCCAGCAATCTAGCTTACTATAACAGTTTTATTAATAAATACGACAACTTAGTCGGTGCCTATAAAGTGATAATATTAATTGTACAGTCCAGGAATCCCTCAAAATTGGTGGGAAAACATCCCATCTGGCATCAATTTTCGCATGGTTTTTGACAAGCATTTGTTTACAATGTCGGCGACAAGACGCGGCGGTGTGCGACCAGGGCCTCAAGGCTGTTAAGTGAAGTAATAGACTAGCAATGCGTCAAAATTGTCTTTGAATCGTATCAGCGAGCGGCGAGCGAGTGATGTTCATATAGAAGCCTTGAGGCCCAGACGTCATCGCAAATCTCAAACGCACGCTCACTGACAGAGGACGTCCGAAGATCATGCGAAATTTGATTACGGACAGGCGTCTACACAGTCGAAAACCTGGCTCTCGATAGGGTGACCTCTGTCGTGAGCCAGGCTTACGACAACATAGAACACCCATAATAACCCAAAAAAATAAATACATTTGGACCATTAAAGTTGCCATTATCTGCACTAACAATAACGATTATTAATAATGAGCGAGAGAAGCGAGTGCAAAATTGTTTGAGGTTTTATAAATTTTATTGATATTGTGTTAGTTTATTGCTCGTGTCAGCAAATCCCAGTTTTTTTGTAGCCTAGAAAGGTATTTATTCAACATTTTTGGTGGTAACATGATTTTTTCTTCGTATAAGCGACCCCATGGCACTTTCATGGACCAAGCTCCAAACAAAACATAGTGTATAATACGAAACAAAACAAAGTCTACGCGAGCGAAGCGAGTGTGAAGTTGCTTAATTTTTTTTATATAATTTCCTAAGTAATTATTTGAAATGCTATTTTGCTGGTGTTAATATGCTATGCAGCACTGCCATTCCCCAAATGTACAAAGGAATAGTTTTTAATTATGCAAGAGTGAAGAGAGAGTACGTGAAGCTTTTTAGTGTTTTTCATAATTATTTAAGTTGTAGCAATAGAATGCATTTTACTTCATATTAGAATGATTTTAGTGTAGAAGTAGAAGGCCACGGCTCTAAAATCACAACACATAATTATTGATGATTAATTCGCGAGCAAATGCGGTACTTTTTGACTGGCAATTAATATATTATTAGCATGGCTGGCCACCTCGTCTAATTTTATTACTTATTTGTATTTTTTTTGTAGTTCAATAGTTGAAATATTGAGACTTAAAAAACTTGTATACATCACGTATTGGAAATATATATCCGATCCGACGAATCGCTTCAAGAAGAGGTAGTCCCGATGTGCCCGCTGGCTCACATGGCGGGGGCACGGCCGTGCCCCCAGATACAGTCTCTTCATACGCACGTGAGGTTTTGAGATTGTATAAGCTTTCTACATACTGTTCTACATCTATTCTATAGGTACTTATAATAAAACTAAGTTTTTTAAATTTGTGTCTGTCTGTATGTTCTCTATAGTATTTTGACATGCTGTGTAGTTTGCTGTAATAGTTTTTGTTTCATCTAATTCGGTTCAGCCTCCGTAGTTGATGATAGTTTAGGGCCTGACACCAACCTCAAAAAATTGTTGCATGTACTAGGTACGTACATGCAACAATTTTTTGAGTTAGACACCCAGTTTTGATAATTTTCGTGTTGTTTCTCTCTTTTTTATTCATTATATTGTTTTTTTTTATACAAGATAGATCTGCGATTGACCACCAACCAAGAATACCAAGATCAAAATTCCAGTGTGTCAATTTTAACCCAAACTAATCTTATGATTTTCTTTCTTAATTATTAAAATTAAGAAAAAATTATATTTCGAGTTCAGTACAAAATTAACACATGGCAATTTGAGTAGTGATTTTAAAATTGTTCTCCCTGTCGAATAAATAAAAAGGTTGTCCGATTTTCAGGCCTATAATCATATTGTGTGATATAAATTTGGCTCGCGCCCGTACGCCCGCCTGCTTTATCTGCAATTTAGTAAGTTCGTATAGATCTTATCTTATATATAAGATAAGTTCGTATAGACTCGAGTGGCCAGCCCTATTGTCAGAGTTATTAAGCCGCCGAAAGTCCTGGTCCTGTTTTTTTTTAAATTTGCAATTAAGAGAGCGACACAAAAGTTCAAGTATGTTAAAAATTCAACAAAAATAACAATTCAAAGTAGGCTCATTTGAACTTTAGTCTCAGACTCAAGAATTAACGAAAAATCAAGATAAAAACGAGCGCGACTTAACTTTGCATCGCTATAAAAGTTGAGCGTAACACCTCTATCCTATGGCCGGCGCAACAATATCATTTTTTACCAACTTATTAAATAATAGAGTTTGGTTACACAACACTGGGCGATAATGGTTTCAGAAAAATAAAACAATATAATAACAATATCTTGAAATATATTTCTTTGTGATTCTCATACATAAATTATGCACAATAGATTCATAAAAACGTGAAAGAGAATAAATAATTTACGCATAGGAACTAAAGGTAGAAACAAACAAATCAACCATATTACACAACTGCTAAAATAGATGGGACTTATAACAGGGTAAAGAACATTTTATTTAGAGTGTTTTTTAAACATTGATTTTATGCTTTCATCAATTTAAATTTGCAATTTCAGACGCCCATTCGATGCCCGCATGTCATGATTGTAATTTGTAACCATACCGACATGTGCACAAAATTTTGTTAGTATGAATTAGTATAACGTCCACTAGACCGTTCCGGCACGGGCCAAAACTGTAGCCGGACAGGCATGGTACGGTCAACACGTCCTATTGGGCGGAATAGCGCGCTATTGTATTTTATACGTTCATATTTCATAACACGGTCGCAGTATGGTACGTAGCAGTGGGCGTCCACCTTATCGATTCTATTATAATTATTAACATTTTTCAGTTTTATGTTGGGGGGAACGCTGTGACGGAAAAACCTTGTTTTTAGGCTCCTTAAAATTTTCTCCTTTTTAAAATCCTACAGGTGAAATAAGAGCATTACAGACAAGTTTGAGACACTGATCAAAACAATGTATTTCAGTAAGACCGGTAAATCCCTGTTACATACAAAGGAATTTACGACGGATTTACGGACGTTTAATTGTACAAACTAAATGGGAATCATTATTGATAAATATAGACGAATGACTGTTTGACTGCTAAGCGTTCACCACAAAAAAAAAAAAACTAAAAATAAAAAAATAATTTTGTCATTACGGTATTAATTACAAACATTAAACTAGTTTGTTACAAGCATAATAGTTTAAAAACCTGAAACAACAGAATAATCATAAAGGAAAAAAACAATTAAAAACAATGCACATAAAAACAAAGTTATACAAAGTACCTTCTTAAAAAAATAGTCCCCAGGCATAAAAAAAAAACAAAATAAATATTTAAAAAATACTTTACACACCCCTCCTTCTAGCGGAAAATTACATTACATTAAACGTGCATTTGTCACTCTGTATTTATGCCACAAATAATATTTATGGGGATAAATAACTAACGTAAAAACGCCCGCTAAACATTGAAAGAAAAGAAAATGAGACATACCAATACGGAAACTTATGAAATATCAAATTATTTTCTTCATATATAACACCCTTTTTGTGAACTATTATTATCTTACAATGTTTAGTTCACATTATACCAGTAAAGTATGTTTCGGCCGATGGGGCCGAAAAGTTCTAGAGTGGAGACCACACACCGGCAAGCGTGGCGTAGGAAGACCAGCAACGAGATGCACAGAAGACCTCATAAAAGTAGCAGGAAGACGCTGGTTGCAAGTATTTTCCATCAAGTGTTTTTGGGAAAATTAATGGGGGAGGCCTACGTCACAGTGGAGTTCTTGTGGCTGAGATGATGGTGATGATAACAAAGTGTAACAGTGAATGACGGACATACTTTAAGGGGTCATTCTACTCGTAATTATGAATTGAAGCAACTTTTTTTTTTAATTCGTCACAACACCAAAAACTCATTACAGGTTCTTTCATTAGATAATTACTGTTTATGTGTAAAAATGACATAAAAACCAATTCAACCATAATACTATCATTAAATACTATGATTCATATTCATTCAACAGTACATGCCATACAAAATTATTACTTAACTGCATACAAAAATATACACTACATTTCACTTCCAAGTTATACCACAAGTTTTACATCGTTGTTTGAGAGAACCTGCTGTATACAGGGTTTATTTTAACTAGCTAGACGCCTGTTAAGGTCATGCAAGCGACACCGCAGTTGTCTTACTCGCACGCGACACATTATTACTACATATAAAATGATTTAATTCTCTTTTCATAAACGTAGGCGTGAGCAAATAGCCACATAACAAAACAGATTATAAGATAATATAAGATATACTATATATATATAATGCTAACATACATTATTCCTAAATGTCAATAAAGTTTTTGTGCGAAGTTCCAAATACTTAGAATAAAAGTTATACATACTGTACAGAATCAACCCTTAAAGAGGCGTTTACATATTAAAAAGTAACCCTGTATACATATAGTTGTCAGTACTTTCTTGTCAATATTTCTAATGTATTCTAAAACATTTATTTTATGAATTCATTCATAAGTGTTATATAATTTATTGGACAATAATTCAATTTAAAAAATACACATTTCAAATATATACATTTTCAGTATTTTATACAGTACATTATTATATTACAGTTCGAATTGACAATAACTCAACAAAAGACTATAACTCTAATCTCACGGATCAATACAAAGCTATTAAAATCAGAATAGGACTGGCCCAACGCCATGTAGTGACGCCATCAAACTAAGTGCAGCGCAGGTTTCACAAAGGTTATTTTAAGCAGGTATCACTTACAGGCTACTTCTGAAGGAGTTTTGCCGCGGGCAAGCCCGGGAAGGCATTCGGAAGGGGATAAATCGCGTTTTAAGTAGCAGTTTTTTTCGTGATACATCATCCGAGTAAATGTTTATTGCCGCCTTGGATGTATCACGATGAATCGTCAACAATGCGCTGTCACCATAGCTAGCGGTGAATAATAAAACTATTTCGCTATAAACAGAAATCGTTTGATCAAGCCACTTCATGATATGGTACGAATTCACGACAAGTTCGACTATTTCATGAGATGTTTGGATAATAATTTGTGCACGACATATATAAAGAATGAAATTAATACAGAAGTCGTTACGCAAATATTTGATGTTCGTTATGTTGTCCAGAAGTAGTCCTTTAGAGGCGTCTAGTCTAGATTATTTATTAAAAATAACCCTGTATTGAGCCATAACTATAATTCAGCATCCGTAGTCTGATATTATAAGTCAGCAGAGCGATAGATCTATTCCTTTTTAATCACTTTGTATAATTATTATCCAATGCATTTCAATTTCATAATTTAACAATAATTTCAGACACACAATTTTCAATTTCATAATAACAGTCCAGCCGATTTTTTGACACCATTATACTATTTGGACAAAAGGTTACTTAATCAAAAATCTTATTTAACTTAATATTTGTTTAACTAAACAAACGTAAAATAAATCTTTACCTAATTATACATAAATATAAATATTCACAGATCAATATCAAACTTTAATCGAAGGTTCTTACATTCAACCTGTACTTTTGGACAAGGATCAGGATGGATTATCAAAATGATAATAAATTAATTTTAAAATAAAGGTAAAAAATTATTTGATTATAGCTAAGAACACTTTCGATCAAGTCACATTTCAATGTGTTATTTTATCCAAGAGAGATACAGCTGGTCGCGCTATCTCCTTTAAAGAGAATGATTCATGGCCGGAGCTTTAGAGTGAGTCTCGACCAAAGATATTTCTAAGGATCTGCCCCGTTCGAACAAAATCCTTACAAAAAATTTAAAACGAAACGCCTTTTTTACGAAACTATAATTTAACGTATTCATCACACATTATCTATAAAATATTTTCACTTAATTTATATTAATTTAAAAGGCAGGATTCTATTCTATCTTTGGTCTCAACTGGAATTGCTTCTTTCACGGCTGCTTAAACGCTCATGTTTTGCCTTGACTTTGATATTGAAAGTTGTGCATTAAAACGCTGCTCCGCTAAATCTGAGTATTACCCTAATTTTCCATCATAAATTAACATCTATTATCATGACTACAATGCATATTGCTTTCCGCGGTTTCGCTTGCAGTCTTCACTTTTCATAATCTCTAGAGTCTTATGTGCCTATGCTGTGCATAATAGCAAAAGAAACGTGTATATTGACAGTCAGATTAATAATATATGTCACTCCATAACTGAGACCAATCTAATGATATTTCATAATATTGAATTTTGAGAAACGTTTTAGACTGTACAACGAGCTAAAGAATTATATAAAAATATTACTCTCTTTCGGTAGTCGGCTAGAGACACAGGAGCCAGTACGCGTAAGATACGCACCGCGATAAAATTGTATCTACTCATTTTGTCGAGAGAAAAAGAGACAGACTTATAGGTTTTCATAACCTTGTCACATTCTCGCACGGCAAAAAGAGTAGATAAAATTTTATCGCGGCGTGCAGCTTAGGCCTGCTCATGTCACCTTATCTCAGCTGTGAATATAAAGTACCAATACAATATGGTCTATGGAGCACGCATTGCGTTGTTGACATCATCGGTAAACCAGTTCAAAAAAACCACATGTCGCGCTCATCACTATTGCATATACAAAAATTAATGATACCTAAGAGTGATATTCATTCCATATTCTATTCATAGTTAAAGCTAAAAATTACTCTTTTCGACACGCACGTAAGCATTCATGATTTTTCAAGTAAATAGACATTTTTGTTAAAAAATTGTAAATACTGCTGTGAAATGTTGCTTTTCTGATGTGATAGGTGGAACGACGCACTTAGCCTTAAAATAATAAATTTATGAAACATCAAACATTTATTATTTCATAGCGTCTTTTCTTCAATTGAATATAAGAAATAGAATTAAAATAAAAATCATCTAAGAGTTGTAAATGTGTTTGCTACTCCAAATTTATCAATTTATTTCTTTTTTTTTAACTTTACCAAAACAATAAGACTAGAACCATTTCAAAAATGTTAAAATATGATAATCACTCCATTAATATTGAATATTATCGACACAAAAAAAAAACAATGACACTTAAAACTATACTTAAAGTTATATTTTAAAATTTGGTTGGATAACATAATATACAGAATATAAATCTACTTATTTATTATTAGTTTATTTTTTGATAATCCAAATATACATTATATTATAATAATAAATATTTTAGTAATTTTGATGACGAGGTATTTCTAATTTAATAAGACACAGATAAGTCTATCGATTCGGTTTTTTGTGATTTTGATATTAGTGTGATTAGAGTGCAAGCCGGAAAGAAAGCAGTATTATAATCAACATAAATCAAAGGAAACGCACGTATTAGCTTCTCCATGAATCATATATGTATTCAATATATGTTTGATTTGACAGCGTAACTCTCTCTCTAACTTTATATAGAAAGAGCGAGACAAAAGACAAAGTGATGTTGAAATAAAGACTGCTTGAACGCTTGTGACAACACAAGTGTTCCAGAAAATTTAGGGGCTATATACATAGCTCATAAACGAGATGTTTGGAAGACATTTCCTCACACATAACATAGGATAACATGAGAACAGACTAGTAAGCATTAGGGAAAACATAAAAAAACAATTACAAAAAACCTCTTTCGAGTTTGCACTGATCCAATTATCACACTATAAGTCCTTCACTACTTAATACAGCACTGCTCGGCAGGCGTTGTCCTTCTAGTTTGGCATCTCGCCAGCTCACTGTCAAACTGACAGAATCAACAAAAAATCTTCTCCATAAAAAATCTACATGTATTAAATTTTATGATCGGTCAAACGGTGTAAGAGTTTATCTATATTATACACATATACTAACATCCAGCTATTTATATTATAAAAAGGCACTTTATAGGTGTAACCACACTTCTCAACACGTATTCGGCTTAAAGTCGGTAAAAAATAACTGAATGTAAATATGATAGATTTATAAACGTTCAAATCAAATCTAAGCGTTTATTTTGGTTAAAGTAGGGGATTTTGAAACAAAAAATCTTCTATGTATTGAAATATTTTTTTTAAAAGGACTGGACTTATTTTGCAAAAATGTTATTCAGATAAGCTCTATCTTAAAAAAAAAACAGTTAATATTGAGTTAATTTTGCTAAATTGCAAGCAACTAGTGATTTTGATTACTAATATCAATAAAACAAACCTTATTGCCAAAATAACAAGGCTTAAAATTGCTAAAACAGTACAACGAAATATAGTCCTAATTTGATGCAACAGAGACGTGTTTCACGTAAGTTTTCAGTGTGTACCACTTAAAACAACACACTTTTATACATATTTGGGCAAATAGAACTCTAAAAGTGAATTTTACTTGTATTATTATTAATTTTAGAGCAATAAGCCTAACATGGACTGTAGACAAATTGTCTTTTCACCAATTGTCCTCCTATAAGTGGAAATAAAGTATGTACAGACATGACAACGTGCATAAAAACGGTTACCCTGACCTGTTTAAAGTCTGAAAAAAAAAATCGGCACTGTTCGAATTTGTTTCGCACATCTATCGCATACATGAGTACCCCTTACCCCTCTCTACCTCACCTCAAGTTCCAAGTCAAGCGTGAGACTGTCTGCAAATGATAAAAAAACAGAATACGCACTTTTCCAGTTCTGTCTGTACAATATTCTATAAGAATCAGACGGTAAAATATTAATCAATAATAATTACTACGAGTACATAAGAAAGTTTCACTCATTCTTCATGTCGGATACTTTAGAAACTAGTGGGAAGCGAACTATTCTGAGCTGATTCGCGTAGTCACAGACAATGGCGTCCTTTAGAGGAAGTATTTGTCGGACGAATATGCAGCCGTCGCTTTGACCTGAAAAAACAAATATTTTGAATGTTCAACATGGCCGTATAATGGTCAACCATTCCTATCTTGAAATGAATGAACAACGAACGGACCAATGACAGCTCGAAATTCAGAAAATCAGAGTTTTTATTGGTTGGTAGTTCGTTCACTGTTCATTCATTTCATGCCAATAATGGTTGACAAGAATATAGAGTATTACTACAATTACTACATCTGTATCAAAAGAAAAACAAAATACCCGACTGCACAAAAACAGTGTTCGATAGGCTTGATACGCTGCTGAGTGTACGTTTTTTGTAAGAAAGTATGCGAAAAATCGCCGTGAAAGATAAAAAATGCGCATTATTTAGAATAATCCTAGTAAAATTCACTTGTTTATTACAAAAAAGTTTGTTGGACGTTACGAAAAAACGCATTTATTTTTATTTTTGCCGAGATATATTCATCATCATCATCTCAGCCACAAGAAGTCCACTGCTGGACATAGGCCTCCTCCATGGATTTCCAAAAAGACCGATTGGAAGCGGCTTGCATCCAGCGTCTTCCCGCCACTTGTATGAGATCATCTGTCCATCTCGTGGCTGGTCTTCCTACGCTGCGCTTGCCGGTACGTGGTCTCCACTCGAGAACCTTTCGGCCCCATCGGCCATCAGTTCTACGTGCTATGTGTCCTGCCCACTGCCACTTCAACTTGCTAATCCGCTGTGCTATATCGGTGACTTTTGTACGTCTACGTATCTCTTCATTTCTGATTCGATCTCGTAGAGAGACTCCGAGCATAGCCCTCTCCATAGCTCGTTGCGTGACCTTGAGTTTCCTTATAAGGCCCATAGTTAGGGACCACGTTTCAGTGCCGTATGTCATCACTGGTAACACACACTGGTTGTAAACTTTCGACTTGAGGGACTGGGGAATATTGGACGAGAAGACGCTTTTAAGTTTCCCGAACGCTGCCCAGCCGAGTTGGATACGACGATTGACCTCCCTCGTAAAGTTGGACCTGCCTAATCGGACCGTTTGTCCTAGGTAGACGTATTCGTCAACAACTTCAAGAGTGAAGTTCCCCACAGATATTGGGGTGGGCACTACATGGGCGTTCGACATAACCTTCGTTTTGTCCATGTTCATTTTGAGGCCCACCCGTTGGGAAACTCTATTGAGGTCTTCGAGCATCGTACTGAGCTCTTCCATCGACTTTGCCATGACTACTATATCGTCGGCAAACCGAAGGTGAGTGATGTACTCGCCGTTAATATTGATGCCGAGCCCTTTCCATTCCAGAAGCTTATAGGCATCTTCCAAACCGGCGGTAAACAGTTTCGGAGAGACAACGTCTCCCTGCCTCACGCCTCTCTTCAATGGAATTTCCTCTGAGTTCTGGTCTTGTACTCGGACTGACATGGTGGCGTTGTTGTACAAACACTTCAGCACTTCGACATACCGATATATTATTATTCATATATTTATTTACTATTCTTAAGCTAAGATTTCACAATATTTTTGTAAAAAAAAAAAAAACATTAACAACTATCTATGTTAAAAGAAAAACAAAATACCCGACTGCAGAAATGCAGTTTTTGCAGACTAACTTACGATTTCGTTATGCTTGATATGCTATTGAGTGTAGGTTTTTTGTGAGAAAGTATGCGTAAAATCACTGTTAAATAATACAAATGCGCATTATTTAGAATAATTCCAGTAAAATCACTTGATTATTACGAAAAAGTTCGTTGGAGGTTACGAAAAAACGCATTTTTATATTTTTACGTGAGATGTATTATTATTACAAAAAACATAGCTAATGACACTCAGGGAGTGAAGACGAAGAACCTATCAACAATTCGTACATCAAAATCGGTCAAGCCGTTCAGGCTGTAGGCTGTCATATAGAAACATACATATATACATACAAACACACATACACTCGAAAAATATAACCCTCCTTCTTACGCAGTCGGGTAAAATATGTAAGTTTACCTAATAGCACCCGTCGTATGATCTCGCCGCTGCTGAGGTCGTACGCTGTGAGACCGCTGCGGCCACCCATCACTAGTAGGGTGTGGCTGAGCGGCAACATTCTACTCATGTAGTTTAAGCCCTGAAAATACAACAAACAATATAATAGGGAATATGTTTGATTTATTTTCATTTGGTCCTAAAAAAGCTAATCACAAATAGATCCATTCCACAAAAAGAAAATTAATATACCTTCAAAAACAATAAAGATACAACCATTTCAATTTCATGTTATGCAATACCTAAAAAAAATTATCTCGGTGGAATAATCTGTTATGGATAATTATGTTCTGTTGTGGATTATCAGTTTTGAGTCTGTACTGGAGTCTTAAGAACGTAGACGATTAGTCTATAATAAAATCTACATCTCCAAATTGAGAGTGAATGTAGGCAGCGTGCTCCATTACAGACCGCAATCGCTTAACATCAGGCTAGTTGGCGATCCATTATCGAAAAAAAAAGTATAATGGAAGGAAAATTGCCAATTGAATCAGAAGGAAAAATCATATACATATATATATGTTAAACTCACTATGTGCACAGAGTTGAGCATATGTCCTTGAAAACGGTCCCAGATGCAGAGACGCTCATCGGCACCCGCCGAGACTACATACGAAGCTGTGTACGCTAGTGACGTCACCGCGCCGTCGTGAGCTTGCATACTGTACACGCATGCGCCTGCAACATAAACATTTATTTTAATAATTAATAATTCGAGACATTGTGTCCATTTAGCCAGCGTCAATCAAATACTTTCAGTCTGCACTCGAGGCACGTGGCTATCTCTCTTAAATATAAAAACATTTTTTAAGTTATAAAATTATTAAATGGGGATATTGCAAAAGTAATAGATGATTTTGTATAATTAAATAGGAATATTTATTCTAAAATGTTTGGTTTTCCTTAATTTCAAAATTGACCGACTAGTTCAAGAACTAAAGAGACAAGCGTGATATTTCAAAAAGTCATTAAAAGTTCTGCTATTCATCGATAGATGGCAAAACTAAAAATTAAAAAGTATCACCGCTGTGCCGGTCGGAGTGGGGGGTGTTAGGAATACTGCATAAATAAAATAAATAAATAATTATAATTATATAAGTTGATAAAAAATGCTATGCAATAGCTTTACCGCGGCAGTCTCCGAGTGCCACACGTCTTTTTTTTTATAAAATCTAACCTAACCTAATGTACAATCCTAACATATAAAAATAACCATCCCTTTGTCTGTCTCTGTATTCGTTGAAAGGCACTAAAACGGGTATAGATTACAGTATAGCAAAATGGAATGTCCTACATGAAAGTATACCCCAAAAAAATGTTGAAGTCGGGTATACTTTGAAATCCTTAATACGACTATATATATTTTTATTGTATATCCGAACCCAACACTATGGAGCGTTGTGTAAAGGTATACATTCCAAATACGCTAAGAAACAATAAAAAAAATTTACATTGGTGCATTATGTTCATTGGGCAAACTTTTAAGGCCATCACAAAATACTACAGTATTAATTTTAGCGCTAGCTGTACAAAAAGTATAACATTATTATTATTATCTTCAACATTCAAATGTATAACTAGTTAGAAAATATTGAAAATTTTCTATGATAACGTAAAATATTGCATCTTTATCGTGTCTCTTTATGCACGCTATGCCGGAGCTGGAGGGATGGTGTTAATGAGACACATGCTGGTATCGGTCTAATTTATTGTAACAAATAACTAAGCTTATATACTAAGTACTACGTGCTAGAGGCCTCCTATCTATATCAGTCATACTCTTATTATTTATGCTAACGTATCCTAAAGACGACTTATCATTCTACATATAAGATTACGAACATTAAACTATGTGGCTACATTACTCCCCCCTTTAAAAAAGGAAGAAAAAAAACGATAATAAAATAATAAATTGCAATCACATAATACATAAATAATGACCTAGTAACACGGTAACCTTGTCGGTTCAGTAAAAATAATGCTGACAAACGCATATGTACCGGCTGGTCGATGCACTCGATGCCCCAGTTTCGATGACGTCTGCTTGTGAGCTTGCCTAACTGCTACATTTCGGTAAATTTATAATCACAATTAGCCCTTGAATGGCGTCAAAAACTTATCCTTAACACTTTTTCGGTAAATAAGGACGATATTTCCCTGTAAACGTATTGCAGCTAATGCTTTCAGTTGAATCAGGGAGTTTGACGTTTTCAAATATTAAATTCTAATTATTACGAAGTCGCATTTCTTGCTTGTTGTGCATCTCGTCGTGTTGTATGCGTCGACATTTTGCTGAATCTGCATAATTAATCGGTGAAGGCATGTCGATGTCACGTCCATTAACGTGTTGAATGTTGAATATCAGCACAATATTTCGAGATAAAATCCAATTGGCGTATTTCTTGGCTCGTTATATGATAACCTAAGAAATCCATTTCGCTCTTGAAGAACTCGCATTTTGATATTAATATTTATCCCATTCTCATAAAGGCGGTTGAAAATCGTTTCAAAAATGTCTGTAATCCTCTTCCTCGTTAACATATATAGATAAATACCAAGTACGTAGAGAAGTAGTGCTGCGTCGATTTGCTCAAAATTACGGGCATTGTACGCTCCGTTACTTTATCAATAATTTTCCGACCAGCTATATTCTACAAATTAATAACTTATAATGCTTCAAAAAATCTGCTCCAATAAATGGTTGCTGAACATCGTCAATGATGAAGGTCCATATAAAATATCCCGTATCAATAAAAAATCTCATACCACTTTTTCGGTAGGTAAAAATGAGACGATTTGACGGGTGAAATCGCACTAGTCTGTGCTTCGATTAATTCCCTTGGTTCCTTGAGCTTGTTTCTTACTTCCAGTCACATGGCTCACTGGTTTTGTCACCAATTTTCCATCTGCCCAAATCTTGCATTTTGCGTGTAAAAGTTTGACGGCTTCTACGTTGCTAAAATTTCCTCCAGTTGCTTGAACCATAGTGTTGTTTGAACCATAGTAGAGGTTGTTCACCCCAGTACTCCGGAATGCGGTATAAAGTGGAGGGTACCTCCACTGCTGCTGCTGCTGCTGCTGCTATTTCCAAAGATCCATGACTGCAACTTGACTTGCACGGTGATGTCATGCTGTATGTCTTCTTCTCATACACTTATTACTCGCGACACTTGGGGTTACTAATTTGTCAAAGCCCCGAAACCCGATCACTGCAGACACTGACGTCGGGCGAAGCCCTCGAAGGTTGGTAACGCGGGGTTACCAATTTGCCGAGACTCCAAAGTTTGGCGCTGAAGAACGCGGGACACTCGGGGTCACCAATATGTCGGGGCCCCATTGATTGGTCTTGATGCACGCGGGGTCACCAATATGCTGGGACCCCATTGATTAGTCTTGATGCACTCGGTCTTGATTTTTATTGTAACAAATAACTAAGCTTATATACTAAGTACTACGTGCTAGAGGCCTCCTATCTATATCATACTCTTATTATTTATGCTAACGTATCCTAAAGATGACTTATCATTCTACATATAATCACGCATCACGAACACTAAACTATGTGGCTACACACGCCAATCGCAATACGTTTAACGCAATGAATATCGCATCAAACAAAGGTACTTTTAGTTGTGTATACACGGCCTGTTGGCTCTTACCTGTATGCAGGTCCCAAACACAGAGGCTGCCGTCTTGCGACCCGCTACCCGCGATGGTTGGTGTCGCGTGGTCGATGAAACTACTCGTTACCGGCCCGCAATGGCCATGTAGAGTGAACAGTGGAGTTAGTTCCGCGCTTGAGAATACCTGTTTTGAAAATAATGATTTCATGGGGGTAAATTTTTTATTTACATTTACTTTCCATACATACTATACTTATTTCCATAAATACATAATTGTTTCGGGATATTTGACGTGAGTTTGATATATTGTTGTGTTATCGATATTTCGATGCAGTTGCATGTAACATGAGAGTATAAAAAGATCCTGATTCTATTAATTTATTCTTTAGCATTATTTCACACACTTTCTGAACATCGTTCAGGAAACGGGTGAATTAAAGCTTAATATATCTCCCTATTATTTTCCAAACACTGTGCAACCAAATCTTGGAAGTCCGTTTTAAACTAATTTTAATAGCCGTTATGATTTGAAAGCTTCGTGTTGGTATACTGAATGACAATACGAAACCCATATACGAGTACTATTATGGGAGTTTTGGCGGGAACGTCTTAGTTACGTGTTGTTGCTTTGTTTTATTTTCCTAAGCTTGTGTTATTTTGGACATTAATGCTATAAAAATGGTGGTGTTTTATTCAATTAAGTGTTCGATAAAGTGCGTGAGTGTGGGCAAGTGAAATAAAGCAGTAAAACGTGTGATTTTACGTTGTCGCCAAACTCCATAGAAGCTTCTAGTAAAGTCGCCACCACTTTACTGAAGCAGGACTCGACTATATATTGACTGTATACGTGACTTAGATTGTGACTAGAACATTTACAACTTGTTTTATTCAAGAAACTTGAAAAATCCTAATACTTGACACTGGCAAATGCTATAATGCGGGTCCAATACATAAAAGAAGAAGAAGACACTTGGAGGAAAAATCTGATATAAATACTATTCCGATTTTTTTTATTGCTTTTTTTGTCGTTGTGGTGATTTACATAAGTTTCCGATCAAGCTTCAAAATATATGTTATTGCGAGTATATTTTTAACCAATAATAACATTGTTTAACCAACTATTCTATACCTTGAGCACGTGATCCTGCCCGCCCGTAAGTATCCGCCCGCCTTCGCATTGCAGCTCTGTTATCGGCTGCTGATGCGGCCGGCACTGCGCTATCCTCGTAACTACTACTTCTGAAATTACACAGAAAATTTAAAATTGAGTTTAAGGCTGCGTTTCCACAGAAGCCCAACTATAACACACTACCGCAAAACAATCCACACGCTGTGATTGGTCGTTTACCTTTTGTCACTGCGTTATGCTGTGATTGTGAGACCTAATAACACATAAGCCAGGAAGAGAGGGAAGGAGGAAGAGAAAGCGAAATAGCAATGAGTGATATCTTTACCGTCTCCTTCACGAGGATCATGTGACGGTTCATGGTAGCCGGCCCGATCTCTCACGCCGTCGTATCGTAGTGAGCCCGCCGATCCCGTCCGCTTGTGTGCTGCACAAACACGCAAACTATACTTAATTATTACTATGTATTGCTGCTAATTAACGCTTTACAAGAGAGGTCGCATCGATATTACCAACGCGCTAAGTCGTGCGTTAACACAACTTGTAACCTACAAAGACGAAGCAGGGAGTTTTAGAGATTTTGTGCCATTTTTATTACAAAGACAGACACGAAATCCGAGGCTCTGTGATGTGTCATATGTGCGATATTATATCCTCACAGTTGTTACTTTTTACTTAAAGTAGATTTTTCTCAAAAAAAAAAAAAATATGTGTAAAAATAAAATCAGTAGAAAATCGTTAGAATTTATCAGAATTCTAGAAGCATGTTATTTTCTTATGTCAGTGTTTGGTAAACAGTTACCAAACAAAATCAGGTTGGTTGGTGTCAACAATTTTTGATTTTAAACTGTAGATTAACAGCCTTACGGAATGCAATTCGAACGTGCCAGCCAC
Organism: Lycia hirtaria; assembly: GCA_947563715.1. Lineage (NCBI taxonomy): Eukaryota > Metazoa > Arthropoda > Insecta > Lepidoptera > Geometridae > Lycia > Lycia hirtaria. Next base: position 3,560,591 of record OX387386.1, read on the forward strand.
AATGGGCCCAGATATATAGTGCACGGATTTACGCCATGTTGTATGAATAGCCGCTATGCTCCGACATATTTGATCTACACGGATATTGTTTGATATAAATGATTCTTCTTCTTTTTTGTATTGGACCCGCATTAAAGCATTCGCCAGTGTCAAGTATTAGGATTTTTTCAAGTTTCTTGAATAAAACAAGTTGTAAATGTTCTAGTCACAATCTAAGTCATGTATACAGTCAATTTATAAGTCGAGTACTGCTTCAGTAAAGTGGTGACGACTTTACTAGAAGCTTCTATGGAGTTTTGACGACAACGAAAAATCACACGTTTGACTGCTTTATTTCACTTGCCCACACTCACGCACTTTATCGAACACTTAATGAATAAAATATCACCATTTTTATAGCATTAATGTTCAAAATAACACAAGTTTAGGAAAATAAAACAAAACAACAACACGTTACTAAGACGTTCCCGCCAAAAACTAAATAAATGATTAATTACTGGAAAATCTATGTTTCCACTGAAGCGAAGCGGTGCATAATGTATGCACCGACCAATCACAACACGCGATAAACTTCGAGCATCCTGATTGGTCAATCCGTGTAACGCTATTTTCTGCTCCGATTCAGTGGAAACGCAGACTAAGTTTCGAACCCGAATGTCTTGACATTCGTAGATCGAATCGTGTAGTATACTCACTCCGTGCGTGGTCGGGAGCGGCGCGTGTGTACGCGTGTAGCCGCGTCAAAGTCAGTTGGCCAGCTAACGCCGCCGCGACCACACGCCTGCCGCCAGACAGCGCGCGGACGTGCGTCACGCCGCACGACTCGCTGCGACGCTCCGAGCTCCACCACACACACTGTACAACAACAAAATGTGATGCAACAAATGCACAATCAGGGTTCAAAAGTCCATTATCATCATAAGGTTAATCATTGCATAGACGCTTAATTATAGGTGAATGTGTGTGTGTGCTCGCAGCGCTTACACACTGTCATAATATGGAAAAAGGTAATAGTATGGGTATGGTATAGAAAACCGGTTTTTTAACTGTTTTTTTTTTTTCATGTACATATATGCTGTGTTTTGAGACTGCTTTTTTAATTATTTTTTTATCAACCCTGTTTGTACAAACTTTCTCACTGCTGGGAATGGGCCATCTTCTCATTGTGAGAAGGGTTAGACCATAGTCTGCCACGCTGGCCAAGTGCGGGTTGACAGACTTCACACATCTATTGGTTGGGACCTGCGGATCGCAAGTCAGACGGTCTCACCACTAGGCTGCCGGAAACTTCAGACTTGAGACTGCTTGTCCACTTTTGATTCTGACTGTATATAATTAGTTTATAAAAGGTATGGACTCTGGAGTCAGTGGAGTTATTTTTTTTTTAAATAAAAAATATCTTACATTTTAAGTCCAGCAATGAACATCTTGTGACCAAGTTTATGTTAATAGAAAAACCTTACCTTAAGCTTCCCAGAGCTCGCTTCCCAAATCTCGAGTCTTCCATCCGCACACCCCAATATGATTAAATCATTACAAAAGTCCATACACCAAACGGGTGACTCTTGAACCGCCCTCCCTCGCCAGTCAAGCTGGCTTTCCAAATGTCCCATCTCACTCACTTCACCGTTCGTATAATCACTATCACTGTGTAAATGTTTTGTCCTAGAGAGACATTTCACTGTGGTTTTGTTAGTCAAGTCACTGAGGTCATTTTCTTTGGTGCCGTAGATGGAGCTCTCTGATTGGTCGCTGCAGTAAAGATCTCTGGAAAGATAGATGATCAATTTTTAAATATTTATATTATTAATAGAGCATGGATATTTGTTGTGTCTGGGTGTTTATATATATCATATGTATCTATTTACAAAAAAAAGTATATATGTATTCTATCAGCCATCTGGTTCCTATAGTACAAGCTTTGCTTAGTTTGAGGCTAGATGGTGTTGTGTGTAATGTCCGGCAATATTCATTATTATCTAAATTTCTAAGCACGGTCAAATGTGGCGTCAAACCTCTTCATAATCTTTGATATTCTGCCAACCCCTTAAGGGAAAATAGGCGTGATTTAATGTATGTATTAAATTCGTCCACGCTGTACTGTTTTAGGGAAGGGCTCTGTCACTCTCGCGAAACAAGTTTGTAATGAATTTGTAGCGCGAACATGATGTACATCCAACGCGGTCGTGTGCTCTCTGTCTAACATGGAATAAAAATGCTTGAAACTTAATTTTTGAAGATATTTTAATGTGGTTATTGTGGTATGGATCTATTTATGGACAGCCTCATCATCATCATCATCTCAGCCACAAGAAGTTCACTGCTGGACATAGGCTTCCCCCCATGGATTTCCAAAAAGACCGGTTGGAAGCGGTCTGCATCCAACGTCTTCCTGCCACTTGTATGAAGTCCGTAGACGTACAAAAGTCACCGACATAGCACAGCGGTTTAGCAAATTAAAGTGGTAGTGGGCAGGGTACATAGCACGTAGAACTGACGGCCGATGGGGCCGAAAAGTTCTCGAATAGAGACCACGAACCGGCATGCGCAGCGCAGGAAGACCAGCCACAAGGTGGACAGAAGATGGTCAGCCTATTTATGACCAAATCAAAATAAATCATGCAAATTCCCCATTGACTATATTCAATCATTCCCCGTTGAGCAAACTTTGCTCGCGATGAATACCGGCGCCAGTCAGTCATCAGCTTAACAATATAAATAGTGGGTACCTGTAATTCTTGGCGAAGTCATATTTAGTTGTCTCTGCGACGGAGAGGTGTGCGGGAGTTCCCCTCACGGATGACTCAAACCGCAGCCCGCTCAGGTGATTCCCCAGACCTTTACGTAGCCGAGGAATATTCTGTAAAAAAAATGTATAATTTTCTTTTTAGTTAATAGATTTACGTTTGACCACCAACTCGCCTGATGGTAAACGACGGTGTGGCCGAGGATAGAGCACGGAAATCTAGAAGATAACTGTTAACTTGAGCCTTGAAAATTTGAAGATCATAATTAGTACCCACCGTTAGTACATTAATTAAACCTATACCAATTTTTACCAGACTGCGTAAGAAAGAGGAAAATGTTTATCGAGTGTATATTTGTATGTATGTATGTTTCTATAAGATCGCCTAGAATGCGCATTTATAATCTTTTACAGCGCTTTTACACTATTTATTAATAATGCGTAAGATCACTGTAAAATATTATAAATGCGCATTCTTATGAATAATTCTAGTAAAATCACTTGTTTATTACGAAAAAGTTTTTTTTTTTATATACATTATAGATCTACGATTGACCACCAACTCGCCTGATGTTAAGCGACGTTCGTTAGAGGTTACGAAAAACATTGCATGCATTTTTTTTGAGAAAGATGGATTAATGTTAATATATAATATATAACAAAAATATAGCCTATGACACTCAGGGAGTGAAGACGAATCTAACGACTCGCATATCAAAATTTGTCAAGCCGTTTAGGCTGTAGGCGATCATATAGAAATATACATACCTACATACATACACTAGAAAAAACATATCCCTCCTTCTCACGCAGTCGGATAAAAAAGATCAATAGCCCAAAACCATGTATGTCAATGTTGACCCTGTATCTCAATGGTTAACCCTGTGTGTCAATGTTGGACCTGCGTGGCAATGTTGGACCTGCGTGGCAATGTTGGCTTTGTGTTGCAATGTTGGCCCTGTGTAGCAAATAGTAGCAATGTTGGCTGTTGACCGTGTGGCATTCTGAGATATTAGACGTCAACTCAGTATGCCCGGAAACACTGAAAACAGCTTAACTGTTTTTGTAGAACGAAACATAAATCTGCATTCTTACCTCGTTTTTCTTCGGCGTTATTTCCTCAATATACGGGGCTGAAAGATAAAATACTTTTAAAATATACAAAAAGCCGAAGAAACAAAACTATATTTCTATATATAACTATAGATTACCTTCAATAGTAACAGTCGCATTTCTTTTCGAGTTTACCTTTTCGTATAATTCCTTTTGTAATTTGAAGAAACTGAAACAATTATAATTTAATTTGTAAACAGCCAAATTTTTTTTCAGCATTTCGTCAGATCTTTAAATTTAATGAATAATGAGTTTTAGGCATTAACACAAACAATTATATTACTGGGCGTCGGGGCTGCTAATTCAATAGTTAAACAATCTTGCGAGAATGTCGAATTTTGTCCGATAACAGTGTTAGATTCACTAATAGAAAGCTGCTATTGGGTAACCAGCAACAATTACCATTCTCGTAAGATTGATAAGCGATCGTAATAGCAGCCTCAACACCCTGTTTACGGAATATTTAAGTTAGTTTGGAGTTTCGAGTGCCCGATATTCAGCGAATGTTTAATGTACCATGTCTACATGCTGACAATATTAATTGTATTTGTATAAAAAGTATTTTTGCGAATACACAAAAAACATAAATGATGAGTTAAAATTTGGTTTTATAAAAATATTCAAATATTCCGTAATTTTGAATGGTCAAAATCTAACAATTTATAATGTAATATTTAGAAAAAAATTGAGGCGTTCAAAAAATATTATTGAAATCATTGCTAATGCATTAGTAATCATTATGCAAGTAGCCTCTGATGGGTTGTAGATTGTGGTAACCCCCATGGCTACCACAATCTTAATTAAATGTTACTTTGACGTATGTCTTGCTCTCTCAACTGTAGAAAGATCGAGACAAAAGTAATTAATAATTAATTTATTTGCGCATATGGGTTACAAAGGTGGTAATAAAATTAATATGAGAACGTCATATCCTACCGATCAGCATGCAAAATTAAAAAATGAAATCGATTTATCTTATTTGTTTATTATTAAATTAATTGTTTAATGCTCCGGGAAGGGCCCGAAAGCGTTGGCAGGATGATTTGAACACGTGACCGGTTCTAATCGGGTTCATGCACGCTAGAGATATATGCATTATAAGCATACAAACTAATTTATTCTTTTAGATGAGTGTAATCCATTGAGAAATAGCGAAATTATTGAAGTTTTCTTTTTGCCTCGTTAAAACGTGACCGCTTTTAGTGATGCCACTCACTCATAACGTAGGTAGGTGTGCGTGTGCGAGTGCAGAAAGCACAGAGTGTAGAGGTGAGTGAGTGAGATGATGACTACGTCACAAGCATTCCAGTCTCTTTTTTCTCGTTTCTGTGACACTGTATCCACAACGTTTTTCATCCAATTCTGATATTTTTTTCCACAGAAATGATTACATAGTCAATTGCTACAAATCTGCATAATAGATAAAAAATGTCCAAGTGCTCCATTAGCAATGGAAGAGAATAGGGAAGACCTTTTGAGTGAGGTTTGTATTTTATTGAGAACTGGGCCCCAATTCAGTTATTCAAGAGCGCTCCATAGCCGAACCATATGTGGAGCGTTTCCTGTAGGCCGCCATTTTTTTTTTGATTCCCAGATTTTTATGATTCCCATGTGACAGACACTTTTATGTCATACAATTGACACATTTGATGAAACGTAGCACGTCCTTCGCTCGTTACTAAATCAAAAAAAGATAGCAGCCGACAGGAAATGCTTCGCACAAGGTTCAGTTACGGATCGGTTTTGAATAACTGAATTGCCCCCCTGTTTGTGTGTTACTCACGCGCCTCGATCAATGTTCGTGAGTATCTCGCCGTTCTGCGAGTCCCACACCTTGATGTTGCCCTGGAGACAGGAGGAGACGACCCGCTCGCCGTCCGACACGATGCATTCCACCTCCTGGCTGTGGCCGGCCACCACCAGCGGCACCGCTTCCATCACCAGCTGGAGAACGGGGGGAGAGGTTTTATCATCAGTCATCATCGTCATTTTAACCACAAGACGGCCACTGCTGGACATAGACATAGGCTTCCCTTATAGTTTTCCAAAAACACCGGTTGGAGCAACTTTCATCCAACGTCAAGGGATACAGCGCCTATTCTCTTCTTTTGCAGCTAAAATTCTTGGTTCAATATCACATGAGTGAGAATTTAATAAATCATGATTTTATTTTATTTGATAATAATTTCTCACTGTAATGCCCAAAAAAATGTACACATCGATTAAGGTCTACTTCCTGGATTCGTACAGCACATGAGTGAAACTCCCACCACCTTCTCTGTTTCTTGAGCTCCTAGATGCTTCATCCTCGGCCACATTGCCGCTTACCATCAAGCGAGTCGGCGTCCAGACGTAGAATTATCAGGGGCTTTTAAACCTCGAGTAAATGGGTTTCATTTAGGTAAACACGCTCCATCGTCAAGCACAAGCCAATTAAAAAAACTATTTCATGTTTAAAAAAAAACAGTATTGCACTCGTAGTCTGATAGAAGTTTTTTTTTACGCAAGTTAGATCTACGATTGACCACCAGCTCGCTCAACGTTAAGCGACGGTGTGGCCGAGGATGGAGCTCGTCGATCTAGAAGATATCTATTCACTCTCGCTCAAGTTTGCGATGTGATTACCTGAATAGCAGGTTGTTTAGCGATAATCTTCCGATATTTCTCGTCATCGTTCCATGAAGCACGCCACTCGGCGTAGTGGCGGGAACATATGCATCTGAAAATGGTACATTTTAAAGGAAAAACAGGAGGGCCACAAAAATGTATTTTTTATTTCATGCGAGCTACGCCGCATTCGTGAGGCATGAGGACAGACAGACTGACATACCGTATGTTTGTCTGTCTGTCTATCCTACACTTAAACGGCTGTATCTTTTGAACGGTAATAGATACAAGTCTCAAAATTAGCAAGATTGTAGATTTGTTCAGTCGTTGAGCCATGAAGAGTATTTTACACGACATCTGCATTTGACCACCAACTCGCCCGATGGTAAACGACGGCGTGGCCAACGATGGAGCACGTGACAGACAAATATACGGAGGGACAACGAAGTAGTCCTATAAAGGTTTCATTTTTCATTTTGAAATTACAATACCATAGAAAACTAGAATGTTGTCCCGCGAATAAATCAACCATTACTTAGGTTTAGCCAATCGATAGGAGACTAATGAGACCAGGCCATACCTTGCAAGTCTACATCAATATATATTTTTTATTTAGAAATAAGTTCGCGCTTGACCGCCAACTCGCCTGATGTTAAGCGACGTTGCGGTCTACGATGGAGCGCGCTTATCTAGAAGAAACCAATTCACAATAAATTTTCAATTTTTCTATAAAATATAAAATAAGATAATATTTATATATAAAATAAGATAATATACAAAATGTATTCTCACCTGTAAAGTACCACCATCATGTAAGCAATGACGGCGACGCTGATACTGCACAGAATTGCCAGAAGGAGTATTTCCATAGGTGTGGTGGGGTAGATCGGTAGCTCCCCCTTACCCCACTGGAAGGGTTGGCTTTTGTCTAGGAGCTCGAACTCTGAAAATACGGTAGAATACAGTGAGTGGTGATGGTGAGTTATGGGAAAATCGGTATAACACTGATAAAGACAAAAAATGCGTACATCTCATAAATGCTTGCTATAATCACATTACGCTGTTTCACTGGGGAGTGAAAAAAAAAGAAACGTGACATACTCTATTGCTTTCTCTATCTACGATTAGTAAGGATTGGTCAAAATGTAATTTTGACAGATGTATCAATAGGCACCGCATACCTGGTACTGAGTCGATGGGATCGAGAGCGGCCGCCAGCGCTTGCCATCGCAGCGGTGGGGGATCTCGCTCCTCGGGATTCCGTATACCTGCCGCCACCTAAAAAATATACCATACAAGAGTAAGTCGGAGGACTTACTCTTGTCTCAGTGGTCAGTTTATGCATTTACTACTATGACGTTATGGACACAAAGTCGAAAAAAATAAAATATAATTAACAAATTAATGACAAACTTAAAAATGTTTGATATAAACTCTATGTTGCAGCGCTAAAACCTTATTTAGATTGAGAAGTTTAAAGACATATATTTTGCCACTTCGAATCGAAATTATTATTTGGTATGATTTGATAACGCACAACGAAGTGATTCTCTAAAGGTGCCTTTTTGTTTCGAGATACGGAACTTAATAAAAAACCGGACAAGTGCGAGTCAGACTCGCCCACCGAGGGTTCCGTACAAACTAATAGATAATAGGGGGAAATTATATATATTTTTTTATATTTTCCTTCATAAACCGAAAAATGTAATTCGTAATAATATTTAAAAACCTGTTTTAGCTTATGCTAATGAAGCTCTTTTATATGATACCCCACATGATACGATTAAAGAACTTTAAAATTTGGACCCTCATTCCTTGCGTCTATATAGACTTGTGTCTTTATAGACACAAGTTTTTGTGATTAAATTTAAAATGTCCAGTTTTCGGAATTTTTCCTATATGTGTAATATAACACAATGCTTCTTGTCAAATTTCATAGTTCTAGGTCAACGGGAAGTACCCCATAGGTTTTGATCCCCTTGGGAGTGTCGAAATGTGCGTTTTTTACGACATATACGGCTGTAACTTTTTTTAACGAAAACTGAGAAATTTGATTTTTTCTTTCTGCAGCAAGAGACTATGGATCTGCGTATATGGTTTTAATTTCAACACGATACCTTCACGCGTTTCCGAGATAAATACAATTTCTTTGTTGTATTTTTTTTTAATTTATCTTCTGAGAGGCAGATAGGAGCTGTTTTTTTGTCTTTTTTTTTAACAGCAGCGTCACAAATTTGGTGTTATTAGCTAATAGCTAGAACATATTATTTATATCTTATTTATAACCTCAGGCGCTATGCGATGACTAAGCAGGGTGGGCGGAAGCACGACGGCGTACCGTCCAGCCAGAGACTCGTTGTACTGGCCCAAGATGGTCGACCAATGGTGCGATGATAACCTAGGCATAACAATAGCACATAGTTAAAGGTACATTTTTAGGCCGCTGATCAAATCACGTCACGACAAATCTGCAGGGTTACGCTCAACCCTTATAGCAATGCAAAGTTGGTTCGCGCCCGTTTTCATCTTGCTTTTCTGCAATTAAGAGAGTGACACTAAGTTGAAGAGACTGTTAAAAATATTACAATTTAAAGTAGGATCAATTGAACTTTAGTCTCGCTCTCTTAATTGCAGAAAAATGAAGATAAATACGAGCGCGAACGAATTCTGCATCGCTATAATAAGAGATGAGCGTAACCCACCTGAGCTTAATTAATATTGGCAAATAATATTAGCGTCTATTCGGATACAGAACTAATGCGGCTTGCTGATCTGATGCTTATTTCATTATTTTGTTCGACTGGCAACACAGTCGATAGTCGAATCGTATCATCAGTACCCATTTTTTACTATGATAGAACTATGATAGTGTCCAAACAGATTCTACATAATTAGATTTGAAAAAGAGAACGCACGTTTTTTACTAGAAATAATAGGTTTAATAGATAATATTATACGGACATATAATATTTACACGAAATAATGTACATTTTTGATGGGGATGCTCTGCCCTTTTCGTGCAAAACGACTTGTACAGAATGACGACAGCTTCCACGATCGCGTGGGCTCTGTCTAACATGAAATTTAAATTCTTGTAATTTTATAATATTTTAAATACTAATTTAACCTTTAATCTAATTTCGGTTATGTACAACAAAACTATTTATGATTAGCTTTTTTATGAGCAACAAAAAAACATGCACATCCCCATTTCACAGAAAGATACTTATTACAACTAATTCTGTAAATAAAATAAACTCACCTGGACCAAGGGCGAGAATGCGGCGAGTGTTTCAACATTATAGTTTCATTGGTAGCCACCCCCGATTTTTCATCTCCCATATCGACTAGCGACGGGAACACCAACGCACTCCGATCGCTGCTATTGAAGAAAGAATACAACGTCTGTTTCAACTCGGCCTTATAATTCTTTTTATTCACCTCACTCTTGCTATCCTTCTCAGTAAACGATATAAAATATTCAACAACGCCCGAGTTGTAGACAATCATCGATACCCATACCAACATCCAGACCATGAATGCCCGCTGAAAGAATCTCGTTCTAGCCCAGATATTCACAAGTCGTATCCGTTTCGGTACTCTATTATCCAAATTTCCAGGGCTCGCATTTCTTTTGGCAACCACATCCGTAGGCGTGTATGCCAAACCATTCAAGCGCGGATGAGACTTAGATTTCCGCATCCGCTGTGGGGACAAGTCATCATCGCCACTATTATTAAATCTCCAGTTCAGAGCGTTGTTCACATTGAAATATTCCTTCAAATGCAGCTTATTCTGTTCTCCATACTCCATTCGTCGAACTTCGACACCCAATATCGTGGCGAAGAAGCCCATTTGTATAAAATAGTCCGATATCAGACTCACAATCATGAATATCGAGAACTCTTGTATGAACGGGACAAAAGTAAAGAAGCTCACTGTTAATATGGTGATTTCTATGAGTAAATTTTTTGTTATCGACCATCCTTCCTTGCTCAAACCTTGTGCAAGTCGTATTTTGACGTCCAATCGGGAGTCTGTTGAAGTGACGCTTTTAGTAAGCACTAATACGTTTTCAAGGCCCACGATTATGACCAAATATGGGAAGATCTCTTTACCTTGGAGGCTTAGAGAGAAACCGAAGTAGAAGCATATTCCTATTGACATGGACAAGCTTCCAGCGATGGTGCCGACAGCGCAGGCCGCGAGAAGTAACTTCGATTTTATGAACTCTATCTTTCTGACAGAGAAATATACGTAGAGGAATAATCCAGCGAAGGTTATGGTGAGAGGCACGAGCTCGTGATAGTTGAATTGTCCGGGGTAGTAGACTAATGTGACGTCATTCATGTGCGTGTAAGGCTTGTCCTGGTACAGTGGGTACATTTCCAGTAGTTTTTGTGTCAGTGATTTGATGAATCTGAAACAAAACCGACAATTATTTAGTGTCAGTCTCAGATATCCTTGAAGGTTTCTACAGAGATGATTACTCTTATATTCGAGCAAGTGTAGAGAGAAAAGTATTAGCGTCGTAGAGAATCAATTTTATTTTGTAAACCAATTTTTGTGTTTCGTGAATTGGCGTATAGAGAAAGCTCCCAAGTTGGTCCTATAATTATTTTATAAACATAACTTTATTGTTTTTTGAGTAATATCTAAAAATAAAAATATTTTCATTGGATTCCTGAGTGAAGTGCGTCAGATTATAGAATTGCAGAGTTCCACTGACACGTTGTTATTTGCAAAAGTGTCAAATGTTGAGGATTATCGTATAAACATCTGCACACTTTTCTTCGAAGACGAAGCATTTGACATTATAAAATTATATATCTCCGAAAATGTGGGTATGCGCGAGCGAGACGGACAATGCTCGTACTACGAACACTTAAGAATGACTGTGATGGAGATAAAGTTTCCAATCGGAATCTCTATCGAAATAGGGATAATGGTTATCACGTGTAATGGAATATACTTATGCCAACAAAGATAATAAGCTCAGAGTCGTAGTCGACTTGGGGTTATCTTAGTACTTTCCCTTAGGAAATTCCTGCCTACATCCTGGTTCAAAGATCAAATCAGCTCCATATAGTAATATTATTACATTGTGTTCGGATTTAAATATGCGTGCAACATTCAACCCAGTGGGAACCCGGGAAGTGCGTTAAATTTAAGACGGCACGATTTCCATACAAAAGTATTTTTACCAAATTATGTAGTCGTAAAGAGTATAGTTTCACAATGAAATTATTGTGGTTAGTTTTAATATCGTTTTTTTTAGTGAACCAAAGTCAAAGTAAATTTATTTGCATAAAACATGAGTAGCATGCACTTGATGTTATTTGTTTTATAGACCTTCATGTTATGCCTGATGAGGCGTACAAATCAGAGGCGCGCTATTACAATTTTATATTATTAATACAATATTATTATTTAATTTATATGTCATACAATTATTTACTAAATATATATTTTTGACCATAACATTTTTATGTCATAATAAAATTACTACCTACATTAAAATATTTTTTTCATATGGAACAGTCGTTTTTATATTCAGTAATATCATAGTAGCATTTATCTACCAGCATAGCTTTAAATTTCTTTTTAAATAAGGTAGTTGTAAGATTTCTTAGACTTAAAGGTATTTTATTGTATATAATTGGACCCATTCCAAATATGCTTTTTCTAAACAATTGTGTTTTTGCTCTATGTGTTAATATTTTATTGTCGCGTCTATTATGCGTTGATTTTGTGGACAGTTTTGGAAACACCTCACAATTAGCCCGTACAAATAGCGCAAGTTCAAGTATATACAGAGACGGAAGCGTTAGAATTCCATGCTGTTTAAAGTAAGGCTTGCAGCTGTCAGTTGATTTGAGTCCAAACATAGCTCTTATACATTTTTTCTGGGATATGAAAGCATGTTTTGAATCAGTTGAGTTACCCCAGAAAATCACTCCATACCTCAATAATGAATCCACAAGACCATAGTATGCGGTTACAAGAGCGTCTGAGTTAAGGGTTGATGCTAGTTTGAAAAGTGCAAATGAAGAACTATTGAGTTTTTTATTTAAATCATGGACATGCGCTTTCCAGTTCAACCTTTGATCTATAGTTAGTCCCAAGAATTTTATTGTCTCTACATTATTTATAGTATTGTTACGGTACGTTATGTCAAAATTAGTTGTCGTGTGCGGTCGTTGCGTAAAGTGCATTATATTAGTCTTACTTAAATTTATTTTTAGATTATTGTTGTCAAGCCATTTAATTATTGAGTCAAGAGTATTAACAATGTCATTTTTATATGATGCTTTTTTATCACAAGCAATTGTTATAGTACTGTCGTCAGCGAAAAGTGTAACTGGATTATTTGTTGCTCGCGGTAGGTCATTAATATAAGAAATAAATGCTAGTGGCCCAATCACACTTCCCTGAGGTACCCCGTATTTTGGGGTACGTACTAAGGAAGTGAAGATTTCTTCTCTCTTTGTTTTGGGATTAATCTTCGAGATCTCAGTTACCTGCTTTCTATTACTCAAATATGATTTTAGTAAATCGTTACTGTTCCCTCTTACTCCGTATTTATGAAGTTTGCTAAGTAGTGTGTTGTGATCTACATAGTCAAAAGCTTGCGTCATGTCGCAAAAAATTGCACAAACAGGGTTTTTTTTATCAATATTTAAAATCACGTTACTTAAAAATTCACAAATAGCCAAATTAATACTTTTTTTATGTCTAAAACCTTTTTGTTCTTTACATAAAATATCATATTTTTCAAAATACGAATACAATTGTTTATAAATCACCTTTTCGAAAAATTTTTTAAAAAAGACTTAAAGGTACTTTAAAAAAGACTTAAAGGTATTTTATTGTATATAATTGGACCCATTCCAAATATGCTTTTTCTAAACAATTGTGTTTTTGCTCTATGTGTTAATATTTTATTGTCGCGTCTATTATGCGTTGATTTTGTGGACAGTTTTGGAAACACCTCACAATTAGCCCGTACAAATAGCGCAAGTTCAAGTATATACAGAGACGGAAGCGTTAGAATTCCATGCTGTTTAAAGTAAGGCTTGCAGCTGTCAGTTGATTTGAGTCCAAACATAGCTCTTATACATTTTTTCTGGGATATGAAAGCATGTTTTGAATCAGTTGAGTTACCCCAGAAAATCACTCCATACCTCAATAATGAATCCACAAGACCATAGTATGCGGTTACAAGAGCGTCTGAGTTAAGGGTTGATGCTAGTTTGAAAAGTGCAAATGAAGAACTATTGAGTTTTTTATTTAAATCATGGACATGCGCTTTCCAGTTCAACCTTTGATCTATAGTTAGTCCCAAGAATTTTGTTGTCTCTACATTATTTATAGTATTGTTACGGTACGTTATGTCAAAATTAGTTGTCGTGTGCGGTCGTTGCGTAAAGTGCATTATATTAGTCTTACTTAAATTTATTTTTAGATTATTGTTGTCAAGCCATTTAATTATTGAGTCAAGAGTATTAACAATGTCATTTTTATATGATGCTTTTTTATCACAAGCAATTGTTATAGTACTGTCGTCAGCGAAAAGTGTAACTGGATTATTTGTTGCTCGCGGTAGGTCATTAATATAAGAAATAAATGCTAGTGGCCCAATCACACTTCCCTGAGGTACCCCGTATTTTGGGGTACGTACTAAGGAAGTGAAGATTTCTTCTCTCTTTGTTTTGGGATTAATCTTCGAGATCTCAGTTACCTGCTTTCTATTACTCAAATATGATTTTAGTAAATCGTTACTGTTCCCTCTTACTCCGTATTTATGAAGTTTGCTAAGTAGTGTGTTGTGATCTACATAGTCAAAAGCTTGCGTCATGTCGCAAAAAATTGCACAAACAGGGTTTTTTTATCAATATTTAAAATCACGTTACTTAAAAATTCACAAATAGCCAAATTAATACTTTTTTTATGTCTAAAACCTTTTTGTTCTTTACATAAAATATCATATTTTTCAAAATACGAATACAATTGTTTATAAATCACCTTTTCGAAAATTTTTGCGAATACTGATAGTAATGCGATTGGTCTGTAGTAGTTCATTAGCTCTCTGTTTTCTTTTTTAAATAATGGTTTGACTACAGATATTTTTAAGTCATCTGGAAATATGCCATTACTAATGCACATGTTGACTATATGACTAAGGTGTATTGAAATATTTTCACCGACAAATTTAATTACTTTTGTGTGGAAACCGTCATGTCCCACACTGTTAGTATTTTTTAGTCCATTAATAATTTTCAAAATATCATTTGGTATGGTTGGGCTCATAAATATTGAATTGGCGTTACTGTCTATTAATGAAGTTAAATTTTTTCGTGAATCGATAATCGGATCAATTTTGTCAATAAAGTAATTGTTAAATTCATTGGCTATCTCTCTTGGATTTGTAATAATTTTATTAGCTACTATGATTTTGTCTATGGGATGTCTGGGTATATTAATTTTAGAGCTATTTATAATTTGCCATGTTGCTTTATTTTTATTTTGTGAAGTTTTTATTTTATAGGTATTTTGTGCTCGTTGTGTGAGTTTAATAATCTTTTTATATAATTTTGTGTACGACAAATAAGCAGATTTATTTTTGGCTGTGCGGTCGGCTCTATACGTATTTAGAAGCAATCTTTTCTTTTTGCTACATTGTTTTATACCTCGAGATATCCATTTGGGTTTTTTAGATATTCTTACAATAGTGGTTTTAAAAGGAAAGCACAAGTCATAGAACAACTTGAAATTTGCCTTAAAGATTTCGTAAGCTTGATTAGGATCTACGGTGCCATATATTTCATGAAATGATAATTTACTAATGCATGATTTAAATTTGATCATGTTGTCATTGCTATAGTCCCTTCGTTTTTTACGCCATGTATCAATAACCCAAAGTCTTTTGGTAGGACATTTCAGTATTTGAGCTGTATGGTCAGACAATGAAAATTCTATCACTTCCGTTCTGCAACATTTTTTAAAATTATGAGCAAAATTTTCGATACAAGTCTGAGAGCTTAAATAAAGCTAATTTTAAGTCAAAATTTAACAAAAGACATTCAAAATCTCTGGTCAAAGGATTGTCTTTTAGGATATTAATATTAAAATCTCCCGTTATTACAATATTGTTATATCTCTTTTTAGATAAGTGTTGCAGAATTTTTTCTAGTTTATTCATGAAGATATTTAAGTTATTGTACTTGGGAACTCTATAAATACACACAATTACTATTTTATAACTGATCAATTCTATGGCACAGCATTCAAATTGGTTAGTTATGCTAAGTTGTTTTATATGGTACAGTTCTTTATGTAGTATTCCTTTTCGGACGAGAATACATGCGCCGCCCCTACTGATGTGGCTTCTGCTGAAACATGCCGCCAAGTCAAAATTAGGAATGTTCAGATGTATTTCATATCCTTCTTTCATGTTGTGCTCCGTAATGCACAACACATCTATGGTTTTATTTCTCTCTGAAAGTTCATTAAGACAAACGCTTAGCGGGTCTGTTTTTCCTAAAAGCCCAGCTATATTTTGATGCATTATATTTAAATGCTTATCCACGAAAAAGCTGCGTTGTTTCATCGTCTTTTATCTGTTGTAAATACTTTTCATGTCGACTGATATTCTTCGTAAGGTTAAATACGCCTTGGAAAATTGTTCGCAGACCATTACTGTTAACTTTTCCAGTTATTGTTTTAAACATGGTGTTGTCATATTTCAATTTCTTGTTAGAATCATATATATATGCGTATTCATGTTTAACATTGTCAAAGTATATCTTTTTATTGAATTGGTCTACTCTATAGTTGTGCAAGTTTGTGGAGTTTGTCAATTTATAAGTTGGGAGACATATAATGATGTTGGTGTTCTTTATATTTTGAATTATTTCCCTTATGAAGAAAACTAAATTATTATAGTCGTGTGTCTTCCTAAAATCCTCTTCGCCAATTAATATGATACAAAAATCATCTTTTGTATATTTTGATAGTTTAGTGTCTATCCCTTCGAGCATTTGTTTGACACCCACATTGGTTGTGAGATAATGTACTACTTCATATTCATTTGCTAGTTCGTCTATTTTCGTTACAGCTGGTATAATAATAATATAATAATAATAATAATAATAATAATAACTTTATTTAAGTAATAACTATGTGCAATGGTACATTTGCTTTTTTGACTATGACTACGATATAAAAGTAATAACTTGTTAAACATAGTTCCAATATGTGAACTCCAAAATGTACCTGAGTTGAAGCTCTGTCCCCCAGACTAGGATAACCTGTATCCTGGGGTCACAGTGATTCTTCCCCGGGCGTACTCTAATTGAAATTCATGCCTTCTGTTAATTATAATAATAAGCTTAAAGGTATAAAAAGATACATTAAGATAATACAGTATTAGATTATAAGATAGATATAAGATTATAACAGTAAGATAAGACTATTGATCTTAGGAGTTTAAAATAAGATTGGGTATGTGAGCCAGTATGTAAATAAATCAGACGCGAGAATGTAAGGGGAGAGGTGTATTAAATGTAGGTGTGTGTGGTTGTATGCGAAAGTGTGTAGTGTGTGAAGATGACGGCTGAACAGATTTATCTGTTTTTAAATTACAACCTCATCAGGTCAATCAGGTAATAATTTTAAGAAGATTTTCAGTTGCTTTATAGTCCAACTGCTGCAGATAATCAGTTATAAATTTGTTGCATTCAGTCCGATTTAAAGTAATCAGCGGTTTTACAAGACAGATTCGATTATATAATATGGATCCCTGACCTATAAACGACCTTCCAGCATATCTAGAATGGGTAAAGGTAGTTTTGAATATAAAATCCTTTCTTCTTTTCAGCATATTTTTTTCAATTAGCTCTTTACCTATCTCTGCATGCTGCCGAAGGACGGTTGCTTTAATAAAAAGTTGCCTAACGGTCAGCACCTTGACTTCTTGATATAGCGTGATTGTGGGATATCGTCTAGTTTTAAAATGCATCACCTTTAGTATTGCTCTCTGAGCTATTTCAAGAGGTTTTAAGTTTGTTTGAGCAGCTGCACCCCAAACTGATATGCAGTAGGTTAAGATGGATTGAGTTATAGCACGGTACACCATAAGAAGTAGATCAGGCGATAGTACGTGACGCAACTTTTTAAAAGTGTATATAAGTTTCCTAGTTCTTCCAGTTAACATGTTAATATGTTGTGTCCATTTCAGATGTTTGTCAACCATTATCCCCAAGTACTTGATAACTTCTGTAGCTTCAAGAGATGAGCAAGAGCAATTATTATAGGCGTCATTACAGTTAGCGTTGTGTATTTTCAATATTAACGGGGTTTTTGGTTGAGTAGTAGATTTTATCGTAAATGTCATATATTTAGTTTTCCCAACGTTAACAGTGAGAAGATTATTTATGAGCCAATCTGCTACTTTACTCAGTCCCTTATTAGCAAATTCTTGTACCTCGTTCCAACTTTTGCCTTCAAATAGTAGGACTGTATCATCAGCGTAGGTGTATACTTTACCATTTTCAATATTCAAATTACACAAATCATTAATATATATTAAAAAGAGTGTTGGTCCCAGTACGCTCCCCTGTGGGACTCCAAATCTGATGCAAGCCTCTTCACTATATTTGTTTTTTATTTTGACTACTTGAGTTCTGTCCGTAAGATAGCTAGTAAACCACTGTAGTGGGATTCCACGTATACCAATATCTTCCAGCTTGGCTAGTAGTATGGGGATGGACACCGTATCAAAGGCTTTTGCGAGATCTAAAAATATGCCTACTGTTTTACGCCTTCTATCTATTTGATCCATTATCTGTTTAGACAATGTAAATACTGCGTGATCTGTAGAGACTCCAGTTCTAAATCCAAATTGGTTCGTGGACAGAAGATTTTTTGTCTCAAGATAGTGCCGGAGGCGTTTATTTTCTAGTTTTTCAAGTATTTTGGCTAATGTCGGTAATAGCGATATTGGCCTATAATTTGATACGGTACACTCATCCCCACCCTTAAATATAGGACATATGACTGATTTTTTAAGAGCCTTAGGTACTGTTCCTTTATCCAAGCTAGACTGACATATGAGAGTGATTGGTTTTAGCAGAAACGGTATAGCTTCCTTAATAATTTTTGTAGAGATGCCGTCCCAACCAGATGCCGAGTCGGTTTTTAGCGACTTGACAATAGAAAGGATTTCAGTTTCGTTGGTTGGTAAAAGACAAAATGAGTCTATCGGTTGTTTTTTAAGGTTACGAGTCTTAGCAAGTTTAATTTCAGAAGTATTTGAGTTACTTAAAATGTCATTAGCCAAGTTAGTTCCTACATTTACAAAGAAGTCATTTACTTTATTTAGTGCGGTCTTAGAGCATTTGTCTAGATTAAGTAACTCTTCAACCGTATTTTGTTTATTTGTATATTGACATATGCGCTTTATGTTTTTCCATGTTTTTTTAGAGTCATTAAAATATGAATATGGTATAATTTTATTTTGCCCTATAGTGCTGAGTACACAAATTTTATTAAGTATTCGTTGTGGTTTAGGTTGTGATTTGATGCTGCTTGTACTAAGTTCTACTGTGTTTTGTACTTGTGGACACTCTAAGGTAGATGGGTATTTGCATGTACTTGGACTGTGTGTCGTAACTATTTTATCATCACGAGATTTGAGATTTACGAGATTATTTTTTAATTCAGGAGGATTATTTTTGAGCACCTTAGAGGTGGTTGAATGTGGTACGAGTTCTTTCGAATTTGTTTGTATGTCACTAAGCTTAGTCTGTGAATCTGTGCTGTTAGTTGCAGATAGTTGTCTCTTTGATTTTATAGGACTTTGTAATTTAGATTTAATGGGGCTCTGTGTGATAACCTTAAACAGCTTATTTTTCTTCAATAATTCTGCATTGGTGCGCTTTAATTCGTTGTTTTCTAAACAGAGGGATTCTATTTCGTTGTGTGCACTTTTTAATTGTAGTTCTAAAGTGTTTATTTTTTCTTGAAATTGCTTCACCTGTTCAGTTTCATCGTCAGAAATCTCAGGTAAGCTACTTGTGGTGCCATCTGTTCATGTTTCATTCTTATTTTCAGATTTAGAACGGTTACGCCGCCGAAATGTTATAAAATTCATATTTCTTTTTTATTTTTATTTTATATACTACTCCTCAATTAGCATTAAATAATTTATTTTTCCAAATTTCGATTTCTTTCGTCAAATAAACGCTGCGTATTGAATTATCACATTCAAAAAAAAAAAAAAAAAAAAAGCAAAGACTCGTTGATACATCCAATACACGTCAGACAAGAACTGGTTTTGTTTACGTTCCCTTTCTCTCAAAAAAAAATTTTACTGTTTCAACTGCGCAAGTCAAGAGTCCAAAGGTCACTTATGTTTACGTGAAGCGCAATTTCAAATTAACGACACTGTTTTGTAATATTTTAAAGAACACTGATTACAGTTATTTTTATTGAGTTATTTTAACACTGGTGTAACAAAATAGTTATTCTAATCACAGTTTAAAACGAAAATGTTCGTTTATCCGGTTATTTAGCACTTAGTTAGTTTGTACACTAAAATGTTTTTTATTGTGGTTTACACAGATTTTTTGGTTTTGTCAGATCTATCACTTGTTAAGTGTCACTAGTTAACTATAATTTGAAACTTTTTTTCACTATTACTACATTAATATAATTTTAATTTATTTTTTTGTTCGGAAACGATGTTATGTGTGTAGCGCCCTCTGGCGAACAAAAAGAGGAATATTATAAGTTTGATGTGTGTATCTGTATATCTGTCTACATTATCGTAGCTCTCATGCGGAGGGACCGATTTTGATCTATTTTTATTTTATTTAAAAGAGGATTTTATCGAGATTGTTCTATGTCTCATCAAAACTGGTTCAGCCGTTCTTTTTGTCGGAAGTCTTTGAGTTTTCTGAACTTACCTAGTCTTGCCATAAATATTGTCACGAAGAAAGAAAAAAAAATTTTATTGCAAATAATATTTATTACTTTTACAGTGTGTTAGTTTAATACATAAATATAAAACAATTTAAAATATAAAAGCTTATTCGAAGTGGTCTCCATTGGCTGCAATACAGTCCTTTAAACGTTGAGGCCAGTTATCAATAGAAGCACGCACTCTTTCCATGGGAAAATTCTTCACTGCCAATCGTATGGATTGTTTTAGGGACTCCAAATTATCATGGCGTTTAGAGCAAGCCATACTCTCTAAAACTGACCATAAATCATAATCCAGCGGATTAAGATCAGGACTAGACGACGGCCAGTCTTCAGCTCTGATGAAGTCCGAAACGTTCACTTCCAACCAAGACTGCGTGGACCGAGCTTTATGACCTGGCGCCGAGTCTTGTTGGAAGGACCATACTTGGTTATTGAACATGGTGTTGTTAAGGGGCTTAACTACCTTCTCAAGAATGGTATTTTGATACACTTGTGCCGATGTTTTGATACCTTTTTCACAAAAATATGGCTCAGTCACTCCTTCATAGCTAACACCCCACCAAACCATCACTGAAGTCGGATAATGCCCACGTTGCACTCTGTCGACTAATTGGGAAGCTTCCTTAGAGCTTTGAGCATAAATACGGTCATTTTGTTTGTTAAAATGTTGCTCAATTGTAAAGATTTTCTCATCCGTAAACAAAATTTTTCTGTGACCTCCCTTTGCGTACCGCTTCAGTAGTTGTTTCGATTTTACCACCCTATTATTTTTTAAATTATCAGTTAAAAAATGACCAGTGCGTCTCTTATAGGCTGCAAGTCCTAAGTCATCTTTTAAAATACGCGACATGGTTCTGGGTGCTATCTTCATCTCCCGAGATAAAATCTTTTGCTTTCGGACAGGATTTCTTCGAATTCTTTCCCTTACTGCTTTGACCACCTTTTTCGTACGAACACTACGTGGACGGCCAGATCTTTTTCTGTCACAAACAGAGGAGGTCTCATTGTACCTATTAATAGCCCGGTACACAAACATTTGACTAATACCAAGCGTATGGAGAGTTTTAAAAATTGCATTTGGCTCCATACCAACTTTGTGTAATGCAATCACAGCGATTCGGTTCTCATTATCACCCCACTCCATTTTAATATCGCAAAATATTGTACAATGTATTGGCGCCAAAATTAGAAAACTCAATGAACAATCGTATAAAAATGACAGATTCCAAATTCAAATGTAATATCTTTCTTATTTTTAACTGTAACAGTATTTATGGCCAGACTAAGTATACTTGTAATGGCGGTAAATCATTTGTTGAAGAAAAAATTTGAAATTAAATATTTTACCAATAATTTTCGAAACAAAATTTGTTATTAATCTCTTGCTTTTCAACAATTGTAATTTGCCGCCAACAAAACCCGATATTCCAGCAAACCACAATTAATTCAAACTGTACTCTTTTCGAAAATATTGGGTAAAAAATACTTTTGTATGGAAGTCATACCACCTTGACTTGTAAGATTTGATTACAGACAGAACCTGGAGAAGTGAAGCCAAATAAAACTTGTAAATAACTCACTTGTCATCCGGCTGCTCGTAGAAGATGGTAATCGCATACTGAAGCACGCGAGGTCTCGCGCGCAGAGGGTAGCGTTTAATTCCGGTATCCCGAAGCTTCATACCGAATGCCATCTCCGCTATAGACGTCTTGCCTTTCTGTAGATTCTGCAATACATCAAAATAATATTATTACTATAATTAGGTAAAAATAATAATAATATTAATATTCAGTCAATAAACTGGTTTTATAAGTCATAACCATTTCATCTCAATAGCCCCGATTTGTCAAATTCCATATAGTACAATAGTTACATCAACTATCTATATACCAAAACCCTGTATTTTTTACTTTATTTTATGTAAAGGGCCTCTCAGTGTTGGCTCCACTGATGCCCATTAGAGGACCGGGGTGCGACCCAAGATTTTAATGATATAATAATAATATTATTACTAAGTATAGAAGTAGTATATAGTAAAGATAAAAAATATACATATACGCTACGAATTGATAGCATCCTCCATTTTTTAAGTCGGTTAAAAATAAAGAGATATACCAATGAGAGAAGCTTAGGTTATAAGCAGTTGGAAAGTGTTATTTTCAGTTTATAAATGACAAAATATATTCCAGTTTTCACTTTTTTATCTGTTCTTTTACTAAGTGAAACGGAAGGCGCCATATTATTACGTCACGTGTTATGTAAACAAAGTAGTGTCAACTGAACAATCAACGTCAAATCAACATTTATTTATACAGGGCCTTACCGAAAAACGTTACTTAACTTTAACTAACGTCTTAAATTCTCTATCTTTTTTTTTTTTTGTTTGTTTTTCTTTTCTTTTATGTTTGTTAACTCGATCATTTATAAACCGATTCCAAAAATATTTTTTATTTGAAAGAATATTTGCCCCATAGAAATCAAAATCGGTTAAGTAGTTTCGTTTTTAAAACATAATACCGGTTTTCAGTTTTTTAAACCATAATTATTTAAAATAATCGTCACGCGATCTTTTGCCAGCGAATTACACGTTTTCAATATAACACGAGTAAACTTTGTACCCCTAAATATTATCCGATTTTAATAATTATTCTTTTTTAATATGGTTGGAACTATTAATGGATAAGCATCTACGATTTTCTTTTTTCAAAATTTAAACTTTTATTTTTTTAAGTACAGAATGACAATAAATTTGAAAAAAGAAAACTGCAGAGACTTAAATATTTATGATTTAAATCAGATAAAAAGAACAGTTTTCTCTTTTTTCTATGGGAGAGAGCGCAACAACACTTCTCTTAAGATCCATTTCTGACTCACCTGATAACTGTAAACAGTGTTCACAATGTTCGCATCCAAGGAGAACGTCTGCAAGCTCTGCTGCCAGAGGTTGGCGGGCGAAAGAAGGAGACAGCCATACTCGGGCAAAACTCGGTCTACGCTCGCTTTGCTACCACGTTTCTTGATACCATCGATCTGATAGCAATGCTGTAGCAACGTTGCCTTACTGGAAATACGCGATGAGATTAAATGCAAACAAAGGACTTGGAGGTACACGTCGGACACTTCATAAAACGCCGCGCATTCGCAAGTAGACGTCTACATAACACTCAAGGTCACAAGGTCTAGAGGGCCAAAAAGTCCAGATGGCCAAAATGACAGGTCTTAAATGGTCTAGGTCTGAAATTCAGTTGCAAATCATAGCCGCATGAGTCTTAAAGTTGCATAATGTATATATATCAATACAATAAAGAAGTTTGACACTTGTCAAAGTGACAGCTGTCAAACTTGACAGGTTCATATCTCGTAAACTATTCATCCGTGACTAGTGGGTTCTTCACCAAAGTGATAGATATCATTGAGATCTTATTTTAAAATGACAGCTGTCAAAATTTACAGACTCATATCCATAACACTATTAATCCTAGAACAGTTGTTTCTACACAACGGTGATAGATTTCATCGATTTCCTGAGATTTATGCAATATTATTAATTTATAAGTGCATTACGTAAGCTCAAAGTTGGATCCACCATACTGAGGGGATGCCTTGTCGGGAATTCCTTTGAACAATGACGTCAACCGTAATACCATAACGTGGATTTCAATTTCTGAAATAGCCTCCATGGAATGATGTCACTTTTTCGTGATTCTTGCCTTTTGATAGAATATTTATTATAGTTTGAAAACTGAAATAACTGACTTCCAAATGCGCAATTTTAGCTTTAAAAACTAACTACTGAACGGATTTTGATGAAATTTCTATGGGACCAACCTGAAAGTATATACATATACATACTTATCCAAATAATATATACTTCTGCGTCAATTATCACTTTGAATAAATTGAGTAGGTATTATGTATAATTTAATGTATAATTGTATGGGATGTATGTCATTATAAGGCATTATACATAATACTCTACTTACTCTACTTAATTTAGTCAAAGTGATAATTGACACAGAATTAATCACTTTAACTAGCTATTTTATATAATATCTTGGAAGACTTGGATAATAAATCCAGCAAAATAAGAGTCTCTCTCGCATACTGAGGCTTCCGTACCTACTCTTATGCATGGCACACGAACACTGAAACCAGGGCTAATTGCTTAGCAAAAAGTGCTTTATATCTAAGAATATTTAAATAACATTTCTCATTGAAATGACTAAATTCATACTCAGCGATATCGGTTCGCGTTCTTGATGCGTACTACACAGGAATGGAATTCTTTGCCGCCATCTGTTTCCTAAGAGCTACAATATTAGAATTTCCAAGGCTAGAGTGAATAGATATCTTCTCTGTAACATATAAATATATTTAAAAGACCTATTTGAACATGAGATGTGTGTGCCTCTTTTATATATTGGTATGTTTGCGAAATCTACAGCTCGCAAAATTTTTAAGTAATATAAATATATAATTATAAATAATATAAATATATATTAATATAATATATACTAGCTGTGCTCCAAACACAGTGCGTATGCGTGTGTGTGTGTGTGTGTGTGTGTGAGCTCGTATGTGTGTGCGTAGTGATGAAAAACAATGATGATGGTGATAAAATGTAGCTTGAGCTCGTTTCCAGATTCTCAGCTATCTTTATATCCAATTTTATAACAATCGGTTCAGCCGTTTGGTCGTGATAATTTAACAAACAGACAGAGTTATTTTCGCTTTTATATTATTAGTTGGGATTTTTAATAAAATATTTAAATATGCACAGATCTCAAGGAAAACGTTGCACAATGTTAAAAAATACCTCAATATCGGACGTACCTCTACATATCTCGTAAGTATTTAGCTATATATAAAGACCTGAGTAAAACTCCAGCGTGAAAATATTGCCTAGTTTAGATTTTTATTTTTTTAAATTCTCAAAATAAGTGGAAATTCAGAAATTTTTAAATTGTGAAAAAAGTAAGAGCGTTATATTCTTGAAAAATTTGAGCGTATTAGACGAGTCTAATTTTATTTTTTTAAATACTTTCAATCATTTATCCCGTTTGTATGCAAAGAAATTAATAGTTTTTCGAATTTTGAAAATGTTTTTTTTTTATAGCACATAATATAGTATCCGGAACAGAATTATATCTCAATTTATAGTTTAAAACAGGTACTACACGACCTAATTTAATCATGTCCGGAATCCGCAGGATCTGCGAGTTACACATTTTTATTAAAATTTCCGGATTTTCCGGTGTTACGCATGTCACTTTGGAAACCCCCAATATTGATGTAATTGTAATACTTAACACTAGAGTGCACGCGCGGGCTACATATGTAACCCAGCGTGTAATATTGTCGTATATAATTTTTGTTTGCCGCGCTACAGCGCTATCGTCTAATGTATTCCTCAAGCATTACCCCCCGCTCCCGCCAGTAGCGTGCCGACTCCCGCGGCTCACGGACGTCTGCAAAAATCGCCCTTGAAGTTGGTGGGCTACGCCTGTAGCCCGCGCGAGCGTTGGAGGAAAGTAAGTGTTTAGTGTGCAAGTGGTGAAATTGAGGTAAATATGAAACATTTGTTGCAGTATTACTACAAAACTTACTGTTAATTAATTTTTAAGTGTTTGTTGTTTGTATTTATGGGTTTTTCATGTATCTTTATTCTGTTTTGTTCACTTTTTAGATGGCGGGTAACTCGAACAGATTGTGCGACCAAATACAAAGATGGCTGCTGGAGGTGGAGGATAATGAAGACGACGACATTTCGAGCAAAAGTAATATATCAGATGAATAACCCTCAAATGAAAGTGATCCGTCGTCAATACCTCCAAGAAGTCGGATTTGATCTTGCAAGACCTTCTATTGAGCGTCGTATATCCCAACAAAATATACCCAGAGGTATTAAACTGAAAGGCAGACTACTTCTAGGATTGGCAGAACAACCCTTGCAACAAAATATGCCTATTCGGGAGGAGTAGGTCGGTGTACTTTTTGCAGTAGGGCTCGCGACCGTAGCACGCGCAAGCAATGCAGCAAATGTATGAGGCGTATTTGTAGCGAACATCAGGCAGTCGTGTGTCCGGAATGTATGCCAATAGACTGATTTATTACCCGTTACTTTGATAATAGATTCAATTAGATTAAAATAAACGCCTTTTGTGATAAATATTACGTTCCTAAATGAAAATAAGACTAAGAGAACTCAACCCTTCCAAATATTTGTTGATTTTTAAGAAGTTTATGTTTAAGTTTCAAATTATAATAAAGAATCTAAATTTTGTTGATTTTATGAGCCATTTTGATAAAAATAAATATGTTTAGTAATTATATGCTATGTTTTACTCATTTTTTTGCCTTATTCAGAGAAATAATTGACCCATAAGTGGCCTACACCTGTAGCCCGCGCGTGCGCTTAAGGAGTATTTATGGGCGCGTGCACTCTAGTGTTAAACACAAATATTTTAAAAAGAAACAATCTGCTTTTGCTTCTGCTGCCAGTGTTAGGGTTGCTACTATGGAAAATTCCATACCTGTATTTATTAAATACTGAACGCATAATAGGCGCATTATGAAAAACAGTTTTTTCGTATGCACCTATGAAATTTTTATAGCTTAAATACTTGTCATAATTACCTGTCTAATAATCTTCAATATTGTTTCAAAGATAACAAACATGCGTCCCACTTAGACATTCCCATATTTTTGTAGATTTAAATTGATTGAATGCACTTAACACAAAAATAGTAATGAATATCAACAATGTTATTATACATGTATACAATTTTGACGTGACAACGTCTAATAAATCGATGAACGCCGGCTGCATGCACGAAAACGTATGACTCATTGTCCCGTTACGTTACGCTCAATTGTCCCTTTACAACCGCGCGCGGTGGCCGAGGAAGCGGGCGTGTGTGCGCCGCGCCCGACAGTCGCTTCAATTATCATTCCTTGGAGCTCGCGCGCGGACGTATGTTGTCACGTTAAACTATCGACCGTAAACCGACTTTACAGACATAATTTTTTTTTAACTTTGATTTAATATATATACTTCTTTAAAAGTAATCAATAGTAAGGAAAAATATATTAATAAAACTTGAAGAAATCTTACTTGACACTAGCGCTAGTCACGCGGGTTCAATGCAAAGATTATAATAAAATCACTCGGTCTTCTTTATTACAACGTTACGTCACATGCTCGACATGCTTTTGGCTAATAATTGAAAGTGACAACCCTAGTGAGTTTAAAAAATGTTTATATCTTCTATATACACAAGGATCCGGAAAAAAAATAGGGGGTAAACTACATATCGTAAGCTTTATGCCAAGATATTAATCTCTTCCAGAAACTATAGGATCTGTCAAAAAAAAATGTTTTGTGAAAATCGGAAAATCATTAATATCTTAGTTTTTATATGCAGTAAACGTTTTAAAACTGTTAGAATCGTATTTGTTATAAACATTTATAATTGTTACTTTTTCCGCTATTAACATTTTCCGGAATTTCCGGAACAATTTTTGTGAATTTCCGATATTTATTTCTCCTAAACTAGGCAATATTTACACATGGGAATTCTACTCAGGTATTTATATACCTAAATACTTTCGAGATTAGTACAGACCAGAGTGACGTCCGATTTTGAGGTCTTTTTTAACACTGTGCGTTGACGCAGTTTCTACCATCATTATTATTTACACCTACTGTGACGCAACACGGGAATACCAAATTCTTAACAGGCAAGTAATTAAATAATACTCCACATAGGTACATAATTATAGAATATTAGAGATATTAGAGGTGTATTATCGTAATAGCCTAACGCATTTTTTACGCATAAAAAGATTACATCAGAAATAGACTTAATATTTTAGTTATAACACAAGTTCCTATTACTAGTATATAATTATACCGAAAAAATATAATTGCGACTATAACACATTGATCCTTTTCTCATTTCGCATATTATTTGTCAATTCTTAGAAATAAATCCATCATTTGTCTACTTAACTATTCTGCACATGTTTAAATTATACTATCTTTATCAGGGTGGCTTTAAAACACATTCCAATACTGCATTATCTCTCTCTCTCTCTCTCTCTCTTCTCTTCTCTTTCCTCATTATAAGCCCAATAAATATGAACGCAGTTTATTCTTGCCCTATGCCTATCTCCCGACTGGACACGAATACCGCCAGTGAACCTTTACATTGGTAACCTATCTATAATCCGAAATTCATTACTTTGAATCTTGCTTGCCCGAATCTGTTTCATAGAACTGCCAAATGCCAGATATTTACTTGACACCAGTTTTCAATTCCATAAGTTTGTTAGCCAACAGTTTCATTTGCCTGAACAGTTATTGGGTTAGGTTCGTTAGGTTTCTGTATTATTATATCCAGAAACCTTATTATTTACAAAGGTTCAGTTATCAGATATATCAATTATTAAGTTTTTTTGTATTACCTTCATTCGGTTATCAGACGAGTTGTCAAATGAGCTTCGGGATTTATAGTGTCTGTCTATTGAAAAAAAATCGTTTTCGGAGAAGTGATAATCGGTATTTCACAATTAGTATTATGGATAGGCAACCCTATACATTATTCCAGTGTTCTGGAATAACTAGACGAGTTGTCAAATGAGCTTTCGGGATTTTGATAGTGTCTATTGAAAACACTAATTTTAAACGCTCTATATCGCGTACTGACTGAGCGAGCAGCCTCATAAGGAGCCGAGCGAGACAAACAGTCACACAGACAGGACAGAGACAGTCAAGACTTGCTTTCTTCGAGCCAAACGATAATACTGAAAGGTGACTCAGTATGAATGCCTCACGGTTGCGTTTTGCCTCAATTTCTCGCGCTATGAATAATATGCGGAATGTGTGTCAATTTAATATAATTATATGTTAAATACTTTAAACTTTACTAAATTAAAAAGTAAAATAATCTTTCTCAGAATGAAAGGATGGGCCACGCCCAGCAGTGGCAAGTATAGTATTATTAGATTATATGATAATAAAGGACTGAGGTAATAACTGAGTAGAGAAGTTGGATTCCTCATGCCACGCGGCAGGCGTCCGATGCAGCCCGGCCTGTTCACCAAGCCTGTTCACTCAGTCAGTATAAGGTTAATCACATACGCCATTAAAATTCGCAGCGCAGAAAACTACCAAGAATCTACATTAGGTATGAGTGAACCTTCAGCTTAATCAATCTTAGTCATAATATCAATTAATATTAAAATTGTAACTGATTATTGATTTGCATATCAATACTAGTCTAGTATAAATAAGATTTGTGACAACATAAAAGACAACTAAGTATATTGTTATTTAAATGAATGTACTGGTGTTTTGAAATACATTTGACACAATTTCATAATGATATTATAAAAGCTAACTTTGTTGCCTTTACACGCTCAAACGGCTGAACCGATCGTTATGAAAATTAGTATAGAGATAGCTTTGAACCTGGAGACGGACATAAGCTACTTATCATCATCATAATCATCACCGTTTTTCATAACTACGCGAGTGAAACCGCGGAACGCAGCTAGTCTATAAATCGGGGATTATTGTTGATCTAAGATTTTTAGTTATTGTCCTATCATAATTTCAAAGAATCCCCCCCCCCAGTCGCAAATACTGTGATCTGCTCCATACAAACGGATTTATTTTTACTAGACTATACGGCCTTAACCGCTTGCTAGAGATATGATATTTACAGGGCGTGTTTTTTGTGAGAAAGGTTTTATAGTTTTATGAAGTAATATAGCATAATATAGCGGAGTATGAACGGAACTAGTACACATTTTTTTTTAATGTTTTGCGTAACCGGCAAGGACCTGGCAATAATTAATCAATTGCTCAGCTTGCATCAGCTGGCATTTAAGTCCGTCAAGCAGTAGTGATTTGCTGATTACTGCCAAAAAATACACCCAAACATCTAAAAATAGATCATGTTTAGTTTAAGCAGCTAATTCCAAAACTAGTTTTTTCCCCCTCTATATTTACCGCATCCATTTCAGCCCACACAACGTGTTAAGTCATTTTGATTCTATAAATAAAAAATATGGATAGAAAAACATAATCATAGAATAATAGTTACACAAATACATTGTGTTGTCATCATAATATTTTGAAGTTTTTACTGTTTATCGCAATATATATGTAGTAGGCAAACCATTTAGCCACAATATGCATGCATAGTAAATAATGTACTTATTACGACTTTTTCCGACTGCGCAAGATAGAGGGTAAGTAATATTTATGGGTATATTCACATAGCATTCATAGGGATGGCTTTCGGGAGGCAAATTAGAAAATAAAAAACAACCCTTTGCAATCTGCGCCGTGTGACATATCAAGAAATAGCTTATTGCGAGGGTCTTAGTTATATTTTATTCTAAATAAAAAAATTAAAAAATACCATAGTCTAGCAGTCATCCTAGATACGGCACGTATTGTCAGGAGGTATCTCGGTATGTATCCCCTACCACCGGTAGCTTGAGCCCTGCCTCGGCACCCAAGGCACAGAGCACAGAGGCACAAGATACAATGATACTTCCTAGGTTTAAGTTTTTTTTATAATGTTTATGTTCTTTTATACTTTTATTGTACTTAAATTTAAGAAATTAAATAAATAAATGGAATAATCAGACCACATCGGTGGACATTCATGTAAAATTGATTTTTGCAAATGCAAACATTATTTTTATATATGCTAAATGTTATTTTCTGAAAACTTGTGATGTCGCTTTCTAGTGTTCTGAGGGACGATTTTTTTAAACTAGTAAATTCAGTCATTTTATATCTACAAAAATGTTTGTATGCGTGAGTGAGACGTATGATGGTCGAACTATAGACTCTTAAAATAATTTAGAAAATCAAATTGTGCGTATGTACTTTGGAGTTTGATACCTGAGTTTGCTCGTTTTAGCACTCGTTAATGTGTAATTTAGATTTTGAGGTTTCATCTATAAAGTTTAATTTTCATTGTACGTTGAAAATTACAATGGTCATAGCGAATAACCGCCCATTATGATTCATGGAATCGCTATAGAAATCCTATGAGACATCGCATACTTCACGGTCAAGGCCGTATCGGAGATAATGCTACGAACACATTTTAAGACAATGTTCATTTACCCACTAAGCGGGGGCCTCATGCCCTCTCTTTTTTCCACGAGGAAGAAGAGAAGGATGCGATGAACGACCCGATCCTATCTGTAGCTGCGCGGCCAGGTTTCGCACCACATACTTATATATATATACTCGAGTCCCCTTCGCCGATCTACGAAGCCGACGAGATTTTACTGCGCTGCTCTTGGCCTCTCTTTCCATCTCCATACGAAAGAAAAGGTAAGAAAGACGAGAGGCCCTCAAGCCTCACAGCTCTTCTTTATCTTTATCTTCCGCGCGAAAAAACAAAACCGGACCGGCCTCGCACTTGCGAGGCAGATTCGCCCACCTCGGTGGGCGAATCCGTACCTCAAAAGAAAAAAAGGAACCCTTACAGGATCACTTTGTTGTCCATCTGTCCAGACCTGTATCTCGTGAACTCGTGAAAATATCGAGTTTAAATTGACAGACCTGTGGAGTCCTTGACATCACCGACGAAGACGATGTGTGTGCCTTTGGTATACGGCGTCTATACAAATAACGGAGTAGGTATGTCCTGTTGTCCTTCCATTCCGAATTGCCTTACAACAACTATGAATATAAATAATGAATACATATAAATTGCTATAGGCATACGCGTTGCGGCAGAGAGAAGGCTACAGATTTCGCCTTACAACTCCAGCGCATCGCTCCCGTCGCCGTATATTGACTTCTGCTAATTCAAGGTCAACGCTTTTTATTCGCATCGTGATCTGTAAGTAATTTGATACGCAAGTAGGAGGAGATGTGTTGTATAAGCGCGTTCGAATAATTTTCTTCAAACCAGCATGCTAATTGCTAACAATTATAAATACGTGCAAGCAAGTCTTAAACATATTTTTACGTGCTCGTGTTTACGTGCGTAATCTTCATTCGTGTATGCATACATACACCTATATCATGTCGTTTTCTAAAAGAATGAATATTTTTAAAAAGTGAAAATGGTGACGAGCAAGAAATGCAGTTGAATAAATGTTACAAATCACGATTATGTCTGCACGCAGATATATTCGAGTATAGTTTTTTTTTAAACAAAGTGAGCCATTTTCTATAACACAGCATATTATGAAATAGACTAGTAAAATAAGCTGCTATTTTTACCCGACTGGGCAAAGAGGAGGGTTATGTTTTTCAGTGATGTGCGAGTTGTCGTTTTCGCCCCCCGCGTGTCATAGACTAATTTTTATGTTTTCTTTTATATTATTAGAACTCTCCCAAAAATAAAAAGAATACTCTTACAGAATGTAGACTTATATTTTTTATAAATGTAATTATTTAAAAATTTACATACACCTTTAACATATATAAAAATAGAAACAAGAACTATATTGTCGTAGGCCTTAAAGTGCCTTAACTGAAAGCAGTAGGATCGCACAGAAGTTACTATGTAGTAGAATGGACGAAGAAATTACGATTATAAATAAATGTATGACGAATGACTTACTTTACCGTGGGGTAATTTACTTCTTTGCCGTAGGGTACTGGCTTAGAATACTACCCCCCCCCCCCCCCCTTCTCTTCCCGTGGGTTGCCCGACTTTCTGGAGAAAGAGGGACTCTTTATGATGAACTATTTCTTCCTGAAGCCACCTCATAGGAAATGGACCTGGTTGAGTCTCGACGGTTCTACGAAAAATGAGATAGACTTCATCCTGACCACCAAGAAACAAATATTCAATGATGTCTCGGTGAACAATATGGTTAAAACCAGAAGTGATTATCGAATGGTACGAGGAACTTTGAATATTAATAATAAACTTGAGAGGTCCCGTTTGATGAAGTCTATGCTCCGAACTACTCGTGCCCATATCCAAGACACCGCGAGCTCAGACTTTCAGCTCGAATTATCATATCGCTTCGAGTGCCTGGAGAGCTGTGCATCGGTGGATGAGATCAACAACAGGTTCGTGGAAACTGTCCGCACGGTGGGTGCAGAATTTTATAAACCTCACCGTAAAAATAGACCGCAAAAGCTCTCGAGCCATACCCTCGACCTCATGGCTGAACGACGCTCAATGCAACTGCAATCTTCCAGTGACGCCGACGCATATAGGCAGCTCAATAGACGCATACCAAAGTCTATGCGACGCGATATCAGTAACTTTAATACTGATCGTATTAAGTAGATGATATAGCGGAATAAAGGCTCCGAAATGTTCGCAAAAGACATGTCTATTGGCAAAGCCAGTTAACGAAACTGAAGAGAGAAGATGGCAGCGTCGACTAAAGCAGAAGTCTTGATGGGAGATCGAGAGGTTTTATGGACAGTTATACACATCGGTCGCAAAACCTGTTGGTAGTTTGGATAAAAATCTAGCGAAAAATCGAGCCAAACTGACTCGACGTTATACCGGACATCAACTTGTACAAGATTAGTCTGCCTTCGAAACAACTCAAGAACAACAAGCCACTCGGCGACGACGGAATAGGAATGGACCGATGTATGTAAAGTTTTTTTTCGGTATTTTATTTATATTTGTAATTGGTAGATTGGGTCATTTAAACGAATTAATTTCAATATTTTTTAATTGTGTTCAGTAGTTATTTATTAATATCTATTTAAAGAAAATGTCGTCATGACGTCACCAATCCGTCTGAATATAATAAAATAATACCTACTAAAAAATCGTACTAACATTGACAGTGACATTTTTTGTTGGTATTGTGCTTTGCGAAATTATGAAATATTTTTAGTGTATCTTTTTTATTTTTTTGGTACCTACAGATGAAAAATGCGGTTCTGTGACGTCATTTAGAGGTCGACCAAAAGATGGAATATTTTTTATATTTCCGTAAAAATACGCACCATATCATCATTTTAAGAGCACAAAGTAAATTAATATGGTTTAGAGACATACAATCTCGAAATGGAATCATCATATATTACATATTTGGTCGAGGTTTCACGTCTTCTAAATATATCATGTAAATTTTGTGGCAATAAATAATTTTGATTAAATTTTCCATCTCGCTTCTGAGCTATGTTTATAAGCTGTTGTCGAGGGTCATAACGAATCAGCTCGAACGTAGGTTTGATGACTTCCAGCCTCCCGAACAAGCCGGTTTCCGAAAAGGCTATAGTACCATAGACCACGTCCACACGCTGCGGCAAGTGATACAGAAGACTGAAGAGTATAACTTGCCCCTTTGCTTAGCGTTTGTGGACTATGAGAAAGCCTTTGATTCGATCGAGACCTGGGCGGCGCTTAAGGCTCTCCAACGATGCCGTATTGCTAGAACCGGCAAGCGCAGTGTAGTAAGACCAGCCATGAGATGGACAGATGAGATGACCTTATACAAGTGGCGTAAGACACTGGATGCAAGCCGTTTCAATTCGGTCTTTTTGGAAATCCATGGGGGAGGCCTATGCCCAGCAATGGACTTCTTATGGCTGAAATAATGATGATGATGAATAACTTACGTCTCTGGGTCTTCGTGATTCCGTATAGTCTCAAGCAAACGGAACACTTCTTGTAGAGGTGCTCGAAATGCATCCCACATTTTCAAATTGCTGTTCCACGGGGAGACGCCTGGAAAGAATTGTGTTTCTTTACAAGTAATCGTTTAAAGCAATCCATTTAACTGAAAAGGGAGAAATAATTGTTACGTAATACCGAAAAATTTCATCATAACTTGGCGTCTACCTAAATAGGTACGTACACCAACTATTTATTTGATGTCGGTATCTGTCTAGAACTAAGTAAATAACCGTTTAGGGCCTAGCACTGACCTCAAAAGATAGTTGGTGTACGTACCTACTTAGGTAGATACCCAGTTTTGATTTAATTATTCATAGTATTAGTTTTTAAGTATTACTTAACAATTATTAATTCCTTTTCAGTTAAATGGCTTGTTATGAAATCGATTAAATTTTTTAAATTGCTTTTATTTATAATTTTTTATATGTATTGACTGATTTTGCTTGAAACTAAAAATTATATTTACAAACTTCACTGGATTAGTTCGTTTAATTTTCAAAAATACTTAACTACTATTGCAACACCTAAATTTTGGGTTATTAAGTGTGCCAGACCCTTCGAAATAGTATGAGTAATAAATCTACCAGATTTCGTTCAAACCCACTCGGTAGACATAATTGCGTTGCGTTGAAACGTTTGTATCCTAAAATTTTACCTAAAATCCATATTTTGAAAAGTACCGAAACCGATTTTAAATAAAACTTACAATGTTCCATAATCCGGGCGAAACCTTATAAAATGAATAATTATAGTTTATAAAGCTGAAGCAACCGACTTCTTATGGATGCCATTGTCAGAACTGGACCAAATTGAAATGGGACCACACAGGAAGCACCAGCTTTCAAATAAAAAAATAATCATCGAAATCGGTTCACCCAGTCGAAAAAAATACAGTCCAATTGAGAACTTCCTCCTTATTAACCGACTTCAAAAAAGGAGGAGATTCTCAATTCGACTGTATTTTTTTTTGTTTGTTACCTCAGATCTTTCGACTGGGTGAACCGATTTTGATAATTCTTTTTTTATTAGGGTTCCGGACCTCGAAAAGAAAAAAACGGAACCCTTATAGGATATCACTTTGTTGTCCGTCTGTCCGTCCGTCCAGGTGTCAAGACCTTTATCTCGTTATCTCGGGAGGTATCGTGTTGAAATTAAAACCATATATGTAGATCCATAGTTTCTTGCTGCAGAAAGAAAAATGAAATTTCTGTTTTTGTAAAAAAAAAAATACAGCCGAATTACATGTCGTAAAAAATGCACATTTCGACACTCACAAGGGAATCAAAACCTATGATAAAATTTGTGATAATATTAAAAATGTAAAGTTTTGGAATTTTTCCTTTATTTTTCCTTTTTTCCTTTTTCCTTTATGACAATGCTTCTTGCCAAATTTTACAGTTTACCTTTCAAGTCAGAGATCCTTGATATTACCCGACTGCGTAAGAAAGAGGATAATGATTTTCTAATGTACATACATACATACACTTATGAAATTTGGCACACGTGTTTAGAAGCCCACATAGACTAATACACACACAACACAACACACATACACATAGTAATCCAAATACACAAACAACACACAAAAAACACCAAAAAATACTATGTGTCTAATACACATACACATAGTATTAGTATTTTGTGTATGATTTATATTTTTTGAATGATATTTATTTTGTGTTGTATGTTTTTTGTCACAATAAATTTCTGTCTATGTCTATGTCTAATATATATGTTTTTTTTTGCAATTCTAACAATATTACTTATATACATATCAAATTGATAATCTCCTTTTTTTGAAGTCGATTAATAAAACAAACCAAATAAGCTGTCCAGCAGCGTGTAAACTTAGTCGAGTTTAGTTTTTAAACCTAAATCTTATTTATTGTACAACAAACATCCACCCATCCTTCACTTTCACATTAGCAATATCGGTTGACAAATTTTCCACGTGTTCTAGGTTTCGGAGACATGTGTAGAGAGAGAGAGGGCACAGCTAACTTGCAATGAGTCATATCAGAGGTGCGGTGGCGTGAGCGAGTTTATCTTTTACCCAATTATTACACAAGCAACAGGGTTATCTGCCAGCCTTTCCGTTTGTGTCTAAAACACAACGTCGCGTCTAATTTAACTGGCTCTGCGGCCAGTAGACATCGAGACCACGTACAGATACGCTTCCTGATTGGGTCTTTCTTATAATCTGAGTCTATGAATCGGTTTCTACTAGGTAGCCGCGGTCCATCGTGGACCGCAACGTCGCTTAACATCAGCAGGATTAGACAAGTGGCAAACGTTTCCATTCCTACAAGCGCTTACGCATCGGAATGCTAAGAAACTGTGACATTTCGTTAGCTGATGATGTCAATCAGCATTTCACTTTCCATTTCCTTTCTATTCTACTGGCGTTCATGAATAAGCCACTAACCTAACCCCCAGGTGAGTTGAGGTTCAAACGGAATCATATAATATACGGGGTGAAATTCAATTCAAGAGGATCCTTTAACTGGCCTTGTGGCTCAGTTGGTAGTGTGTTTACGTCTACCTGCTGAACTGAAAGGTCGTGGGTTCAATCCCCACCCAGGGCAAACATTTGTGTGATGAGCATGAATGTTTGTTCTGTGTCTGGGTGTTTCTATGTATCATATGTATATATTTACAAAAAAAAAGTATACTTATATATGTATTCTATCAGCCATCTAGTTCATATTTTCCTTTACGACTGAAGTTGCATATGATTAAACATAAAATGTTAATCTTTTATTGGCCTTAAGTCTTAAAGATGTTATATCATGATTTTGTGAATAAATAAAACATTATCTTTGTATCTGTATGATAGCCTACAGCGTCAACGCTTGACCGATTTTGATGTGCAAGGTGTCATTAGATTCGTCTTCCCTTCCAGTATCATATTATTGCGATAAATAATAATACATCTCTTGCAAAAATAAAAAAAGCGATTTTTCGTAACCTCCAACGAACTATTTCGTAATAAATAGAGATTTTACTAGAATTATTCCAAATAATAAATAAATAAATAAATATTTGTGGACATTTCACACAACACCATCTAGCCCAAACTAAGCAAAGCTTGTACTATGGAACTAGATGGCTGATAGAATACATATATACTTTTTTTTTGTAAATATATACATATGATACATAGAAACACCCAGACACAGAACAAACATCCATGCTCATCACACAAATGTTTGCCCTGGGTGGGGATTGAACCCACGACCTTCCAGTACAGCAGGTAGACATAAACACACTACCAACTGAGCCACAAGGCCAGTCGGCCACAATAATGCTCATTTATTGTCTTTTACAGCGATTTTACGCATACTTTCTCACAAAAAAACGGACACTCTATTGTGTATCAAGCGTAACGAAATCGTATAAATTAGTAAATAGTTTGTTTTTCTTTTAATATACATACTTGTTAATTATTGCATCAGTTGTTATTATTATTTTTAAAAAATAACCTATCTCCTATGTCGGAGAATTCGGCTCAAAAATAGACGTGAGTGTACCGTTTGTTCAAAATAAAAATGTGTAACAACCACGTTAGTTTTCATAACAAAAGGGGAGATGATTCTCAAATCGACTGTACGATTCTTAAATGTATTTTTACGCGAAATGAATGAATTGATTTTGATGTTTAGTACTTTGATTATTGAAACAAAACAACTGGAAAAATACGTCAATTCAATTCAATTCTTGTCTATGGCGTTCTTAAGTTCTCGCCAATCTCACGTTATATAATAATATAATAAGTTGCCACAACAATTACAAGAAATTGAAAATGAACAGGAGTTTGCCCAAACCCTCAAAACTATATTAATTAATAAGTGTTACATACCTTAGACGAGTTTCTTAATGATAAAAAATTTATCGAATAAACTGTTCCGCTCCGTACCAGTTGCTACACCCTACCAGGGTCATTGTATTAATAAAAACAAACATGTACTGTAACATCTCCATGTAACCTATAATGAATGCAATAAACTATTGACGTTGTTTGATTTTGTAGTTTTTTGTGACACATCAGTTAAGCATATAAGTTGCTCTGCTTAGTATGTGACTCTCCGACGAAGTGGCCTTGCGAGTGAACGTCTGCCAGACTACGCTGATACGTCGTCCAAGTTAACGGAATTGCGTATTTTGAATTCCGTTGTTTCAGTTTTATTTTATCTATAATTATTGGGATGAAATTGTAGCTCTACATTATTTTCGAACAAACAATCAGACTATAGTATAGGTACAGAAGCAAATGTCGCAATTTATGGACCGTAGGTATAACATCTCGTTTCAACTAGCGTCATATTAACGGCCTAGATCTCGATTACTTCTATAAATAAACCCGCGTCTAGAGCTGTCACTTTGTATTTATTTTATATAATTTTACGACTTAGCGAGCTGCAACCGCGTAAACCCAAGCAAACCACTGTAACTTTCTTGTTTGTCAAGTGGATTCCTTCGCAAAGTACGTATTCGCTCCTTATCAAATACTGTTATCTAAGCTGTGGTATCGATCTGAGACAAGCATGGTCAAGGCCACAGACGATATGACGAGACAGACGGGCCTTTGAATGAATAGTCTAGGTACCACGTTTCACATACAAACTGTATTGTACACTGTAGCGCAGATGACGCGACACCGGGACGGTAGTTTATATGTACAGCACAATAATGTATTGTGTATGTTTGCAGGACTTAAGGGCAGCCAACCCGTTGTACTTTCCATATAAGGGCTCGTAGGTATTTATGACGTAATAATAAAATTGTATTCAATTTTTTTTCTTATAACAGATATCTTGTGCAGTAGATCTAGGTAAAAATTTAAAACTATGAGGCACAAATCCAGAACAAGTTTCTAAAAGACCGCTTTTTTACACAAACTTACGCCGCTTATAACATGCTCAAAAATTATGAATTAATAGTATATTTCAATATGAACTCAGCAAACATATTCGGAATTCCAAAAAAATGATTATTTTGTTAGTTTTTTTTAAACATAACATTGGATGATACAACAAGATTTTTAACCGCTCGTGCATCGTACTTCGACGCGCCGGGCTTCTTATTAATCCCAGAATAAATAAATAAAAAAATGTGGTAAAACAGGAGTTTGATTAAAGCCGCACAAAACAAGTTCACTTGGTCCGATCGGTCTGAATTAGTCTCGAGCATCGCCGCAATATAACATGTGTCATTTTGGAGAGTGTGCGTATTTGCTTCACGAAATAGATACCTAAAAAGTTAATTTACAGACCCTATTCTAAAGATTTTAATCCGTTCATTCGTTACCAAAATGCAGGAGTAACGAAAATCCGAATTCATAAACTGTCGCATTTAAAACATTAGTGAGATTAGGATAACAATATACTTATGTTTACCTATCTACTTATGTATCTTTGTCTATTTATACAGATGTATAAAATGAAGTAACAAACAGCACATTAATCTGCTACAATCGACGCGACACAATGCTGCTTGAGAACTATGTATTACATACACCAGAGAAAATCCATAGTTGAAAATTGGTGACCTTACTATACGAGAGTTCTGAACTACGTCTTATTTGCATTTTTAGGGTTCCGTACATCAAAAGAAAAAAAAAACGTAACCTTTATAGGATCACTTTATTTGTCCGTCTGTCCGTCCGTCCGGGTGTCAAGACATGTATCTCGGGAACGCGTGAAGGTATCGTGTTGAAATTAAAACCTAGATAAACCTGAAATTAAAACATAGATCCATAGTCTCTTGTTGCAGAAGGAAAAATCAAATTTCTCAGTTTTCGTAAAAAAAGTTACAGCCGAATATTTCGTAAAAAACGCACATTTCGACACTCACAAGGGAATCAAAACCTATGGGGTACTTCCCGTTGACCTAGAACTATGAAATTTGTCAAGAAGCATTGTGTTAGAGTACACATATAAGAAAAAATCCGAAAACTAGACATTTTTAATTTAATCACAAAAAAATAGTGTCTTTATGCAAGGAACGAGGGTCCAAATTTTAAAGTTCTTTAACCATATCATGTGGGGTATCATATGAAAGAGCTTCATTAGCATAAGCTAAAACAGGTATTTAAATATTTTTACGAAGTATATTTTTCGGTTTATGAAGGAAAATATAAAAAAATATATATCATTTCCCCCTTTTATCTACTAGTTTGTACGGAACCCTCGGTGGGCGAGTCTGACTCACACTTGTCCGGTTTTATTTTAGATTAAGGCATCTTCAACTGACCACCAATTCGCCAAATGGTAAACGACGGTGTGTGAAGGATAAATCAACAATCCATAGGATTCGGATTCGATTCGGAAACTAGATTTCCTTCTCTGTCATTTACATCAAAACTCAGATAGATGTAGTTTACGAATTAGGGATACTGATTACTATTTGCGAACAAGCCTTAACGTGTGCAGTAAATTATTTTGCCTGCAACAGACTGTCACACCTAGAATAGTTAAACGTAATTCAATTAATTTTTAATGACTAATAATTACTTTATGTATTGTTATTTTAATATTACGTAGCTTTAAGTTATTTAGATTTTGAAATATAGTTACGATGAATTTACATTTATTACATTTTGAATTGTGATTGCTATTCCAACTATGGTCATCGTTTTCCGGGCCCTAGCAGTAGGCGACACTTCGACCTGCCGGGATTTTCTAGCTGTGTACACATTTTGACCTTGTCACATCCCTAACCATTATGAGCTTGATAAGATTCGTTACACAACTCAGTGGCTTGGTTGTAGACTTCTGTTAACCCTGTCTAAGAAAGCAAATGTCTTATCTGCAAGGATGTCGCAGTTAGAGTAGGACGCACGATAAAAGTGGATCAATGTTGTTTACTCGAGTTTCTAGCCATCCTATTTTATAACAAGCACAGGAGATAGAATCAATATAATAGAATAGAATGTTCCATTAGAGAACTAAAGCGGCATTGAGGGCTTTGCTGCCTTCATTTCGTTATTTTGTTTTAGAACAAGGGCGCTGCTATCCTTATTTGATTATTTTGTAAAATTAAAATGTTAGTTCCCACTTTATCTAAACAGATTCTATCATGCAGGCCAGGCACACACTGACTGAAATGAATCTGATAAAAAAACACTAAGATATGATAGATGTCAAGAAAATAGATTGCATTGTGTTTTGGTGTAAAAAATAGATCTTATGCAAATAGACAATTGACAATGTATTTATTGTAACAAAAACTTCTAAATATTTACATAATTATATGCACCTCGATAAAGGTGGTAAGTTCGCTTTAATATAAGTGTATAGTAGACCACAACGTCGCTTAACATCAGGCGAGAGTTGGCGGTCAAGCGCAAACCTATTACTACATAAAAATAGTTAAATAACTCTTGTAAACTTAAGAGCTTCAAGGGTTAACACGGTATTCCAATATTGTCAGATTTCAGGATGGTAAAGGAGTATTGAACTTTGAAATAACAATAATTATATAATTTTAAAAATAATTGATACTCTTTTTCTTTCTTTTTCACATTTATAATATATCATGTTTCATTGACATCATCATGTCTAAATATGCATCAGATTTTTTAGTTTCAATTAAAAATATATCATACTTATCTTTTTGCATAAAACTATATGTAT
Organism: Lycia hirtaria; assembly: GCA_947563715.1. NCBI lineage: Eukaryota > Metazoa > Arthropoda > Insecta > Lepidoptera > Geometridae > Lycia > Lycia hirtaria. The sequence goes on from OX387386.1 coordinate 3,603,316, forward strand.
TTTTGTTTCAGTGTAGGCCACTTGACCTTAACTTCTACATTAATATATGAGGTACATACCTATCTTCATGATGATCTGTTGGACGTACAATAAGGGTCTATCTTTCGCCCAGACATACGGAAGTCTTTGTGTCTCATTGAACAGCAAATCCAACTGTGATGGACCCTCTGCAATTATCAGACAAAGTTTCATATATCTGTTTTAATATAATGAACAAATGTAACAGAATTTCTACTCTTATTGCCAGTTTTATTTTCTTTCTTTAGCTTTTTTATGTAAAAAAGCATCAAACTTGCAATATGTGATAAACAAATCAACTATAAAGTGAGGTTTTAGTTCTTGTGTCCGGATGTTTGTTGCTCACATACTCATATTTTTTAACCAATCGTAAAAATAGCAGTCTCCTATGCTATCTGAATAATCTTGTACTAAAGCAAACAACATTACATCAAGCAACAATAGATGTTGTAAATGCAGATTGCATGCGACCTTTTGTCGTTTATGTGTTTCGGAGTTGTGTTTTTAGCATTCAGTCCTTTATAGCCATATAATAATTAATTGTGAATTAATACTGATAATAAAACTGAATATAAATGGATTTTTACATAGAATGATGCCACATCCTTTATATTTTTTATGAAAGCATTGTCATTGTAAATAAATGAGGTTCACTCACCTTGCTGGCATTTATATCCAATGCATTCAGGTTTCATAACCTGCACATTTGTATTTAGAGGGAAATTGATGACTGTAGGTATGTTGCCAGGCAGCGGGACATTCAACAGTGGATAGCTGTAACAACATTTTTAACAGGATGACCGGAGAAAAAAAATAGGATCAGAGAAACCTTTATGGTCAAGCTATTATTCTCAGTTGACATTGCGGTTGGTAATATTTCCCTTCATGGATTAAAGCAAGCTGAACAAGATTGTTTATTTATGTTTTTTAAATGCATAGGTGTATTCCATGTTAAAATTAGTGATAATTCCCTTTTATCAATCAACTTTGTCACAGGTATTAACATATTTTGACACATAAAAGGGCTCATCAGTCTTTTTATCAGCTCACCTTGAATAGCCTCCTATTGAAGGCGGGACGTGCAATTGGAACGAGAGCAAGGTGAGAGCCGAATGGGAGCAAAGGGATTGGGATAATGGGTGTAGGCAAGCATCCTCTTCAACTACATCATTTACAAGCATCCTCTACAACTACTTAGTCTAAAGCATCACCATAAAGTAGCTGGTGTGTGTATATTCTATAGGATTAATTTCAGTGTGTGAGCAAGGACTTCATGACCTAATTTTACCCTCACCATTTCATTACAGGACTAGCCAACCAACTTACTGTCAGCGCATTACTACCCATTTCTCATGGAAATGTCAAAATTTCAAGGCTAGAATGAATAGATCTTCTAGATCAACAAACTCCATCCTTGGCTACACCATCGCTTAACATCAGGTGAGTTGGTGATGAATTGTAGATCTAATATGAAAAAAAATCATTGCTTATGATCAAGTGAAGTATATATATATTATATACATAGACCACATTCTAATACAAAAAAATTACAAGTACAATGTATTCTCTAAAAAAAAAAGACATAAGACAATTGTCAACATAGAGTGTAACTGTGTATAAATAAAAATAGCCTTTTGCTTCTGTTCAATTAACTATTAAAATATAGGAAAAACCTTTCCTATATTATAATAGTAAATTGATGCTAAAGCATGTTTTTTCAATGTGTCAATTTATTTTTCTGGAGTCTCACATCAATTGATTTTTTATTTCAAGCATGCATCATTGTTGACTAATATAATTTCCCCATATTAACATTAAAAATATATTATATGCAGGTCCATTTTAAACAAAAGATGTAAGCAATTGTAAGAACAAAATATAACCTAGGAAAAGTTCACAAACTTGGAACTAGTGCAAGTGTTTGTAAATACAGTTGCCCCTACTACTTACTGCCCCTTGCGCAATTTCTTTTAGAGGCTATTCAAGATTCTACACATGTAAACAAACTTTGACAAACTTCGTTTCCAATGACGTCGCTGTAAAATTTCTTGGATATAGATATAGTGTTATAGAATATAGAAATTGAGAATATAAAAATTATAGATTATAGATATATAAATTTTGCTAGTGTCTAGAACTAAAATTTCAAGCTCTTGTGTTTAGGCTTGTCTTGTGTTTAGCATTAGGTAAAACCCAGCGATCTTATCACGATACACATGTTTGGTTTTCTTACCAGCATAATAGGATCAATGATACAGCAAGAGACACAACTGTTGTAGTGTGGGACGAACAGAAAAGCCCGTAGGTATAGTATATTTGGGCCACTTTTTCGGGCAAACTAGCCCCTGCCATTTTATTGTAGGTTTAGATCGACATTTATTGTCCGGTAAACTGCGTGTAAGAACATAAAGCACAATCACATCACCGAATACTTTAGTTTAGATTCATTACATTTACACACACAGTAGTTTTAGAGAAGTTCACACTTTCACAGATACAAAAGAAATATTTAGCTATCCAAACCAAAACCATGCCGACACCGAACATACTGTACCAAGAACTTATTTATCATTACTAGCCGTACAGGGTTGCCATAAAAAAATAATTGACCGCCGTATTTTGGCTCAAAATTCCAAAAATTGCCGTGTTTCATATAAAATGCATTTTTTAAACGTAGAGACTTAAAAGGAGAGCTGGTGCGTGATCTCCCATACCTACAAATAGGATAAAACTGTTTATTACCCCTAAACACATTTAAAAAAAAAACGCTCTATGCGATAAGGTCGCCGTTATACTTTCGATTAAGTTTATTATCTATATCTGGGGGCACGGCCGTGCCCCCGCCATGTGAGCGAGCGGGTACGTACGGCCGGGACTACCTTTACACGAAGAGATTCGTCGGACTCGAAGCGATTTTTCGGATTTAGACCTTCATAGCTTCGGCCCCGATAACAGTAGAGAGTTCAAATTTTCAGGATCAAGTGTGGTCAGTGAATTGATACAATATAAAAAAAATCATGAATCTAGCTTTTATAATTTCTATTTTATTGATACCTAAAATACGCCGAATTGCCGTTGATTAACCAAAAAAATAAACGACTTGCTAAAGTCCTAGAAAGCTGAAATTTGGTATGTAGGCTAAAATTTGCACAAAAATAATGCTAAAACTAAAACATTTGTAACTTTCACCCTCCAACCCCTATTTGAGGGATATCCCGTTATTTTCATCAATAATTTATCAATAATTTATGGTACTTCCTGAAGTCTTAGAAAGCTGAAATTTGGTTTGTAAGCTAATATTTACACATGAATAACGAAAAAATTAAAACATTTTTACTTTTCACCCTCCAACCTCTATTTGTGGGTGCACCCTCTGAGTGTAATCAAAAAGATAGGGCACTTCCTGAAGTCTCAGAAAACTGAAATTTGGTATGCAAACTACGATTGGTACACAAACAACAGAAAAATTAAGACATTTGTAACTTTCACCCTCCAACCCCTATTTGAGGGATATCCCGTTATTTTCATCAATAATTTATCAATAATTTATGGTACTTCCTGAAGTCTTAGAAAGCTGAAATTTGGTTTGTAAGCTAATATTTACACATGAATAACGAAAAAATTAAAACATTTTTACTTTTCACCCTCCAACCCCTATTTGTGGGTGCACCCTCTGAGTGTAATCAAAAAGATAGGGCACTTCCTGAAGTCTCAGAAAGCTGAAATTTGGTATGCAAACTACGATTGGTACACAAACAACAGAAAAATTAAGATATTTGTAACTTTCACCCTCCTACCCTTTTAAAGGGTGAATTTGACTATATTTTTTTAACATAACATAACTTTGTTATGGATAATTCTAGAGAGTTCAAATTTTCAGGATAAAAAAGTAGTCAGTACATGTATAAAACATACGAAGTTTAATTCATGTAGCTTTTATACTATAGATTTTATTCACATGTAAAATACGTCAACTTTTGGCACTCACACACTAATGATAGTTAGTTTCTAACGGCGATGCTAGATGGCGTGCGCAATCGACTTTAGCATACGCTATCGTTTTGCGCGCTTTGCTTATACATACATCCTTTTACTTATGGATGGATAGTGCGTTTTCGTTCGTTTTATGATTAGTAAATATGGGTTTGTATTATACATATTCAACTTTCGTTGAAAATTTGGTTTGTTTTAGGTAATACTTAGGGACTTATTTACACAAAAAAATATAATACTCTAAACCAAGAGCTTATTTAGAAGCTTGGATTCGGGACGGAGATCTTGTTAGAGAAGGGGTACTTATTAGGTTAAGAATTTAAGTTATTGAATACAAGTCCGGATAAAATTATAATCTAAAGTTGGTTTAAAGCACGTACTCCTGTAAAAAGGAAATAAAACGAACAATATGAGTAACGAAATAATTTCTTTGGGAGACGGGTTAGGACGCTATCGTACAGTTCATAGTATGTCGAAATGGTTCATGCCTTTTCCATTCATTGACTCAATCTATAGATGACCGTATTTGGTGTGGTGTTGCAAATTAAGGTGTGCTATTGTTTGTTATGTTGTATAAAATTGGGACGAACTGCAACTTTATACTTGTGCTGAAGACTGAGAAGTGTATCTGGATACCGACTCTTATTCACGCGCTATAGTATGGCGCCATATCAGAATTATTGAAGGTTACAGCAACTATCACCTATTTTAAGTAATAAACCAACAAGAAAAGAGGCTATGACAGAGAGTGTGCTGCAAAAAAATAATAACAGATGCACAGGGAAATACATTCCGTTAAAATAAAACGTTGCAGAAATTACAGGGTCTCTTACAAAAAGATATGAAATCCCACCAAAAACATTTCATGTAAAATTGGTTGCCATGTCTCGCATTGTCCTGCCACTTTCACTGACAAAAATAAATCAGAAGAGATCTGACTGAATTTGAAAAGCCAAGCTGCTAACTCTACAAAGTCTAACGCTACAATACTTATCTCTGTAAGCCTTAAATCTTGGTCAAAAAACATGGCTTGGACGTTTCATGGAACTACGAGTATTACATTACTATTACAATCATACATCATTCAAGAGCAGAGATTTTAGTTTCTTTTTCTTCTTCTTCCTTAGAAGTCCATGTACGACATGTTATGCGACATAATATGTTTGTAATGTAGTTGACAGCCGGAAAACGTCCAACCACACACGCCTCAAGCAAGCAAAACGCGACGCTCACGCAGCGCGTTCGCGGCGTGCACGCGGCGCGCACGTCTAATGTGGAGTCAGCCTAACTTTAACAATGCCTATCATATTTTGTCAACTCTTGGCTGACACGTAATGTCACTTGCGGAAAGAAGACAGAACTTAAGACGTTGGCTTGTTTTTAAATGGCAAACTAGGCCTGCGTTTGACCACAATCTCACCTGATGGGAAGTGATGATGAGGTCTAAGATGTAGCACGCCTGCCTAGGAGATACCTATTCACATTTTTCCTAAACTTTTTCTAGTTTATCTACTAAGTTTGCTACTCCTGCAAAATAAAAGAAAGCATATTCAAAATGACTTCTTACTAGTGACTTGTATAATGTTATTAAGATCTTGGGATTAGCACCCCAATATGTAGGTTCCTGAAAAGGATTTTAATATTGGCTTTTATATCACAGTTTGTTAAAGCAATCTACATATTTGTTGATTTTAAAATTATTTTGGAATAGAACACCCAAAAATAGGGTGTATTTTGTAGGGAACACAGACTCTGGAAGAGCATTCCACACTTCTGCCTTCTCACCAAGAAATTGGATGGGAAACGCTTAGTGCGACTGAACTGTTATAGTTATGTAACGTTTTCGGTAAGGCTCAAGTAGGCCATCAATAGCCAAGTGTTAAATATTTCATTTCCTTCAAGTTTTTGACGTGACAACGTCTAATAAATTGATGAACACCGGCTGCACGAAAAAGTACGACTCATTGTCCCGTTTCGTGTTACGCTCATTGTCCCGTTACATCATCATTTCATCAATGTTTTGTTAGGACGTTGTCACGTTAAACTATCGTCCGTCAACCGACTTTACAGACAACCATTTTTTTTTGTCTTGTCATTTTGTTTTTTATATATCATTATTAAATGTCACATTTAGAGTTGTTTGTCAATTGTCATTATTCATAGGTTATATTTTTTTAAACACTAAACAGTTGTAGAAACATGTTTTTATTCTTTTAGATCCCCGATAGTTGATAGGACAAAAGCATAAATAGGTTTAAATCAAAGTTCAATTAATTATTACTACTTAGTAATTTCGGAAGAGAGCGCGGGATACTCTCAGAAGTTTTGTAAATCTTCAGAAGGCGGTCTATGAAAAGGATTCTAGATATGGCCAAGTTACTACACTCAACGAAGAGATGATCCAAAGTTTGACTACTTGAACTGCAATAGTTGCAGGTGGGCGAAGACACTATTTTAAGTCTATATAGATGAGCATTAAAACGACAATGTCCTAGCCTAAGACGAGAAATTATTATTTAGAATTTCCTACCATTTAAAAGGACCCTTTAATAAACCATGGCCTTGATATTTTTTGGTTGACCTGAATATACCACTTCCTTTTATTAGTTTGAGTAATTTGTTTCCATGTGTTGGAAAATTCTTCATGTAGCATCTTTTTAACAGAATATAAGATATCTGAGCCAGGAATTCGCACTGCTGTAATGGGTATACAATGAGAACTATTTGCTATTGATTTAGCAAGATAATTAACCTGTTCATTACCAGTCACACCTATATGAGCTGGTGTCCACATTAGTAAAATATCTTTATTATTTGATACTGATAATTAAATATTTTGTTTGATCCAATCTCGTGAATGATGTGAAATTAGTGGAAGAATCAAATTTTGGGTTGTGTAAGGCCTGTAGGACACTCGTACTGTCTGAAACTATCACCCATTTGTCTGCATCTTTCTGTGTTTCGATGTATTCTAAAGCTTTGAGAATACTATAACTTTCAACAGTGAAGATACTATACATAAAATACATATACATTTTAGGAAGTCTATATCCATACCTCTTCTATGTTGTATGTCATAGAAAGCCGAAGATACATAGTTAGAATTCTTTGCTAGTTTATCTACTAAGTTAAGTTAAAAATAGTTTTCGTTCATTCAAAAAATTATAAATCCATTTTATAAATTTTTCAGGGAGTTGCAGATCAAACGAAATGTTTGCGAGTATGTCCAAATTAACATTGTTGAAACCACCAACCACATCAAAAAAGACACACACTGTAAGACTGTTTCGAGACAGAATTATTGACATCTAAAGAAAAATAACTTTATCTTTCCCTCGCAGAATAACCTCACCGAAAACCAAACTGATTTTATCAGGTAAAATATTGTTGCTTTTAATGAAATGTTCAAGACTTTTTTTAATGAGTTGTTCAAATATTTTTCAACATGTTATAGAATGATAAGAATCTGATAGATGAGGATTTTTTTCTGGTTTTAAGACTGGAATTAAATTATTAGACCATAGCCAATTTAAGAAATAAGATGAGATATTAATAAATATGTAAATATATAAATAAATAAAATAAGAATGAGAGAAGGTTACTAAAATTGATGGAGAATGATGGAGAAAGAATCTGTTAAAAATGAATTCTGATTACTTTTTAGGTTTCTGTACCCAAAGGGTAAAAAGGGGACCCTATTACTAAGATTTCACTGTCTCTCCGTCCGTTCGTCTGTCTGCCACCAGGCTGTATCTCAAGAACCGTTTTAGTTTGGCAGTTGAATTTTTCACAGATGATGTATTTCTGTTGCCGCTATAACAACAAATACTAAAAAACAGAATAAAATAAATATTTAAGCGGGGCTCCCATACAAAAAACGTGATTTTTTTGCTCAATATTGATAACGGCATCAGGTAGACGCTTGAAATATTTACAGAATATTAAGTTATATTATTCACTTTAAAAATAAATAATTAAATTAAAATGAAATAAATATTTAAAGGGGCTCCCATACAACAAACGTGATTTTTTCCCATTTTTATAGATAATGGTATGGAACCCTACGTGCGCGAGTCCGACTCGCACTTGGTAGGTTTTTTATTATTTGGCAATTTTCTAACTTTGTCTGGGGCGTATTTTCTTAAAAAATTTAGGAATGCAATCACAATTACAGAACTCAGTTTGTTGTGCATATTTTTTACTTGTACATTTGTCATTCCACCAAACCAAGGGAACTCTGCCATGTAGTTTTGAGTGAATTTGCATTAAACCTTTATTTATATTAGAGACTGGTTTTGATTTAGTATTCATTGTAGACTGATTAATAGCAATACTTAATATAGTACAAAACTTATTGTAACTTGTAATAAAATCTGTTTATACACTTGTTTTTCATATCTAACCCAATCAACTAATTTCAGGTTTGCATGTTGAGGTATATTGGAAGAAACAGGAGGAGATTGCATTGTTGAAGAAAATGTATATTTAATCAGAATCGGCACATAGTAACTGCCAAGAGGATCAGAAGAAACTCGCCAATCACATAATAAAGCTATTGATGAAGTAACAAAGGCTAAGTCAAGATCATTAGTCCTCCAATTATCGGAAATTCGGAACCTACTGTAGTAGGCTGACCATCATTTAACAATACTAAATCATTATTATTAAGTCATTTATAGTTGTGCAACTCAACTTGTATGAAGAACATTAAAATCGCCTGCAACAATGTAAGGTTTTGGAAGATTATGCAATAAGCGATCAAGACTATTTTTGTCAAATCTAGGAATAGAATTACCTGGAATGTAATCAAACTAATGTTAAGGTTTTTTTGTTAATTTCTATTTGCATTGCTATATTTTGTAAAGAGTCAAAGAAGGTGCTTATATTTTGAAATTTGATACTATTATGAACGAGGATAGCTACCCCATTATGATCATTACCACAATCATTCCTTACAATAGAATATCCTTTTATATTAAAATCAATATGTGGTTTTAACCATGTTTCACAGATTAACGTTTTGTGTATGATTCCAGAAGTTTCTTCATTATTATAAAGAAACTTCTGGAAGTCTAGTTGATTGCTTAACAAACTTTGTGCATTCCACTGTGCTATGTTTATGATGTTATGCATGGTGAAGGTGTTTTGATGTCTTTTTGCTGTAATGTTTCCTTAATTGTGTCTGTAATTATTTTGGAACTAATGCTTGTATTACTAGTTTTGTTTAGAGTTTCTACTAGAGATTCTGTAATCACATTTAAAGCTTTTTCATTATTCAAGATTAAGTTTATTAAATCTAGGCTGTTTTCAGTCTTGTTCTGTGGTGGAAAATGTTTGTTTTATTGAATAAATCCGTGAATAGTGTATCTGTGACTTTTGTTTTCCATAATTTTTTGTTTTTTAATTGGACGTTATCCTGACACAGATAAGTTATTTCCTTTACAATGGACACCTACATGTGGCTTTATCTGGAGATATAGTGCATTCTTTGAAGCTATGAGGTCCTGTGCAAATGGAACATCTTTGGGAGTTATGGCAGAATTTCGTCAGATGATCAAACCACACACTTGAAACACTGCTTTACCGGGGGAATGTAGGGCATGACTGACAGCCGCCACATTTTTATACAGACATGGTCTGGTAGAGACGTGGACGCTGAGAATGTTATAGCTACAGATTGTGTTGGCTCCAGTAATTTCAGTCGATCCAGCTGTTATTGATGGTTTTATGTTTTGTTCCCGATGGAGTTTGTTGTTGTCTAAAAACGCATTAGTGAAATTGGAGCTAGCAAAAACGTAGTTTTTGGTAGCCATCTCCCTTATATTTGTTCACTTTTAAAGATATTTTACACCCTTTACAGAACGAGTAAAACATCCTATAAGGTAATCATATCCGAAGTACCGATTAAATTATCGTTGCAACTTTCAATGAGGACTACAAATTCGTGGCCGACTCTGCTATCTTCAGGATAGCGTCGACAATAATCTGCGACTCTATAGGGCGAGTACTTATCTTTATTTTCCTCAAGCCCAGCATGATCAGAGAAGTACTCTGAATCACTAAATTCAGTTTCTGTTGTTGGAGAATCGAGAAGATCTTTTTTCGCTTCTTCCCCATCTCTCCAGACAGAGAAAAGTTTAAAAGACTTACCAAACAACCGCTACTATTTTACAACTATTAACAAATACTAATTAATATTATTTATATATACAGAAAATAAGGAAATATACAAAGTTTACATTAAATTTTACAAGAAAATATTTAAGTTATACAAAAAGACCGCCAACACCTATCCACGTTCCCGCGATTTTTCTCAACCGAAGAGTATTAATATTCTTTGTTTTTTTATTTATTTATTATGGCATGGTTTCAAGACCTTAAAGCCATGGCCAGTGCTGACAAGTTAGACAAGTCAAAGTCAATTGACGAAGTTGCCTAAAATGCCGAAATTCACCTATTTTTAGGGTTCCGTACCTCAAAATAAAAAAAACTGAACCCTTACAGGATCACTTTCTTGTCCGTCTGTCTCTTCGTCCAGGTGTTAAGATCTGTATCTCGGGAACGCGTGAAGGCAACGACTTGAAATTAAAACCGTATACGAAAAATCAAACATCTCAGTTTCATAAAAAAAGTTACAGCCGAATTTTTCGCAAAAAACGCATATTTCGACACTCGCAAGGGAATCATAACCTATGGGGTACTTCCCGTTGACCCATAAATTTGGCATGCAGCATTGTCATAAAGTACACATAAATGAAAAAATTCGAAAACTGTACATTTTTTATTTAATCACAAAAAAATAGGATCAAAGGATAACGATAGGAGAAAGTGCTTTAATTGTATCATGTGGGGTATCATATGAAAGAGCACAAGCTAAAACAGGTTTTTAAATAATTTTACGATTTATATTCGAGTAGTAATACTATTTTTATTTTTTAAACCTTAAACAACAACTAAAATGTATTTGAAAATAATGTTGACCTAAGTTTATTTAATGAGACATGGCTAAAATCTAACAACTATCCGATTAACTTTCCAGACACTCCGGATTCTAGTCTAACTTAATTCTCTATCACCCTCGCTGCGTTCGGGTACTCGGCTGCGTGTTATGTTGGGGATGCAACCGGGTTATGTGGGATTGTGGGTCCGTCTAGCACTCAGGCCGGAGGACTCCCGGTTCTCGTTAACGAACGCATACCGGAGCCCTCGGCACTGTGCCTTCTCTGCCTATTAGGCGTTCGACCGCTGGAGCCGCTCCTCGCGTTCACCTCGAGCCCGTTTGGGTAGTAGGTCAGGGTCCCAATTCTGTCCAACCCCGGGCCCAGGAGTCCCCTTTTAGTAGCCTCTTACTACAGGCAGGGGATACCGATGCTCTAATCTAGTGCCCCGGCACCAGGGCGGCGGGTGTTAACCCTAGGATCCTATGTTACACTCGAGATTCAGCATGTCGCCCGTGACATAAAACACTACTTTATCCCCTTGGTGCATAATCTACTATTATCTTTTAGCGAGGTCGCAAGGTTCTTGAGTCAAGACCCAACTCGTGTATTTATAACACGTGGTGATACAAATTAGCTACAAAGCAATGAATGTTGTTGGCTTGGTAGGTACAACGAATAATATTATTAATTATTAATATTCTAATTTATAAAGAAACTACTAAGTAGAGAAAGAGAGTTAAAGATAATAATTAAATTTCCTCTTTTAAAGAGCTTAAAACAAATAACAAGTCTTGTTATTTGTTTTAAGCTCTTTAAACGAACGAAATTTGGTAGATGTATTACTCATACTATGTAAAAGGATCTGGCATACTTAATAACCCAAAATTTAGATGCAATAGTAATATGAAGTGTGTTTGAAAATTTAACGAACTTACCTAGTGAAGTTTTTGATTACAATTTTTAGTTTCAAGCACCAGTACAATTATTAAATAAAAGCAAAGGACTTACGAAATAAAAATCTCATTACCCAAAGCCTACCTACCACAGAATCATCAAAATCAATGCACAATTGGCGGAGTAATCGGCGAACAATCTGTCCGTCCGTCCGTCTGTCACCAGGCTGTATCTCATGAACCTTAATAGTTAGAGAGTTGAAATTTTCACAGATGATGTATATCTATTGCCGCAATAACAACAAATACAAAAAAATAGAAAAAAAAAAACAATATTTAAGGGGGCTCCCATACAACAAACCTGATTTTTTTGCTCGTTTTTGCTCGATATTGATAACGGCAGCACTGCAACAGGTAGACGCTTGAAATATTCACAGTATATTGAATTATATTATTCACTTTAAAATAAATAATAATAATATATCAATAATTTATGGTACTTCCTGAAGTCTTAGAAAGCTGAAATTTGGTGTGTAAGCTAATATTTACGTATGAATAACGAAGAAATTAAGACATTTTTACTTTTCACCCTCCAACCCCTATTTGTGGGTGCACCCTCTGAGTGTAAACAAAATGATAGGGCACTTCCTGAAGTCTCAGAAAGCTGAAATTTGGTATGCAAACTACGATTGGTACATAAACAACAGAAAAATTAAGATATTTGTAACTTTCACCCTCCTACCCTTTTAAAGGGTGAATTTGACTATATTTTTTTAACATAACATAACTTCGTTATGGATAATTCTAGAGAGTTCAGATTTTCAGGATAAAAAGTAGTCAGTACATGTATAAAACATACGAAGTTTCATTCATGTAGCTTTTATACTATAGATTTAATTCACATGTAAAATACGTCAACTTTTGGCACTCACACACTAATGATAGTTAGTTTCTAACGGCGATGCTAGATGGCGTGCGCGATCGACTTTAGCACACGCTATCGTTTTGCGCGCTTTGCTTATACATACATCCTTTTACTTATGGATGGATACCTAGTGCGTTTTCGTTCGTTTTATGTTTAGTGCATTTTAATATGGGTTTGTATTATACATATTCAACTTTCGTTGAAAATTTGGTTTGTTTTAGGTAGTACTTAGGGACTTATTTACACAGAAAAATATAATACTCTCAACCGAGAGCTTATTTAGAAGCTTGGATTCGGGACGGGGATCTTGTTAGAGAAGGGGTACTAATTAGGTGAAGAATTTAAGTTATTGAATACAAGTCCGGATACAAGAATAATCTAAAGTTGGTTTAGAGCACGTATTCCTATAAAAAGGAAATAAGACGAACAATATGAGTAATGAAATAATTTCTTTGGGAGACGGGTTAGGACGCTATCGTACAGTTCATACAAGGGCGAATTCTGTGAGTTCATAGTATGTCTGGAAATGGTTCATGCCTTTTCCATTCATTGACTCAATCCATAGAAGACCGTATTTGGTGTAGTGTTGCAAATTAAGGTGTGCTATTGTTTGATAAGTTGTATAACATTGGGGCGAACTGCAAATTTATACTTGTGCTGAAAACTGAGAAGTGTATCTGGATACCGACTCTTATTCACGTGCTATATTATGGCGCCATATCAGAATTGAAGGTTAGAGCAACTATCACCTATTTTAAGTAATAAACCAACAAGAAAAGAGGCTATGACAGAGAGTGTGCTGCAAAAAAATAATAACAAATGCGCAGGAAAAATACATTCCTTTAAAATAAAACGTTGCAGAAATTATAGGACCTCTCACAAAAAGAAATGAAATCCCACCAAAAACATTTCATGTAAAATTGGTTGCCATGTCTCGCATTGTTCTGCCACTTTCACTGACAAAAAGAAATCAGATGAGATTTGACTGAATTTGAAAAGCCAAGCTGCTAACTCTACAAAGTCTAACGCTACAATACTTATCTCTGTAAGCCTTCAATCTTGGTCAAAAAGCATGGCTCGGTCGTTTCATGGAACTATTACAATTATACATCATTCAAGAGCAGAGATTTTAGTTTCTATTTCTTTTTCTTCCTTAGAAGTCCATGTACGACATATTATGCGATATAATGTTTGTAATGTAACTGACAGCCGGAAAACGTCCAAGCCATGCTTTTTGATCAAGATTGAAGGCTTACAGAGATAAGTATTGTAGCGTTAGACTTTGTAGAGTTAGTAGCTTGGCTTTTCAAATTCAGTCAGATCTCATCTGATTTCTTTTTGTCAGTGAAAGTGGCAGAACAATGCGAGACATGGCAACCAATTTTACATGAAATTTTTTTGGTGGGATTTATCTTTCAAGGTGCTTAAACTTGTGGAAAGAATGTTTTTTGATAGTGAAATAACGTCTGTAAAATCACTTAAAATTGCGAAATCGGTCAAAATTATGTAGGTATTATGTACAGATGACCCAAGGTGAGCTACAAATAAGCTCTCTCGCGAGGTCTACTGTTCGTAGAACTGCTAGTTCGTCGCTTCGAGAAAAGGTAGTCTCGACGGTCGGTCGGGTCGCTGGATCCTACATAAAGGGGCACTTTTGTGCGCCCAGATAAAAATAGAACTAATAACTAGTTTCTTTATATAATAATTTATAATGGAACCATTGTTCCTCTTATGGAACAATAATGCCTTTATACATTTATCCAAAAGTAATTTATTTGAAAATGGGGATAGAGTCACCCTCGTCCGTGGGGAAAGCACCCCTTAACATCGAAACCCCACACGTGATCCCTGGCTGGTGCCAATCAGGTGACACCATACTGGTGGTAGTCTTCGGCCGAGGCCAGTCACCACCTACCGAACAAAGACATGCCGCCAAGCGGCCTAGCCGTGTTCCGGCATGATGTCACTAGACATGTCACGGAACACGGCTAGTTAGCAGCTTGGCTTTTCAAATTCAGTTAGATCTCATCTGATTTCTTTTTGTCAGTGAAAGTGGCAAATTTTCAACGAAAGTTGAATATGTATAATAAATACCCATATTTACTAAACATAAAACGAACGAAAACGCACTATCCATCCTTATGTAAAAGGATGTATGTATAAGCAAAGCGCGCAAAACAATAGCGTGTGCTAAAGTTACCCTGAAAATTAGAACTCTCCAGAATTATCCATAACGAAGTTATGTTATGTTAAAAAAATATAGTCAAATTCACCCTTTAAAAGGGTTGGAGGGTGAAAGTTACAAATATCTTAATTTTTCTGTTGTTTATGTACCAATCGTAGTTTGCATACCAAAATTCAGCTTTCTGAGACTTCAGGAAGTGCCCTATCTTTTTGTTTACAATCAGAGGGTGCACCCACAAAAAGGGGTTGGAGGGTGAAAAGTAAAAATGTCTTAATTTCTTCGTTATTCATGTATAAATATTGGCTTACACACCAAATTTCAGCTTTCTAAGACTTCAGGAAGTACCATAAATTATTGATATATTATTTATGAAAATAACGGGATAGCCCTCAAATAGGGGTTGGAGGGTGAAAGTTACAAATGTCTTAATTTTTAAGTTGTTTGTGTACCAATCGTAGTTTGCATACCAAATTTCAACTTTCTGAGACTTCAGGAAGTGCCCTCTCTTTTTGATTACACTCAGAGGGTGCACCCACAAATAGGGGTTGGAGGGTGAAAAGTAAAAATGTTTTAATTTATTCGTTATTCGTGTGTAAATATTAGCTTACACACCAAATTTCAGCTTTCTAAGACTTCAGGAAGTACCATAAATTATTGATATATTATTGATGAAAATAACGGGATAACCCTCAAATAGGGGTTGGAGGGTGAAAGTTTTTTTTTGTAGTTTTAGCATTATTTGTGTGCAAATTTTAGCCTACATACCAAATTTCAGCTTTCTAGGACTTCAGCAAGTCGTTTATTTCTTTGATTAATCAACGGCAAATCGGCGTATTTTAGGTATCAATAAAATAGAAAGTATAAAAGCTATATACATGATTTTTTTTTATATCAGTCTACTGACCACACTTGATCCTGAAAATTTGAACTCTCTAGTGTTATCGGGGCCGAAGCTATGACGGTCTAAAAATCCGAAAAATCGCTTCGAGTCCGACGAATCTCTTCGTGTAAAGGTAGTCCCGGCCGTACGTACCCGCTCGCTCACATGGCGGGGGCACGGCCGTGCCCCCAGATTACAGTTAGTTTACGATAGAGATTTTGTAACTAGAGTACCTATGTTCGAAAAGAGAAATTATGTGGCATTGAGGGCGCTTTTTTTCTGTCTTTAGTTCATTATGGAATATGGAATAGCAACACAATCGAGAACTCAGTTTCCATTTTTTTTGCCGCAACATCTCATTCCATACAGACTATTTTGTCATACCTACAGTTGCATGATATTGAATGAATACACATGCGCTTGTCAGGAGAGACCTTGCCGGTGGTCGCTTACCATCAGGGATCTTGGACGTGTCTTATATCCGGTATCCCTGATGTGTGTGGAGAGGGCATTATATAAGTATAAGGGGAGGTAAATAAGAGAGGGCATTGTATAAGTATATAAAACAATATTTATGTTCGTTAAATAATAATTTATTGACTTGTTATTATTGCTTACGAGTAAATAATTATTGTGTATGTATAACACACGTGACAGATAATTCCTCAGTTGTGCGAGTATTTGGATTATATTCATTTGTATTACTTAATTATGATTATGTTATAATAAATTTGTATTTGTTACGCCTCATTCCGCGATATACTTTCAAACAACCTAAATTTAATTATAGTCATATAAGTGGTGGTATTGTTTTTGAGTGTGTATTTGTTACTCCTTCCAGAGAAAACGGTGGAACGGATTTGCACGAAATGCGATTCGTACAGAGTGCAGATTAATGAATGAGTTTATTAAATTTAGTTATTTGTTATTCAGAAAAAAATAACGATTCTAGTCAACTTGTTTTACATAAGAAACTAACTACAAAGCTTTTATATCTTCAAAACTGAAGACATATTAATTGTTTTAATAAGTTTATGAATTTATTACATAATTTAAACCCAAAAAGCTTAATTATTAGATCTTAATAATATTTTTTTTTAATATTATTTCAAAACAATGCTAAATGGTTAAAATTTTACGTTACAATAACTAGGTACTAATTTAAAGTAAATTGTAGTGTTACAACATATTTAGTATTTTTTATTAATAATTTTGGTGACTAAAAAAGAAAAATAAGAAACCTTCGCTTTAAAAAATGTCTACTCTTGCCAGTCTTCAAATTTTGCCCAAAAAATACAAAAATGTATGAACACTTACATTAATTTGATAATAAAATAATTGTTCGTAAAAGCGACCAGGTACGGTTATTGGTACCATTTGTACGGTTTCTATGCCAAGTTTTTGGCATTATATCAGATCAGTATCTCTCTCATAAGTATAACAAAGAGGGCCAGTTAGTCATTGTGAAACCATATTTTCATAAAAAATATCAAGTTTTTAATACCGCAAAGATCAAAAGTTTAATAATAAAAAATATGAATCACTTAATTTTGACGCTGCAAGTTTTTTATTTTATACAAATAAAGTATAAAATAAAATAAATTAGTCATAGTAATTAATTTACGAATTATAATTTTCGTCTTCAGCTTGGGGATGTGCTTATAGCTAAAATATAGTTCTGGAAGACCTATATATTTATACAATTATACACTTCACAAAGTCAAAATTATTAAAATCGCAAATTGAAGGCAGGAAATTGTCTTGAAGCCATATGAATCTATTTGATCCTCCATACTTCACCTTGTCGCCAGCAACGTCAATTATTTTCGATTCATTTTTCTTGTTAATTTTAACTTTAATTTTGTCCTCCCCAAGACTTTACAAATGAGATCATTTGTTACACGGAAAATACACACGATCAAATCACGTTTGACAAAAAATATCACTCAAGTGTTACAATTTTTAACAAAGACTTCTGAATCCAATCATTAGCTCTCTGAACAGTGGATCACCAGTTCACTTATGGCACAGGAACTGCGACAGCACTCATTGATCAGCCTTTTAATTTTCTCCCTAGACGAAAACTCAGCAGCATGTCTCTTGGAACGCAGCTTCGGTTGTTCTGCAGCTGGATCTTTCAAAGGATTTAGCATGTTCGAGCACATCTGACCTATCAGGAGACTCAGCGACTGCCTGCAGTTTTCTTCAGCCGTGGTGTCCATTTTCGACTCTTTCTGCGCACTGGCCACTATAAGTAAAGCGCAAAGAAGTTTCACTGTTGAACACCACATTTTGTAGACGGCCACAAACAAGAGACTGTAGCATCAGTCTAAAATGCGTCCCAGACGACTCTACAATATATAGCGTAGATAACCGGTGTCAACGACGTCGCCACCGACTCTTGTACCTATAAATAATTACTAGCCAACAGGTCTCTAATTCGGAACAGAACTTTACTGATGTTATAATTTATAGAATTTGATAAGGAACGCTTTTAGATTCGCGAGAAATACATTGTTCCAATTGTGTTAATGTGGTTGGATGTAGTACTGTCTGTTATAGTGTGGTTATGCGCAGGTTTGTTTTTTCAAGTCTTTGTGGTTATAAATTATATATTAACAGTTATATAAATGTTAAATATTAACAATTTAGTTCTCTAAGCATTAGGTACGATTCAGATTGGGCTCTTGATATCAAAATTGATTTGAATAGTTGGTATCTGGATTCGAATATTCGCTTTTGTAGAAACTAAGGAACCAGATTTTAAAAACTACGTAAATTAAATTTTATAAACGTAAACGTAACGTCGGGTTTATGTATGTTTTTTTTTGTCGAATGTTGTTTTCTAGTTTTACAAACGTCGATTTTTTTATAAGTTCTTTCAATCATATTATATCTTCAAAAATGTGGGTATGCGCGAGCGAGACGGACGATGGTCGGACTACGGGTTCTTAGGAGCTTCGTATACTGACGTTGCCGTGTGAATAAATATTTCAGATATCCCTATTCATGCATAAAAATCTGAATATCATATCGACAGAGGCATGAATCCTACCTTTAATTTGAGGAGTAATGTAAGAAAAGACTAATAGTGACTCCAGCTCACTGTCTGGTTAAATCCGAGAGGTAGGTCTATCTTGGAGGTCCCTCGAACTAACTCCGTGAGAGCTAACGAGAGATGCTTCGTAGTTACGGTTAAAGGCGATACTTCTCGCAGGAACAGCTGCTTTTGCTATTTCATTTATATAAGGTAAAGATCTAACTGTGTGTGGAGTACTACTTGCCTCCTTTCTGATGAAGCAGCCAAGTATCAGTTGGAAGCTTTAGAGCTGGTTGACCGGTGAGCTGTGAGCTTAATCAAACACAAATAAACTGATTGCCACGAAGCTACTTAGTCTCAAGCACCGTCGAAAGGAGCTTGTTTGTTTCATTTCGGTCTAAAACTAGCAAAAATAGTCTTACGTAATAAATGAATGGCCCCTAACTAGTTACTTGTCTTTAGACCTTGATCGGTCTGGGGTAATCGATATGCTTTTAGTGTAGTAGGTAGTTTAGTTACTTGAGTTTGTATATTGTTTTGTTGTAGGCACTTGCCCGTTTAAACAATATACCTACTATATATAACGCATCACTGTCAATTTGCGATTTAATTTCAAATGCTAGTTTCAGATCATCAGCTAAGAATATACATTTGGCAGATTTTACAACCTTAATTAAATCATTTATCATGATGAGAAACAACAGTGGACCAAGGATAGAACCTTAACCTACCCCAGAAGGGATAAGTATGACTGGGAAAAGTAGGTATACACCATATGTCACAAACTGTCAGCAGTCGCGCAAAAAGTTGGCAAAGAATTTTAGAATTTTAGGACCCAATATTACTGAGTTTTTTGAAGTGACAATATGGCAAAACTTCTTTAGCGGCGTTGTGCATTTTTGGGGTGGGTAAAAAATGTTAAACTCGCGTCAGATCGTCAGACGGACAGTCAGAAATCTATTCTAACGTTCTGCATTTTAAGTTCATTATTGTATGTACAAGCGCCGTATACGAAGCGTTGGCGTCTTTTAAGACTATACAGCGCCATCTAGTACGTTGTTCTAGAATTAACTTTATTATATGAAGTTGTTTTAGTTCTTTAGGGTTTGTCCAGAGGGGAAAATGGCGCTTTAATGGTTTTGCTTTCTCTTTTTGCTATTTTATTTTTCACTTGGGTTGTTTCGTACTGGTCACTCAAAAACTGGACCCATTATTAACTCGCCCCAAATGCGTATTCCTAACTGGCCTCACCAAAAATATGAATTTATTTTCTTAACTGAACTCAAATGCTATATTATGCTATACACACATATAAATATATATATATATATATATATATGTATAATATATATATATATATATATATATATATATATATATATATATATATATATATATATATATATATATATATATATATATATATATATATATATATATATATATATATATATTATACATATATATATATATATATATTTATTTAGCTAAAATTTGTGTAGCCATAAAGTAATATAAATATAGGAACTATACCGGTATAACCTCCTATTTCAAAGTCGGTTAAAAAACTTCATATGCAAACGGTACACGCTAAACGTGTTTTTATTGGAAATTTCGCTATGGGTCTAGTTAAGAATAGCAAATAACACAAAATGGGCCGACTTAAGAATACAACATTTTAAAATATGACCTGGGGCGAAGAAGTAATAGGAAAGGGGTCCAGTTAAGAAAATCACGATATGGGGCGAGATTTTGTGTTATCAGTACGGAACAACCCTTTCACTTCTGCCGGCTCTCCCGGAGTGCAAACCGTTGTTTTTTTAAATTCGAAAATAGGCTGAATAAATAATAAAATAAATAAATGTTGGTGGACATTTCACACAACACCACTTAGCCCAAACTAAGCAAAGTTTGTACTAAGGAAACTAGATGGTTGATATAATACATATAGACTTATTTTTGTAAATACATACTTATGATAGGTACATAGAAACTCCCAGACACAGAACAAACATCTATACTCATCACACAAATGTTTGCCCTGGGTGGGGATCGAACCCACGACCTACAGCTTAGGAGGCAGTCGTACTACCACAGAGCCATGAGGCCTGCCATGACTTGCACTTGACCGTCAACTCACCTGGTGTTAAGCGACAGTTACGGTCTACGATGGAGCGCGCTTGCCTAGAAGAAACCTATTCACTCGCGATTGGAAGACACCTAGATTAGGATAGACCTATTCAGGAAGTGCATTTCACATTTTAGCGGTACGCACAATGAAAATGGAGCCAAAGCGTTTCGTACGGGTTTTCGGAATATCAAATGCATGAAAAATGCATTTGCAGATCATGCAAAGCAGACGCACACTGAAATGGTATGCGATAAAAAACCGATAAACTAGCAACTTGCGACGATGCTCCAGACTTTGGAGTTTAGTCCGAACAAGGGAATCGTCACAAATGAGCCTCCTAGCATTCAGCTTTAAGTTTCTGCAGTAATATTGACATAACTACAGTGTGACATTAATTTGTTTTTTAACCGACTTCCAAAAAGAAGGAAGATCTTAAAATTCGATTGTATGTATTTTATTTTATATGTTTGTTACGCGATTAATCCACCAATTATAACTTGATTTTGATGATACTTTTTTGTTTGGTAGGTAAAGAGGTGGTCTAATATAAATTTTATTAAAATCGGTTCAGTACTTTGCTTTTTTGTAACAAAATCACTTAAAATATGTAATTCAAGTAAACGAAATTGTGTATTTTGAAGTCGCTTCGGTTTTTAACCGACTTAAAAAAAAAGAAGTTTCTCTATTCGACTGCATGTTTTTTTGTATGTTTGTTAAGCGGTTACTCCGCTAATTATGCATTGTTTTTGATGATTCTATTTTGTTTGGTAGGTAATACGTCAGAGGTGGTCCCATAGAAATTTAATGAAAATCGGTTCAATACTTTGGTTTTTATAACAAATAATTTGAAAGAATATATTCAAGAAAACGAATTGCATATTTTGAAGTCCGTTTTTTCAGTTTTATAAAATATAATTACATAAACAATAATGGGGACTCTCATCAGAGTCTGCATGCGAGGGACTTGCAGCCTTACATTAACATTGGTTAGGAATTAGACTACGTCCGTCCGTCTGTCCGTCCGGGTGTCAAGACTTGTATCTCGGGAACGCGTGAAGGTATCGTGTTGAAATTAAAACCATATAGTCTCTTGCTGCAGAAAGAAAAATAAAATTTCTGTTTTCATAAAAAAAAGTTACAACAGAATATGTCGTAAAAAAAGCACATTTCGACACTCACAAAGGAATCAAAACCTATGGGGTACTTCCCGTAGATCTCGAACTATGAAATTTGGCAAGAAGTATTGTGCTAGAGTACAAAAGAAAAAAAAGGAAACTGGACATTTTTAATTTAATCCCAAAAAATAGTGTCTTTGTGCAAGGAATGCGGGCCCAAATTTTTAAGTGAATTAACCGTATCATGTGGAGTATCATATGAAAGACCTTAATTAGCAAAAAATAAAACAGGTTTTTAAATATTTTTACGATGTAAATTTTTCGATTTATGAAGGAAATCCACAGTCTCATCAAGTTTATGGGTGAATGTAAAAAAAAAAAAGATTATAAGAAAATTTGCTTTTCTCCACCACTTATAACCTGTGTAAATAGGTAATAGGTATTACCATTGTATTACCATTATCTACTCTTGTCAATGCCGTTCTTTCAACGCTGTTATTGGCTATATGGATACATCCACGCTAGATTCATGCATCCACGGAACTCTACGAATACATCCGATCGAACGTCCCGAAGAAACTCAATCAGTGGTATTCTCATTCCTCGCTTACTCCGCGTATGAGTATATGAGAGGATTCTTTTACGGATTATTTAAAACAATTACGCAAAAATTATACTTCTTGCTTGTAACCTAGAATCTAAAATCAAACAAAAAAATTCAAGGTGTCGAGTTATTTTGTTTGAAAAAAGCGTTTGTTTATTATGAATTTTGAATTTAAAATTGTGTGTAAACAAAATAGTTTCAAAATAATTAAATGGGACATTTTTAAATTTATTCATAATTCAAATTATTGTAATTACATAAAATATGTACTTAAATAAAACTAAACTAAAATAACCTAAACAGGCTAAATAAAAAAGATATACAACTTAAATAAACTAAAGAAAACTGTTTTTTTTTTTTTTTTTTTTATCAGCCCTGTTTGTACAAACTGTCCCACTGCTGGGAACGGGCCATCTTCTCATTTTGAGAAGGGTTAGGCCATAGTCTGCTACGCTGGCCAAGTGCGGGTTGGCAGACTTCACACATCTTCAAGATCATTGAGAACTCTCAGACATGTAGGTTTCCTCACGATGTTTTCCTTCACCATTTGAAGTTGGCGGCAATCAACAATACGCACATAACTTCGAAAAGACAGAGGTGCGTGCCGTGGGATTCGAACTCAGGACCTGCGGATCGCAAGTCGCAAGACTAAAAATCAAAAATGTGATGATGCCCGTGTGGTAGAGTTCCTAGAACACTGGCTGCATTCCCACGCTGAATCGCTAATGAAATTCTTTGTGCGAGGAATGAGCCAGCTCTCTTTTCACCAGAGGCGTCGACTAAACGAGGTGTTATTGTTTTTATAAACTTTTTTGTGGATTGATCCCATGGACCAAAAGTTTCGACACCGAGCGGCACAAAAATGTAATCGCTAGAAAGTGATACATATTTGCGCCGCTTGGCGTCTTCTGCGACATCCGCCGCGGCTCCTGGCCTTTGAACTGTCCCAGTGAGATGAGAAGGGGCTAACGTATCGACACAAGTTGCATCACAAACGAGAGCCCTTCCCCTCTCCCAGGGAACGAGAGTTTAGCCATCAGGGCGCTTGCAATTATCCCGAACAATCCCTGCTGGTTCTAACATTGAAGGGATATTGATGGTGGCCAGCGTCCTTTTAAAGGTATCATTTAAAGAGCCATGGCGGGAAAATCTACCTGCACTACGTTGCCAGTAAGGTCAATGGAGTCCTTTTCTGTCGACGCCGGTTCCACACGGACACACATGGCGTTCGACAATGGCAGCTTCCAATCGGAGACCTATGGCAATACGGCAGCTGCCATTGTCGAGCAGTGTTCCGAGGTTCACAGAAGGAACTCATGTTCAGCGACAGCTAGAAGCCTCACACGATCTTGGTCACTGACTGAATTTTGAACCAAATCTTGATGAATATTCTGCACCAATGGAACATCCCAAAGTTTTTGTAGCTTTGGTTCCTCAGGAATGTTACCACTAGGACAGAGGGTTTTCCAGGCTTCTACTGCATCTGCTGTACAGTGTATCTCAGTCGATGTTGACTTCAGAATCAACGAACATAAATGGGATACACTATACACAGAAGAAAGGAAGGCTGGAAGAGCAACATTAGAAATTTTTCTGATTCCAATACCACCCGATCTAATAGGCAGAGAAGCCTGAATCCAGGGATTATTTTCGAGGTTTAAATTTAGATTTTTTTCAATGGCATTCCTAAGGGTGGTATCTAAGGTTGTCAAAAATTGTTTATGTTTCCAGATTGGGCATGCTCGTAATATATAGGTATAAGTAAAATTTGGAACAAAAAGGCAATATTTTAAAATGGTGTAGGCAATGTGTGAATTTAAACGGCCCAATCTGTTGAAATTGTTTGATTACTTCGGTCAAGGTCGGTTTTGGTGAGGTCGCGCGGGAGGATTTGTTAGTTTTTCAGTGTTTTTAGGGTTCCGTACCTCAAAAGGAAAAAACGGAACCTTTATAGGATCACTTTGTTATCCGTCTGTCCGTCCATCCGGGTGTCCACCTTTATCTCGGGAACGCGTAAAGGTATTGTTTTGAAATTAAAACCTTATACGCAGAGATACTCATTCTCAGTTTTCGTAAAAAAATGTTACTGTCTCTGTTCTGTCCACTTTGTGGCTGGTCTTCTTACGCTTGTTAGTGTGTGGTCTCCACTCGAGAACTTTTCAACCCCATCTGCCATCAGTTCTACGTGCTATGTGCCCTGCCCATGGCCAGTTTAACTTGTCAAGCTAGCTTGCAACTTGCACTTTGCTTGCTTACTTGCAAGTCATATTTTCAAAAGATAATAATGCAGGTAGGTACGCAATAGTTATTTCTCCTATTTAGTAGGTCTTGTATAATATAATAGGTTATCACGAATCACGACTGGCGCCATTAAAATGTATCTATATTACGGAAATGTATCGTTGCAACATAATTCACAAAGGCAAATGTTTTTGCGCAGCTCTAGTTACTTTGTTGCTTCAATTGGACCATCAGTCTATCAACGGGCAGAGGCAGAGGTCGCTTAGAAACAGAAACTTGCTTTTAATTAATACATACTTTGTAACTAGGGTTTCGGTCCCCGGATTCCGGGAACGGAAATTCCCGGGAATCCCTGCGATTTTTATAATCCTGTTTCCCGGGATTATTAGGCCGGGATTCATGGTGGAAAAAACATATGCAAAAGTGGTTCTTTGCGGGTGAAATATCTTATAAAACAAACCATTCGACACAAATATTTTTTTACCTATTTTGGTAACGATTATTTTTACGCATTAAAACTAAACAAATACCATTGTGTACACCGAGGCTTTTATTGCGCCCCTTGTATAAAACAGTCTCGCTACAAGATGGTATCAGAAGCGAAGAGATCCGTAGATGTACAAAAATAACCAACATAGCACAGTAGATTAGCAAGTTGAAGTAGTAGTGGTCAGGGCACATAGCACGTAGAACTGATGGGCAATGGGGCCGAAAAGTTCTCGAGTGGAGACCACGCACCGCGAAGCGCAACTTTGAAGACCAGCCAGGAGATGAAGATTATACAAGTGGTGGAGATTTTATACAAGTGGCAGGAAGAAGCTGAATTCAAGCCGCTTCCAATCAGTCTTTTTGAAAATCCGTGGGAGAGGCCTATGTCAGCAACAGTGGACTGATGATGATGATGATGTTGAAAACATAATTGTAGCTTTAACGAAAAAACCAACATTTATGTAGTTGAAAGCAATCTTCGCCTATACTATATTCTAACTATGGTGTAAGTTTGCAACCCATGTTGCGATTATCGAAATATTGGGCAAAAATGGTTGTTCCTTAAGATTTATTTTTATTGTGCTTATCTAGAACCTTAATTTTATGATTTTGAGGGATCATAAACCTACGTATAATTCCACGCGCTCCCGAGAAAAAGGGCTTTGACCAACAGGCCAGTGGGACATAAAGACAGACGGCCAACGATTTGATTATATAAGGGTACTTTAACTATATATACTATATAACTACTATAAAGAACACGCATGTTGGACGAACCCAGTAAGCGGCACTGCACACCAATCACGAGGAGTGGACATGACTCTTTGCTACCCTTGTTATAAATTGCGCCGCCTAGCTATGATACTCAGACTCGGGTTCCGTACAAACTAGAAGATAAAAGGGAAAAATTATATTTTTTATATTTCCCTTCAAAACCGAAAAACATACATCGTAAAAATATTAAAAAACCTGTTTTAGCGTGTGCTAATGAATTTCTTTCATATGATACCCCAGATGACACGGTTAAAGCACTTTAAAATAAATCCTTCCTTGCATATAAAGACCTTATGTTTTTGTGATTATATAAAAAATGTAGTTTTCGGATTTTTTCTTTTGTGTACTAAATGACAATGCTTTTTGTTAAATTTCACAGTCAATTTCACAGGTCAACGGGAAGTACCCCATAAGTTTTGATTCCCTTGCAAGTGTCGATATATGCTTTTTTTGCGACATATTCGGTTGTAACTTGTTTTTATGAAAACTGAGAAGTTTGACTGTTCTCTCTGCAGCAAGAGACTATGGATTTGCGTATATGGTTTTTATTTTAACTCGATACCTTTACGCGTACCCGAGATACATGTCTTGACACACGGACGGACGGACAGACGGACACCAAACTGATCCTATAAGAGTTCCGTTTTTTCCTTTTGAGGTAAGGAACCCTAAAAATCGACGAATAGTACTAATAATTTGAAAAAAAAAACTTTTAAATTCCCGATTCCCGGGAAAACAAAAAAATATTTCCCGATTCCCGGGAACGAAAAATACCCGGGATTGCCGAAACCCTATTTGTAACTAACAGACACATATGTGTTCTTCTTTCGTTTTGTTGTTCAAAGGCTTTTTGATATACATAGATACACAATATAGACATGTATATTCATAGTCTAGCCCATATCTATATACAAACTTTATTATATCAACAGCGTTTAAATGTTACAAATGATACAGATACACATTTGAATATGTGTATTGGAATGAAACTGGGCGAGCGCTGCGCATAACAGAGAGAATAGCTATCTTGTTCAACAATTAAGGTGGTATACATCTTTATATGAAAGAGATCTATGACCATCAACTCGCCTAATGGTAAGTGATGATGTGGCCGACCGAGGACGAAGCACGTCGATCTAGAAGAAATTTATTCACTAGTTTTGAAAATTCCAAATTTTTCAGCGTGACCGTCAAAATATGAGACGAAATCGTTCAGTTTGATATTGTTAAAGTTTAATAAGAGGAAAAGTGCGTGTCGTGCCACGCGCAAAGTAGGGTTCCGTAGTTGTACATCATAGTATAATTAAGAATCAAACGATACTTACCTTGAAGTTTGATTCCAATTATACGATGATTCAACCGAAGACGATTATAATATTTACTTGCAGCAGTACATGAGTTGTGCTGCCTTTCTCACACTTTTAGATGAACCATTAAACAAAAAAAAACATTCCTGTCTCCCTCTACGGTCGCAGTAGCTCGCCTGGAATTTCTTCATTATTTTTAGAGAGATGTGCTCACTGTAAATATACATATTTGCTCATTTGTTTATCTGTCTAGTTAAGAGTCTAATATTTGGGTGGATTGGGAGTATAATCGTCTTCGGTTGAATCCTCGTATAATTGGAATCAAACTTCAAGGTAAGTATCGTTTGATTCATAATTATTATACTATCGGATATCAACCGAAGACGATTTTAATATTTAGGTACTACCTACTTGCAGATGTTCAGAGAGCCTTCAACAGATAACGAAATGAGAGCAAACAATGTCTAGTTATTCTCGTCAATATTAGTCTTTGTTGCTATTAATATTTTGCTTTTTTACTCTATTTTAGAACACAGCTGAATTATTATCCCATAAGCAAGCAGTTCAATAAATGTTGAATATCTTGTAAATATTACTGCTAAAATTAATAATTAACAAATATGATTGAAAATTGTTTCTGCAAATTCAGTATAATAAAGTATATTATTTCTAATCACAATATGGGTATATTGCTTAATTTAATTTAAAGTTAAGGTTTGGATTATTTGTGTAGATGCAATAGCTAGTATATACAGTAATAGTTTTACGGGAAAATTTCTCGAGTGATATCCATGTAAGGGTTCATTTTTGAGACTTGCACCTTACTCGTATCCCAAATTATTGAATATTTAGCTGTTAAATACATAATAATCAATTGGCCGACCATGATTTGAGTCTGTTTTATGTTCAGTGATCCCACTGGTACGCCTCTATTTATCATCGCTTGCCTGATAATATCGATGATAATCTCGCTGCCACCAGTGTACGTACTTATATGATCTGCATTTAATGGCTGGCATGTTCAGGATTGCGAATACTAATAAGATGTCGCTACAATACCTTCTGCTTGATCTTTAATTGTATCTTGTAAGACCTTACTACTAATGCTAAGCGGTGGGAACGAAGTTGATAAGTTTTCCAATCGAAGGTAAAAACGTTAACGATTTCTGTATGTGGATCGAGTTTCCATAATGTGAACCTATTGATGACATTTATAGTTTTTTGAGCTTGCAAAAGGATAAAAGGATCAACCTCAGGTACACCAAACTTTTCTATTATTTATATAAAGGCATCATACTCCGTAAGTTCCGATTTTGTGTGTATAATTAATTATATGAATTTTACGCGATTTATGATCACCAATCACATTATTCGATTTTATGTGCGATGTGTAAATAAATATAAAGCTTTCTCATTTCACATCATTTCCAAATAGAGCGAATTCATTAAACATTGATAATCATTGATGTTCGTGCAATTGTTGATGGCCAGATATTGTTTTAATAGCTCTGATTTGCTTTCCTTAGATAGATCGTTGAAAAGTAAATGTATCTCCTTTGTTGCAATATCTTTATGAAGATCTTCTCCATATACGTTTTGTGTGGTATGATCCTCTCCTGGTGTTGATAAAATTTCTGGGTGTGTTATAATTTCCTCCATCAGCTGATGATCCCAAGGCTCAGTTTCTTGGGAAGACTCCTCGTTTATCATCGACATACGAGTACAACGAAGGTAAACTCAACGTGATTTACACGGAGGGATTCTTTTTATCGTTTCCTTTACACCATAATATGTGCAATGTGAGGCCTCTATACGATTTACGTGGAGGGTTAATTACTTTTACACGATTTACGTGAAAGTATGAAAGGTATCAGCTGGAAAATTCGTAGAATGCCTTTACACGATTTACGTGAAGGTATAGATACGTATGTCTCAATATGATTTACATAGAGATCCAGTAGAATGCCTTTACAGGATTTATTGTGAAGGTATAGATAAGTCTAGATATGATTAACATAGAGATCCAGTAGAATGCCTTTACACGATTTAAGTGAAGGTAAGTTTCGATATGATTTACATAGAGATCCAGTAGAATGCCTTTACACGATTTACGTGAAGGTAAGTTTCGATATGATTTACATAGAGATCCAGTAGAATGCCTTTACACGATTTACATGAAGGTATAGATATGATGATGTGATTTACATAGAAATCCAGTAGAATAGAAGGTGTAGATAAGTCTCAACATATGAAAATATGTTTTGAAATGGCTATCAAGAACAAATTATATCTTTACCACAGGGACTCAATTACTTCACTCTTCAATAAAGGTGGTATTACGAACAAAACTGCGACTATTTTCAACAAGCAAGCTATAAAACATTACATAATCCACCAATTCTGAAGCCATAAATATTATTATAAGAAGTGGGTGCGTCAACCGAACGGTTCCAGCAAAAAAAAAACACTTGACGGGCTTCGACCCAATGTAGCTATAAAGAGTCTACCTGATTTAAGTATTGAATCTTACTTCTGATACTTATTATCGATATAACGATCTAATCAGATTTTACTTATGTAATAGAAAGCAATTCATTATTATCGACAGGATTTGTCCGAAAACCCTTACTATCCAACAACATGAATAAACCTCAAGAGCAGTAAAATTTCGGCGTTCCACAGGGTAGCGTATTAGGTCCCGTATTTTTCCTTGATTATATAAACGACTTGCCCAATGTAACATCAAATCCTATGACTCTGTTCGCTGATGATAGCACAGTTTTGTTTCTAGATGATAAATGCAATAATGACGAAATTAGTACAATATTGACATCAATAATAGAATGGCTTAGAAATAATAATTTAAAAATAAATATGGACAAAACTTATGTAATGAATTTTAAGCTGAGACATACACTTAGACATACACTGGACATACTTGTTTTTATCTTCCTTTACTACTCTTACATACCCTTTCTAAATCCTTCTGTGAATTTTTTCGTTTTTAATTTTTTACCACCATCACTTCACTAATATAAAAACACGGGTGTCACTGACAGCACTAAAACACGTAATGACGAAATTCCAGGCGAGCTCCTGCGACCGTTTTTTGTTTTAGTGGTTAATCTAAAAGTGTGAGAAAGGCAGCACAACGCATGTACTGCTGCAAGTAAATAATTATAATCGTCTTCGGTTGAAATCCGATAGTATAAATTAAGTGAACTTAAAATATGATACTATGAACATTAAGCCGTATGTTCACAGTTGTCATATTTTAAGTTATATTATGTATGAAATTGGCTCGACATTTCTTATTTCTCTAAGCAAAGACTGTAAATAGGGCGAATTCTGTCTCTAAGTATAATTTTTAAGTTGATCGACTATTAATCGTTACCTTTTAAAACCTACTTAGCTGTGATAGTTTTCCTATTAATTCCATCATAATATATCCTACTATCATGTTGTTTTAACCGACTTCAAAAAAGGAGGTTATCAATGCGTAGCGTATATGTTTTTTTATCAAGTAAACTGCGGTATGTAAACAGACGAATTCTGTGTTTTTTATGTATGTACACGAATTTCTTCGTCATTCGCGAACCAGCTTTTGTGTTTCGTGAATTGGTGTATAGAGAAAGCTCCCAAGTTGGTTCCATAATTATTTTGGAAACATTGCTTTATTACTTTTTAAATAAATTAAAAATACAAATATTTTCAATGGATTTCTAAATGAAGTGCGTCAGATTACTGAATCGCAGAGTTCCACTGTTACGTTTTTCTTTGCAAAAGTGTCAAATGTTGAGAATTATCGTATAAGTATACGTCTGCACATTTCCACACATTCAATGACAAAACGAAACGGGTGAAGAAAGGTATCTTTAAAAAGTTTACACTCGACAAAGATTTAACTTGAAAAGTAAAATCTTCTTACTCCTCATCTGATGTGTATGAGGAGAAATGCGTCACTTCAACGCTTGAGCGCCTTGTTTAATTATTACCCGACTGAAGTAATGATACGAAGATTATGTACTTATCCTTATCCTTACTACTTATCCTTACTAATATTACAAGTAAATGAAATAGCGTACTTTGAAGTCGGTTGTTTCAGTTTTTTTAATTATAACATTATTATATCTCTAAAGTCAAGTGTACAAGCGCGCGGATGCATTAGGTTGGAAACATTCCATTGGAACATTCCATCACAAAATCGTTTGTGTGACGTCACAGTCGATACCAAAAATGTGGCACGCAAGGTTTTCATATAAATGAAGTCGCATGCTTAATCTACTATATCTGTGATTATAATCCTTTTCACAGCGACACCACACCGCTCATACTTTCTCACAAAAATTATACACTCAACAGCGTATTAGCGCTATGAAATCGTTAGTTACACTGCAAAAGTCGCTCTATTGAAAACGGGATTTTTTATAGATACTTGTTTAGTCTTTAGAGACATAGTAAGGCGTTTGTTTGTGCTCAGAACAGCAATCTTCAAGCCAGGTCAGGGGCCTTCTGGCGGCTTATTAACTCTGAAACTAAAGCTAATAATAGAGGTCACCTAGTCTATACGATCTTACTTACAAAATCAAGAACATTTTAAGTGTCTTCAAATCGCGAGTGAATAGGTTTCTTCTAGGCAAGCGCGCTTCATCGTAGACCGTAACGGTCACTTAACTCCAGTTGAGTTGACGGTCAAGCGCAAGCCTAACGTGGAATAAAAAAAAACATATAAAACAAATAACATTATATTTACGTAGAAAATATTGATACTAGTAGTTTTTAATTTCATACCATTATTTATTGTGATCTCTAACAGAAAATCGGACTGAAATAAATACAGAAAGTTCATTTTAATTAAATACAAAAGCGACACAAACGTAGATTCAGTTAAAGTTGAGGACAAATTAGTACTTAACCGAGAACGTCTTTAGAAACAACACTTAAGCGTAATATTAAAATCCAAACAGTTTTCACTGAGACGAATAAATCGTAGGATGTGGCATTCGGCCGCTCATTCTCTATTATCCACTTTGCTATATCGGCGATTTTCGTACGTCTGCGGATCTCTTCATGTTTGATTCGAAGAGAGTCCGAGCATAGCACTCTTCATAGCTCGTTGCGTGACCTTGAGTTTCCTTATAAGGCCCATAGTGAGTGATCACTTTGGCTCTTGTGTTGCCCATCAAAAGATCGCTTTTGGTGCACAACACAAAAGCCAAAGTCTAAGGTCTAAGTCTCAATAAAATAAAAATAAACTTATTGTATATATGGTTAATTGAATTCATTTTTGTTCATTATAGCGTTATGTCACAAGATAAATTAATAAGAATATTGCATGCGTAACGGACACTCCACCTGCCGCCAATCTCGGGTTCCTCACCCGTAAAATTAATGTGATAAGAAACTTATGCTGATGCTCCCACACACAGACACACAATAGATTTTCCTGGTTGAAGTGTAGAACTCTGGTGGCTATCAGAGTACAAAGTGCCATTTTGCTAGTGCAGATTATTGCGCAGTCTTAACCCCCACTTCAAAACCCTTTTTTACGTGAGGAAATGCATTTACGCATACGCCATCCGCCCCGGGGCGAGCGGCGGATTGTGTCGGACTCGACACCAGCCAGAGTGGTGCCCCTACCGACTAAAGCCTCACGGTGTTCCCCCTATAGCGCTTACGGCCAGACAGTGGGCACTCTTCCAGACTTTCCTTACTCGCGTCTCTTTTCAGAGTTCACCCGTCCGTCACCTTTGTCACCAATCAGACCTATATTATAGTACATGCATTGGCCGAATTTGTAAGTTTCTTGTCCCTAGAGTTATTAGTCGTAGTGAGGACGGTTCAGGACGCGGCCACAGGCGGCGTCTCCCCGGGAAGCCCCGAGTTATCGCGAGCGGAAACGTTGCGGCCACTTCACCATTTGCCCGCTTGGCACAGAAAATCTGTCGAGTGAAAGGTTAAATTAATTTTTATTTATTTATAATTATATGTTAACTAACAATTTTCTTTTATTCATTGTTTTCGCTATTCTAGTAAATGATCTAAAGTCAAGCCACGTGGTTGTTTACAATGGAGCGCGTTAATAAAAAATAAACCGATTCCCTTGAAGAATCAAAGCGATTTTTTATGGTTTTAGAATATTAATCTTGCTGTTATGAAAGGAAAATTAGATAGATAGATAGATAAACTCTTTATTGTACACACCATAAAATTTACAATCAAAATAAATTAATTAAAAACTAGTGTAACAACTGGCGGCCATATCGCTAATAGCAAAAGCTAATAGGAAAATTAGTGTGCGGTATTGTCATAGAAGTGAGTATTGGTAATGATTCAACATGAAATAAAACTTCTGAATTGCGTTAGCAAATCTATTCTACTTACAGAAATGATTCTACTGAATTTTTATTAGCGTCGTGTTATTATAATGTATGTCATCCGCACCATAATAAGGAATAGATTTATATCTCATCCACCAAAATCCACTTAACAAATATACTTAGACTGCTATAAAATCAAAAGCTTTATTTTTGTCTTTTTATTGTTGAGAAAAAAATAAAAACAAAGACTTGTAAAGACAACTCTATGGAGTCACCGTTTTGTGTTACTCACTTTTTAACAGCGTTAATAACGGTGGAATTAAAGCGCGAGAGGCCGCTGAGGACGATTTAATTAAACCTTAACGAAGATCTTCTCCCCCTCCCCCCTCCCTCCACTTACCTGCCCAATGTTTTAATTACCAAAAACCTGCTTGACGTTTTTAAAAGATATTATTAGGGTGTCTCTGTCGTTTTAACGGCTGCTTGGCGAAAATAATTCGAATAAAATAAGATTAGGACTGGTCCTCGGCTTACTTCAATCATTTAGATAAGTACTAGCCTTACTCACGTATCAAATTTTATTTCAGATGAGTTTTAGGGTTCCTCGTATTACGACGGAATTAAATTCGTTACTATTTATCTGTGTCTGTATGAAACAATCATTTTTATCAGAAACTATTAGCTCTATATTTATAAACGAACGTGTCACGAACGGACCACACGCATTGTAGGGTTCCGTAGTTACAATTACTTAACAATCATCCCCACTTACCCTAAAATTATTTTTGTGTATTCCTAAAACTATTTTCTTAAAATTTGTATTATACCACTGTTTCTTTTTTGTTTTTAATATGCATACATGTATTAAACTACAGCGTTTTAGTATTATACGCTAGTCAAGGATATTTGAGCAGACAGACAGCTAGACGGACGTGATGAAACAATATAGGTTTCTTGTTATTTACGGAATCCTAAAAATAATATTATATCTAAAAACGGCGTTAGTAATTATATGACAAAAATATTGCCTTCAAAGTTTCGAATAAATTACCAAAATTAGCTTGAGAAAAACTACATGATTCTATCGGATTCTGTCAGGTGACATTTGCCGGAATTGCTGGGCTTAACCCGAAGCGAGTGTAAACAGATAGCGAGCCACAACGCGACGTCGCAGATAGCCCCGGCGATCTGACGTGATTTACGACTGGACCCTCTGCCAGGCCTCTATTATACATACTCGGGATCGCTTTTACACTCCTCCGAGCCGTTCCGGGCCGTACCGTTACCGGCTTCTGTAATTTGTTAGGCTGTCTTTTTTTTTTGATTGATTTTGGCATCATGCTTGCACATTTGCCATTTGTCAAGTTTAGGACTGTATGTGAGCCAGTTCGACTAAGCTGCGCTTGCAGTAGCTTAAATTACAGCAAAAATGCACAAAAGCTGGCTGTATCACGTGGGCGGTGCAGTTTCTGCACTCATAAGTTAAATTGAAAACCTAGTCTAAATATCAATGAATAGTCTAAATAGCAGAAACTTGCGAAATCTTTTATATCGCTTAACATAAGGCAAGTTGGCGGTCACGTGAAAACCTATCATCCATAAAAATAGCAATCATCAAGCCAGGTCAGAGGCCTTTCGGCGGCATAATAATTCTGGCACTAGGCACTAGCTACTCAGCTTAAACGAACTTACTTACTTTTTAGGCTTCCGTAATAAGGGTACAGGAGCCTATTCATGACGCCACGGTGTCTGTCTGTCTGTCTGTGTATTTTACACTTAAACGGATGTATCTTTTGAACGGTAAAAGATAAAGAAGTCTCAAAATTGGCAATATTATAGGGCTCGACACCTCTATGTAAATCTACAAATAATAATTAAACAACAACACTAGATATTATCAGTGTTTCGTCTTTTTTAAAATAACAAACATTCATGTTGTCGAAGTTTATCCCAGTGACTCTAGATGGCGCTTATATTAATATAATA
Organism: Lycia hirtaria; assembly: GCA_947563715.1. NCBI lineage: Eukaryota > Metazoa > Arthropoda > Insecta > Lepidoptera > Geometridae > Lycia > Lycia hirtaria. Next base: position 3,639,158 of record OX387386.1, read on the forward strand.
TTTTTCTTTAGGTCATGTATGTATATTTATGTCATGACATACCTAAGTTTAAATGTCATAAGGTATGGCGCACATTTACTTAATTTTATGTAGATACTTACTTAAACTTTCACGGTTTGATGAATTGATAGTGGAGATTATTATTCTAACTTCTGTAAAACTAACTTATTTGTACTTTATATTGTGAGTATGTGAACGCCTATCATTTCAGGCTATTTCTACTGTATAGGGCCGTCTTGTACGTTGTAAGTTGTTCTGTAATAATGTATTTGTCCAATGGTGTACAATAAACGGCCTTACCGAAGAACGTTTTTAACTTTGAACAATGTTTAACATATTTTGTCAACTTTTCGCTGACACGTAAAGACACTTGCGGAAAGAAAACAGACAATTTAAGACGATTATTAAAGTTAACTAACGTTTTTCGGTAAGGCCCAAAGACTTTATCAATTTATCTATAGAAAATATGTGTAGTTACAAATATTCATAGATTTATAGCACATTTTGATAATGAGTCCTGTTTTCTGTTTTCATAATATATGTTGCATGAGAGTACGGAAGCCTCGGTGCGTGAGTGAAACTCGTACTTTGCTGGATTTATTAAGATTTTTAATGCTATTTTGTTTCCGGACCGGTCACTGCTCGGTGTTAGAAGGAGCTTGCTAATGCACAACCAGGCCGCTACAAGAGTGCAGTGCTGACGGACGGCATGCGGTAGCGCGGCGACGCGATATTACCAAACGATGACGCTGACTAATTGAGCTGTGATGACTAGCCTTGCACGGAACATTTGACGCTGACTGCTCAATTAGTTTACGAATAGTATATTGCGGCAACTAATTTTGAACATTATGCAATTGCCTTAGGGGGACTCCTATTTTGGAAGTATGTTTTCAAAGTGGCCTCCTGTGGCTACAGGAGTTTAGGCATAAGTGATGTCGTTAAATTTAGATTTATTTCTAGATTGTTAGGTGTCCAGGTGTACCTAGTTGTTTTTTACTGTTGATAATATAATTTGAATGCTAGTCCTTGTTCTATCCTGTCCCGGAAAAAATATTGGGATTATTTTTCTATAATTGTGTGTTAAATGCAAAATATATGTCTACGAGCTACAGCAAATATCGTTTCACTACTACTTTGAGCTCGCAAAGATAGATGAAAACTCTTTATAGTAGACCAAGTGGACAATTAATAAATTACAGAACATATAGAACTAGGCGACCACGCTATTCCAGGCAACCATGAAATGCAGATGAGTGGTAGAATAGAATATGACTTTATTGTACATTCATACAGAAGTTTGATAATAAAGCAATAAACGTTAGCGACAGCACAAAGGCGGCTTTATCGCATAGAGCGATTTCTTTCAGGCAACCTAACTTCTCTTCTCTTCCAGGTAAGATAGGTGCGATGAATAAAGCGGGTGTGCAATAGGCTGAGACTAAGGATCTTACCAAACAGCGACACTGCTGATGTTACGGTTATCGCTTACCACTTAATGAATAGTATGCCAGTGCTGCTCTTAAATAATAATTGTTTGACTGGCGTCGTAGCTCGGTTGCTACTCGCCTGCTAAGTTTGTAGGTCGTGGGTTCGATTCCCACCCAGGACAAACATTTGTGCGATGAGTCGGTATAGTTTAAAAATCTAAAACAACCGATTTCGAAATGCGCTATTTTGTTTCAAAAACCAAACTACTGAACCGATTTTGATGAAATTTCTATGGAACCAATCTAAAAGTATATCCTTATAAATTGCTTTTAAACAAATAATAAAACAATTTTCTAAATTGGTTTATAACTGACGGAGCTATGCGCTAACAGACATAAAAAAACAATCAAATTGTAAACCACCTTTTTTGAAGTTGGTTACTTTAAAAATGTATTTCTTAATAATACAGGCAAGAATCGTTACGATAATTTCTTAAAAATACTATTAAAGGTTTTCCCCAAAAAGTTGAATCCAACGTTTTCATTAAGGTGAGACTGCTCATTTGCAAAATGATAAATATGGCATAAATTATTTCATTTATTATTCAATTCGGTTCTTTCGTTATTACGGGTAAAGAGTAGATACTTTGGCTGCGACACCCTTTTTATTTTTTCGCTCGCAAACGAAACGATGCTGTTTGCACGGCGCCTCTTAATTTTGAGTTTAAATACGGGGGAGCCTTCAAAAGCGCTCTAAATCCCAGCTAAAGTGTAGCGATACTGCACCTGAGCGCTTGTTTTTATTTGTATGTGATCTGTTTGAATGTAGAACAATCTTCATCATTTGAATTAAAAATGAAGAGCTGTGCCTATTAAAAAAAAAACTATTATATGTGCCTTGGAAAGAGCATTGACAAAATTTCGGGTATGAAAAAAAAATCACAATAATTATATCCTGCAGTGATGACTGTAATGTTTGTATTTCTGGATTGTGTTTACTTATTTCTTGTGTTTATTGCTCTTTCTTGCAAGTTTTTAAATTTGTAGATTTGTAGATCTTATTGTTGTTGTAGTGTCTGTTGTGTCAAAATAAATGTTTCTTTCTTTCTTTCATCTTTCTTAACCTGATTTCGGGTTGAGTAGCGGCGGCCAATGGAAGATACCTGTATCCAGTGGCTTCGATAAAGTCCAGTGGGTTGATAATGGTGATGAATATTCTGATGATGATCTGATCGCAACAAATAAGGAATAAGTATCTAATTGTATTTGTCTCAGTTGTGATAATGATGGACATATTTTATTTAATTTGACACTTAGATAGCTTACAGCAGGGCAATATTTCATCACCATCACCATCAGCCATCACCGTTTTTCATCACTACCCGGGTGAAACAGTAGGGCACACAGACACTCAGTCTTACCAAGCGTAATTTCCTAGTTCCCTTGTTTTCTCCTTTATTAAACGTAGAAAGCTTAACTCTACGTCATGAGAGGATAGTTTGCAAAATTTACGACGTGTTATATTATAATTTAGTACGGCTAGAGCCGTAAACTTGGGCTTAAAAGATTCGAGTCCAGCCGTTGAGGACGATACAAGGGGGCGAGGCGTTTCCTCATTCACGTATAAATTGTAGATTGGCATTGTGAATAAAACGTAAAAAAGCTGTGAAATGCGATGGGATGCGACATCGAGATATATTATTCAACCAATAATTGATCATTAGCATAAAGCCATTGATAAAATATTGGTTGAGTGCTACCCAGACATGTTTGCGAAGGAAGCTGGGTATGTAGCTTTTAAATGTTCTCAATTTGAACACACTGACAAGCAAGCAAACTGCAAGAAGCATGAAAAAGCGTCATCGTTATATGGTTGATATTCCGAAAACACGTACGAAACGCTTTGGCTCCACTTTCATTGTACGTACTGCCAAACTGTGGAATGCGCTTCCTGAATGGGTCTTTCCGACTGGATATAATCTAGGTGTCTTCAAATCGCGAGTGAATAGGTTTCTTCTAGGCAAGCGCGCTCCATCGTAGACCGTAACTGTCACTTAACATCAGGTGAGTTGATGGTCAAGCGCAAGCCTATCTTCGAATAAAAAAAAAAAAACATATATTTTTTTAGCTTAGACAGAAGTCTAAGACACAAAAATTACAACGTACTCGTAAAATATCAACTTAAAGAAAAGTCTATAAATATTGGCATATAATTATGTTCGTAATATAAAAATGTATAAAATATGCCTAAACTACAGAGCAAAAAAAAAAAAAACAATCAGATTAGTTAATCCAGACTGATGAAGTCTAAAGACAATGCAAATGCTCGAACCCATTATCGTTTAGCAGCGTACCCAGTATGTAAACCACGTTGATGACAATAATTAAGTTAGGCCAGATAACCTCTACTGATGCTGATTTGAACACTTAATTCACTGTAGTACCCTCTAGGAGAATAAAGTCTTGAATCAAAGAAAATTCAAAGGTGCCGTACCTATGTACACCTATATAAGAACGTAGTAGAATTTTAGTTTTTATAGCTAGCAATTATTACACATTTATATCACTACTTGTCTAAAAATGATTTATTCATATACTTACTTTTGCCATCAGGCGAGCTGTGGTGGTCAGAAATGAAGAGATACGTAGACGTACAAAAGTCACCGATATAGCACAGCGGATTAGCAAGTTGAAGTGGTAGAGGGCATGGCACATAGCACGTAGAACTGATGGCCGATGGCGCCGAAAGGTTCTCGAGTGGAGAACACGTACGTGTACAAGGCACGTACACGGCAATCGCAGCGTAGGAAGACCAGCCACGAGATTGACAGATGACCTCATAGAAGTGGCGGGAAGACGCTGGATGCAAGCCGCTTCCAATCGGTATTTTTGGAAATCCATGGGGGAGGCCTATGTCCAGCAGTGGACTTCCTATGGCTGAGATGATGATGATGATGATGAGCTGTGGTGGACAAATGTAGATCTAATTGGAATTAAACGTAGATCTATTTAGTGTAAAAAACTTTTTAAATCTACCCGAGACTTTTTTGATCTACTTGAGCTTTGTTTCTTGTTTATCAAAAAGTTACCGCCATGTCATCAAAAAACAATAAGATTAGCTTATAGCAACAAAGCTATAATATTGGCCAAAGCACATTTTACATAGATTGTCTCAGTGACAATAAAAAAGAATAGAATAGTCAGTTTAATAAGTGAATAGCCTCAACATAGAAGGGCCCGCGCCACACTTCAAAATTCAAAATTGTGAAATTTAAAAAGTTTCCCTCCCCGCCGCGAAAAAAATGCGATTAAATATGTTTTGTTCAAAAGCAAGACATTAAGGCGATGTTAAGGGTGTGATAATGAGGCTGTTGATAAGCGTTTATTAAGGCTCGGGCAGGCGGACTCAATAGCTTGGCCGCCGGCTCGCTATCTCAAGCGAATTAAATCATTTTAACGCAGTTTGCGATGTAACTCCTTTAAGAAAAACTGGCTTGTTTGCCGGTTGGCGCCCCCGACGCGCTGCTCTCTTTGTTTCGGAAACTTATTACGTTTTTTCTGAAGTTTTTAGATTAAAACTTGCTGCCTTTTATGGCTTTAACTGAAAGAGCTCTGAAATGATGCTCAGGGATATTATAACAATACGTTGCCTCAGTGCTTGATTGCCCTATCTACCTGTGGTAAAATTTCATTGGAGAAGAGTTTAATGTGATATTTTTTCAAAAAGCTATAATAGTAAGGCTTGAAAGTCTTTTTTTTTATACATGAATTATATAAACTTTTATAAAAATGTATAAAAAAGACTTTTAAGCCAGTTCTGGGGGCCAATTCAGTTATTCAAAACCGATCCGTAACTGAACCTTGTGCGAAGCATTTCCTGTCGGCTGCTATCTTTTTTTTGATTTAGTAACGAGCGAAGGACGTTTTACATTTCATCAAATATGTCAATTGTATGACATAAAAGTGACTGAATCAAAAAAACTATGGCGGCCAACGGGAAACGCTCCACATATGGTTCGGCTATGGAGTGGTCTTCAATAACTGAATTGGGCCCAGCAGTCTAACTTACGAGTTACGCTTGATACGTGTTATGTGAAAAAGTATGCGTAGAGATGCACATTCTTTAGAATAATTCTAGAAATCATACTTAATTATTACGAAAAAGTTCGTTGGAGGTTACGAAAGAGTGCTTTTTTTTTGCGCGAGTTTTATGGTTATTGTTACAAAGAAGCCTATGATACTCAGGGAGTAGAAAAAAATCTAACGTCACCTCGCATATCAAGATGAAATGGCTCGCTAGGCCAAACATACGTACATACAAACATACATACACTTGAAAAATAATATCCTCTATCTTACGCAGTCAGGTTAAAAAGGCGTGAAGGCGTATGAATGAATATTGTATGTATGTGTTCTCCTAAGTTGAGCACTGCTAACAATACAAAATAATATTGAAAATTAATCTGTCAAGTTACAACCATAGGGAATAATTTTGAATGTCAGTTTTATGTTTCCAGCGCTCAACTTACATATAAATTACTATAAAAATTAAAATAAAGTAACCATCTAACAAATACTTCAATTATTTTTAATGTCTATTATTATACTAACATGGTACAAAAAAAATCACTTACTATTCGATAATATTGTTACAGGGGTGATCGAGCGCAGGTGCATCTTAAGCCAGCTTGCCGCACCACTGGCAGATATAGGATCCAGAATGTGAGGTCTCGTTGGTGTCGTCACGGGTAGCATTGCATACAGTCCTGATGGCACCTACATAATATGTATTTCGAATCTTGTGGTTAAGCCATTTCGTGCCTAACAAGGATTCGTTTTACGAAAGATTATGTTAGTAAAATGACATGTGCCAAAGCGGCCCAATCGCAAATCGACTTAGCCCAGGGGGGCAATTCAGTTATTCAAAACCGATCCGTAGCTGAACCTTTTGCGAAGCATTTCCTGTCGGCTGCTATCATTTTTTGATTTAGTAACGAGCGAAGGACGTGTTACGTTTCATCAAATGTGTCAATTGTATGACATAAAAGTGACTGAATCAAAAAAACTATGGCGGTCGACGGGAAACGCTCCACATATGGTTCGGCTATGGAGCGGTCTTGAATAACTGAATTGGGCCCCAGGTTGTCCTAATAGAGAAACGACAAAAAAAATAATAAACAAAAAAATAATAATATGTAAATGGTCGTAATGTCATAATTTTAAAAAGACGTGTCAACAAAACGGTTTCAAATTCACAGGTATATTATTTGAAACTAAATTTAAATATTTATCGAGCAATTAATAATAAAATCGAACAAAATATTTCGGAACGTAGATAGGTTACCGTCTAATACATAATAATAATGTCATGAGAGAAATACAGTTTCCTGTAAAATTTATAATAATCGTTCATTGAATATTAGTTCACCATCATCACCATCATCATCTCAGTCATACCAAATCCCATGCTGGACATAGGCCTCTGTTATAATGTCTATTCTTGTGGTGCAATGTACGGGGTAAACTGCTTACACTGCAGCTCGTGCACTAGTGCACTAGGTCACTATTTGCGTCATATCAGACATTTCATCTTTAAACAGTAATCATTGGAATTCAGACGATAATCAGACTTCATTGTGGGCACTAGGAACTTGTAAATTATTCTACTATTTCAAAATAAAAGTATTTCTTCAGAAAATCAGTTTTTTTTAAAAGGCCCTTCTGAACTCACCCTGTAACATCTCCCTCATGGACTTCCAAAGACCGATTGGAAGCGGCTTGCATCCAGCGTCTTCCCGCCACTTGTATGAGGTCATCTGTCCATCTCCTGGCTGATCTCCCTATGTGTCTAGTATATTTGGTTCAAAATAACAAATATCGGAAAAATATATTCCTTTCTACCTTTTGTGAATTCATATTTCATGTGATCATGGACGGAGTTCTTCAAGTGTTTTTTGGACATTGTAAAATATTCTAAGCTACCTAGTTACCTATGATTTTGATGCATCCGTCAATGCACCTACATTGTAGAATATTTTAAGCTATGATTTTGATTATTTATTACGTCCGTGTAAAATGCAATAGGTACAATTATCCTAAAACAAATTATATTTATATTCAAATAAATTTTAACCTACGATTATGATTATATTGCATCCTCAATTTTCAGTGTCCAACCGTAATTGTCTTGTTTGTTCATGTCAGAGCGGCTGTGGAATCACTTGACCACATACGATGGTTACATACATCTTGCCACGTCTAGCTGGCTACGAATATCACGTTGGACGAGCTCTCGGCGCGGCGCGTCCGGTGCAAGTGAAGGCGAGTGCGGTGTCCCATCGAAGCCCCGTGGTGTCTTCTTCCTTTCATCATTTTTGGTCCGTTGGTAGATTTCTATTCGGATCCTAACTCTGACGCAGCTAAAGAGTTGTTTGACTGTGTAAGTCATCTCAAGTGATCAATAGTTTAAGAATATACAATGGGACTGTCATGTTTATAAATATAATAAAAGTCCCAAAAATAAATATGAATAAAACAAAAAAAAAAGTATACAGTTTATTTATTTACATACACAGGAAAAACGATCTTAAATAACATTTGCATAACGGTCCTCACTAGGATACCCCGTGTCGACGACTGCTACAGTCCGCTCCCCACTACAAGCCTTGTATGGACGAACTTCAAGAAGCACGTTGCAATTGCAAGAAATCGTGAAAGAAAAATTGAAAATACTAAACTAAACTACACGCTAAACACTAAACACTGCTGTCCAGACGTGTTTAATGGCACTGTGGCAGGCACGTTGCGAGTGAAGGGGAAGGAAGAGCGCGCGGGACGTGGCTACTTGCAGTCTACTCGCAAACAAATAGAACACGCTTCTATTAATCACTTGACTACGCAGGTTACTACACACTTGCACTAATCAATCGGTGTCCATCGTGTTTGCTACTAATCACTTAACACCTGCACTAATCAATAATCAAAGTGAAAACACACCTTTAAATACGTGCCAATATCCCAGACTTGTAAGGGGAAATACAGGTGGAACAACAATAGTAGATTGTTTATACAAGGGGCTAAAAGACCCATTGTAACGAGGTAGATTTTTAGCGAGCTTGGGATTTAGCGAGGGAGTAAATAAAAAACCGAGTTACAATGGATTTTTAGCGCCGTGTGTCTCTACTTTTCACTACGAGTGCGAGAAAATAATTCAAAGTTTATTTTATTAAAAATGAAATGTACAATTCTGGATATTTAACGAGATGTTTGCAAAGATAATGTAAATATATTCCAAGATATTATTCTACTTCTGAATAAATACTGTTTCGTGTATGTAGGCTCTTTGGTAACACATAAACATTAAAAAAAAACTTTTTGCCCTAGAGCTTAAAATGCTATTTTTTCCCCGCTTTACTACGCTACAATGACGGACTTTTAGAGCAAGAAGAGTGAAAAAAAAGTTGTGACACTCCGTTGCGAGTGACTTGATTGAACCGTGAACGAAGTCGCATTTACTACGCGTAAGTAGCTTGTAAATAAATATATGTATATAATTCTTCTAGTTAGTCTCATGACGACGTGCAAAGCCGGGGGCTTACTAGTAAGCTCGTAGACTGCGCTCAGGTGTGCGTAGCTCGCGGCTTACCGCACTATCGGTCCCTACCACACACAATATATGTATTTATGAATTGTAGATATACTGCTAATAACTGATTTACGTTAGGTTATCAGAATTCGATGAAATTAAACGACAGCGACAACTATTATTGATAAATATTATCCAGATATTTATTTATTAATCTTAAGCCTAAGTTTTTACAATATTTAGATAAAAAAACAATAAAAACATTATAAAAACGTATTATTATTATTAAATAAGTTCGACAGTTTAATAATTTTCAATATTCAACGAGACTTGATCCCGCAACATCCCTGGTTACAAAATGGGATGTTATCTAGATTTAAATCTCATCGGATGTAATTTTTTTATTCATGTTACTAGCGGTTTTCAGGAGTAGTAGTTTAGATACATTATATTATAATCTCGAAATGGTTTTGGAATCAGCAAATGTAACATTTTTCTTTACATACCCCATTTAGTGGTGTTAAGAATTTTAATTAGTTTAGCCTTTAGATTTGACCGCACAGTACATTCGTTTTGTGGCAGACCAGAATAACTGTAACAGTTAAAAAAAAAACTACTAGCAACGATTTATATGTTGGACTACTAGTCTGATATTTCTACTCAAAGCAGACGTGAGTGACTCGTAGTTTATATTAAAAAATGTGAAAAAATCACGTTAGTTTCTATAGTTTAAATAAATAACAGTTTAAAAAACTAAAAAAAAACACGCTCTAAATTATTGTATTGTCATAAACCTAACTGTGGTCAAAGTTCATTACAAGACTTTTCTAACAAATCCAAACACAGCTACGATACGATGTTCCATCATGAAGTTCTAGTTCATATCTTCCGGCTCCATCATCAGATAAGTTCGACAGTACCATATTATTGTATTGTCATCAGAACTACATACAGCTGCCAATTTTCATGACGCTACGATCCTTGGAAGATGGTTAAATTAGTTACCTTAGACTTCATTACATACAGGTCGACCTCCGGCTCCAAAAGGCCAAATGGTCTTTTGCGTTCTTGGCCATTTGCGTCGATCCCGCTACGATCCTTGGAAGATGGTTAAATTAGTTAGATTTCATTACATACAGTTACAGGTCGACCTAATAAAAGCGTGTTAAAAAAAAACACTCTTTGACAGTTCTTTTCTATTTCATTTTTGTTTTGAATCCACACGATTAGCGATTTTCCAGTGGCAAGCGTTGAGATTTCTTCAAGTTTCATGAACAATACAAGGTGTGAATGTTCTTGACTCAATCTAAGTCTCGTATACAGTAATTTCCAAGTTCGAGTTCTGCTTCAGTTAAGTCGACTTAACTGAAAGACACAAATAAAATAAAATTATATGTTGTATGTACTTAATACAATATAGGTTAATGGATTACGATAGTTTTACTACAACGTAAAACGATCGTTTTAAATTTTCATACAACCGTTACTTGGCCGGTTTAATCCGACTCATCCATAAAACACGTCAGCCGCAATTAGTGCTCTAAAATTTCAATTTGATTGGTGTAATTGCATCTCTTTGGTGGAGTAAAGCCGCCACAGTTGTTATTAAGCGTTTCTAATTTAATATCATTTGCATAAACGTGACCTGACGAAGTTGCGGCCCTCGCGCTCTCTGTGTAGCTTATACGTTTTTATGTCGTTTGGCTTATGTTAGTCTAATCAACGATTCTTAGAAACCAATCATTCTTAGAAAATCTTTCTGATTGTTCTTTATATTAGGAGAAGGCAATCTAATACATTTGGACGTTTAGACATGCGAACTGCTTAGTCCCTGAACAGAGAAAAATATTAATGTGAAATTGAACTAAGTTATTCTAAATGATTTATAGATCCCCACGTGAAGAATGCTGGTGTGTTCGCGTTTACGAAGAAACCAGCATTCTTTTTAACCTACTTCCAAAAAGAAGGAGGTTCTCAATTCGTCGGAATCTTTATTTCTTATTTTATATGTATGTTCCCCGATTACTCGAAGAGACCTGGACCGATTTGAAAAATTGAAAAAAATTGACGGCATTAAAATACGTACAGTAAAAAATACGGACAGACGGACATGGCGAAATTATAAGAGTTCCTCGTAGTTACTACGGAACCCTAAAAATGTATTAATGAAACCTTCCTTACGTGCTTGAAACGAGATAACATAAACTGAACCAGACACTAATATGTGTTACAAAAATATCTGTCAAATTAGTTGTGAGAACAAGTAAGGGGGGGGGGGTGGGACGAGCGAGGGTGTAGATCAAGGGGGAAGGGAGAGGTGGGTGGGGTGTAGCCCGCACCCTGTCACTGATACAAATCGCGCGGATTTACGCGCACTCGAGCCCCAGCGGAATTTATCCAACGCTTCTATTTACGTATCGTTTTATTTGTTTTGTTCCTATTAGTCCCGATAGAGTATTTTTATGTTTGCATGCGTCCCTACCGCTTCCGTCGTAAAGCGGCGACTTCTGAACGCTTTAGAGCGCGCATAACACAATTTTCGCAAGCGATCTCCGTTTATCGGATTATTCGGCAATAAGTTACGGAAATCGCAATAGTAAATATTTTAGAGTGTTGTTGAGGATTGTGCGATGAGTAATCGCTTCGGGTGTCGGGGGGCAGGTACGTACCAATAGTACGGTAAACCGGCGTTTAAACGCTCATTCGGCTTTTGATCGATATATAATACTTATGTTCTAGCCTTACCCGATGCGACTTTGTGCGCGGCACTGTGAAAGTAAACGCTTAGTAGAGACGCGCCGAAATCATCGCATTATGGAATTATTGCATGAAATTAATTAATATGCAACCTCGACGTACTTAATATCCGCGTCGAACGATTATTTTTTCTAATTCTATCTATTTCTTTTTATTTCTATTAATCTAATTCTTTTCGTGATTTCACTGATGGTCCTTTAGTAAACGTTTTTCACTTATATAAGTAGAATGACACCCTAAAAATATTCTAAGTTGAGTCTTGCTGCACCACCTTCTATATCGCCTCTGAATCGTACCCACCGCCACTGAGCAGCACGCCTTGCTGCCTATACTGGTTAAGAGGTTTGTAATAACTGGAAAATTAAGAAATAGTTTAGTTATTACTTTGATTTACATGTTCGGAAAAAAATATCGATCAATGGGACGGTGTAAAAAGCCCACCGATTCATAATATTTAGTCGGACGGTTTTTGAGCGCTGACATTATAAACAAATTAGAATTTGTCGTTTAAAGGCCCTTTAAAGGGGGGTTTATGAAGCAGCTGTCCTGCTCTTTTGATAAATATGCGAAGCCAGTCTCGAACGAATATGTATAGAACCAGCCGTTATGTACTTGATGGTAATAAGTCTATCCCATATTATGTATGATACGGTTCATCCATATTACACTGTTTTTTTTTCGTCCGTAACTCAAGGTCTACGGATCTAGAAAAAAAATATCTAGAAGAATAGGAAATAAAGAAAATAAAAATTGTTTCTTTTTATTTGTTGAAGGGCGTGTTTACGTAGGTATATCTGGCACGGGAAAGCTCGCTAATCGACACATTTGTTTCGGCCGCTCGCCCGTCATAGGGGCGCGGAGCTGGATTCACGCAAACATTTAAATTAATGTAATAAACAGCCGTGAAATGCCCGGCTTTGCGGATTAGCAGCTACACCGAGTGCCTTCCTAGCTTTACACTTTTAGCTATAGAATGTGTGCCTTTATATTGGAAGTAGAGTTTTAAATAGATAACTATCGTAGGAAAAATGAGAACTTACATTTCGATTGAACAATATAATGAAATAAGGATAGCAATGCTCTCAATGCCACATTAGTACTCTATCCAAACAGACCCTATTCATAATGACATAGAGGGTTTTTTGGTCGAGATGTGTGGTCACGCCCTTAGCCGTAGCCGAAGCTACGTAGGTTCATTGTAGCACAGAGCTACAGAAGGCCCTTGCATGCCTGTGCTGGCTATTTCTTCACAATCGCTTCTGCCGCCTAGACGTTACAATGTCGTAAATTTTGGAACATTATTTTAGTCCACTTGAAAAATGTGATTTTTAGACATTTTAAATTCGAATTTTATATTTGTTGTAAACGCGACAGTTTCTGTGCTTACTCCATCAAATTGCAACAGCTCAACTGATTAGATTGTTTTTATTTATTGTTTAGAAAAGCAATGGAGTTATTTTTTGCATGTCTTCTCCTCCTCTCTCCTTCACCAGTTGGATAAAAAACTAACCACGCGCAAGCGAGACAGCTGTAAACCGTTTACCGACTTTTATCTATCTAATATCTATCTTTTTTGTCTTTGTTTGACATATGTCAGTTTGGCTTTTTACCCCTGTATTACAAGCTATAGCTTATAATACAGGGGTAAAGAGTTTTAAGTATCGAACGACGTGTTAACCCCGTTATCCTGGGGGGCTTTCCGTTAAGCCGCGTCGACAGTGTTCGAGATTTATGCCTACCACCGTAATTGGTGATCGAGATATTGACCGTAGCCCTAATGCTGGGTAATTAATGACCGTCAGAGGTCATTTGTAAGAGAAATTATGCTTAGTAGAAGGTAACTAATTAGGTAGGAATTTTCTTTATCATTTTTACTAGGTATAAAGAGAAATTAGCTTCTGAGAGGGTCTCTCGGGGTCTCTGCGAGATCGAATCAGGAGTGAAGAGATCCGTATACGTACGAAAGTTATCGACATAGCACAGCGGATTAGCAAGTGGAAGTGGCAGTAGGCAGGGCACATAGCACGTAAAACTTATGGCCAATGGGGTTGAAAAGTTCTCGAGTGGAAACAACGCACCGGCCGCCAAGCGCAATGTAGGACAACCAGTCACGAGAAGGACAGATGACCTCATACTCGTGCCGGAAAGACGGTGGATGCTAGCCATTTCAACCTATCAATTTGGAAATTCATGAACCTTTTCGACTTAGACCTTCTGAATTAAATTTGATTCGAATAGCTTTTACAAAAGTGCTATTAGCAGTTGTAGATTTTTTTCCCCTAGATTTTAAAAGATGATGTTAACATTAGGTGTCAACTAGTATACAGTATTTTCTGTTTAGAAAACTCTCAGATTACATAAATTACATCAGTGACGATAGTTTCGATATTGTATAAGTTTGACGGCGTGACGTCACTAACTACGTGACCGAAAAACTCTCTTCCCCTCCCTTCTGGCATTTTGAAGTATGGAGGTTGTCTGTTAAACAACTGGAGAACTTAACGAAAGGATATTATTTTAATTTTTATTTCGGGTATCATTATGGTACTCTGAATAGCACTGACATAGCACAGTGGATTAGCAAGCTAAAGTGGCAGTGGGTAGGGCACGAAGCACGTAAAAAGTAGAAAAAAATCTTGAATGGAGACGCATCGGCAAGTACTTTAAATCTTTAAAAGTCACTGTTTTCTGCGAAAATGTGGAGTGCGCATTGCACGGGATATTTTCCAATATATCTATAGGAAATTATCCCTCAGAAAGCCCTGAATGTATTTAAATCAGGAGTGAATCAGTTCTTTTAAGCTTAGTTGGGTCCATCGTAGACCGTAACATAGCTTATTATCAGGTGAGTTGGATCAAGTGCAAACCTATCACTGAATATATTAAATATAACACAAAAACAAGATTACACAAAAATAACGAAATTAAACCACAAAACCGATCTATTTTAATCACATTGTCACCTCAAAAGGCGATAAATTCTACATCAAACGGAAAAAACATACATCACACCGGTCTCATATGTTCTAGGGGTCGCGCAAACATTCCGATCACGTTGAAATAGCTTGTTTTACAAACCTTACAACACCGTCGCTACAATAACTAATACAAAACTGAACCATAATATTATTATTATAAAGTTCAGTTTGCGTAAGTGTGAAGGGTCTAGTAGGCTCATGACAATGCAATCAGCGGTGACCGGTAGGGATTTGGCTCATACATGAGCGGATTTGAAGGATGAATAAGTTTCCCCCACAATAACAAAGGCTTTATTGCATGTGAGGCGCTTTATAAGACCGTTTGCAAAATTCTTTCCTTTCATCCGCCAGTCATGGATGTAGTATGAACGTGGTTTTATTAGTAACGGTTAGACATGGTTATGTTTTGTTAGGGTTTGTTTATGAACATTTTCTTAAATTTGTTGTGGTACGTGTATTATGCAGGAGGAAAAAACAAGGAGACAAAGGAGAGGTAGCTAAAAATAAATAAATTAAGCAACTGCCAGCATTGGGCAACCTGGATCATGCCTCGATGCCAGCGTGCAACAACCGAGGTTTAGGTTATTTATAATGTTTACTTTCTAAAATAAAATATCTTTGTACACACACAAATACTTATTGTATTGATGCATATTATGATGAAAATTACAAACATACCTACAAAATACACTCTACTTCCTTGGTAGTTGGGAAACAATTTTTGGTGAATTATTCGTTTAGTTCACGGCACTTTAATGACTAATACATATAGAAAGTAAAAGGAAATAATTTTGAAGCTGTTTATCAAATTTTGGGTATTCATATGATAATTTGTTGTTAATGTTGTCTCAATACGTGCTCAGTACTGACATGGCTCAAAAATACAAAGGAAAGAGCAAGGATTTTTGATAATGACCAGGGGCCCAATTCAGTTATTCAAGACCTCTCCATAGCCGAACCATATGTGGAGCGTTTCCCGTCGGCCGTCAAAGTTTTTTTGATTCAGTCACTTTTATGTCATACAATTGACACATTTGATGAAACGTAACACGTCCTTCACTCGTTACTAAATCAAAAAAGATAGCAGCCGACAGGAAATGCTTCGCACAAGGTTCAGTTACGGATCGGTTTTGAATAACTGAATTGCCTCCCTGGATATTTTAGAGGGAGGGGGTGGGGAGAGGGGTGGGGGGAGGGGGAACCCCTAAAACCCCCCCCTGCCTACGGCCATGACACCAAGTAAACAAATTGCGTATTTTTTAATTTTTTTTTAGCTTTTAAACTATTTAATTTATCATGCTATCTGTCTCGGTACTGTGCAATTGAGTCCACGATTCGCATTTGTTACAATAACGTTGAGTCAACTCACAGCTGGACATCTTACGCTCCGTTTACTTTGCCTAGGCCACCAATCCTTCAAAACCTTACTCCATATACCAAAACTAAACAAATATGTGAAGCTGGTAATACACAAAGAGTAAAGATATTTGCCATCCCAGTCTTTACCGCAAACAAACGATTTCCAGCACGGTTTGACCGCAAAGTGGTCTATATAGCTTGTGGCCTGCGATTTCACCCGCTCTGTTTTAAAATATTGAACGGGCTGAAATTAAAAAATACTACCTACATATACAGATAAACAGAAACACCTGTCTGGATAGGAGCAATATTCGTTTTGAAACTTTACTGTTGATATGATGTCGAGTGTAAGTTTTTTACGAGAAAGTATGTGCAGTCTTTGAGGTGAGGTTTCAAAGCAGTTCGTAACTACAAATATATCAGGTTAGAGATCAATACTTTAGTCTTAAGGTACGAGTTGGGTTAAAATAAAATATAAAATTCATTTATTTCAGGTAACTAAAACCCATACAGTTGAACGCAATAATAGAATATACAGTAATAGAATGTTAATTTAAATTGGATATTATTGTAAAAGAAGTAATTATACTTTAACAAAACAATTAAATAAAATATTCTTAAAAATTAAAAGGCATGTCTCAATACAAGAGCTCTGATAAAATGTCGAAAAATATACATAAAATTTAAAAAAGGTAAAAGATCATCACGTATGTGCTCACTATTTTGGTCATCGTGAGCACTTTACATTAATTGAAAAAAAATATATTTATAGTTAAAAGTTTGAGCCCATAAACTCTAGCGATGTTTTTTTAAGTACCTATATAAACAACCAGTACTAACATTAAAATTCCCTCGTGAATACCACAGAGAAATACTGCTTCCGATAGTTGCTCACACCGTACGGCATTTGACCGGAAGTGTGTCAACAACCGGATATGAAGATGAAACTTGATTTCACCGTCCATTCTCTTGCAGATTGCGAGGGTTGATTGCACGGTGTTGCCCACCGCTGTCGGTGTTGCCCACCGCTGTCGGCGTTGCCCACCGCTGTCGGCGTTGCCCGTCGCTCTCGGTGATGTGACTGATTACCATATATTTATCGTTGATGACCTGTGTCATGGCGGTTGAACTTGGTTGAACCATAAACAAAGATTTCAACCTTTCACATGGTTTCAAACGTTTTGTATTTTGAGGCAGATAATATTATTTATGCTGCCAGCATAAATATAATATCTGCATACGCTGCTGCATTTCAGCAAGTAGAGTCTGTCTGTCTGATTAGAGGTCTCAGGTAATCGATTTGTTTTTTTGTGTATGTTACTTAGTTAGTTAATTAAGCGTGTGTGTTAAGTAAGTTTGTAGGTATATTGTTTAGGGTCGAAACAGATTGTGGCTTAAAGCTTTTTTTATGACTGACAAGTTAAATATTTGACCACAGCTGACATGATGTTACATGACCAGTTCAAGATAATAAGCCCGCCTAGTCGGGAATAAGAACTGACCCTCGAATGAGGCTGCCGGAAGATACTGTTAGATTTAGCCGGACGTAGGAAATACCAACGCGCTATAGCTGAAGGTTATAAAGGTTTGCTTTACTGAAATTAGAAAATCAATGTAAGATTATAACCTCGCGCCTTCCGGCTACGAAGTTAGGAAGAAAGTACCTACTGGGCCTCATGGCTGCTAAGTGAACATCATTCGATCGCCGCTCGCTGATCCGATTCAAAGACAATTTTGACAAATTGCTAGTCTATTTGTATACTAATAGACTAGCAATTCGTCAAAATTGTCTTTGAATCGTATCAGCGAGCGGCAAGCGAGTGATGTTCACTTAGCAGCTTTGAGCTCCTGGTGTTTTGAAATGCATTTGTCACAATTTCATATCAATCTAGCTAATATTATTAAAGCGAAATTTATTACATTTTCACGATCAAACGGCTGAACCGGTCGTTATACAATTTTGAACAGAGCTAGCTATGGACCTGGAGACGGACATATGGTTCGTATTATCACGCAGTTATGACAGATGTGACTGACCTTGTGGCTTAGTTGGTTGGTTGGTCGTCGGTTCTTTCCCCGCCCAGGGCAAACATTTGTGTGATGAGCATGGATGTTTGTTCTGTGTCTGAGTGTTTCTATGTATCATATTATACTTATTTACACAAAAAGTATAATTATATGTATTCTATCAGCCATCTAGTACCCTACTACAAGCTTTGCTTAGTTTGGGCTAGATGGTTTTGTGTGAAATGTAAAAAAAATGAGGATTGTGAATCTATAATTTTTTTAGATATTTTTCTATCATAATTTTAAAGAAACCCAGACATGATTTGCTCCTTTGGTTTCCACTAGACTATAGGTACTCGTAGCTATGTTTCATCATACTTGGGAGGCGTAGGTATGGCAGCTGACGCTAACACCCCGCGCCCCTCGCATTAGTGAGAACGCACAACTAAAATTTCCGCGAAAGTTCGCCAAATGCCATTAAGTCAATCTGTTTTACAGATGGTAGACGGATATTACTTGGTGGCTCTTTTAGATGACGAGGAATGATATCAGAGACGGGTTACTGCCGAGAGAGCCATGAAAGTTTTGATGTAAGACGATATAGCGCAAATTGCTAATCTATTTTAATTTACGCATGATTGAATTTAGCATGACAGGCGGTATAAACAAATATTTTTTTTATATTCTTGACTTTCAGGATAGAGATTGGAGAGTGAGAGAGAGTACAGAAAGAGATACATATTCTTTTTTTACATAATTCAAAAATAATGAGGTTAACAATTCGGTTGTATTTTTTTTTTGCCTTTTTTACCGTATAATATTATATTATTCTTATTTCTTTCTTACTCTATAATTTATAATCCAATTAAAAAAAAAAAGTTGTTTGTTAAGATATTCTTCAGATTAGTCCCATAGAAATTTCATCAAAATCAGTTGAGAAGTTTAGTTTTTAAAACAAAATTATTCATTTTGAAGTCGGGTTTTCGTTTGTTTAAACTATAATTAAAAAAATATTGGTGGACATTTCACACAACACCATCTAGCCCAAACTAAGCAAAGCTTGTACTATGGAAACTAGATGGTTGATAGAATACATATTATACTTTGTTTTTTTTGTAAATACATAAGATACATTTCCGGAGTTTCCGGCAGCCTAGTGGTGAGACCGTCTGACTTGCGATCCGCAGGTCCTGGGTTCAAATCCCACGGCACGCACCTCTGTCTTTTCGAAGTTATGTGCGTATTGTTGATTGCCGCCAACTTCAAACGGTGAAGGAAAACATCGTGAGGAAACCTACATGTCTGAGAGTTCTCAATAATCTTGAAGATGTGTGAAGTCTGCCAACCCGCACTTGGCCAGCGTGGCAGACTATGGCCTATCCCTTCTCACAATGAGAAGATGGCCCGTTCCCAGCAGTGGGACAGTTGTACACACAGGGCTGATAAAAAAAAAAAAAAAAAAAAAAAAAGATACATAGAAACACCCAGACACAGAACAAACATCCATGCTCATCACACAAATGTTTGCCCTGGGTGGGGATCGAACCCACGACCTACAGCTCAGGAGGCAGTCGTACCACTGAACCGTGACGCCTGTCAATTATATGTGACATGATGTATTTGTTATTGAATATTGATACAAAATAAGTCGTCAATTTTTTCACCTAATAATAGTTCTTGGGCTCAAGTTCAGATAAGACGACGGACGGTGGACTAAGTAGTCATAGACAGGCGGCCGCGAGACGGAAAGCAAACACCTGGCAGACCAGCTCGTTAGCTGGGGGTCTGCCTGGTGCTAGTGTCACGCCCATCTCCACTGCCTTGACCCGTTGTTCAGATGACAAGGCAATGGAAAGATAGTGGATGAGACTGACACAAGACCAAAAAGAGGAGACCTATACTCAGCAGTGGGTCGACAATGGTTGATGATGATAATGATGAATATTTCTTTAGTTTCTTTGTAACTAGCTTATCATGATTGACGTAAAGACAGATTTTTTTGTCACAATTATTTGACAGTTTTATCTGAACGCAGGTAATGCTAGGTTGGATAAGTACCAGGAAAAAGTGTAGGTATCATATAACTCCAGGTCTGCTACGTTTCGCTGGGCCGCTACAAAGGCGACAGTTAATGCCTTCAATTAATCCGCTCGACTTGAATCATTGACGTTGTTATTGCTAAATGCGGAATTATACATTTATACAAGAAATTTTCTTTAACGCACCATAATCTCGAGTATTTTCGTTGAAAATTATATTCACCATCCATTGCTCGTTTGATTGTGCCGCATGAATCTATGTATACATAGACTTCAACTATAGCAGTGTACAACGCATGATGAACATCAACATTCTATGCTGTTGGATTTATTTATAATTCATTGCGGTTATAATTGTCGTGAAAGAGCTTCTCTCTTTATTAAAAAGCAATGTATAAATCCCAATGTGATTCACCCAGCTTGATAGCACGAGTTAACCCTTCGTGGTACGCGCTAACCCTTCCGTGATGTTTTAATATAATTTGAGGAATCACGACAAAATAATTGCGAGTGCGTACTGTCCAATGTTTTTCCACTACAATTAGTGATAAATGATGTATAATTAATAATTGTCGTGCAAATTGCGGACGACTCAAAATGTGGATGTTTTATACGCGTTTGTGATTTCCATTGATTCTACTTTTCAATTATGGAACATATTTTATGAAACAAACACTTCGTATTTCCTGCCACTCAGCCAGGCCCAAGCTATCTGGTTCTCTGGTCTACATTGGAGCTTCTCTGACTCTTTTGCAAGACTTCTTCAAGATACCAGTTTTTTTTCTCTATTTCCTGCTATAATAATACTTTTAATGGTTTCCATTAAAAACGTTGCAGACTAAAACGTATCACCGCTTACAAGCCCAAAAGTCAGTATAGAGAAGCTTCTAGTCAACTATGAGTGTTTGTTCTGTGTCTTGGTATTTCTATGTATGATAAGTATGTATTTACAAAAAAAAATATCCTATCAACCATCTAGTTCCCATAGTACAAACTTTGCTTAGTTTGGGCTAGATGGTGTTCTGTGAAATGGTCACCAATATTTATTTATTTATATTTATAATAACATATCGTATCACATCGCATTTGGCAACAATTAATTGCTAGTTTAATGATAGGAGTGAACTAGATTTCACAGGATATTGATATCCACCGTGAGTGATAAGTTCTCTACCTACTTGAGATTCCTCACGCTCTCCGCTCGTCAGCTCTTGTTTACGAGCGCTAACGATGCACATGTCGACTTCGGATATTGTAGGCTTTGGAAACAGCCAAAAGAAAAAAAAAAACATCGTAGATACTACGGAACCCAAAAAACACCGGCTTGTATCTATCTTAGCCTGTTGTGAACTGATTTCTATGACAATTTTTATTTGAGAGGGGTACTGTACAGGTTGTCTGTTAAAAATTCTTTATCTTTGGTTGAGTAGTTTTATTTTAACCAGATCCATTGGCTATTGTTCCGTTACAATAAGGATTATGATCGAGAGCCTATTGTTTGAGGTTATTTAAAATATACTAATTTTACGCCCAGGTATTTCACCCTCTATCCTGCAGGAATCTTTAAATTTTCCGAGATTTTTTAATTTTTATTCGGAAATATTCCTGCGCTTGATACGAGATAAAAGTAGCTAATGTGTTATTGCAGTGTATAAGCTAGCGCAGTGTTTCTTGGGTTATGTTATACAAGTAAAATATAAGTAATACAACGGGATAAGATATTGTTTTAAATGTGTTCAATATCAATAAATAAGAATTATGTAAGATCACAACCTATTTTATATCTCGTTTGAGAAAAAATCTCGTCGGATCGTGTAAAATCCAATCAGCCTATTCTTGAAAACACAAATTTTCACATAAATTTATCTTTATAAACCTGGAAATAACTGTCAAATTTGAAAATGTAGTACTGGTTACGCCGCTACGCATCTACGCCGTTACGGTGTAGCGGTGTAGTTCAGCTACGCAGCCTCACCGCGTAGCAGCTGCGCACAAATTGCTTACACCCGATAATGGCCTTTTCAATTTGTGGGGATTTGCAACTCGGCTTCAACAGACGTTTTATCAAACGAAAATGATTTATTCCTAAGCTTGTTTGCTTTTTAGAGAGCTTTCATTCTGCATATTAGCACGATTTCATGTTTTTTAAAGTGAATGTTGATATGAACGCCTCTTTTTTTACGACTTGTTGTTTTTTTTAAATCTTAATTACGTAAAATTAAAAATGATGGTAATACTTTCAAAATAGAATTGATCATTTAAACACGCACGGGTTTACGCACACTACTGACTACGGCGTAATAATACTCAATCGCAACTTCTAACTTTTGTAGTCATGTAGGGCTCTAAAGCCAACCTTTTACAAAAAAAAAAAGAAATCACACAATCCGTAAATTTCTGATAATAATTTCAGATGTGATACTTCCGTGTAAACCCAACATTAATCCCAAACAGGAAACCCATCTCAAATGCAACGGAGCCTTCAAACGTGTCTCAATCAATTCGCGGTAAATTATATAAAAAATACATTTCAAGCTCGAGCTGGCAGCTAGATGGTTTCTTTATTAGTTTTCCCGGGGGGTCGACGTGTGAAAAAATCCCGGGAAGATGTTAAGCCGTGTTTATCGAGCAAGGAAGTTATCGCCTGTAATACAATCCTGGGTTATGTTGGAGCGGATTACACCTATCAATGCGTGTGAGACGCGTATTATGATTGTATTTTTTTTTGAATCGCGCTTTTTATGGAGGTGGCACTGTTTGGGAGGTTTTTCGTTAGAAAGATGGATTTTGGAGAGATGGATTTTGGACCGGTATGGACGATGTATGACTAAGCCAATATTTATTTTAAATTTTATATATGTATATATTGAGAATTGTCTATTCCTTAACCGACTTCAAAGAAAGGAGGTAATCAATTCGGAGCGTGTATATATATGATGATTAAATGATGTGATTAGCTATGTAAAGGCTATATACGAATAAAGCCTGTAATTTAATAAATCTCGTTTATAACTCGTTATAATATATGTAGTTTATTTTAGGTATAGAAAAATTAATATACTCTACCTAGAACTTTTTATAAATAACGCATTTTAAAATTTAACAGTCCTCGACAAAATGACTAAAATTCTTCTTTGATCATACTTAAAACACTTTCAATAAAGTTACCTTACAAATAAAAACAAAATACTAGAATAAATCAAATCCATGTTAATTATAAACACCTTACAATGCAAATACCCTTCTGTTTACATTGTGGGTTAAAAACAATTTTAACTATATATAATATTTAACCTCCTTTTTTTTTTAAAGTACCATACTTAACCAACTTTGCTTCCTTATGGCTCAACTCCTCAAGTCATATTTCTATGAAGTCTATATTCTTACATGCGCTCTGTAGCTATTACACAAGCGTCACAAAGTCAGAACACAGCATTCATCACGCTAATTTAGTTAATAGCTCCGCAGCCGCAGACAAATCGTCCATTCGTACTCCCCATGCTAATATTTAATTCAATTTGGCGTCATAAACATTCGTAGCTGGTGGGTCGGCGTGATGCTGTCACGGCGGGACACACGGTGCACGCAGCGTGGTCACGGACTAATTACGTCATCACGTGTCACGGCAAAACACGTCACACGCCGCGTGCTCGCGCCGAGCGACGGACTAGACGAGCCTGTACCTCGTAGAGTCTGTTTGAATAAACAACTATCGCGGCAAAAATGGGAACTAAGGTTTTGATTTAACAAAATAATGAAATAAGGACAACAGCGCCCTTGTTATCGACAAATAACAAACTTAGTACAGCTGCGCCCTTGTTCTGGAACAAAATAACGAAATAAGGATAGCAGCGGCCTCAATGCCGTATTGTTTCTCTAACTGAACAGACTTTATATCGATAAATCTTCATTTTGTTAGTTAAATCTGAAATTCTCATAATAAAGATAATAGATCTAATCTTACATCGTAATATTGATTACATTAGGACGGATAGATCAGATTTGTTACCAAAATAATTCGTAAATTACAGAGAAATACATAAGTATGTCATATTTTTCAAGTTTTGTCAAAGTTGACCGAAATATAAATGAAAATAGCGGATTAAATGTTATATTGCCACAAATGGAAACTCAAAAATTATCTATTAATTTGATAGGTATTTTTGTTTACAATTTATGATTCATTTTGGTAAAGTCTGTATGGAAAGAGAATTGTCTTGACAATAAATGGGAATTGATGTCTCGATTGTGTTTCTAGTAGAATAAAACAATAAAATAGGGACAGCAGTGCCCTCAATGCCACATTAGTTCTCTTTCCAAACATATTTTAATAGTTCACGCTCATTATCATGTCTTGTGTCATGTGCTTTTTACATACTAAAGTGTTACCAAACGCATGTCAAATCTTAATCACAGAATAAGGATTAAGGACTTGGCAACTTCTGTCAGACGGGAATTCACGTCACAATTAAAATGCGTTCATTGAGAGTTTAAAAGTAAGACAGTTATGGCCTTACCGAAAAACGTCACTTAACTTTAACCATCGTCTTAAATTCTCTGTCTTCTTTCCGCAAGTGTCATTACGTGTCAGTGAGAAGGTGACAAAATATGTTAAGCAATGCGTAAAGTTAAGTAACGATTTTCGGTAAGGCCGTTAATGTCTATGTTATTGACTAAAATTTCCAGCACCGTATCTCATCTCTATTTCATATTGGAGCGGTCAGTTTGCCTGTCCGCAACCGTGAACAAAAACCGTCACTGACCGGCACGGCAGGCGACCGCAAACTGCAGCGTACAACAGCCGACGCCTGGCGTAACATTATTATTGCGGTTGCCGCATGCCAGCTTATTTATGCGGATCATAAGCCGACGGGCACCGACGGACGCAAAAACTAGCAAAATTTACAAAAGTTTATAGGTATAGAGATGGCTAAGAGATTAACCGTCGTTTATACACGACTACGACGAAGCTACAACTATGTATACTATATCATATTCATCTGTTCCATGACTTGTAAACTACTTGCCATAATTTGACAGATGCAGTATTTTTCGAAACTTATAGACCATCCACTGGTTTTGGGTTATGTGTCTTCACACTAAACTATGGTACCCTCCAGAAGAGTTTAAGTCATGAAATAATAAGTGGCCAAGACCGTGTCGAGACACGCGTATAGTAGTCTCACTTTTGGCGGGCTATATCTCATTAATAAAAAAAAAAATTACAAAGAATGAGACGTCATTATCCTGCAAAAAAAAGATTAATAGACAATCTCCCATTTTTAGTTTCATTTTGCGAAAGCACTCTAGAATTTCAGGATTCTCTCCCTAGGAGAGAGGACTGCAAGAAAGTGTTAAACAGCAATATTGGCTTTGCTGTTTGCAGATAAAAAGTATCTAAGGTTGTACCGGCTTTGATGTTACAGTACCTATCATATTACACTTGTTCAAAACGATAGAAAGGTTAGCGCAATGCTTCTCAAAGCTTAACTTAAGCTTGCGTTCTCATAGTTGCGTACGATGCGACTGGCGTACGCTCTAATGTGCATAGGAAAATGTCTTAACATACAATCATGAATTGTAAATGTATTGTCTAAAACTTCATTGTCAATTAAGTTTTCGACCCATCGTACACAATTCTGACTCTATTTATTGTATTATGATATTCACCTAGATACTAAAAAGTAATCAGGTATCGGAGATTTGCGTAGCATTGTGTAAGAATAAATTTAGTTGCTTCGGTCATTTCAAAGATCGATTGTCGCTAAAGCTGATAAAGATGAATTATGAACTCAAAGGGAGAATTAGAACTTTATATATCGAAGTAGAACTTTGCTATTAATTTAATTTCACCCTTTCAATATGTATAATATATCTTTAATAAAAGCTGTAAACAAGTAAACCTGTAAAATTATGAGCCATCATTGTCGATTGTGTTAAAGAATGTTGTTGCGTTTCCAATAAAGTGCAACGGAACAGAGCGGAGCTTAGTATGAATTATCCACAATACTCGTAATTTTTGGCGTGGAAATTCCGAGCAAATGATTAGTCAATTCATGTAGTCCAAGCTCCGCTTTATTGGAAACTCAGCCTTAGACGCAGCGGCGCGGCGACTCGTGGCTCATCATTTCCTAAATAGTAGCGACCCCACGTGACAGCCGCGTACCTCTAACGCAATCCTTGGAACGCTAGCTTAAAATCTCAGTGAAACGTTGTCAGCTTTTACCGCTGTCGTTTCATTTGATGACACTTGTCTTACAGTTACACTGGTATTCCTGTAGTTTTTTTACTCATCTCTAATGAGCTCACTTAGCTCAGCGACGTAGAATAAGTGCGACTGACAACGAGACACGGGGTTTTACGTGTTTCTTTGATATTTGATATAAAGATAATGAAATGTAGGCGGAACACGCCATTTTTACCCGACTGCGTAAGGAGGGTTATGTTTTTCGAGTGTTTGTAGGTTCGTATGTATGTGTGTTGTTTCAATCTGATCGCCTACAGCCTAAACGGCTTGACCGATTTTAATGTGCGAGATGTCGTTAGATTTGTCTTCACTTCCATAATAAAGTGTCATAGACTATTTTTTTTTTGTAATAATAATAATATATCTCTCGCAAAAATAAAAAAATATGTTTTTTCGTAACATCCAACGAACTTTTTCGTAATAAACAGGTGGTTAATGGAATTATTTTAACTAATGCGCATTTTTAACATTTACAGATTTTTTATGCATATTTTCTCATAAAAAACGTATACTCAACAACATATCAAGCGTAACGAAATCGTAAGACTGAAATACAGCTTTAATTTTGCTATATACGCAAAAAGAAGGGGTTTAATTTAACACTCTGCTTCTATCTATATTACCTATCTAGTATTTTATACTATCTCTCTAATCTCCTTTTTTTTCGAGTGAAGCAACTCTTATGAGTCTTATTAATTATCTAATTGAGAGTGTCAAGCAACGCATCTTCACATAGGCTGCGCGACATTTCTGTAATAGAACTCTTTTTAGAAATGCATTCACAAAATTTATACATCTTACAGAGAAAGGCTGAAAACATAATTCATAAAAACATTTTAAACTGTTTTAACCCTTTATTGTACAATAGTTTCATATCCGTCCATTCCAATCCAATGTTTACTATTTTACATATATTTCAAAGGGTTTCTCTCGGGTCCCCGAGAGCTGGTACCCACTAAAAGAACTTGATATATTGTGGATCTTTTGTCGGAATTTGGCTGTGGAAAAACTGTTTCACTTGATACGTCAATATTTCTTTCAAATCTCAAAAAATCGTCTCCCGCACTCGGCGCCCTATCTAACTATCCCAGCCATAAACATAACTACGACAAATTAGGTTCGAGAGAATATTGAAATAAATACTTATTTAATTTTTTTGATCAATTTAGCAAACAAAATCATAATGTACTTAAAAAAATATAATAGTTTAAAAAACTAAAAAAACACGCTCTCTCAATCTTATCAAATTATTATCTATGACTACAAAGTTTGAATCAAATCTGACCGTTTGAAGTGAGTCAAAATCGTGTTCAAAGTTTCCGTTAAATACTAACATACGTATGAAGCTCATAAAAGCGTGTTAATTACAGGCGAATGATATGAAACCGCAAAATGTGTCTTCGTATTATCAGAAAAGCTGTAGAATCTTCTGGTTACTAGACAGTCTAGTCACAACTTCATTGAAGCGTGAAGAGGTCTTGACCGTGACTGTTTTTAATTAACCTTGACTAGGATTTATTGACGTCTTAATACAAATTAACTAAAGGACTTTGTATCTAGCCAAGCAATATTACAAACAACAATAAGTAAATGTATGCATATATATTTGTGAAGTGAAACTCGCCGGTTCAACAAATCACATTACCTATACTTGTATTTATTTAACACATGTCCGGATTAATTTCAGCAGTCGCTCGGTCCGTCTGATTCAATTTAGGCGCTTCAACGACCCGACTGGATAGAGAAAAACGGAAAAATGTCGCCATTAGATCGCGATGATAAAAGTGGATGACTTTTCGCATGGTTTGGTGCCAAAGGGCGCGCGCCCCGTGGAACGTTTGACGTTTGACGCAGCCCCCATCGAGTACTGGTAGATATTCTGTGACAGGGACCGGTAAACAGATTTGGGTTATTTTTTTTAGAATACAATGTAATCAAATTTATAATACTGAGCAAGTAAAATTATATATTTGTGACCTGTTAAAACTGAAACCCGTCTACCGAAAAATCATGCTCTAAAAAGTATGAAACAATAAAATAATTCTCATTTAAAATTGTCACGAAGAGAGGCCTTTGCCCTGCAGTGGGACAGTAAAGGCTGAGAAAAAAAAAAAAAAAAAATGTCACGTACAAATTGTTCTATATGTATCGTGTATTAAATAAACAACTCATATATAATAAATAAATAAAATATAATACATATTTTGTTGTATTTCATACATGTTCATAGTGGTGTTCAGAGGATCACATGTCACAGTGGTCGTATGCACTACCTACCTACCTACCTACCTACCTACTACCTACTGTAAAAAACAATACATTCTTCAAAGTAGCATCCGATCACAGATAACCTCTGAATACCACTATGAATATGTATAAAACACATTAAAATATTAGTTATATGTAAGTTGTTTATTTAATACACTATAATTTAAGAGATTTTTTTTCTTGTTTCATACTTTTTAGGACGTGATTTTTCAGTATTCGGGTCTTAGTTTTTGAACTTAATTTTTGTTCAGTCGCATGGTTTCAGATAAAATCGTTAAACAATTTCAGTTCAATTCAATTCAATTCTTTATTAGTCTGTATATGTAGGTAAGTATACATAGGTCTTAAATAAGTCGGAGGGCTGGCTCTAGTTTCTACTTGGGAAGGCATGCAGACAGATTCTCAATATTCACAATTTAAAATCTGGCTAGTGCAAACATATTGAATAGTAACGAAGTCAATAAATATGCGTATGAATCAGAATACCTATATTTATTGACGATATACAGACATCCAACATAAGTTTCTCCTCGGCAAGTGCTTCATCGTGGGCCGCAATCTCAATAACAGGCGAGTTGGTAGTCAAGCGTAAGTCTATAATAAAAAAAAAACATTACCTACCCTCAAATATTCGGGTCAAACTTACTATTACCATTATTTTAAACATGCGATTTTGAAAACCACTTTCCCGCGAAATATTTCACTAACGATAAAGAATTGACGCTTCCCGCACGTTGTCCACCAAGAACCCTGATAAGCATCCGCAATGACATATGCTAAAATACCTCTGACCACGCAAATGTATACCCAAAGATGACACTAATAAGGTATGAAATGGCTCGACCAGTGTAAATTTACACTCGTATGAATTGCACATTTAGCCGCGAGGGTGTGATGTTGTTATCTGAGACAAGGCCAATTTCGGCAAATGGATACTAAGTCCTAACTCTCGTATCTTTTTACGCTTTTAAAATCTTGTTGGCGTGTGTGGAAACATGCAATTTGGAGAGGCTTTGCTTTACTGCCGGGCTCGTAGGGGATTCGACAACCCTGTAATGGTCCAAATAATTTTCATTAATGGCCTTACGGTATTTGAGATGATGGACGCCTCACCGGTGAAGGGCTTATGATCGGACGATTATGACAACTTTGAGGGCTTACTTTTGAAACGCGAATTTAAACCGCTTTCTGACTCTTTGCTGTTTGTTAACCGACTTCCAAAAAGAAGGAAGTTTTCAATTCGACTGTATGTTTTTTTTTGTGTTTGTTCACCGATTACTTCGCCAATTATGAATTGATTTTAGTATTTTTACCCGACTGCGTAAGAAGGGGGGGGGTTATGTTTTTCGAGTGTATGTACTATGGAACTAGATGGCTGATAGAATACATATATACTTTTTTTTTTGTAAATATACACATATGATACATAGAAACACCCAGACACAGAACAAACATCCATGCTCATCACACAAATGTTTGCCCTGGGTGGGGATTGAACCCACGACCTTTCAGTTCAGCAGGTAGACGAAAACACACTACCAACTGAGCCACAAGGCCAGTCAAAATCAAAAAATCAAAGTCAAGTTTGTATGTATAATATACGTATGTATGTATGTATATGGATATGTATGTATATTTATATATCTAACCTATAATTATTTTGCTTTGAAATTATGCTATTTGGTTAGGTTTGTCGTTTACTTGTGTGACATTCTCTCCTTTATTTTTTTTAAACAATACTAAAAATCAATTTTGATGAAATTTCTTTAGAACCAATCTGAAAATATATCCTTTCAAAATTAAAAATAATTTTCCATATTAGTTCATAAAGTACGGAGTACGAGGTAACAAAGATAGAAAAGTAAAATACAATCGAATTGAGAACCTCCGTTTATTTTGAAGCAGGTTAAAAAACAGTAAGTTTTTCCTTTTGTAAATAAGCATATTTTATAAAATATGCATATTACACTCCGAAAGCAAAGACTAGCGTCAGTGTCACGTTTAGCCTACAAAAGATTATATTATTAGAAAAATACATTTAAAAAACCGGACAAGTGCGAGTCAGACTCGCCCACCGAGGGTTCCGTACAAACTAGTAGATAAAAGGAGGAAATCATATATTTTTATATATTTTCTTTCACAAACCGAAAAATATACATCGTAAAAATATTTAAAAACCTGTTTTAACTTATGCTAATTAAGCTCTTTCATAAAATACCCCACATGATACGGCTAATTCACTTTAAAATTTGGACCCTCATTTCTTGCATAAAGACACTATTTTTTGTGATTAAATTTAAAATGTCCAGTTTTCGGTTTTTTCCTATATGTAGACTATAACACAATGCTTCTTGCCAAATTTCATAGTTCTAGGTTAAACGGGAAGTACCCCATAGGTTTTGAATCCCTTGTGAGTGTCGAAATGTACGACATATTCGGCTGTAACTTTTTTTACGAAAACTGAGAAATTTGATTTTTCTTTCTGCAGCAAGAGACTATGGATCTGCTTATATGATTTTAATTCCAACACGATACCTTTACGCGTTCCCGAGATAAAGGTCTTGACACCCGGACGGACGGACAGACGGACAACAAAGTGATCCTATATGGGTTCCGTTTTTTCCTTTTGATGTACAAACCCTAAAAATATAAATAAACGAAAACTCGAAAAACGTAACCGTAACTTCAACAAAGTTTGTACTAAAACTGATAGAAGTGCAAGCTTGGCTTCCCATCTGTAGGGCTGGCGTTTCATGTAGTTTGCATCTGATTACACATTTCACTGCGCACGGGGTCGGAGGTAGCATCTCGGCTCCGCGACTAAAGCATTCCTGCCACGATATTACATTTGCTAAGAATTTAAACTTTAAACAAAAATGTTAGAAAACAAAATAACATAAACATACATACATACCTATATAAAATAATATATACCTACAGGACTAGCAGCAAGTCGGCGAATTACCACCCATTTCTCGTTGGAATGCCAAAAATCCGTACTCAACGATATCGGAATGGAATTCTTTGCCGCCATCTCTATTTCCTGAGACCTACAATCTTGGAATTTTCAAGGTTAGAGTGAATAGATATCTTCTAGATCGACGAGCTCTATCCTCGGCCACACTGTCGCTTAACATCAGGCGAGTTGGTGGTAACCCGGGTATCTCCAGTGCAGCGTGAATAAATAGGTATCTTCTAGGTCTACGTGTTTCATCTTCGACCACAGCGTCGCTTTCCATCAGGTGAGCTGGTGGTCAAAAGATATATCTAAAAGCACTCTCCATTGCCCGTCGCGAACACAAAGTCAAACGTAAGGCAATTTAACGTTAAATAATTATAGTTAAAAAAACTGAAAAAAACGAATCAAATACGCAATATGTATAACGCCTGCAGAAAAGTGAATGCGCGCATATACGCGACTTTGCTTTTCGTTTTCTACATTGTTTGGATGATACTTTACCAGTTATTTTGTTATAAAAACCAATGTACTGCATCGATTTTGATAAAATTTATATGGGACCACCTCTGAAGTATGATCTACCAAATACAAAAAGAATCAACAATTACTGCACAATTGGCTGAGTAATCGGTGAACAAACATACAAAAATACAGACCGCATTGATTTCCTCCTTCTTTTTGGAAGTCGGTTAAAAATGATAAACTTGTTAGTATCCTTTTTTAATAAACATAGAAACTCCTAATTTAATTGTATACTACTCTTTCTATTAGGTATAAAAATAATGAACATAATTGGTTCAGAACCGGCTGAGATATCATTGAACATTTTCACGGCTCAGTGGTAGTACGACTGCCTCCTGAGCTGTAGGTCGTGGGTTCGATCCCCACCCAGGGTAAACATTTGTGTGATGAGCATGGGTGTTTGGTTTGTGCCTGGGTTTTTCCATGTATCATAAGTATGTATTTACAAAAAAAAGTATATATGTAGGTATTCAATCAACCAGCTAGTTTCCATAGTACAAGATTTATTTGGGCTAGATGGCGTTGTGTGAAATGTCCACCAATATTATTATATATAAATGACGGAATACATTCCGTCAAACATAAAACTTCCTCATTTTTCGAAGTCGGTTTAGAATAATAACAAATTAGAGTACATATTTATACTCAAATATCAATATGATCCTTCTTAGGCAGCCGAGTAAACTACTCTTTTTTGTGTAGAAATCTCAAACGATACTTGCCACCGTTTCAACCCTCCTTACGTCGTGGTGGATACTTTTCACCCACGCCACTTCCATAACTGTCAACCTGTCAAACTATGACACACCAAATCCCTCTATTTTCATACTGCCATATTTCACGGCTCACCAGAGAAAATAAATAACGATACGCGTAATATAAATATGAACATTTCCTAACCTTTAAGTCAGATGGAATTTACATATCAGTTGTTGACGGAGAAATCCCTTACACGGGTTAATACAGTTTTCAGGGTGGAAACACACATGCATCTACAATAAAATTATCTCATCAACTTTGCTTAGAACTTTTTAGTTGGGAGATTTGTTGTTTTTTTTGTTTATTTGTTTATTTTTAACCCGACCTAAAAAGGTGTTATAAGTTTGACGTGTGTGTGGGTCTGTATTTTGATCTAGTTTTTAGGGTTCCGTACCCAAAGGGTAAAACGGGACCCTATTACTAAGACTCCTCTGTCACCAGGCTGTATATCATTAACCGTGATACTTAGACAGTTGAAATTTTCACAGATGATGTATTTCTGTTGCCGCTATAACAACAAATAAAAATAAAAAAGATTATAATAAATATTTAAGGGGGCTTCTATACAACCAACGTGATTTTTTTGCTCGTTTTTGCTCGATATTGATAACGGCAAGAGGTAGACGCTTGAAATATTCACAGAATATTGAAATATATAATTCACTTTAAAAATAAATAATGAAATTAAAATAAAATTAATATTTACGGGGGGCTCCCATACAACAGGCATGATTTTTTGCCATTTTTATAGATAATGGTACGGAACCCTTCGTGCGCGAGTTAGACTCGCGTGCGCGGTTTTATTTTTTGTTTGAAAGAGGATTTCATCAAGCGTATTCTTAGCTATGTTTCATCAATGTCGGTTTTGAGTTTTCAGAAATCTTGTGAGTAATCTTCTTTAGTTATCTTCTTTTTTCGTAAATCTTTTTACGAAAAAAAGTATATATGTATTCTATCAACCATCTAGTTACCATAGTACAAGCTTTGCTTAGTTTGGGCTAGATGGCGATGTGTGAAATGTCCTCAAATATTTATTTATAATAATTTGTCCGTTGATGCATCAATAACTTTTGGTCGGCATGCGATGAATGTAAAGTAATAACGGTAAACTGAACGCATAATTTGCGACCAGACGCGACAGGTCAGGGGGCTGATACACATCAACATCCAGAAACAGGAATAACATCCATACCCAAACGATTGTACTACCAAATAACAACTACGCTGACTACGCTGATCTAGTCTACCCTAGCTTGCCATAGATCTCATACTACCATTGTACCAAGTAGTCCATACCATATAAAACAAGATTTTAATAATTATAGTAAACAAGTGTGTTTATTAAAAGAAAAACAAAATACCCGACTGCAGAAAAGCAGTTTTTGCAGTTTAACTTATGATTTCGTTACACTTCATATGCTGTTGAGTGTACGTTTTTTGTGTGAAAGTATGCGTAAAATCACTGTAAAATATTATAAATGCGCATTCTTTAGAATAATTATAGTAAAGTCACTTGTTTGTTACGAAATAGTTCGTTGAAGGTTACAAAAAAACGCATTTATTTAATTTTTGCAAGGGATGTATTATTATTATTACAAAATATTATAACCTATGACATTCTGGAAATGAAGACAAATCTAATGACACCTCGCACATGAAAATCGGACAAGCCGTTTAGGCTGTAGGCTGTCATATAGTAACATAGTCATATTCATAGTAATTTATTCGTAATGGATAATGTTACATGTCAACAGGAAAAAAATATCATACATACATACATACATACCCTCATACATATAAACATACATCTCTGTCTCTGTGATATGTTATATGTTACTCATCTTCACTGACAGGACTTGGCTTTCTCCCCTCCCTCTAACCCTCATCTCCCCTCTCCCTTTCCCCCTCCCCCTTCCTTCTCCCCCTCTCCTTACCTTAAAACACAATTATATTGGAACAGTTGTCGGTGATTTTTTGAGGTAGGAAATAGGTGTAATCCTGTTTTACCCGTTCCCGCGGGAATACCAAGATAAAAAGTATCTTATGTGTTAATCCAGATTATAAACTTCCTGTGTGCCAAATTTCAGCCAAACCTGTCAAGCCGTTTTACCGTGAAGAACTAACAAACTAACACAAACTTCGCATTTATATTATTAGTGTGAACTTGTGAAGTGTGATGTGATTTTAGCATTTCCTATTCCAAACTCCAATAAAACTAAGTTAGATATCGTAATCACCGTTAAAAATTCTTTATTCTGATACCACACTCGATGTATTTTGAAAACAAAATTTTTTTTTGAGATTACTTTTTGCCGCCAAAAATCCTTATATTTGTTTTTTATTTTGATGTACCCAGTGTCACTCTCACAACTAAGACGAATCTATTGACACCACTCATATAAAAATATGTCAAGCCGCTTAGGCTCTAGGGCGTGCCAAAGAAATATACATACATACATACACTCGAAAAACATAACCCTCCTTCTTTTGCATTCGAGCAAAAAAAACTGAAAACAGCGACATCAAAATACGTAATACGTAGGTATACTAGTATATTTTTTCTTGGCATTTTCTTATACAAGTATGTATATTAAAATATAAACAAAATTCCCGACTGCAGAAATCAGTTTTCTGAGTCTAACTTACGATTTCGTTACGCTTGATACGCTGTTGAGTGTACGTTTTATGTGAGAAAGCATGCGTAAAACCGCAGTAAAAGATCATAAATTTGCATTATTTAGAAATAATTCTAGCTAAATCACTTGTTTATTATGAAATTATTCGTTAGAGGTTACGAAATAACGCATTTTTATTTTTGCAAGAGATGTATTATTATTTAAAAAAATATAGCCCATGATACTCTGTAAGCGAGGACGAAACTAATGACACCTCGCACTTCAAAATCGGTCAAGCCGTTTAGGTTGTAAGCTGTCATATACGAATGCCTGGAGCCCCTGGTGGGGTAGTAGATTAGAAAACAAGAGAGGAGAAGCCTTCAACTCTTTCGTCGGCGAAATGGAACTCCAAATTCTCAATACAGGAGATACACCAACCTTTGAAGTTATCCGATTAGGCAGAGCATGCACAAGTCACGTTGACGTAACTACTTGCAGCGTGCCTCTTCTAGGGAAAATTGAAAACTGGCTAGTCAACAGAAGTCTTACAACATCAGACCATAACGCTATAACCTTTACCTTGCGTCTCGAAAAGGCCCTTGAACCCTTAAGACCAATTACCAGTCGCAAATACAACACTAGAAAAGCGAAGTGGTCAGACTTCATGTCAGTTTTTAAAACGTACCTCGAAGAAAGAAACATAACGCCAGACTCCGTAAGAGAATCAGAAAGTCCAGGAGACCTTGAAAATAAGATAACTAGCTATACAGAATGTATCCACGAAGCCTGTGAAAACACCATACCAAAACTAGGCCAATACAAAGGGAACCCAACTCCCACGTGGTATACAAAGACGCTAAAAGATCTAAAAAGAGAGGTCCTCAGAAAAAAAAGGAGAATAAAAAACGCCGCCTCTGATAGGGTCCAAGCTGTAATAGAAGAGTACCAAATCGCCAGAAAAGAGTACAAGGAGAAAACTGATAAAGCCCGGACAGAGAGCTGGAAAGAGTTCTGCACGACACAAGAAAAGGAAAGCATGTGGGATAAGATCTATAGAGTGATTAGAAACACTTCGGTAAAAAAGGATGATATGCTCCTAAGAAACACCGATGGAAGTACTCTATCCCCGCAGCAGTCTGCAGAACTCCTAGCCAGAACTTTCTATCCTGACGATTCTGAATATACAGATCTGCCATGTCATTCAGAACTGCGGGAACAGACAAGAGATTTACCGCTTCACCTTTCGGAAGATGATCCACCATTTGAGTCAGCGGAACTGGAGCTGGTCCTTAAAGCTTTGAATCCGAAAAAAGCTCCAGGACCTGACGGGCTCACCGCAGATATCTGTACCGCAGCAATTCGTTGTAATAGCGAAGTATTCATGGAGATTGCCAATAGATGCCTCTCTCTAAGATGCTTCCCGAAACAATGGAAAGTGGCGCACGTGGTGATCCTAAAGAAACCAGGGAAGTCAGACTACTCACATCCGAAGTCTTACAGACCGATAGGTCTCCTGTCTGTTCTCGGAAAAATCGTCGAAAAGCTTTTAGTGGGTCGACTTCAATGGCATCTCCTTCCTACACTCAGCCCGAGACAGTACGGGTTTATGCCCCAAAGAGGAACCGAAGACGCTTTATATGACTTGGTAGAGCACATAAAAGAAGGAGTGAACAGTAAAAACATAGTACTCCTAATCTCCCTAGACATAGAAGGCGCCTTTGATAACGCATGGTGGCCCGCCCTGAAAAATCAATTAGCGAAGAAGAGGTGTCCATCAAACCTCTATGCAATGGTATGCTCGTACCTCAGTGACCGAAAAATCAAGGTCCACTATGCTAGAGCATCTTATGAGAAAGAGACTACGAAAGGATGTGTTCAAGGTTCTATAGGAGGACCAACATTCTGGAATGTTATCTTAGACTCGTTGCTGAAAAAGCTGGAAGCTGAAGGAGTATACTGTCAAGCCTTCGCGGATGACGTAGTTCTCGTATTCACAGGCCATTCAAAGACCATTGAGCAAAAAGCCAACACGACACTAGACATGATAGTTCAATGGGGCAAAACAAACAAACTCAACTTTGCAGCGCATAAAACCAACGCGATGATCTTAACAAATAAGTTGAAATTTGATGCCCCAATTGTAAATATGTCTGGTGTCCGGCTTAACCTCGTAGAGGAGATCAAACTCTTAGGTCTCATAATCGACCGGAAGTTTACCTTCAAGGCGCATGTAACCGCACAATGTAAAAAGGCTGCGGACATATACAAACAAGTAGCACGTGCAGCAAAGGTGAACTGGGGCCTCAACAGTGAAATCACGAGAACAATATACATGGCAGTGGTGGAACCCATAATGACGTACGCCTCAAGTGTATGGGCCCAGGCGACAGACCTTGAATACAATAAGTCGCAACTAAATGCGCTTCAAAGAGGCTTCGCTCAAAAAATTTGTAAGTCATATCGTACTGTCTCCCTCACATCAGCACTTGTTCTATCGGGTCTTCTCCCTCTGGACTTGAGAATCCAAGAAGCTGCAAATCTGTACAAAGTAAAGAAGAATCTCTCCCGTGACTATCTCCCACCCGACAAAGAGCTCGAACAAAACATCAAATTCCTTGACCAACCGCACCCATCCACACTAACGTCTGTGGATTTCGGGCTCCTCGAAACTATTTCAGAACAGCTGGTGGGACCTCAAATTTACACTGACGGCAGTAAAATTGGGGGTCAAGTAGGTGCTGCTCTCACTTGGTGGGAAAACGGTAAAGAGACAAACTTCTCAATATTCAAGCTCCATTCCGAGTGCACAGTCTTCCAATCAGAACTTTTTGCCCTATGTCAAGCGACCCAAATGGTGAAATCGAGCAATGACCCAGTGGTCAATATTTTAAGCGATTCAAGATCCTCGCTCGAACTGCTACGAAGTCCTAAGACAAGTCACCCTCTGGCAAAGGCTATAAAGGAAAACATTGGAAAGATTGTAGCCGAAGGAAGATCTGTCCATTTTTTCTGGCTAAGAGCGCATGTGGGAACTGCTGGTAACGAAAGAGCCGATGAGCTCGCGAAATCAGCAGCACTCACAGAAGCTGGCCTGGATTATGAGCAGATCCCCTTGTCCTATATTAGAAAGAAGATACGCGAGGAATCAGTTAGGA
The DNA here is from genome assembly GCA_947563715.1 of Lycia hirtaria. NCBI lineage: Eukaryota > Metazoa > Arthropoda > Insecta > Lepidoptera > Geometridae > Lycia > Lycia hirtaria. The sequence continues at coordinate 3,677,838 of OX387386.1, forward strand.
AATGGCAAGACCGATATGATACCTCCAGCACTGGTGCAGTAACAAAGAAGTTCCTCCCGGACGTAGCTAAGGCATATCGGTTGATACGAGCTACAAAACTGTCACCTTTCCATGTGCAGGCTCTAACAGGACACGGAGGAATAGCTGAATATTTGTACAGATGTAAGCTCAAAAACAGTCCCGGATGTGAGTGCGACCCAAACATCCATGAAACTGTAAGTCACGTGCTCATGGAATGTCCCCGTTTTTTGGCCGCACGACAGGATCTTGCAATTCAGATGGATAGAAATCTTGTGGAGTCTGATCTTCATCACATCCTATCGGATGCACAGAATAGATCATACTTCTTGTCCTTTATTGAGAGGTCTTTTCGCATAGCGGCCAATAGAAATTCCACCCTAAATAAAGAAACACAAACACAGCCAACAGCATTAGCACCACCACATCCTCCCCATAACATCACATCACATACACCGAACACAACTGAAATAACACCAGCCTCAATAATCATACCTCGGCCGGAGATATCTCCTAACAGCGTAGCAATTGAAGAACTGTTTGCCAACGCAGACAAAGGAGTGCCGGGAATTCCTATACGTGGCGTAGCTTTCTTCATGGACAATGCCAAGGAAAGACTTGGGGTAGGCTTCTGTCGGGTTCGTAACAGGAAGCGTGTCCGTTTGTCACCTGGGTTAGCATGTCTTTTAAACGGGAGTACCACTAAAACCACCATGAAGCGGAAAACGTACGATGCCATGCCAGTATCCGATGTTCTTGGCTACCGATGTCGACTAGTACGATCGAAAAATAAAACAATTCTACTGTTCGAATGGACGGCCCAATCACCTTTCGTGCAGGTATGTTCGTTTCTAACAAAACTTGGTGAAAATCTAGACAGTGCTCCCCGGGTTATAAGCGTCGACGCAATGGTGATCGAGAGCGAAAAAGGAGAAGTGGTGCATCGGCTAGGCAGCCTGAAAGCCTCAGAACATCATGAGGTGGTCGTGTATGAAGATAGGGGTGAGAACTTGTCTTACTTAAAATCCCAGAGACACGACGGCCCCTCTACAACAGATAGCTGGGGACACCCCATCCCGACATCGACCAATCTCAGCGGATCCGAGCGAGCGCAGCAAAAAGCAACTGATGAAAGAACCACGTCGCAAAAACGTGTCAGTTGTTTAAATAGCAGGAGCCATGTCTCGGCTTTTCTAACGGCTTTCAGTGTTGCAGGGCAGAGCTTGCTCAGGACGACACCAAAATCACCACCAGAAATAGCAAAAGCGGCTCCGGAACTGGTACCACTGCGAGCTGCCCGGACGAGAGCCGACATGGGCCAGGTCTGTCCACCCCGTTATATCCCAGCACACACACCATCAGAACATGCCAGAAATGCATTCATCGAGTTTTTAGCCGTCACAAGGGCAACGAGACAAGTCAACTTCAAAATATGCGCAAATATCTTGGAGTTATTTAGACTTGGATCCGAAAGCTTTCTGAGGGTGAGACTAGATGAAGCAGAAGCAGCCATATATGACAACGAATCATCCCTGGTCATAAGAGGAGAAATGTCATGTCATCATATGGCAGCTTACAGCGCTAAGAATGGTTTTGTGGCCCTAGATGAGGGTGAAACGGAGCGGACGGGAAGACCAAAATATGCGACACCACTGAATGACCCTATTGTAGTCACAACCCGGCACACCAAAATAATGCTAGATGACAAAATCCTCAAAATGGCGGAATTTCTCGAGGAGGGTTCTGGAGTTAAAGCATTGTGGGAAAACTGGGAGGTGCCTAATATACAGTGGGTCAATGGAGTTCCAGGATGCGGCAAGACAACTTGGGTAGTTGGAAACTTTGATGCGAACAAGGACGCCATTATCACCACAACAACAGAGGCAGCTAAAGATCTGAGAGAGAAGCTAGCGCACCGGATAGGAAACTTGGTAAAGACCAGAGTGCGCACCATGGCTTCTGTTCTCGTAAATGGTTTCAGAAAAAACGAGAGCTACATCCGCCTTATGGTAGATGAAGCACTCATGAACCATTTCGGAGCCATAGTAATGGCTTCACGGCTGTCTGGTGCCGGCGAGATTGTTCTCATTGGAGATATCAACCAGTTGCCTTATATCGACAGAGAAAATCTCTTTGAGTTAAGGTACCATCGCCCAAATCTGGTAACCAACATCAGCCAGGAATTGTTATGCACGCATCGCAATCCAATGGACGTCGCATATGCGCTGAGAGAAATATATTCAGGAATATATTCCTCAGTCGCCCACATCCAGTCACTAGAGCAGAGAAGGTTCACGGGTTCCCAAATACCCAAAGCCGCCCCTAAAACTCTTTTCTTGGTCCACACTCAAGAAGAAAAGTTAATCCTTAGCAACCAGGGTTACGGGGGAGGTACAGGGTCACGAATCTTCACCATCCATGAAGCTCAAGGTTTGACGTACGAGTCGGTCATCGTCATTAAGACCAAAGGCAAACTGCAGCTACATGACAGCGTCTCGCATGCAGTCGTGGCAGTCTCGAGGCACACCGGGACCTTCACTTACTACACCGATGATGAAGGAGATGCCATCAGCCGTTTTGTGCGGCGGGCAATGGCAGCTACACCAAGGACCATTTTAGACTACAACCTCAAAATGGCTATCAAAGATCGCAACACGGCGGTAGTGGAGGCCCTGAATGGAAAGTTTCGCTGTTTGTTATAAAAAAAAAAAAAAAAAAAAAGTGTTAGGTGTTATTTTTATTCTTTAGTTGTCTGTCCCTAATTTTGTAAATTCTTGTATGTATTATTTGTCCCCGTTGTGTTATTTTAATAATAATAAGAAAGCGTGTATACTCAGAGCACTCACGCTCACTAAAAAGCTTCTTCTTGCGGCGGCGTCGTGTGGCGGGTCGCCCTCTTCCCTCAAACATGGTTGAGGAGAGCGATGGCTGGCACATGCGTTAACTCGTGAACGGGTGCTGCTTGCGGGAGCTGGACTGCTCGGCGTATACACGCATGCATGTTAGTTAAGTGTAAATTAAAATTTTGTCTTCCTCTTGCATAACTTAAAAAAAAAAAAAAAAAATGTAAGTAGTTATAAATGCATATATTAGTTCATAAAAGGCACGGACCCTGGAGTCTGTGGAGAATAAATTTGTTAATAAAAAAAAAAAAAAAAAAAAAAGCTGTCATATAGTAACATACACACATACATACATACATACATACATATATACATACATACATACTTACTTACACACATAAATACACTCAATTCTTACGCTATCGGGTAAAAAACAAATTACTGAACCGATTTTGATAAGTTTGATTGAAACTACCTACATCTGAAGTATGACCTACCAAACAAAATAAAAAAATATGATTTATCAAAATCAATTCATAATTGGCGAAGTATAGTTGAACAAACAAAAAAAAACATACAATCAAATTGAGAACCTCTTCCTTTTTTGGAAATCGGTAAAAAATTGCATTTCTACAAACTAACATATTTTGGTTCACTGATATACGTATTAATTATTATTATTAACAAATAACCCTAGTAACAGAACGAAATCAATAACTTGTGGGGCCATGTTTACATGTATTTCATGTAGGTACATAGGTACCTATTTCCGAGTTCTTTGGATGGTATGGAACACATCTACATACAAAATTGCGTTGATACAGGGCTGATAGTTATTACCTATACGTATAGATAAAATGACTATGACATACAGACATACAAACAGAAAAATTACAAGGTTCCTCTTAGTTACAACGGAACCATAAAAAGGTTTTTAAAATAGTAATTCTATACATATAGGTATCCACATATAATAACAAGAAATCCACTGCTGGACATAGGCCTCCCCACAAAGATTTTCAAAAAGACCGGTTGAAAGCGGCCTGCATCCAGGCCATCCAGTGTCTTCCTGCCACCTTCATCTCACTCCACCTCATTTAACACTCAAATGATTGTAGATTTTTTTGGCATTATTTGATTTTTAAGAAATTATTTTATTAGTAAAAAAAATGCAATTAAAATGTTTTATTTTTACCGCTCGCTTGTAGCTCAAAGTTTTTAAAAGGCATTTCCCATGAAAATGAACATGATTGAATATGACAAATTGATTTAATTTGATAGATCTATGTTTTAACATCAAAAAAGTAAAATAAATCCAACCTAAATTACGTAAATCACCGTTTATGAAGATTTTCCGCTATCGAAATGAACGGGAGTCAATTTTACCCACATTCGCGTTTAACTTTGACAATCCATTTAAACGCGATTTTCCTAAATATTTTCTATACTATTGGACTTGTTAATTCTTTACTTTAAGATTGACCACAAAAGAACATTAAATAAGTAAAATACTATTAGACTCATATGATAATACTCTGATATAAAAAAGTGAAAAAGTGTGTGTAAAATTACCCACGCTGACAGTATTAATATTGATATAGAATTCATAGCAATAGATAAGGATAGCTATAATTTCGTATATCTCTGTCCTTTGCGATTTCGTGGAGCGCGAAGTCGAAGGAGACACGAGAGGGTTACAAGACGCACGGGGAAAGGACGCAAGCGCTTGCGCAAGAAGGCTTTACTTCTGTCTTCTGTGCGCATGGGCATACCGAGTGTTGCAAGATGCACTATAATTACAGCAGATCTGCTGTATTTTTGCTCCATCTGCTGGACACTGTATTTTTTAAAATATAGTGTATGAAGTCACTGTATTTTTATCTATCAGGAATATTTGATGTATTTTGTAAAAAAATAACACGATTTACAGACGCTTTCAATTTTTTTAACTCGATTGATACTTTTCCCTGGATATCACTGTCAAAATACGGAATAATATGTGAACTAAGCAACTTTTCATTCATAATACGATGGCAGCGCGCTATCTGGTGAGACCATAAACATATATGTTGACATACAAAGACTACAAATGACACGATTAAGCTCAGCCCCGGATCTACGATTTTTTCGAACCGGGGCAAAACCTTGATAGTGGGGCCCCTCCCTTCAGTGTTTGAGAAAAACTGCTAAAACTGCCAATGAGTTGGTAGCATTTTTGTGACCATTTGTTAAAATAATAATCCTCTAATAAATTAAAACTTTTTATTATCTAATAACTAATAACTTTTTAATGCGGGTCCAATACAAAAAAGAAGAAGAACAAGCGAGCCTGGAGTTTTGGTTTCATCAAAACATGTTGCTATAAATATATGTTTTATTTTCTTTATCTTGTGTTATTTTGAATATTAATGCGATAAAAATGGTGGTGTTATATTCATTAAGTGTTCGATCAAGTGCGTGAGTGTGGGCAAGTGAAATAAAGCAGTGAAACATGTGATTTTACGTTGTCGGCAAAACTCTCTAAAAGCTTCTAGTAAAGTTTCGAGTCCTGCTTCAGTAAAGTGGTGGCGACCACTTTACTGAAGCAGGACTCGACTTATAAATTGACTTCATTGATACGTGACTTCGATTTTGACTAGAATATTTACAATTTGTTTTATTCAAGAAAATTGAAAAAATCCTAATACTTGACACTGGCAAATGCTTTAATGCGGGTCCAATACAAGACTAGAAATTAACACGGCGTACTTTCTTTTCTGCGAACGGACACTACGCACGCGTTCAAAAATTTACTTGATCTGTTACGATGCCTTCATAAATCACTTAGTATGTGTTCAAAATGGGCGTATGGAAATAGAAAAGTTTGTTTTTCAAACATAGATAACATTTGTTCTGTGTCTGGGTGTTTCTATGTATATATTTACAACAAAAAAAAAAGTATGTATGTAAGTGTATCAGCCATCTAGTTCCATAGTACAAGCTTTGCTTAGTTTGGGCTAGATGGTGTTGTGTGAAATGTCCCCCAATATTTATTTATTTATTTATTTATTTCGAATTGTTGTCTCAAGGATTTGGCGCCCCCATGAAACTGCCGTCCGGGGCAAGTGCCCCGGTTGCCCCCCCCCCCCCCTAGATCCGGGGCTGATTAAGCTATATGTACGCAAATCTTACTAAATACGGCGAATAAGCGATGTCTAAATTTTAGTTTTGTTTAGTTATAAAATGTTGTGTAAAATTTTATGTTAAGATGTAACTAGATTTTACATAAAAATTTCATAGTAGTAGTATTTTTTTTACGTAGGTAGTTACGTAAATACAGCAAATATGAGTAAATACTTGTAATTTTGTAGTTAATACGTGTAACGATTAAACTATTTGTACATACATTTACGTAAATACCATTATTTTCTTATATAACCGACAATATAATTCTACTGTAAATTACGCTGCATTTTATTTTTAGATCTGCTGTATTTTTCTTGTAAATACTGTATTTTGAGCGCTACGTCTGCAGAATTTTTACAATTTCGATCTGGCAACACATTGCCGCCGCTCTTGCGTCGTTGTATTGAATGTTTTCATTCTATTGCACGGGAGCTGGATTCGACGCAGGACGTTACCGACTACCGACTACACCGCGGCCGTCTCGACATTCAAGTAAGTGTTATATATATATAATAATTTAAATTTTTAACTTTATATACTTATCTCATAGTCATGGTGCTGTTTTTTAGACAATATTTAGAAATACTTAGGCAATCTCTTAGAAACCTACCTATTTTTTCGTTTTTCACATTAGTAACATACAGCTAAAGAAATATTGGGTATTGTATTAATATATCAGATCAATATACCTAGCTACGAGTATATAGGCTTGTGCAAACATGTCGGATTAACTAATAGTTTGTAAGAAGAAATGTTATTTACTCCGCAAAGTCAGGTAAGTAGCGCCGCTGTCTTGCTTACGACATATACCTACATATTTTTTTAATGTACCCACTTTTGATAAATACATATGCGTATTTTAGCTTTGAGAACACTTACAATTTACTTATTAACCATAACCTGATTTTAGCTATTTATCTAACTAATTCTTAACAATAGATCGTTTTCAAATAGTCATAGGTAACTCATTCTTTTTACCCGATTGCGTAAAAAGGAGGGTAATGTTTTTTTCGAGTGTATGTATGTTTGAATATGACAGCCTACAGCCTAAACAGCTTGACCGATTTAGATGTGCGAGGTGTCATTAGATTCGTCTGCTTCCAGAGTGTAATAATAATAACACATCTTTTGACAAAAAAAAAAGCCTTTTTTTTCGGAATCTCGTAACGAACAATTTCTTAATAAACAGTTGATTTTACTAGAATTACTCTAAATAATGCGCATTTATAATCTTCTACGGCGATTTTACACATTACCTACTTACTCACAAAAAACGTACACTCAACAGAGTATCAAGCGTAATCAAATCGTAAGTTAGACTACAAGAACACCTTTTCTTCAGCCGGGTATTTTGTTTTTCTTTTAATATAGGTACATTACTTACTTGTTGAAGTCAGTAATAACACAAGTCATTTTCACGAGGCTGAAGTTTATGTAATTATCTATATTATAAATAAAAATATAAAACAGTACAAAATAGTGATATAAAACGGTATAAATGTTACTTCTGTTTGTCTACAGGTTCTCAGGTAGCTGATTTCATAAAGATCAAGGTATCGTGAAAATGTAATTTATTATTTATTTATATATTAGAGTGATGCAATGTTTAGTAGGTACTAGCTAGGATGGAACAATTGTTCGTGCGACAGTGTCATGACGTAATGTACCTATGATACCTTTATGCCAAGATTGATGTGAAAAAGTATTTTTGTCGAGGTTATTAAGCCAAGATAAACCTCGATGATGTTGTTTTTGTGTACTGTATTTTTTATTTTTCGTGTAATATACAATTAATTCCACTTGATACCACCGAAATGACACCACCAGTGGTGTCTAATGGAATATCTATTGTTTTTGGTGCCATTTTAGTGATTCTTTGTTATTATAATCGCATCGCATGTTTGTGGTTAGGTTGTGTGTGTGATAGGTACCGGCACGTGGTGCGCTGCCCGCCGCGTCGTCGCCGCGTCGCCGGCAGCATTTGTTTTGAATTGAATTACCTATGGCTTACATTTTACCAGACTGCGTAGGGATGGTTGTTTTTCGAGTGTATGTATGTTTGTATGTGTGTTTTATATATGACCGCCTGTAGCCTAAACGGCTTAACCGATTTTGAAGTGCGAGGTAACGTTAGATTTGTTTTCACTTCTTTTTTTTAGGGTTCCGTACCTCAATAGGAAAAAACGGAACCCTTATAGGATCACTTTGTTGTCCGTCTGTCCGTCTGTCCGTCCGTCCGTCCGTCCGTCCGGGTGTCAAGACCTTTATCTCGAGAATGCGTGAAGGTATCGAGTTGAAATTAAAACCATATACGCAGATCCATAGTATCTTGCTGCAAAAGAAAAATAAAATTTCTCAGTTTTCGTAAAAAGAGTTACAGCCGAATATGTCGTAAAAAAAATCGGACAAGTGCGGGTCAGACTCGCCCAACGAGGGTTCCGTACAAACTAGTAGATAAAAGGGGGAAATCATATATTTTTTTATATTTTCCTTCATAAACCGAAAAACAAACATTGTAAAAATATTTAAAAATCTGATTTAGCTTGCGCTAATAAAGCTCTTTCATATGTTACGGTTCACATGATACGGTTAATTCACTTTAAAATTTGGACCCTCATTCCTTACATAAAGACATTATTTTTTAAATTAAAAATGTCCAATTTTTTGATTTTTTCCTATATGTGTACTCTTACACAATGCTTCTTGCCAAATTTTAAAGTTCTAGGTCAACGGGAAGTACCCCATAGGTTTTGATTCCCTTGTGAGTGTTGAAATGTGCGTTTTTACGACATATTCGGCTGTAACTTTTTTTTACGAAAACTGATAAATTTTTATTTTTGTTTTCTGCAGCAAGATACTATGGATTTGCGTATACGGTTTTAATTTCAACTCGATACCTTCGCGCGTTCCCGAGATAAAGGTCTTGACACCCCGACGGACGGACAGACGGACAACAAAGTGATCCTATAAGGGTTCCGTTTTTTCCTTTTGAGGTACGGAACCCTAAAAACAAACATTTCGACACTCACAGAGGAATCAAAACCTATAGGGTACTTCCCGTTGACCTAGAACTCTGAAATTTGGCAAAAAGCATTGTGTTAGAGTACACATATAGGAAAAAATCCGAAATCTGGAAAAAATTTCACTTCCTAAATGTCGCTATATTTTTTGTAATAATAATAATACTTCACTCGCAAAAAAAAGCGTTTTTTTGTAACCACTATCACTTGTTTATTACGAAGGTTTTCATAGTAAACAAGCGATTTTACTAGAACTACTGATTTGAACTGATTTTATTTTAAAATACTTATGCTCATTTATAATCTTTTACAGCGATTTTGCGCATAATTTCTCACAAAAAACGTACACTAAACAGCGTATCAAGCGCAACGAAATCGTAAGTAATATAAAATAATATGTACTAGGTACTTATGAAATATTTATTTCTGACTGAAAAAGACTGCTCGATAAAAGACGGTTAAATGGAAGGGAGAGGGTAATAGTAATGTTAATGTTAATGTCTGTACAAAATCTTGCCATGCTGCAGTGACAGGGGGTCGGCCCAATCTCAGTATTTTTTTATCAGTCCTGTTTGTACTAACTGTCCCACTGCTGGGCGCGGCCCATCTTCTCATTGTGAGAAGGTTAAGGGTAATGTTACAATACCTAACACCAATTATTTTATTATAAAAAAAAAACACCAACTATTTATTTATTAATTTAGTTTACTGGTACACGAACAGAATACAGTCTTTACAATTTTCACAATGTACAATTCATAATTTGGACCTAAACTATATTCCTTAAATGTATACACAACCTGTTATAATTACAATTACAATAATAATATTTTCAGTTTCAAAAGTAAAATAAATAAAAAGAAAATTGGTAACATCACTGATTAAATTAAATTAATTAAACTTCATCATCATAACGTCTTGTTTCGTAACGTAACGTTTTGTTTTGTCTTGTAAATTTTTTGATTGAAGCCTTCAATTGAATCATAGTGTTAATAAGGTTTTATCTTAAATTTATTCGTAATACCACCCATTTCTCGTTGAAATGACAAAAATCCGTAAGTACTCAGCGATATCGATCCACATTCCTGTTGCGTACTGCAAAAGAATTGAATTCTTTGCCGCCATCTCTGTTTCCTGAGACCTACAATCTTGGAATTTTCAAGGCTAGAGTGAATAGATATCTTCTAGATCGACGAGCTCCATCTTCAGCCACACCGTCGCTTAACATCAGGCGAGTTGGTGGTCAATCGTAGATTTATCTTGTATAAAAAAAACGGGAGCCTAAGAACAAGTACACTTGCATAATCAAGCAAACAAAATCCTTAGAACTAGTAAAGCAAATGATTCATTTCAAATATAAATACAAAATTATTTACTCACGTAAGTTAATACATATGTTCTTCTTCTTCTTTTTTGTATTGGACCCGCATTAAAGCATTTGCTAGTGTCAAGTATTAATATTTTTTCAAGTTTCTTGAATAAAACAAGTTGTAAATGTTCTAGTCACAATCGAAGTCACGTATACAGTCATTTTCAAAGTCGAGTCCTACTTCAGTAAAGTGGTGGCGACTTTACTAGAAGCTTCTATGGAGTTTTGTCGACAACGTAAAATGACACGTTTCACTGCTTCATTTCACTTTCCCACACTCATATACTTGATCGAACACTTAATGGATAAAACACCACCATTTTATCGCATTAATATTCAAAATAACACAAGTCTATGAAAATAGAACAAAGCAACAACATGTTTCGATGACGTTCCCGCCAAAACTCACAAATGTTCTTACTGGCACCAATCACCAAACTGGGTCTCTCGAACCCGTGTCTTGGTAGTTGGTTTATTCTTATATACTAGACTATAATGATACGTAATTATATTATTATTAAATTATAAGTAACTGTTTTATTTTTCCAATAAGTATCTAATTTTACAATTTTCATCATTTTTAATTAATTTATTCAAATATATACCTACATAAAATAATAATAATAAAAATAGATTTGATAAGATTTTAGATTAATTTAGTTTAGTTGTCAAAAAAAAAAAAATAAGATGAATTTAACAATGATAGCAGAGATGGTATGAGTTAATTTAAGTGTAATAGGCTATTGTACAATTTTAAGCAGTTTTCAGTTTCCTGATAAGTCAGATTTTTGAGCCAATCTGTTAATGTTCTTTTACATTCGATCAAATTAAGTGGATAAATACAAATGGATTCACTGACAATATTATACACACGAGAGCTGATAGAGTCATTTGATTATGTAAAGCTAAATCGTATAACTAAAGCTCAATCTATCCACGCCAAAATGTTAATCTCATACTGGAGTACAGGATTTTCGATTGTTATAAAATGGCGCTCGGGAGGCAATTCTCTTGGGCGGAGAATTTTCCGCTGGGCGGGGCCAGTGAGAAAAATGAGCACGCCTTGTGGATGCCACGCCCAGGTTCATATTATGTTAAAGCTGCACACTCGCGGTCACGCTATTTTGCTACTTTATTCTATTTTTATTCGTATGTCGCGAGCAATTTAGACCATTCACGGCTATACGCTTTGGTAAAGTATCTATTAGTTCCTTTTCCTGGCAGCTGTCTGCAGATAAAATATAAATGTGAATATTAACACATTGAATCATAAACAAAGCTTTAAGTAAGTACTAACAGACAGGCCTCATGGCTCAGTGTTAGTAAGCCTGCCTTCTGAGCTGTAGGTCGTGGGTTCAATCCGTGGGGATTCAATCAAATTATGACATTCAATTTGTAACAAAATAATACATTATGCATAGTATCATACGACAACGGTTATCCTCTGAACACCACTATGAATATGTATGAAATACAAAAAAAAATATTTATTACATTTTTTCTTGTTTCATAAATACATTTTAGAGCGTGATTTTTCAGTAATATGGTTTTAGTTTTTGAACGTATTGAAGTGAAAACTTCTTTAGCGGCGTTGTGCATTTTTGGGATGGGCAAAAAATGTTAATCTCGCGTCAGATCGTAAGACGGACAGTCAGAACGTTCTGCGTTTAAAGTTCATTATTGTATGTACAAGTTTGTCCTTCTAGCATGACGTCATTTCGTTACGCCGAATGCTTATGCACGTAACACTCGTTAGCTCAATAGGTTAGAGCACCGATATAAATTTCAATTTGTCAATCGGACGGCGGAGGTTCAAATCCTTCACAAGTCAGACTTTTTGCTATTTTAATTTCGCACGTCTTCCGGCACTCCCGGAGTATAACCCGTTGTTTTTTTTTATTTATAACGGATCAAAAATATATTATGTTTGTTACTTTTGCTTCTTTGTGACGCCGCATAGTCGGGTAAAAAATTAGTTTTCATGATTTTGACGGGATATATCTTGCAAACGGTACGCTTGACAAAATTTGAGGTAACAAACCTACCTTTTCTATTTTAGCAGTAATAAGTTTTACTCGTGCTCGTTCACCGACCTTATACCCCTACAACATAGACGTTGTTCCTCTCTAACGGGTGGAACGCATCCGTGACTTTGGTTTAACTCTTAGCTGACGTTTAATGATATATCATTAAACGTCAGCTCATTTATTGTTTTTTTTTCGTTGTATTGAATTTGTTTTGTTATACTATTAATTTATTATTTTATTTACCTAACCTACTGCTGGATTGTCACGCGATTTGGCGTATAACTGTAAGCGTTACAATCATTTGTAAATAAATAAATAATTAAAAATGGTGGAGTTGTATCCATTAAGTGTTTGATCAAGTGCGTGAGTGTAGGCAAGTGAAATACAGCGGCGAAACTTGTCTTTTCACGTTGTCGGCAAAACCCTTAGAAGCTTCTGGTAAAGTCACCACTACTTTACTGAAGCATGAATCGAATTTGAAAATGACTGTATACGTGACATAGATTGGGACTAGAACATTTATGCTTTGTTTTATTCCAGAAACTTGAAGAAATCTTAACAGTTGACATTAGCAAATTCTCCAAGCAGGTCCAAATTCAATTTAAAAAAAAAAAACGTCAATGAATAACCGCGGTAAAAAAGTCTTTATTACCTATAAAGTTAAAAAGCAGTACGATGGATGAACGAAATTTAAGATTATCTGTGGTCACACTAAATATATATGGCAGTTATAGGTTACCGCAGTCATTATTTTTATTTGTTATTTTGTTCTTCATCTTCATGTCTCACATTTCTTAATAATAATCAAAGAAACTTTCACTCTTATTTTGAGAATATTTTGTGCTTTAATTTGTGATTTTGTGTTTTTAACAGGTAAAATTCACAAATTTCCGCCCAAAGACTTGAGTTACCTACCAATTCTGTGTTTCCGCCAAAGAAATGTCCGCTATGGCCTTGACGCCCCGATGGCTGGAAAGGATTTTCATAGATGACATCTTAGAAGGTTTGTGATATTCTTATTCATTCTATTTCATAAGTATTATTTACATACCAATCATATTAAATTCAAATTATTAATAATCAACGTACCAAATCACAATCGGTACTAAATAATATAATAATTCCAACTACGTCACATTTCATATTGTTTTCTCTTCTAATTATAATGCGGTAATAATGTTGTTTGGTATCTTACCTCATGGAGTTCACAATCAATTTCAATTTCAATTTCAAAATATCTTTATTACACATAAAATTTAAACATTACACGTATCTAGTGTACATTAGTATTTATCCTAGATAGTGTTGACAATATACACAGCAATTACGTTTTTTCAAGCTGAGTCACTTATATAAACTTAAAGAAGAAAGGTAAAATTATATTTTAACGTTAAGGAAGTTGATAGTAATGACGAATGTATTAATAGTTTACGTAATCTTTAGTTACAGTATTACATATATAAGATGTTTTATTTAAAGCATTTGTTTTTAAACCAAAGAGGGTAGTTTTATAATATAATTCCACTAGGACAGTATGGGCAGCAAACAGCACGATCGAGCGAGCACAACATGTAATAATAAAGACGCGCAAGCGCGCGCCGTCCGGGCCAGAGTCGCGCACGCCACACTGCTCCTCATATCCCTAGATAATACGGGCGAGTGTTGCGCGCGCGGCACCGGTTACCGGAGGCGCGCACCTGCGCAGTCACCTGTACCTATTCATCGCCGCAGCCAAGAATGCAGTTCACAGTATCTTCACCAATATATATATTTATTGGGTGTATGTTTGTTTTTCTAATTTGAAAGTTTTTTTTTATTAATTAAGGCTTTATTAATACAGGCTAAGGCCATTTGGTCATACTGCTTCTTATTCTTAATTATATATCTTTATAAATATTGTTATTTTTGATTTTGATGTAGGTACGATGTGTCGTTAGATTCGGCTTTACGCCCCGAGTATCATATAGACCCTATAACAAGGTCTGCTATGATCAAATCAAATCAGTTTTATTCCATAATTATGTGTTACATGCAGATGTATATATTACATGTTTTATGGGAGTTACATAATCACCCTGATAAGGTATAGCAATCTAGTGCGGAGCGGAACGGTTTATTCTATGATGTGTTTGTCTCCAAAAAACTCTTCTAACGTATTTAATTAGCATATTTTTTAGGGTTTGGAAAAAATTCTGTATATTTTCTATTACTTTCAGCGGCGTTGGTAAATTATTATATATTTTGATAGCCATAGTATGAGGGCCGGAGCTGTGTATACATATATAGTTTGGAAGATGGCAGTATCAAATTATGTATATAGTTCGATCTTATTAGATAATCACTTTTATGAGTTAATTATGAGTTTTTTTTTTTTTTTTATAAATTTGCAGTTTTCTAAGATATAATATAGAAATTCATGTCAGAATTTTGAATTTAATAAAATAAGAGCGGTGAAAGTGTGGTAAATTTTATGTCAGGTAATTTAATGTTAGCGATAATACGTACACATTTTTTTTGTATTACAAATAAATCATTTGCGTCTACACTGACGTCATAGACTATACAATCTTTTTTATAATAATGATAATATAACGCTCTCTTAGATTAAAAATTGTAGTTTTGCAGTTCTAAAAAGAGTATTCCTATGACAAAAGAGTAGTATTATAGGAATGATTCTAATAAATGCTCAAATAATAAATGAATTGTACCAAGACTGCACATATATGTACTTTTATGCGAAAGTGTTCACTCAACATTAAATCAAGGGTGATTTATAATAATAAATAATAAATAATAAATATATCTTTATTGTACACCAAACATTACAATTGAAGGACACACGTTTTAACAAGTTTTAACTTATAACACAAATAAAAAGAGGAATACTAAACAGTAAACAAAAATTTCGGTGGTACAAAGGCGGCCTTATCGCCTTGAGCGATTTCTTCCAGGCAACCTATATATAGGGTGATTTATACTTTTTTTTAATTCATAAATAGACTTGCAATTTACTGTCAACTCGCCTGGTTTTAAACGACTGTGGCGGTCTACTATGGAGCGCGCTTGCCTAGAAATTGCCATATACTTATATTTATACTGATATGAAGTTGAGTGTACGTACAATTGTAACCTTGCATGATATCAAAGTCATTTGACTCATATAATTCATAAGCCCAAGTCATTTACAAACTATAGTGATTAAGAGAAAATATTACCGAAATTAATTGTGTTAAATTGTCTGAGAGTAAAATATATTTATACTAAACATATAATAAATAATGGTATGTAACTATGTACCTTATCTTAGCTCAATATCACTCAATGAGCTATGGAGAGGGCTATGCTCGGAGTCTTAGAGATTCGTAGACGTACGAAAATCATCAAAATAGCACAGCAGATTAGCAAGTTGAAGTTGCAGTGGGCAGGCCACGTAGCACGTAGAACTAACGGCCGATGGGGCTGAAAAGTTCTCGAGTGGAGACCACGCACCGGCAACTGCAGCGTCGGAAGACTAGCCACGAGATGGACGGATGAAGTGACAGGAAGACTCTGGATGCAAACCGCTTCAAATATTTTTTTTTGGAAATCCATAGGGAAGGTCCAGCAGTGGACTTCTTATGACTAAGATGATAATGATGATGAAGATAGATAATTTTTTTTTTGAGAATGTAACCGGGTCGAGGCCTTTTTATACTTGAGATACTCGCACTGCCATTTCCCTGCTGCTGGGATTAAGACGACTTTTTTTTTCAGGTCGCGAGTACCCATTTATTTTGCCATTAAAAGTGCGAGAAATTTTTTGGCGTTTTGCTAAAGTATTTGTGGGCGAGGAAGAAGCATGCGCAGGTACAGCCAGCATGGCGTGTAGAATATTCGAACGGTATCTTTCACGCGTCGTGTCTAGAGCTCAATATATGCCAGCAAGTAAGTCTTATTTATAAATTATATTAATTACCAGAATAATTATTGACAGGCCTCATAGCTCAGTGGTAGTACGACTGCTTCCTGAAAAGGTCGTGGGTTCGATCCCCACCCAGGGCAAACATTTGTGTGATGAGCATGGATGTTTGTTCTGTGTCTGTGTGTTTCTATGTATCATATGTATCTATTTACGAAAAAAAAAGTATATATGTATTCTATCAACCATCTAGTTTCCATAGTACAAGCTTTGCTTAGTTTGGGCTAGATGGCGTTGTGTGAAATGTCCACAAATATTTATTTATTTTTAAACGAAACAATACCTTGGAGAACGGTCCATATCATCACCATCATCATCAATTTTACTATCGATATCAGAGTATTCAGTGCATCTACACTAATATAGTAATCTGGGGGCACGGCCGTGCCCCCGCCATGTGAGCCAGCAGGTACGCTGGGACTATCTTTTCTCGAAGCAATTCGTCGGATTTTTAGACCCTGATAGCTTCGGCCTCGATAACACTAAAGAGTTCAAATTTTCAGGATCAAGTGTGATCAGCGGACTGATCAAATGTAAAAAAAAACATCTTGGTCAAAAAGCATGGCTTGGCCGTTTTCCGGCTGTCAATTACAAACATATGTCGCATAACATGTCGTACTTGGACTTATAAGGAAGAAAGAGAAATTAAATTTCTGGCTTCTAGCTTTATCCACATCAAAGTTGCAGGGGGGGGGGGGGGGGGGGGTCGAAATGGCTCTGGATGGCTTCGAGAAAAGGATGGTACGGCGTGGCCTTGCCACTCGACTTGGCCGGGGTTACTGCCGTGCCCCCAGATCTCTGCTCTTGAATGTTGTATAATTATTGTAATAGTTCCATGAAACGGCCAAGCCATGCTTTTTGACCAGATTTAAGGTTTACAGAGATAAGTATTGTAGCGTTAGACTTTTTAAAGTTAGCGGCTTCAGATTCCGTCAGATCTCACCTGATTTCTTTTTGTCAGTAAAAGTGGCATGACATGGCAACCAATTTTACATGAAATGTTTTTGGTGGGATACATGCTTACAGCTGATTAATGGCATAAATTACTTTCGATTAGAATTGTTGTCGCGCGATCTCCCATACAAATAGGAGAAAACTGTTGTCTACCCCTAAACAATATCCGATTCGACAATTCTTTTTGTATCTGGTTGGAATCATATAAATATGCCTAACTGCTGTTCATTTCATTGAACTTATTTATAACTCCAAAGTAGAAAATAATGTAAGAAATTTGAAACAAAAACATAACAAAGATTCATACTATATAAAAAATATTATTGAAATATTTAGGGGTAGGAAACAGTTTTCCCTTATATTATGAATAAGTGGCCGTTATAGTAGGGTTCCGTAGCAAACGCTGGAATTTATAACTACTCGGCGAGCATTTTTTGTTTAGACTACTTTGCGAAAAGGGCAATGAGTTCAGTACTATAATGAATTAAGTGTTTTATATGTTTATCGCTATATCTCGAGAAGTTGTAATCACAGTGTGCAAAATAATTTTCATTAAAAGTAAAAAAAAAAACATGTATGCAACCTTAGTTTTATTTTAAGAGACCTATTCAACGATACTCCACACGATGGGATGGGGTTGAAAAAATATTTCATCCGTATTTTTGACTTTTTTGAAAAATTACAGTATTTTGCAGCGGTTTACAGAAAACACATCTAGATGCAACATTTCGTTCATGTAAGGTATTGTTGTGATAGTCTTTGGGTAAGATGACTATGACATACGGACAGGCAAACAGACGGACATGACGAAATTTATTAGGTTCCTCGTAGTTACTACGGAATCCTAAAAACGCGTAAAATGGCGAATATTTCTGCGACAACTATGTTCCTAAGGTGGAGATTAAAGCGCGCAGATATTTTCTCACGCATCACAACATTTTATAGGTAGCATTATAAAAAATCATTGAGTAGGGATAGGTATTAGAAAAGTGAGAGGCGAATTTGTTTATTTAGATAGGATAAATATTTAAAAATGTTATTTTTTTTTTTTTTTTTTTTATTAGCCTTGTTTGTACAAACTGTCCCACTGCTGGGAACGGGCCATCTTCTCATTGTGAGAAGGGTTAGGCCACAGTCTGCCACGCTGGCCAAGTGCGGGTTGGCAGACTTCACACATCTTCAAGATCATTGAGAACTCTCAGACATGTATGGTTTCCTCAAGATGTTTTCCTTCACCGTTTGAAGTTGGCGGCAATCAACAATACGCACATAACTTCGAAAAGACAGAGGTGCGTGCCGTGGGATTCGAACCCAGGACCTGCGGATTGCAAGTCAGACGGTCTCACCACTAGGCTGCCGGAAACTTGAAAAATGATTTTATATGTTTAAATACCTATAGGTTGTGATGCGCGAGAGACATATTTACCTACATAGCTGCGCGCGTTGATCGAATTCTTAATAAGAATGCAATAGCAGAATTTAAATCAGAATTACTTACTTACTTTAGCCTCGATGACACGGGGTAGTTTACAAGCTACAAGCAAGCGAGTTCGCGAGCAGCTTGTAAACTCGCTCCGTGTCATTGAGCTTTTTTACAATCTGCTTTTGATTGTGTCTTCGATACTCGCTTACTCGCTCACTCGCTTGCTTTTAAACTCGCCGACTAGCAGCTCGTAAACTAGCCCAGTGTCATTGAGGCTTTAGAGTCTGTAGTTTGGGTATTGTCCGTCTCGCTAACGCATATCAAAATTTTTTTGAAGATATAAAATTATGACCGAATGAATTTACAAAATAAAATAGTCCCACAGAACACTAGAAAGCAACATAACATAACATAGCAACAATTTCGACAAAAAATTCATTTTGATCCAATTTAATTTTCATACATAAATATGATTTTTAAAAATGTTTTTTATATGTGGTAATTAACTTTGATCACAATGAATTTTTTGTCGAAAGCTTGTGATGTTGCTGTTTAGTGTTCTGTGCGACATTTTTTTTTATACATTCCTATAAAAACATGTATGCCTACAAAATACCTACTAAAATGCGCGCGAGCGAGACGGTCGATGGACGACGGACGTCGAACTACAGACTTTTCACTGTCCGTAGTCCGACCATCACCCACCTCGCTCGCGCATAATATGGTATTTTTGAAGTCATAAAATGACTGAATGAACTTATGAAAAAAAACGTCGCTTGTAAAACCAGAAAACATCACAAATATTTGCCAAAATTTCAATTTGATCAATCCAAGTAAATTTTCATACACATCATACAATTTCTAGTTTTACAAACGACGACGATAAAACGACGATATTTTGAGAAGTTCACGCAGTTATTTTATATTTTAAAAAATATGGATAGGTATGCACGAGCGAGGCGGACAATGGTCGGACTACGGACTCTTACTATACTGTGTTTACTATGTTTGCTTGTCCTCAGATGAATGGCTATTAAAGAAAGCTCGTTTGTTAAGCGAGATAAAATTGAAGATGTCCGTAGCAATAATGATTGCTTCCAAGGCTCAGACGACGCAAGCCAGGATTACTCTCAAATCTGTGAAGCTGGCCCTGCGCAACCTAGGAGATGTCTACACTTTGCAAAAACTAAAACGAGCCGAGATAGACATGTTTAGAAAACTCGGTAAGTCAATAAGCTTATTTTGATTTTTATCCTTAGCCTCCATTTACATTCAACCTCTGCCACTGCTCCTGCCGCTGTTATTGCCGCTGCCGATAATATACATTTCAGCGACAGAATCTGCGCGGGTGAGCTGCTCGCATTCTTACGCTACCAACTTCTGTGCTCACTTCCCTACCTAAGTTGACTCTCAACGTGGGGTTATATAGTAGCACACCCGGACACTCGACCAAATCTCCATAAAAAACATCGTGCAGCCTAACTGCCTATTACAAAGCTATTGACATTTACGGAGAATCTCTACACGCGCAGTTTCCTATGTAATGTCAATGGTTGTCACTATTTTAGACTTGCCTTGAAAGTTTTGTAATCACGTAGTCATTGCATGCTTCGAATAAATCCACATTTTACATACAATAACAAGTTTCGTAGGTCAGAACAATTTACTGCGATCGTAGTTTTTAGGGTTCCGTACCCAAAGGGTAAAAACGGGACCCTATTACTAAGACTCCGCTGTCTGTCTGTCTGTCTGCCCGTCCGTCTATCACCAGGCTGTATCTCATGAACCGTGATAGATAAACAGTTGAAATTTTCACAGATGTTGCCGCTTTGTTATAGCGGCAACATCTGTGAAAATTTCAACTGTTTTCAAATACAAAAAAATAGAATAAAATAAATATTTAAGGGGACTCCCATACAACAAACGTGATTTTTTTGCCGTTTTTATAAAAAATAGTACGGAACCCTTCGTGCGCGAGTCCGAATCGCACTTGGCTGGTTTTATTATTTAAAAATGTGTGAAAACCACGTTAATTTCCATAGTAAAATCTCTATTATGATTATGAATCATTTAAGTATTTTCGCCTATTAATGTATTATTTTTGTATTTCCTCAGGATACTTCATTCCCATTTCGACAAACGTGGCTAAAGTACAGGCTGTAGCACATGACCTTGGATTGTCTAGATACACTGTGATGTGTGTCGCTGCTGTCATGGACTTCATCGACTTGAAGCTGCCTACATTATATAAAAGATATAAGGCTTGGATGTTATCTCCTGAAAGGTCTTCGCAGAGACTAATTCAAGATTTTGGTAAGAAATAAGCTAAATTATTAGTGTTGTCAGCTACTAGTACAACCTTGTAAACTAGCGGGCATAACTATACCTATAGCATTGTCCTTTCACCGTGCAGGAACCTCTACTAATTACAAATCCACTTGGGGAAATTTATTGTAAGCTCGCTGAGACTTCCAACCTTATTATCTTGATGATCTCTTGACCAATTTTGCTCAAATGCGATATGTTTTTAGGTATTTATTTGATATCTTTATTTAATACTACGTTGATAATTATGAAAAGTTCAGTATTAAGCAATAACAGTCTAGAGCAGAGGAAGCCAAGAGGCGTTACTAAAGCTCAAAGTTGGACCCTGAGTTACTGAGTCCTTTGTACTCGGTGGGACACGCTCACGTTTATTCGTATTTCGACCTTTGTCATGAATTTTTTCTTTGCTCTAGCACACTACGTTATTTTGTTGATTGTATTGTCATTTCCAAGATTTTAGGTTACTGTGCAAGCGCATCACATGTCTGTTTGAAACTGTTATTAGTATTTTGTCACCTACTGAAATGGAGTTTTGTTGGACAGGTCAACGCTACTACATCCGGAGCCCCCATTTGATCGGCAGCGTGGTGGCGGCAACCGCCCTTTACATTGAACCTGACACGCAAAACGTCGCGCAGAGAGTGGCGGGCTTGATGCGCTGCTCCCAAGTCAGCATCGATTGTCTGGCTGAGGTTATCTATGAATTTTTACATAGCGCTGTCCTCCGCGAACATTAGTAGAACTCCCCAGATGACCATAACGCACATAACTTGCGCATACACTGAACAGTTAATTTCATTTATGACTTCACTGAATCGGTTTCATTCTTTCGCTCCCCTATATTTTTGAAAATATCTAATTCCCGATTGAACCTGGGAAACTGTAAAACGGCCCCTGTAAACCTAGCCCGTTTACACTGAGAGTAATCATGAACACTAGAATTGATTATTTAATTGTTTGATTTGTGTAGATATATGACAAAATTTACAACAGCTCGCGAGATTCATTTTTAAAGATGTAACTTTAATACTGAAAATAGAAAAAATAATGTCAGTAATCCTATATAAATAAAGTATAGTATCAACGGATATTTATTTAATATGATGATAAAGTATCAGCC
This sequence comes from Lycia hirtaria, assembly GCA_947563715.1. NCBI lineage: Eukaryota > Metazoa > Arthropoda > Insecta > Lepidoptera > Geometridae > Lycia > Lycia hirtaria. The sequence continues at coordinate 3,700,060 of OX387386.1, forward strand.
TAATCAACATTCACGATGCTATTTTTTCCTTTGTGTTCCAAAATTTGTTTTCAAAAACTTCTAGCTCACTTTCTTTCAACGTTTATATAATATAAAGCTAGTAATATTTTAGTTTTATATTTTTTTCACTTGTCGATTTTTATATCTATAATAATGTTGATGAGAGAAAGATACAGGTGCATGCTCCTACCACTTACTCTTACATTTGGATATATAGAACGAACTTTATTTCTAGACTGATTGTAAATAAAGGCTGTATGTTTAAAATAAGATTTTGAAAGTTTTTTTATAAACTTAATCACTCATTACCTCCGTGTTTACAAATTATGCTATATCTATGAAGCTTAATGTATCGGCTGTCAAGATACCCTGGCTTTGTTTGGATTTACAAAACGAACTTGATATCTTGACTCATTGTAATAAAAGGCTGTAAAAATGTTTAAAATATGATTTTGTAAGCTTTTCTTCATAATCTGATTAAGCTTACTTACTTTTAATCTGACTTGTTCAGGAGGTATTTACGAATTAAGCTATACACGAAGCTAAATTTATCAGCTTACAAGATATTTTGGCTTCAATCGTTTTTGGATATATACATAACAAGCTTGATTTCTAGACTGATTGTAATAAAAGGCTGTGAAAAATGTTTAAATTAAGATATTTTAAGATGGTCATAATAGACTTACTCATTGGGAAGGTATTAACAAATTAAATTGTATCTATATAAAGATAAATGTATCCGCTTACAAGATACTTTATCTTTGATTGGATATACAGAATGACTTAATTTGTAAACTGATTGTAAAAAACAGTTTAAAATAACATTTTGTAAGTTTTTCTTCATAAACTTATTGGGCCTTTACAAATTAAGCTATATTATACATATATTGAGCTAAACTTATTAGCCTAAATACTAATAAGACATTAAGATAAGAATAAGACATTTTGGCTGTGACACAAAACGAACATTATTTCTGGGCTGATTGTATTAAGAGGCTGTAAGAAATTGTTTAAAATAAGATAGGTATTGTAAGTTTTTCTGACGGTAATTTTTTTTTTATTTTGTAAGTTTTTCTTAGTTTTTCTTTTGTAAGTTTTTCTTAAACTGATTGTAAAAAAAAAGTTTCAAATAATATTTTGTAAGTTTTTCTTCATAAACTTATTAGGCCTTTACAAATTAAGCTATACATAGCTATAGCTTAACTTATCAGCCTAAATACTAATAAGACATTTTGGCTGTATTTGAATATACAGAACGAACATTATTTCTAGGCTGATTGTATTAAGAGGCTGTAAAAAATTGCTTAAAATAAGATATTGTAAGTTTTTCTGGCGGTAAAAAAGTTGTTTATTTTTGTAAGTTTTTCTTAGGTGTTTAAGTATAAAATATTATAAACTATTCCCACGTGTTAGTTCAACATAAAATTCTATTAAAAAAACTGTCAAGTAAATAATAAAGCATCTGATTATGAGAAAGACGCACATTTACATTTCTCTTAATTATTGTATATTTTTTGTATCGAAAACCTTACTGGCATATATGATTGTAGTCCTGTTTAGCATGAACTATCAGGGAATAAACCTTTAGTATCGTTTTTCTGATCATTTTTTGTTTGTTCTACTTTTGTACTAATAAGTTTGAAGTTGATTAAAAAGTTAAAAAAATATTTGTATTTTATTTGCGACCAGTTTAATCGTGAACATAGGAAAAAGTTTGAGCGCGTGTTAGTCCTAAGTAAATTGCAAAATTCAATACATGACAATTTAGATCCTCATTCTTGATAAGTACTGCAAAGGAGAGAAGTTCCCTGCGGTCTACTCTGTTTCCTGAGAGCAAACTTAGAATTTTGAGGGCTAAAGTGAATAGATATCTTCTAGATCGACAGGCTTGTATAATCTTATCTTGACCGCAATGTATAAATTCACAAAGGTAGAACAGAAAAGTTTTTATCTATATTATTTTGAACCAAATAAGGCAGACACAAATTGTGAAATCTGGAGACCAATTCGCGAAAAGAATTCTCAAAGTCGTATTACGACTTGGCGAGTAGGTATTTTTTGCTTAGAATACTTTCCAAAAAAGGTCAATGACCTCAGTACTGTAATAACTTAACATATTTATCGCTATCTCGAAAAGTTGTAATCACAGAATGTTCAAAATAATTTTAATTGAAAGTATTTAATATGGTCAATTATGAATTTCTAAGTCCAATAGTTTACACACAACTTTTTCAACTTTGGCGGGATATATATCGCATTATTTGAGAAAAAGATGATATATTGAACCTGAGTCTTATTTTAAGATACCTATTCAACGTCACATTGCATTTTACTTATGTTAATTGCCGCAGGTGAAATCGCAGGGCGCATCTAGTTAGAGATTAAATTTTTTTAAATCATAAAGTGATACCATACCGAGGAGTGGTAAAGCTTTGATCAGCCAAGCGCGAGATATGGATGCACCGGGAACGGGGCGGCGCGGAACGTGCCGGCACCGCCATGCGCCAGTTTAATATCGACAAATTGTAACCACTGAGTTACACTTGACTTACGATGCGCTTCACTGGTACGGGAATTGAATGCTCGCAGCCTCGCATGCGCTCGTGCGAACTCACGATAGACCTTGTGATTATCGATCTTAACGAAAAACGATACTAACTAACGTTAACCATCGTCTTAAATTCTCTGTCTTCTTTCCGCACATGTCATTACGTGTTAGCGAGAAGTTGACAAATTAGGTTAAGCAATGCTTAAAGTTAAGTAACGTTTTTCGGTAAGGCCCTATATAGGATTAGGTACCCGACTGCCAAAAGAGAGATAGAAGTGTTTTTAGAGCTTATATTGTCGTTAAGTTGTTATAGTCTGGGGGTACGGCAGTGGTCCCGGCCAACAAGGCCTCGCCGCAGACCCCCATACCATCCTTTTCTCGAAGCCATTCAGGGAAATATCGACCCCCTTGAACTTTATTGGGGATAAAGCTAGGAGCCGAAATTTCAGAGACAAATAGAATATATATATTACTAAGTACATTTCCAAATGTTATCCAATTTGACTAACAGAAATTTCAGTCCCATTCTCGAGATATGTTAACTGCATCAATACGGTCACTTCAAAAGTAGTTAGGTAACTAATTAGGTCACAATTTCTTACAAAATAGTTGGATAAATGCTCCCGTAGATAGATAGGTACCTACTACGAGTAAATTGAATAAGGTGGAGATTAAGCGCGTACCTATCTCTCTCGCGCATCACAACATTTTTAAACATAATATAAAATCATTGAGTAGGGATATTAGACAAGTAAGAGGTTTATTTAAATAGGAGAAACATTTAAAAAAAAATTAATTAGATACTTATTATTTATACTGCCGACGGAATAATGAAAATAAAAACATATTTTTTAATTCCTTAGCCAATTTAAAAGATATCGAATATTTATTTTTTTATACATTATAGATCGACGATTGACCACCAACTCGCCTGATGTTAAGCGAAAAACAAACAAAAAAAAAAAAAGTCTCTTGATTTTCTAAGTATCCCTACTCAAAGATTTTACATGTTGAAAAAGGTTGTGTTGTGCGAGAGAGATAGCGGATGCGAACCAATTTTTTGTGGTAGAAGAGCTGCGACCTGCGTTGCGAGACCGCTTTTTAGCCGATTGCGTCAGAAGGAGGGTTATGTTTTTCAAGTGTATGTATGTTTGCATGTACATATGTATATAAATATGTGGGTATGTATGTATGTTTCAATATAACAGCCTACACCCTAAACGGCTTGACCGATTTTGATGTGCGAGGTGTCGTTAGATTCGTTTTTACTTCCTGAGTGTCATGCTTTTACTTTTTTATAATAATAATAATACATCTGTTGCAAATATACAAAAAAAAACGATTTGTCGTAACCTCCAACGAACTATTTCGTAATAAACAAGTGATTTTACGAACATTACTCTAAAGAATGCGCTTTTATATCCTTATCTTACACCTATCATGTATCCGTATACTTTACATGGTTGCCTGGAAGAGATCGCCTATTGAAAGATTAGCCATAGTAACATTGCCATTTTTCAATATGTTTGTACAATGTGGTCTTTTAATAAAGAGTGACCCTTCTCACAATGAGAAGATGGCCCGCGCCCAGCAGTGGGACAGCTGTGGTATAAACAGGGTTGATAAAAAAGAGTTATCTATCTATCATTTATAACCTTTTACAGCTATTTTACGCATACCTTCTCACAAAAACGTACACTCAATAGTTTATCAGGCGTAACAAAATCGTAAGTTTTAATGTAAAAACTGATTTTCTGCAGTCGGCCATTTTGGTTTCCTTTTAATATACATACTTGTGTACATATTATGTTTTTCATACGACAGTGTTTTCATATTGCATAATAATTGACAAGATCTCTCTCGCGGGTGGCGCCAACTGGTGAGCATAAAAAAAATGAGGAATAATCCTCACGAGGTATACAAAAAAAGCATACAGGCGAATTGAGAACATCCTCCTTTTTAGGAGTCGGTTGAAAATACTCATTATTACTAAAAAACCGGACAAGTGCGAGTCAGACTCGCCCACCGAGGGTTCCGTACAAACATATAGATAAAAGGGGGACATCGTATTTTTTTCATATTTTCCTTATTATACCGAAAAATATACATCGTAATAATATTTAAAAACCTGTTTTAACTTATGCTAATAAAGCTCTTTGATATGATACCCCACATGATACGGTTAAAGAACTTTAAAATTTGGACCCTCATTATAAATAAATAAATTTATTTATTTTGATACAAATAAATATGAAATTACATATGACAAGCTTTTTAGATGTTGACCAAATGTCATTCCTTGCGTAAAGACACTATTTTTTTGTAGTTAAATAAAAAATGTCCGGTTTTCGGATTTTTTCCTATATGTGTACTCTAACACAATGCTTCTTGCCAAATTTCATAGTTCTAGGTCAATGGGAAGTACCCCATAGGTTTTGATTCCCTTGTGAGTGTCGAAATGTGCATTTTTTACGACATATTCGGCTGTAACTTTTTTAAATTAAAACTGAGAAATTTCTGTAGCAAGATACTATAGATTTGCGTATATGGTTTTAATTTCAACGCGATACCTTCACGCGTTCCCGAAATAAAGGTCTTGACACCCGGACAGACGGACAGACAAACGGACAACAATGTGATCCTATAAGGGTTCCGTTTTTTCTTATGAGATACGAAACCCTAAAAATAACTTCAAAAGATAAAAGCAAGCACGAGCTAACTTCGAAATTTGAATCATGGTAGTAGTAGTTTAGCGATTCCAAGTTTCCTCACTGCGGATTTTGTCTCTCTCTCTCTCTCATCAATATAATGAGTAAGACAAAGGTTGCAGTGAGATAGAAAACTTTAAATTGCAAATAGAGCTCATAGTCCACCTAACATTATCATCGCTATTGTCCATAGACTTCCCTATCTCATCATCATCTCAGCCACAAGAAGTCCATTGCTGGACATAGGCCTCTTGCTAAGCGGCTTGCATCCAGCGTCTTCCTGCCACTTGTATGATTAGTAAGATTGTGACCGACTAGTGGCTAAGATAAGGGAAGTGGAGTGAAGGTCGTCCGAATGTATGTAACATGTGGACGATATATATCTTAGCCACTAGTCGGTCACAATCTTACTCACTGCGTCTAGCAACATATTCTGCCCTGCCCAGTTCCACTTTAATTTCATTAAATCATTTTTCAATTTCATTATTTCGTTTATTTATTTTATTTCAACGCCAACAAGACTCAAGCCTGCCTTTTCTCCGCCAAAAAGAGTGAGTTTCTTTTGTCTCCTATTTTCCGAAATGTACCCATATCATTGGCAGACCGTCTTGAACTGCTGGGACTCACGTTAACCCCAACAATGAACTTTAAGGGCTACCTTGTATCTAAGGCTAAGCTGGCTAGTAAAAAGCTTGGCATCATTAATATGGTAAGGCGATACTTCTCACCGGGACAACTGCTTCATCTATATCAAGCACAGGTCCGATCGTGTATGGAGACTGCTGCCACCTTTTTGATGGATCAGCCAAGTATCAGCTAGAAGCTTTAGAATCAGTGGACTGGCGAGCTGTGAGGTTAATCGGTGACGATAAACTAGCTGCCAAGAAGCTACTTAGTCTCGAGCACCGCCGTAAAGTAGCATGTCTGTCTATTTTCTACAGGATTCATTTCGGGGAATGTGCGCAAGAGCTTCACGACCTAATTCCACCCTCCCCATTTCACTACAGGACTAGCAGAAAGTCGGCGAATTACCACCCATTTCTCGTTGAAATGCCAAAAATCCGTACTCAGCGATAACGATCCACATTCCTGTTGCGTACAAGAATGGAATTCGTTGCCGCCATCTCTGTTTCCTGAGACCTACAATCTTGGAATTTTCAAGGCTAGAGTGAATAGATATCTTCTAGATCGACGAGCTCCATCCTCGGCCACACCGTCACTTAACATCAGGCGAGTTGGTGGTCAATCGTAGATCTATCTTCTATAAAAAAAAAATATATTATAGTACATACACCTACTGGTCAAATCTATCAGGAACTATTAGACTGCTGATTCCACAACTGCTAGGTTATTTTACCATTTGTTCTTTCAAAGTCGGTTTCAGAAATGGCTGAACGAACCTATGTGCTACATCAAAGCTAGTGTCGTACAAATATAAATAAAGCTTCCATTGAAGCTAGCTTCGTATATTTCGAAACTGACTTCGTACACAACCGAAGGGGTTCGTACAACACAGTGAAACCAAAGCGCTTCGTTCGTATTTCGAAATACCACAAAACGAACTTCGCTTTCGTTCTCCGGAGTCAGGACAGCCAGTGACGGGGGCTAGGAATGTACGCGATTATGGAACGCCATTTGTCAAGTTTTTATTAGGCTCCCTAAAGCATCCTCCATTGTGAGGCGAAGCCCCGGAGCACCCTCGTCCCTCGTCTCGCTTGACGTTAATTCATAATTTTTATAACTTGTTAACATTATTCGCGGTCGCGATTGCTTTTAATTAAATTTTATCCTTTTTGTGGGAGTCGTTAAGGTGATGTTTAATGGTTGCGATAAGTGTATTTTGATGGCTGCTAGAGTTGAGAAAAACGATACAGGGTCGTTTGAATAGATTTCGTGTTTTGACAAAGATATTACGTAGATAGGTTTTCCCTGATGATGCGTGGCAAGCCTCAAGTAAGGTAATCGTCCTACTCGTCTTCAGTCGTGACACGTCGGGGCACGCTGTTAGGCGCTTTGTTTTGTGACTTGTGAACAGTGACAATGCTATTCTGTGTGTTAAGATAGTGCAATACAAAGATATATAAGGTCAAGATACTAAAAAAGTCTTAAGGATCTGGTCTTATTCTTGAAAGTGCTGAGAACAGATTTGCCATACTTTTACTTCATATTCAAAAATAACCTACCTATAGATAAAATCTCATTGGTTTTTGATGGAGCTGCGGAGAACGCGGTGCGCTAGTGGGTAATATTTTGTTTCCATTATAAGCTTTTAACTTCAGATTACATTCTAATAATTTACAATTGCTAAAGTATTTTCGGTAATCGCATTGATTTATAGCTGAAATTTTATTGCCCGTATCTATTTCGAAATCGAACGAAATGTCATTAACAAAAATGTTCACTACATACAGTATATCGTCCTCGCCATCCACGACTATGTTGTAAAAGTCGCTATCTTCGCTGTCCGACTCTATCTTAATGTAAAACTGATTTTTCGTTGCACTTTACTTGACGCACCATTATTACCATCACTGACAGACCGCACATTTTTACACATGGTCTTGAGATGGCCCCTAGCACCGCACTCGTCACAGTTGTAACACCTATATCGACATGTTTCGGGTGCATGCTGCCGGTCGCATCTCCAACAGTCGCGTTGCTGCCGATTGTAATGCACCACCGGGTCACCTTGCGCCGCCGCCTGCGCGGCGACGTCGCGCCACCGCCGACCGCAGTCGCCGCACGGCCGAGGCCCCCGCGGCTGCATACGATGCAGCCACGCCTGCGTCCGGCGGACTCCGGCGCCTCACCCCCCGAACAGCTCAAATTCGCCTGTTTTTGAGCGGCCTCGAGGGCGAACGGTCTACTGCTCGTTTGTAGTCCAGATCTTTCTCCGCGAACAATCGGCTGAGCATATCGTCCCTCGCCAGCCCTGACACGAACTGATCTCTAAGATTTCATTGAGTTTCTCGCCGAAATTACATGTAGTAGCTAAATACTTCAGATGCTGCAAGTATAGATTCAGGTCCTCGCCCGGCACTTGACGACGCAGCCGAATATATGTCGTTCAGCAATGTCGGATCGCCTGGGTTCTAAATGTTGCTCGACGATGGTGACCAGCTCAGCAAACGTTTTATCCTCGTGTTTTGGAGCACATGAGATCGTAGGTGGCCTCGCCCACTACCGTAATGAACGTAGCCACATACAAGGAATCTTTAATCTCGTTTAACGTTATAAACTGTTTGACACGGTTCACATAAATATTGTCCACTTTCGCGAAGACAAATCAAAACTATCGATTTTTTCATAAGGCATGGTGTTAATTACGTGAAAACTATTTATTATCATCGCCAGTAGGATTTGCGTAGTGAAACACAATCGAGCGGTACAAAGACTGCTTATTAAACGTATGAAGGTAGCTGCACTACAAAATATTACCCATTAATACTTAACACATTTAATTTTGTACTTACCTTTTATTATATTCGGTATGAGGCTTGGGCTGTCGGTAGTGACTCCCGTCTCGCTGGCGCATGGCATTTCTTTAAATCTTTAAATACGTAGGTAAGTACCTATATACGTAGGTAAGTATTGAAAAGACTTACGAAATATCTGCTTAGCTAAAACCAAGAACTAAGTTATACAATACATATTGTAAAACTTTTTCAACATCATTTAAAAGATCATCATCTCAGTCATAAGTCCACTGCTGGACATAGGCCTCCACCATGGACTTTCAAAAAGACCGGTTGGAAGCGGCTTGCATCCAGCGTCTTCCCTCCACTTGTATGAGGTGTGAGTTAATTGCTTGCTAATAATTTCATTTTGATTCGAACATGTTTTCACTCTTTTTTTATTCTATTTATTCTATAATCACATAACGAACATTTAAAATGACACCGTTCTGCCAAACTGCATAGCAGTTTAGGCAGCTAATACACTCTCATTCACAATAACAAAACTTTTGTTTGTAAGTGATTTACAATTTTATGGCAGATGGAGTCTATTTATTTTTAAGTATGTATTTAAGAATTAATATATCAAAATAAATGTTTTGCTAAAGCTTTTTATATACGTAATGTTATTTTCTAGTTTTATACATACTCTGGGCCTTTATTGAATACCGATTCCTTCTAGTGAAATACGCTTCATGAGTGGGTCTTCTCCGATAGTTATAGTCTGGGTGACTTCAAAAGCATATGAATTGTTTTTATCTGAGTAAGCGCGCACATCAGGTGAATTGGCGGTCAAGCGCAAACATATTACAGCATAATAAACTATGACGAAATACAACGCAAGCTACCATATACATTCTTAAGCAAATTATTATTTACACTGTAAAATAAGTAAGTTGCTGTAAATTTTACTTGTAAATTTATTAACCTACAGACTGGAGAAGACAAACTGACCTATCGTGAAGCTATTATTTTTCTATCGCGCAGCTAACTAATGCAATTTCAATAACTACTTACAAACGCTTACGCTTCGAAATGCTAAAAAAATGGTTGTCTGTAAAGGCGGTTTACGGACGATAATTTTACGTGATAACGTCATGATAGATGCGTCACAATCCGAACGCTTAGGCCGATCGTGCCTCTCTATCGCTTGCTCCGCTCTCTCGCTTGCACGCTCGGCTCAGGCGGAACGTGACAATGAGTCAAGCTTTTTCGTGCGTGCAGCCGGCGTTCATCGATTTAGAAGACGTTATCACGTCAAAACACCAGCGAGATGGACAGATGACCTCATACAAGTGGCGGGAAGACGCTGGATGCAGGCCAATCGGAAATCCATGGGGGAGTCCAGTGGACTTCTTATGGCTGAGATGATGATGATGATCACGTCAAAAACTGTGACGTGCCGTCACGTGACATTTTGTTAGCTTATGGTAATTGGGTTGTGGTGATATTCAATCACGACGTTAATGCTTACATCAGTTGGGAACGTAAACAATACAATGCGCGTGCCCCATGTGGAGGTATAATGCGACTAGTTCACATTCCATCTGCTGCGCTCGCCCGGCAGCACTCACAATAGGCGTGCAAATATAGTGGTCGATGCGCGGTGTAATTATCGAAAGCGACTAACTGATAAATATTTAGATAATATAGGTACCTAAGTGTTATTATTTAGCATGTAAATATTGTTGTAAATAAATATGGAAATATTTTATATGTAAATGGTAATGTATACTTAGTATGTATGTATAATAATTATTTATTTGGATAGAAATTCGATATGTGTAGGAAAGTAGCCTATAAGTTAATGTCAATGTCATACATTTACTTTTCTATTCTACTGGCGTTCACGAAATTAGAATGCCAGATAAGTCTAGCCCTCTGAAGTGTTCGGTCTATGTGGTAGGTCGTACTTGTAGCATTATTATTCTAAACTTGTCGCTTAACATCAGGCGAGTTGGTGGTCAATCGTAGATCAATCTTGCATAAAAAATCTAATTGCTGCCACGTATAAACCAGTAATGGTTATATTCTATGCAAAATAAAAAATAATTAGTTACAGTAAAGTAGATTTGGGTTCTTTTTTATTCTACAATAGGCTTGCGCTTGACCGTCAACTCACCTGGTGTTAAGCGACAGGTACGGTCTACGATGGAGCGCGCTTGCCCAGAAGAAACCTATTCACTCGCGATTTGAAGACACTTAGATTATATCTATTCGGAAAGACCCATTCAGGAAGCGCATTCCACATTTTGGCGGTACGCACAATGAAAATGGAGCCAAAGCGTTTCTTAGGTACGTGTTTTCGGAATATCAACCATGTAACGATGTCGCTTTTTCGTGCTTCTTACTGTCCGATAGAAAAATGGGCACGAGGGAATGACATGATGTAAAGTAACTCACCGAAATGAATGCGATAAAAAACCGATAAACAGACAAATTTGCGACGATGCTCCAGACTTTGGAGTTTGTCCGAACAAGGGAATCGTCACAAATGAGCCTCCTAGACAATAACATATAGGTAGCGACGTTTATCGCTGTTATAACACATACATTTTTTGCTGATTTCTATTTCACAACTATTTGTTACCATAAAGAAATGTACCTACAAATTTGTATATTTTTTTGCGGATTTTTTTAATGCAAGGTAGATCTACAATTGACCACCAACTCGCCTGATGTTAAGCGACGGTGTGGCTGAGGATGGAGCTCGTCGATCTAGAAGATATCTATTCACTCTAGCCTTGGAAATTCCAAGATTGGACGTCTCAGGAAACAGAGATGGCGGCAAAGAATTCCATTCCTGTGCAGTTCGCAACAAGATTGTAGATCGATATCGCTGACTACGGATTTTTTGCATTTCAACGAGAAATGGGTGGTAATTCGCCGACTTAGCATCATTACGTACCTATATAGGTACGTAATAATGCAAAGGAAATAATACAAATACAAAAATCTTTATTTTTCTCAATTTACATACCATAAGCAAGTTGAAGTGTCTGTATTAAGCTGAAGAATGCAATGTTGACAAAATATGTTAAGCAATGCTTAACATATTTTATCAACTTCTGGCTGACACGTAATGACATTTGCAGAAAGAAGAGAGAGAACTTAATACGTTGCTTAAAGTTAAGTAAAGTTTATCGGTAAGACCCAAACTATCGGACGCGTCAGTCAGCCGTGACTTACGGACGTTATCAAAAAATTTACACTATTTTCATTGTCAACGCACCCACGTCACGTCCATGTAACGCGGTCGATGGTCATACGGAATAAGGTCCCAGGTGTTTGGGATTAAAAACGTATCAAACACAGAGGTATCATAATGATCAAAGATGCAGAGATAGTTACCTACTTTGTCTTTTAGAATACACCTAGGTACTTTGTTCATTAATTTATTCGGATTATTTTACTCAAGGTATAAACAATAGTTTATCTTCTTCTTCTTTTTTTGTATTGGACCCGCATTAAAGCATTTGCCAGTGTCAAGTATTAGGATTTTTTCAAGTTTCTTGAATAAAACAAGTTGTAAATGTTCTAGTCACAATCTAAGTCACGTATACAGTCAATTTATAAGTCGAGTCCTGCTTCAGTAAAGTGGTGGCGACTTTACTAGAAGCTTCTATGGAGTTTTGCCGACAACGTAAAATCACACGTATTACTGCTTTATTTCACTTGCCCACACTCACGCACTTTATCGAACACTTAATGAATAAAACACCACCATTTTTATAGCATTAATGTTCAAAATAACACAAGCTTAGGGAAATAAAACAAAGCAACAAAACGTTCCTGCCAAAACTCAATAGCTTATCTACTTATCTAATAGGTAACAAAAGTAAGTACCTATATTATATATTTTTAGGGTTCGGTACCCAAAGGTTAAAACGGGACCCTATTACTAAGACTCCGCTGTCTGTCCGTCCGTCTGTCACCAGGCTGTTTCTCATGAACCGTGATATTTTTTTACAGATGATGTATCTCTGTTGCCGCTATAACAACAAATATAAAAAAATAGAATAAAATAAATATTTAAGAGGGCTTCCATACAACAAAAGGGATTTTTTGCTCGTTTTTGCTCGATATTGATAACGGCAACAGGTAGACGCTTGAAATATTCACAGAATGTTGAGTTATATTATTCACTTTAAAAATAAATAATGAACTTAAAATGAAATTAATATTTAAAGAGGGCTCCCTTACAACAAACGTATTTTTTTGTCGTTTTTATAGATAATGGTACGGAACCCTTCTTGCGCGAGTCCGACTCGCACTTGGCACACATTTATTTTATATATAACTTTAGGTAACAAGGTCGTAAAGTGATGGAACTACGAGTATTATTAGGTGCCACAGCCTAGAGTGTAGTTACTATAGCAGTAACTACTCCGCAAAGAATGTCCCATAATAAGAGAATGTGATCCAAGTACTACAGTAAAAGCCAGTGACTAATGTCTGTGATTTTTCGTACAATTGTTTACACGGAACTCGATCAGCGCGCCTGAGAAAGGGTTTTTTTCTAGGTAAGTATTGCAATTATTTAATGTACCTACATGATAAATGTCCAAATGACGAACTACAAGAAAAATACCCTTGTTTGATACTATAAACGTACGAGTTAACTTATGTGTATATGAATGATTATTTTTTTACTTTTTAACTATATTTTTTAAGTTGATCGACTATTACTCGTTAACTTGAAAAGCGTACTTAACCGTGAAAGTTTTCCTTTTAATTTCCAACGAAATAGAAAGGACTTAATCCTTTCTATACATCAGTCTCATGAAGCAGGTATAGGTTAATAAATATTCAAAAGCATTTTTCTTCTCATAATATATATATATATATATATATATACGTACATTTATATATATGTAAATAAACATCAAAATGAATAAATTTCACATTTGTGCGTTTATTCAGTCAAATAATTGATAGTTATAAGAATATAGTTTTGTACGTTATAATAGCGTCAGCATACATATTTATTAAGAAATAGGTAGATAATGACATTTTTATTACATCTTGACATTTTTATATATATATGTTTAATTATTTATTTATTATAATATTGACAAATAATTTATTTCTATAAATGACCTAAATAACTAAAGATATTATTATAAATAAAAAACATATTACAGATAAAAAACAGAACTCAGGTCACAGTCCCAAGGCAACGTTCCCAAAAGGCTGGCGACATTGCCTCGTTGGATAGCAATGCTAATTAGATAACTAGAACAATAATACTTACCTACTTATGTATATCTAGAAAAAAGCATCACGTGGGAGCGAAACAGCTGCGCCACCCGAAACTGTGCCTTAAAGAATTATAATTTTATATTTCAGGAGATGAAACCTGAATACCTAAAGTGAACAGATATCTTCCAGAACTACGTGCTTCATCCTCGGCCACTACGTCGCTTACCATCAGGCGTCCTTCCTGTCTGTCTGTACGTCCTAGGATGGATAGACAACAGAACAAAACAATAATGGTTTGTAAAACCTTGTAGTCTGCGGAGCTCTTCAAAACATCGAAATCTAAATTACTGAGTTGAATTCCAGAGTGCGGGGGCTGTATGACGGCCCCGCCCCGTCGTGATATTAAAAATAATTTCTCATTTTTATTGCCAGCTCCCAACCGGAGTGCTCTAATAAATGATTACGTTGTTGTGGCCCTTTAGGTGGCAACACTGATTTATTACCAACATAATAATGACTAGGTATATTTTTTATTATTTGATAGGCTTACGCTTGACCACCTACTCAGCCGATGTTAAGTGAACTTCACTTATAGATTAAAGTAAAACACCCCGATAGTTTTTTAGGAAGAACCCTCTCAGATATCAATTTAGAGGTTCGTACTATAAAAAACCGGATAAGTACGAGTTAGACTCGCCCACCGAGGGTTCCGTACAAACTAGTAGATAAAAGGGGGAAATCATTTTTTTTTTTCATATTTTCCTTCATAAACCAAAAAATATACATCGTAAAAGTATTTAAAAACCTGTTTAGCTTATGCTAATGAAGCTTTTTCAATTGGATACCTACCCCAAATGATATGGTTAATTCACATTAAAATTTGGCCCCTCATTCCTTGCATAAAGATACATTTTTTTTGTGATTAAATTTAAAATGTCCAGTTTTCGTTTTTTTCCTATATGTGTACTATAAGAACACAATGCTTCTTGCAAAATTTCATAGTTCTAGGATAAACGGGAAGTACCCCATAGGTTTTGATTCCCTTGGGAGTGTCGAAATGTGCTTTTTTTACGACATATTCGGCTGTAAGTTTTTTTAAAAGAAAACTAAGAAATTTGATTATTTCTGCAGCAAGAGACTATGGATCTGCGTATATGGTTTTAATTTCAACTCGATACCTTCACGCGTTCCCGAGATAAAGGTCTTGACACCCGGAAGGACGGACAGACGGACAACAAAGTGATCCTATAAAGGTTCAGTTTTTTCCTTTTGAGGTACGGAACCCTAAAAATGGAACCAATGCGTTTCTTTCGTGTTTTAGAACGGTGACTTGATTACCTATACTTAAGTATGTATTAAATATAATATGATCATTTAAAAAAACCGGACAAGAGCGAGTCAGACTCGCCCACCGAGGGTTCCGTACGAACTAGTAGATAAAAATGAGAATTTTTATATTTTTTATATATTTTCCTTCATAAATCGAAAAGTAAACTTCGTAAAAATATTTTAAACCCTGGTTTAGCTTGTGCTAATTAAGCTCTTTCATATAATACCCCACATGATACGGTTAAAGCACTTTAAAGACCCTATTTTAAGTGTTATATTAAAAAATGTACAGTTTTCGGAATTTTCCCTTTATGTGTACTTTAAGACAATGCTTCTTGCCAAATTTCAAAGTTATAAGTCAACGGGAAGTACCCTATAGGTTTTGATTCCCTTGCGTCTTGACAGATAACAAAGTGATCCTATACCTAAGAGTTATACATATGTCATGATTTGAATATTTGATGTATGTGGTGTGCGGTGTTTTCAGTGTTGCGGAGTGGCAGCACTGCTATTTTCTTAATTTATATACTCTGGAGAACGGTGATCGAACAGAATGAACGCTACCCCGGATGATGGCGTGATGTTGTAATTCCGGGGAGGGGATATATCGCGGGCGGACGAGCGCGAGCGGCCCTTCGAAAAAGTAGTCGCGGCGTAACTCGGTAGCAAAAAGGCGGTCTTAGCGTCAGACCGCTCAGTGCAGTGAAATAAGTGCAGTGTTATAAGTAATAATAAAGCGTCATAAAGTTCAGACAAGGAGTTTTCTTTATATATCAGAAGTGGCAATCAACCTGCGAGCCGAGCCCGGTAAAATCGTGAGTCACCTACGAGATTATATTTTACCCTCCGATTATTGAATATTGATGTTAAAAATTTGTCACGCATATCGAATTGGAGAAAATGGTTCTTAAAAGTGTTGAAACAGGTTGTTAAAATAATTATAACGGGATATTCTTAATACGGGTAGACAGAATCTGTTAAGATACTGCAATGAGATGTGATCTGGGTTACTCCCAGATTATTTTATTGTAGCACAGCGATTAAAGATTATAATCCGACGATTTTATTATAACCTAATGAAATTTTGATAGTGTGGTTGGGGCTACTCCCCGATAATTTTATCGTAATTTAAACGAAATGAAGTCTGTTGTAAGTAAGTCATTAGTAAATTATTTCGTTAACATCCCGAGAGACAAGTATACGAAAATATGTTTTTCTTGTTTGAGAACCATTTTTACTTTTTGTATTTGATTATGCTGCAGCCATTCAGAGGAACCATAGCGAGGTAATATTTTTTTGGTGTGATGGTGAGAGTAGTGTTTTTAATAGTACAATGGCTATGGCATATCGGTCTGTGGCCGTGTCAGCGATCAGCAGTGTGTTATTTTTCTAGAAGACTAGTAAAGTGCTGCGAATAAAATATTTTAATTCGGTAACTGGGCTACATCAATACAGCCAATTAAGCGAGCTTCTAAATGTAGTTTTTCTAGAATATTGCTAACAGTAATGCAAATAAAATATTATGGTAAACTTAACAGCTTATTATCTAGCTGTTAAGGTTGGGCTCCACTAAAATTGTGTTCAGATTCAGAACACTTGTTGATAAAAATTTGGCGCAGACTTAAGCGAGCTTCTAAATGTAGTTTTTCTAGAATATTGCTAACAGTAATGCAAATAAAATATTATGGTAAACTTAACAGCTTATTATCTAGCTGTTAAGGTTGGGCTCCACTAAAATTGTGTTCAGATTCAGAACACTTGTTGATAAAAATTTGGTGCAGACCTTTTGCAGTGCGCGAACTTGATCACAATAGTAGATTGCCTGTGTCCACCACCTCAGTTGTGCGTAACTTTAGTATGCGTGCTGTACGGTACATTTGTACACGAACATTTATACCTCGGAAATGTGCTTTACTTTCAGTTTAGTGCGTAAACATGTGTGCGAGTGCGTCGTCGCGGGTACACCGCGAGACCAAGGAGTGCGCGACAAAAGTTCACGGTTTGTCCAATAGAGTGCGCGCACAGTTTGCTGGTGCTGCCCGTAAGAGTTCACCAAGAAATACATTTATGCTGCACTCTGTGCGGCACAGAGCCGCACACTGGTGGAATCCTGTATTTACGGTTACGGCCATTTAGGGCGAGTTGTACTGTGTTCGTTTTTCTGTAAGGTTAATAAAGTACCGCAAGTAAAATATTCTAGTACGACAACTAGTCTACTACAACTAGTAGCACTGTCTTTAGTCGTGTAAGTATGCTATACCATGAAGCGAAATTTTGGTATTGTATCTCCACCTGCAACACTATAACTACTTTGTGACGTAACTATTGTAAGATCTTGAACCACATAAGTGTGTCAAACGAAATTTTATATGAGTAGAGCTACAATATTGATGGATTTACCAGAGTATCACTGCGTAAATATTTAATACAGAAGTCTGTTTATGAAGTTGAATTATACAGAGATAACATAGTTCGATTGACTTAAAATCTTAATTGAATTTCGAAGGCATGTAATGTAATAACCTCAGAAATAGTACCATTGTGTACCGGTAACTTGTCGCGAATATTTATTCGTTGACGCCTTGTAATCATGGAGGCGGAATTTAAAGCCGCGCTAAGATATCAGAGTATCGACAGTGCTGAAAATTAAAGTGCATTTCTTAGTGTTAACAACTACACTTAGTGTTACTGCAAGTTTGAAATTCAAGGATTTTTAGTGTTTACGAGTTTGTTAGCTGCAGTCATGTAGGTGAACTGCAGGGAAAATGTTCCAAAGAGTGCCATGTATGTGTGCCGTAAAGTTGAAGTTCGTAGATTTGATGATGTTATCGCTGCAACCGTGTAGGTGAGCTGCAGGGTAATATTCTAAAGAAGTATGGCCATGTAGGTGTGCCGTAAGGAAAGTTCGAAGATTTGATGATGATTTCGCCGCAGCCATATAGGCGCGTTGTAAGGTTGAAGTTTGAAGATTTGACGATGTTTGAAGTGTGAAGATTTGACGATATTTGAAGTTTTGATGATGTTTGAAGTTTGAAGATTTGACGATGTCGAAGTTTGAAGATTTGATGATGTTCTCGCTGCAACCATGTAAGTGAGCTGTAAGATTGAAGTTCAATTATTCAATGATGTTTTAGCTGTAACCATGAAGGTTTGGTTTCAGGATGATAATTTTAACCGGTCACGGAACACTTAGCTTCCAGCCATGAACGTTTTAAACTGCAGCAGGTCAAGCCTATTCAAAGGAAAGTAGAAGCTCCAAACTGTATTTAATCCAAAATAACTTGATTAACTAAATTTTGTATAATATGTATATGGTGTGCAAGAGTGTGCACAGATCTTGTATTTTAGTGGATTTGATTAATCCAGTCGATTAATGATCATTTTAATGTGATTATGTTAAGAGTTGAATAGCAGAATCATTGATCGGACTTTCCCAGAACCTGAGCACCTGACTTTTAATGATGATATAACGTTATAATTCCAGTTTTGATGTAGTTTCGAGTTTCATAGAGAAAATTTAAATCATATATGAGAGATCAACCGATCGGACACGCAGCAAGTAACCTTGACGAGCATAGCAACTCGAAGTGTCGAGGAGTTTTGACAAATGCCATTATGCTTGAAATTTCCGAAACGTACTAATTAGAATCGACTAAGTCACTTACTTTTGATAAAACGCGTATAGTGCGTTAGAGCGAATAAATTTATGAGTAATCTGTTTGCAATTATTAGATTCTCAATTATTATGGTTATTATTATTAGATTATAGAGAGAATGGAAATTACTCCATCAATAAGATTCATGAATTGATAAATGAGTAAGCCTAAGACATTTTCCGAAAAATACTATTCGGTTAAGGATTATTATAAAAATATATATAGATGTCAGCGATCTGTATGTGCCAACGTAATTAGATGTCATGTTTTGAACACCCACGTTATTTTTCGCAACTGCAGAGCAGTGTCTACACTTTGTTGAATTGTCCGCTGGACAGTGACGTAAGCAGTGATGAGCGTTGACAATTATCGTAAAATATATATAAACAAATCTGTATGTTAAATGAACCACTCGATAATATTACAAAACTATTAGTCGAAAGTAAACGTACGTAGTAAACGTTTCTTTGAGAGAAACCCATTTTATGCCTTGAATGAGTTGATGAGAATAGATCTTGCTGAATTCTCGTTCTAATGGAACAGCGGATCATATTTTCTACTTTCTTCCATAAGTGGATTAGCATATTTTTTTTATTATTCTATTTTGGCCTTTTGAACATTATTATGAATATTGACATAAGTTTGACGACATCCTTTTATTATTTATTATGTTATTGGATATAAAAATGACATAAATAAATAGAATATATTATATCTAAATTAATAAAAACTACGTTAAATCGTATTTTATAACAGAAAAAGCTTGGAGTACAAACATAACAAAAAATACTAATTTGAAAAGGGCTTTTCTAATATAACACTTTTGTTACAAGCCCAAGAAATAATTTGACTTTGAATTTAAGCGATGACCGAAGTTTCTTATCACGAACTAAAGATAATTCAAAGAGAGAACTGATTGATCAGTTTCATATTTCAAACAAAGTAGCCTCAAAAATAGATTGCACCGGTGGCGGTTTTATTGTAAAAGTACAGTTTATGAGTTCAAAAATTAGTCAAATATAAAAACCGAATATTCATAGTTAATTTATTTCTTGCAAAATAGGTATACAAACATGTGGTCTTATGATAGTAATAACATTTGGCCCTCTATTTTTGCTGTCAAAGCGTTCAAGTATTTCTAGGTTCTAGATCAATATCGTTAAATATCGTTCGTGCATATGAACATTTTGATAAATCTAGTATAATTTTTGGTAAGCATATAACAGTATTGGATCCAGCATACGAAAATTAATCGATAAATAAAAAAATATCTTCATTAAAAATAAGCAATATTTGATAGGACTGGTAACGTTTCCGAAATATGATTGTTAGTTGAAATAAAACGGCAACTATCAAAATCACCACTGGCTTGTACTCAGTGCAAGAGCAGTTATGATATGACTAGTCGACATCATATAGACCTTTAAAAAAAAAACAACAGAAATTAGTAAGACAAATATTGAGACTAATTTTATTTATGGAAGTGATTACCTGCTTCTTCTCTTTTGATGCTTTAGTATTAGTTCAGGTGTGCACTAAAAGGAATTAAGTATGCTTCTGTGTATAAACATTCTCAGTCTTTACCTACAATTAAGTTTATTAAAACCTAGTCAAGTAATTTCTGCTCTACTGTTACATCAGTACTATAAATATTGGATGGGAAAATAAATATGTCCACATTCTCGGTTTGAGTACTGTTAGTATGTAATGTGTACAGTATTTTTTCTAGCTAACGTGTCATCAAAATAGTGATGACGTATTTGACAAACAACCAACAACTCTATCCTCAAAGAGATTCATATACGAGATAGATTATCGTCGACTGGGCAATTGCAAATACTGAAGTTCTTTGCGCAGATCTCAAGAAAAGAGCACTCGACGGAGAGCCTATCGCAGCATATGCATGGCCGTGTAGAAGGCAAGCGAAGTCCTGGACGATCACCAACACGTTGGACCGACCTCATTAGAAAAGCTACGCAGTCCACCGAAGTAGAGTGTACTCGCAATGCAACCGACCGGCAGAAATGGAGAAGCATCGCGAGAAGAGCAGCAGGCCTGGAGAGTGACGGTGACACAGCGAGGAGCCACCGCCATTGCAACCACGACCACTCTGACTAGAGTGTACGATTAAGAAGAAGAATTTGGCAAACAACAGATTAAAATCCGACAGATGTCAACTCAGGGCATCTGTGATGTGAAGTGATTCAACTTGATAGTACATCAATTTAATGGTAAACAGCAACAGGTATACGCCAGTCAAATAACGGTTGGTGAAGGACTGACAATGGATCAGCTACCTGTAGTTTATCGTGACTAATTTGTCCCTATGATAATGAAATTTAGTGATTAGAAAATAATAATACTTCTGACATTCTAAACTGACAAAATTTTGCTCATGTGCTTTGCCGATCATCCACAAGCTTGACAGAAATTAATGCGGTTGTAGCGACTTGCTAAGAAAAAAAAAGGGGTTTGGAAAATTATTTCCGTTCTCTTATTCTCTCTATTACTCGGATTTGGGGAGTATACGTTACACAATTTTAAAATGCTATTTGGTAATGGCAGGACAGTGACAGAAATACAGTTTAAAATGTTGATTCCTATGAGAGCACTTACAAAATTAACGTACTCGTGTCACCAAATTATTACTGGAGCTGGTTTGAGTTGGATCTAAATATTTGAATTTATGTGTAATTATTTTTGGACGAAATTTGCTTTCATTTTATTCAAGCTTTGTCGTTGGTCATTTTAATGTTTGGACGAAGAACAAAAAGGAGTATTTATAGAGTTTTTCATAAAAAAAAGTCTACAAGTCCAAGTCTACAAGGTTTGAATGATACTTCAGTGGCCACAACAACATTGGGACATTTATATAATGATGCTGCCGTTCGCAATCACTAAGCCAGAGGAGGAAGTAATTGAGTAACCGACAGTAAATTAATAATGCGAATTGAATAAGTTTTTATGTACTTTTTTTAATTATATACCAAACCTCTGGAAATACCAGAATATATACTCGATCCGTATAACATATTTGTACAACAATGATTTATCTGCATAGTGTACATTTACACACGAATAGGAAGCCTCCGGTTCCAAGACCAGCTAGAATAAACATAAAATAATTGTCATATTTAAAAACGAATCCGAGTGTCATGATTACTTGTATCTACAATAATAACTAGTTACGACAACGTATACTACAAAGTTTAGTGTGCCATAAGTAGTTTTATAAAATTAACATAATAATTACTGTTTAACTATTTTATTTTGCAGCAAATCTTTAAGGAGTCCAAAGGGTTCGATATGATTAATCAGACTTGCTTTTAGAGAGTTGTTGTGCATCGGGACGTTGCACAAAAGCGGATGGCCGAGTGTCATGATTTGAATATTTGTTGTATGTGGTGTGCGGTGTTTTCAGTGTTGCGGAGTGGCAGCACTGCTATTTTCTTAATTTATATACTCTGGAGAACGGTGATCGAACAGAATGAACGCTACCCCGGATGATGGCGTGATGTTGTAATTCCGGGGAGGGGATATATCGCGGGCGGACGAGCGCGAGCGGCCCTTCGAAAAAGTAGTCGCGGCGTAACTCGGTAGCAAAAAGGCGGTCTTAGCGTCAGACCGCTCAGTGCAGTGAAATAAGTGCAGTGTTATAAGTAATAATAAAGCGTCATAAAGTTCAGACAAGGAGTTTTCTTTATACATATATATGATATAAACGTAACTATTTTTAGGGTTCCGTACCCAAAAGGTAAAGCGGGACCCTATTTCTAAGACTCCGCTGTCTGTCCGTCTGTCCGTCTGTCTCATTAACCATGATAGTTAGACTGTTCAAACTTTCACAGATGATGTATTT
Source organism: Lycia hirtaria (assembly GCA_947563715.1). NCBI lineage: Eukaryota > Metazoa > Arthropoda > Insecta > Lepidoptera > Geometridae > Lycia > Lycia hirtaria. The sequence goes on from OX387386.1 coordinate 3,722,817, forward strand.
TTGTTGCCGCTATAACAACAAATACTAAAAAACAGAATAAAATACATGTTAAGGGGGCTTCCATACAACAAACGTGATTTTTTGCTAGTTTTTCCTCGATATTGAAACGGCAACAGGTAGGTAGACGTTTGAAATATTTACAGAATATTGAGTTATATTAATAACTTTAAAAATAAATAATGAAATTAAAATAAAATTAATATTTAAGGGCGGCTCCCATACAAAAAACGTGTTTTTTTGCCGTATTTATAGATAATGGTACGGAACACTTCGTGCGCGAGTCCGACTCGCACTATCTAGGTTAGTACCTAGGTACTAGACTAGTGTCTCGTACCTAAAATCTAGTACATATTAGTAGTTTAGTAACTAGGCTACTAATATGTACATACTAGCATTTATGTAGCATTGACGCGATAAAAATAAAGTACCTAGTCTATAATTCGCTCGTGGCACAGCCTGAGGTAAACAACAAGAACCGGTTTTGCAACGGCGCGCGCACGTCATCGGCGCATGCACATTGCACAACGACACAACGCTGCGCCACAAAACAAACATAGTACAGAAGACAATCTACATACAAAGTGCGCTCGAGCAACGCACACATAGACACCGCTCACTGACACGATATCTCGGACCGACTGGGATGAGTGCGAGCGCGACTGCCTTCCACTAGCTTACTATAAACAATTGAAACAAACGATTAAAATTGAAATATTTTAGTTATTATTGGTTTATAATTCCGTTCTTCCTATTTCATTCTCAACAACATATCAAATAACTAGATACGAGTGCCACTACTACGATAGTTTTTTTCTGCACAAGACAAAGTTTACAACCCTAGCGCAACCGCCGAGTTTAGGTATGAAAAGTGAAGTACATACGTGTGATTGCCTTAATTATGTACTATCTCTATTTTGTGGCTGCGGCGTTGCCGGCGGCCAATAACTTAATGTACTTATGTATACTTATTTCGCGAGAAGTTGTCGGCTCCGGGATACAGGAATCCTAGTCCGGAGCCTGACGCACGTCTTGTAATTATGACATGTAAATAACATGTAATTTTTGTCACATTTTTTTTGAATTTTGAATTTATACAATCATGTCTCCTAAATTGGGAGGCAATTCAGTTATTCAAAACCGATCCGCAACTGAACCTTGTGCGAAGCATTTCCTGTCGGCTGCTATCATTTTTTGATTTAGTAACGAGCGAAGGACATGTCATGTTTCATCAAATATGACATAAAAGTGACTGAATCAAAAAAACTATGGCGGCCGACGGGAAACGCTCCACATATGGTTCAGCTACGAAGCGGTCTTGAATAACTGAATTGCTCCCCAGGTCTTTAATGTTTACTATTTCTTCTGACTCGTACAACGACGAAAGCCCTGTCTATTTTTTATCGATTAAAAAAGGATACTATCAATTCGCTTTGTATAAACACATACATGTAATATTGTTAGAATTACACAATTTTCACATACCTACACATGTTGGTTTATACCAGCTTCTAAGCACGTGTGCCAAATTTTATAAGTGTATGTATATTTGTCCACGCATATCTCAAAATACAAAATTCTTTATTGTTTTTTTATACATAGAACAGAGAAAAGTAATAACCCTGCCTACTGCTTTAGCTATAAACTGTGTTGTAGCCGACAGTGTCTTCCCAGAATAGGTATTATTATTTAACAAAAAGAATTAACTTTATAATAGATTGCACAACTTATGTTATTTTTGATTTTGTAGTAGTTAATTGTAGTTTATATAATAATGAATTAAAGGTTATACTTTTAAAATTTTGTAAAAGTAATGTTAAAAATTTAGGTAAGGTAACAATATAGAATATCTTATTTTTAATCAAATCATGGTAAAGTGTAACAAGGTTATAATTTACTATTACTATTAGATTAAATAAATTTCAATATACGTGTGATGGTTTGTGTTTTGTGTGGTGTGTTTTGTGAGCGGGTTTGTTTGTGTGGAGGAGACTCTGTTTAGGGTGGGGCGTATGTGATGTGTGTGTGTGTGTGTGTTTATGCGGGTGTGTATCTGTGTGTCATATTTTTTTATTCTACTCTTCCCAGTAGGGCTTCTAGTGATTTATAATCAAACTGTTGTAACCACTCATTAACGTGTGCTTTAAATTTATATCTGTGAACATTTTTAAGGTTTTTCTTACTATTCAGTTTACTATTAAGTGTTCAGTTTATTGTAAAATTGTAAAGTGTGTTATTGTAAAGTAATCTCAAAAAATATAAGTTGCGATTGCAAAAATACTTAGGAATTAGTGCAAGTTTTAACCGAATCGGTTCAGTACTTTTCAAGATATGGGCTTGTAGCAACCTAAATCTACCTATTTTACTATGTTTATATTCTCCATTTAATGTTTCTACACAAATATTAATTTATGTAAATAAAACTATTGACACAAGCAAAGCCGAGCGCACCGAATTGTTTAGCTTGTGGAATGCAAGCCCGCATGCATGCATCGCGCGCTCGCTTCTGTTTGGACTTTGATTCCTAGCGTCTCAGTGCGAATTGGCTAACCACTTGACTGCAAATGCATGTTATTTAGATAGGTATTTGGCAATAGATAATAAAATAGATGTTATACATATAACGAAATATACAAAATGAAAGTGTGTGCGTTTTTAATTGGACCGAATAGGAAACGACAACAGGCTATTTAAATATTTACTTAGAGACGTTTCAACGACGCACATCAAATTACTGGGGGAATTTGAAAGAAATTTGGTAGATTTATTAATCATACTATGTAAAAGGACCTGGTATATTCTTTATCCCAAAACTTAAATGTATCTATTAAACTTAAGTTTCGGTAATTAAAAGAACCTACCCAGTGAAGTTTGGTGAATCAAATTTGTATTTTCATGGATAACTAGTAAATACCAATAATAATAAATAAATAAAAGTAATTAAAAAAACTTAAATCGACTTCAAAAGTACTTAAAAGGGAGAAATAACAAAAGCTGTTACGCATTACTGAAATTATATCAATTCTGCGTATACCGAAGTAGGTCTGTACGTACCCCAACTATATTTTTGAGGTACATATAATAGTGACCTGGCACCGATCTCAATAAATAGTTGAGGTACGTACAGATCTAAGTACTTCGATAGACGCAGTCTTAATTTATTTTTTCAGTAATATTATGTAACAACAGCAGTTGTTATTTCTCCCTTTTCAGTTCATAGAATAGTTTTGAAGTCGATTTTTTTAAATTACTTTTTTAATGCCATTTTCAAATAAATTTTTTAGCAAATAAACACTCATTCATTGTAAATTTGGCGGGACCAACACTCACAAACCTCTATGGTGCCGTAGAACCTTTTTCGTTTTACCCGATATATTTTTTTCCAGCTAATCTCACCCACACATAGAAGCGTATGAAGGTTTGCAGATCTTGCTAGTGAGTGGTGGCAGTTCAGGAGGCGTGTCTTCAAAGTGCCCGCCCAGCGCTGTCGCGGCCGTACGTCAGTCCTGATCCGGCGGTTACGCAGTACAGTCGCGTTGTGAGAGTGCTTGTGATTCCTTCGTCAATCGCCGACGCACGTTCTGGTAAGTTTATTCTAGTCTGTCTTAATTGCAAAATGCTGTTTTTGGATACTTTTTTTTTTATATTTATATATAAAAGTATGTTTTAGTAAGTAGGTAAGTTTATTTGGAATAAACACTCGTAGATAATCAAATTACCTATTACGTTGTAAATTATAAACGTTTTACTTTTGGAGAGCTTACAAAACATAATTTCGTAAAAAGGTAGGTATTATCACAAAGTTTTCATGAATTATTTTTATAAGCACCGATGAATATGAATATGATTTCGCGTCATCTATAAAACACTCATAAAACTATTCAATGAAAATATGTGAGCTAAATGTGTAAAGAATATATGTATATTTTTTAAAGTTTTTTTTTAACGACCGATTTAATTTTAATTGTATTTCTTTTGAAGAGGAAAAAAAAAAACATTTCCTTCCCGTAGAGCGAGAATGAACTAAATCTAAAATCATGTTTTGAGATAATCGCATTAGAAAAGTTTGGAAAGTAATGGCCATAATATTCTGCAGATGTTAGAAATATTTAAATTCTTATATTTTTTTAAAGAAAATATAGCAAAGTTTTCGACTAAATATCAATTATTTTAAAAAACACATTAAAGTAAATAAAAGTTAATTTCATTGTATTTCTTCGCTAACATAACTTTGGAGTTGGTTAATTATTTGCATTTTTATTTTGTGTCATTTATGCTCTTATTTGAATCGAGAATGAGATATCAATAGAGTTGATATTTTTTATTTATCAAACATACATATATATTATATAGTACTGTACTTATACACTGTACTGTACTGTTATGTACAGAGTTGATTCATTTTTGTGTTCAATTGTTTAATCGAGCTTTATTTTTGTCTGTATCGAACTCAAAATTTGTTTTGTTTTTGATGTATGTAACAATTCTCTTAATTATGATTGTGGACATTATGTAGTTAAGGTAAAATAACCTAATTGAATTAATTATTTTAACCGTTTAGGCTGCTAGTCTATCTACTGATTTACTAGCAACCTAAACGGTTTAGTGATTTATGAGAGCAAAGAATGTAACAATTCATCATCATCATCTCAGCCATAAGAAGTCCACTGCTGGACATAGGCCTCCCCCATGGATTACATAAGCAACTATAAATAATTATGGATTAATGTAACAATTAAATTAAGCTAAAATTTTAACTATGTGTTTATTATTTATATTTTGCAGTTTTATTGAAAAGTTAAAATATTTAATTCTATTAGGTAATTTTATCTTAACTTCACAATGTCCACAATCATAATTAAGTGAATTTTCACATAATATACATCAAAAACTAAGTGGTTGTCTAGAAGAGATCGCTTTTAGTGATAAAGTAGCCTTTTATTTCACCACTAGTTTAAGTCCTCTGTAATTTCTTTTAAAGTGTGTACAATACAATAAAGAGTTTATCTATCTAAAGATTAATAATTTTATAGGCACTGATTTAAAGAGGCAGTTGTAAATAGCAGTTTTGGTAAGTTAAAAATTATAAATGGCACGTTTAATAACTAGTTCAGCAGTTAAAACTAAGCAGTAAAGTAAACAAAAATGAGTAATAAAAATAATGAAATGGATCAATTAATATATAATTGAGCAGGAAAATAATTAAATGGGCGGTAAAAATTATTATCTATAAATTTGTATAAAAAAAACCATAACCTAATCTCTGAAGGGTAGATGGCGCGACCGTCGAGTAAACATTACTCTTACGCGATTTTATTTGGATAAATATTTTAAGTGCTTATTCGACACTAATTCTTGTTGTAATAGTAATCTCGTTGCGTGATTTTTCGGTGACAGTGTTTGTGATCACAATAACTCGCTATATCTTGGAAAAATCTGAAATAACCTGTGACGTGAACAATTCACTTTCATTTTGTAAACAACTTAAATCAAGTGAGCTATTTCGTTAAAATCAAGTGTAAAATCGATGACAATACGTGAAATATACTGTCGTGGTTATATAATATGTTTTAGTAACAGAATAAAATAATTAAATCTCATATATTTACATTGTTGTGATCAAAATTTAGTGTAGTGAGTCACCTATGATCTATGGACCAATAACAGTGCGGCATTACTAACGGCCGACGACGGCGGTACCGTACGTACTTAGCAAATAAGCACTGAACATTATTTTGTCATAATTTTGTCAAAGTGGCATGCAGAGATCGGTTACCTTACGTTCTGTGGACTCTTTTTCGAATTACTCGTAGTTTAGAATTAGTGACATTTTTTTTTTTTTTTTTTTTTTTTTTTTTTTTTTTTTTTTTTTTTTTTTTTTTTTTTTTGTAGTTTATTTTATTACAAAATACTTTACACTTGTTTTAAAACTGTTTTAAAAATATTATTTTTGATTATAAAGCCAGTGACATACATAACAAGTCTTTAAAGTAACTGCATTTAAGCTAAAATGAATTTCTTAGAAAATATTACTTTTCGGCGTAAGCGTACTACGTCTGACTCGATGAATCAGACGGACAGCGAAATACTATCACAAACTCCGGATAGATCTGTAAATAGCTTGCCAGATATTTCAGACGAAAGTTTGGAAGACAAAAATCTAAAGGATAAAATTGAGGCTCTTGAAATTCAATTACAAAGTGCACATGAGGAGATAGAATGTTTGTCAACGGAGAATCTGAACCTCAAACGTATTAATGAGGATTTACTAAATAAAAATGAATTGCTTAGGAAAATTTCTACTAGCCCGGCTAAGAAAAAGGTGACACCAAAAAAGAAGTCTGTCAAACGACAGGGACATATTGACTTGACGCATAACGCTGACATAGAGGAAGTTACGGGAAAAAACGTAGAACTATTACCAAAAGTACGAGATAAAAGTAACGAAATACCGAAACCTGACCCAAAACAAAAGGCATCAGGACTGAAGTCAATATTTACACCTAAAATTTGTATTCTAAGCTGTGATAAACGTAATAAGTTACTATCAATTGCGGAGGACACGTGGGGCAGCGTTAAAAACTTCTGCCACTATCTTCAGCCTCATGGAAATATAAACTCACTCTTCACGGGTATAGAGTTAAAAGTAGCAGATTTTACAATGAAAGATGTTTGCATAGTAATAATAGGAGAAGACGATTTTAAAACGACAAACAACTATTTTGACTTGGTCGTTATGATCAGAGAGACTTTACAGAAAGTCAATAATACAAATATAGTAATATGTCTACCTACATACAAGTACGGACAAATGACGGAACTATATAATCGACGAGTAGAAAACTTCAACAATCTTTTATATCTCGACGCATTAACACATAACTACGCATATATATTTGACTCGAACAGGAAACTTAAATACGATCATACTATGTTCTCTAGGAATTCTGGTACAATCAACAAGCTTGGTATGCAGACAAATTTCAAGACATTAAAAAACTATTTCACTGGAATAGTAAAAAACAACGGAAATAATAATAATCAGGATGTTATCGAACCACTCAATAATAATATAAACAAATCCTCATTTTTTCGTGAATAATTACCTTCATATTCTACATCAAAATATTGCGGGTCTCATCAACAAGACAGACAGACTAGTGATTGCCCTGGATCAACTAGCAGAAAAGAGTATTATTTCAGATGTGTTGTGCATAACGGAGCATAATATAATGGCTGGTTTCGAGCAACATGTTTATGTTCCTAATTATACACTAGCTGCATCTTTCTGCAGAGACAGTACAAATAAAGGTGGTTCGTGTATCTTAGTGAGGAATGGACATGAATGGAGAGAGGTTCCGGAATTTAAAAAAAAATCACTGACCAGTGTATTTGAGTGTTGTGCCGTAGAATTGATTAGACATAAATTATTGATAATATGTTTATACAGAGTACCTAAAACATCAAATTTAAAAACTTTCTTATGTAAACTGGATAAAATATTGAGCATGACGAGTAACAAAAAATATGAACAAATCGTCATTGCTGGTGATTTTAACATTAATATATTAAAAGCATCTAATTTGACATCAGACTTCGAATCAATTCTAGGAAACCATAATTTTAAATTGTCGGTGAAACAACCGACTCGCTTTGCAAGCCAAACATGTATCGATAATATGGCATATAACTGTAAAAAGATTTGTAATACGGAAGTGCACGAATTAGATTTATCTGATCACAGTGCTTTAGTAATGAAGTTCCCAGTCCATAAAAACGCGCTACTTAAATTCTGGAGGAAAAAGCAGCGTGATTATTCTGTTGAAAATATTAATAAATTTAAAATGTGTCTTAGTAATGTTTTATTCCAAGAACTATACAGCTTTTCTGACGCAAATCTTGCATATGATTACTTTTTTTCAAACTTCAAACTATACTATAATTTGTGCTTTCCATATAAAACAGTTATTATTAGAGTTAATAAATCCATAAAGTGGTTATCACGTGGCATAAAAATTTGTAGCAAAAACAAAAGAAATTTACTTTGGAAATATAGACTGAATCCTACAAAAACTAATAAAAGTATCTTCCTTAATTACTCAAAACGTCTTAGAAAGATCATTGTTCTAACTAAACGGGCACAAAATAACTTTAAGATAAATTCATCTCATAACAAGTCAAAAACTGCATGGCAAATCATAAATAGTACCAAATTAAATTTACCTAAAGAAGCCATAACAAAAATTGAACAAGATAATGAAGATATAACGGATCCGATAGCTATAGCCAACGCATTTAATAATTTTTTCATAGATAAAATAAAACCGGTCCCTGAGTCAGGATATAAAGTGACAGCTAATATAAATCATAGCAAAGATTCTATGTTCATGGCACCAAGCACGCCACAAGAAATAAGCAAAATAATACAAAACCTTAAAAACACTAAAAGTGTTGGTGATGACGAAATCTCAACTTTCATAATAAAATCAGTAAGTGAGTATGTATGTACCCCTCTAAGCTATATTATTAATTTGTGTATATCCACAGGCACATTTCCGAGTTCTCTAAAAACGACCATTATTAAACCTTTATTTAAAAAAGACAATAGAGAGAAAATGGAATGCTATAGGCCCATTGCACTTATATCGATATTTTCAAAAATTTTCGAGAAGTATGTTTATAATGAGTTAAATGATTATTTAGAGAAAAATAATATTCTATGCAATGAACAAAAGGGTTTCAGAAAAAATAGAAGTATTAATATGGCCATATACGATTTCATTAAAAACGTCTTAATATGTATGGATAAAAGCACTCCGGTGTGCGCCATATTCTGTGATATGACGCAGGCGTTCGATTACGTAGATCACAGAATCTTAGCTAGTAAATTAGAAGCGTATGGAATACGTGGTAACGTTTTAGATTTGATAGAGTCTTACCTAGCAGATAGAATACAAATCACGGAAATCAGTCGAGTCAATCTTATCACGAAAGCAGAAGAAATATATAGATCCTATGAACGCAAAGTGGCGTACGGAGTTCCACAAGGTAGTGTCCTGGGACCACTTTCATTCATAGCATACATAAATGACTTGCCTAATGCTACATCTCAACCTATGACATTATTTGCAGATGATAGCACTATCACCGTAGCATGTAAAACACTTGACTCTTATGAAAACGATATTGTTAAATCTTTGACCTCAGTTATATCTTGGCTTGACAACAATAACTTAAAAATTAACCTAAATAAAACAAATATAATGCATTTTAGACAAAGAGAAACAAACAAAGGTAATATTAATGTAGCATATGACAATAACATTATAAATGAAGTAGAAAGCTCAAAATTTCTTGGATTATATATTGACCGAAAATTGAATTGGAAATCACAAATAGAGCACCTTTCGAAAAGAATAAGTAGCCAAACATATGCCATCGCCAAACTAGCTAGTACTCTAAATATAGAATCTTTACTTAAAGCCTACTATGGGTTAGTTGAATCAATTTTGAGGTACGGAATTATTTTTTGGGGAAATTCAACAAATAAAATTATTATTTTTAAAAGGCAGAAACGCTGTATTCGTTCAATGTTTAAACTCAAAAAAAGAGATAGTTGTAAGCCCTATTTTTTAAAGTATAAAATTCTTACACTTCCGTGTTTATACATTTTAGAAACGGCCCTTTTTGTAAAAACAAACCGGGAGCGATTCCCCATACTATCTGATACTACTGTAAGAAATAGGCGCGACCAAGACAAACGGCGCGTACATGAAGGAAAGACAGCACTGATGCAAAATAGCATCGTATGTATGGGTCCTAAAATCTACAATAAGATTCCTAAGTCAATAAGAGACCAGAATAGTAATTTATTTAGAAAAAAGTTGAAGGCATTGTTATTGCAGAAGTGTTATTATTCTATCAATGATTTTTTAAATGACAAATTTTAATTTTATTTGACATTATGTGTATCTTTTATTGCTTCTGCTTTGTCATATTATAGATATTTTTGGTTTGTGTATTAATCTAATAACAAATAATAATTATTATTATTTTATAATTTTTCGCATGTGCATGATGCTGTCTACCTGACATTTGTACGCCTAATCGGCACAACATGATTTTAAGCGACTAAATTTAGTGTAACATCTTTTATGCACTTGTTGTATAAAATTCTCGTGTTGTATGCAAATAAATTATCTTTATCTTTATCTTTATCTTTATCTGAAGAAATTATTGCTTATACCTATAACTTACCATCATTTTTACCGCTCATTCAGATATTGGACTGCTCAATTATTTTTAAAATTGACATTGTATGATAAAATAACCGACTAATTGATTTTTTATTACTGTCCATGTTTTACTGTCGCAATAATTAATCAACCGCCATTAAATTAAATAACTGCTCAATATGTTTTTGAACTGATCATAATAACATCTCGAATATTTAAATAACAGCTCAAAAAATTTGTTCCCTTAATAATAGTTGCAAAAATGAGAGTTAGATAGAGACAAAGATAAAGCTTGAACCTCTGAATCGCATTATGAAATATAAAAAAAAAACACCTAACTCGACTTAGTAAATTTTCTAAGATTTAAAGTTATGTTTACTATTTTAGCCCTTCCTTTAAGTTGTAAGCAGTTAATTATTCAGTGTTTTGTCAGTTTTTCATGATTAGTTAAAACGTAAAAAACAATTGTACCTATTAGCCAATTAATGAATCATAAAAAAAATAATTTATCAGTTTGTTAAAAAAAATATTATTAGTATTTACCAGTGTTAATAAGTTTTTTTTGTTAGATTTGTAGTTATTCAATATGCAATTTAAAAACTAATTGGTAAAATACTTACATTATTTTTTTACGAACGATTATTATTAAAATCAAATATATACCTACAAATAAGTATCATTGAAAACAAAAATAATAAATACAGCGTACCGAAAAAAAACCGGACAAGTGCGAGTCAGACTCGCCCACCGAGGGTTCCGTACAAACTAAATAAAAGGGGGAAATCATATACTTTTTTTATATTTTCCTTCATAAACCGAAAAATATACATTGTGAAAATATTCAACAAATTCCTTGCTCACCACTCGGATCCGAGTGGGGCGGGGCTATAGTAGCGGCGCCTCCCACTCGGATCCGAGCGAGCGTCCCGTTCATTTTGTAGTAGTCAGTAAGCCGCGTTTGAGGCAGTTAACGTTGCTTTGCACATCCACTCTGTACTTAATCAAAATTCGCCTAAAAAGTTTTGGTTCCCTGCTGAAGTGAAGGGTCTGCAGGGGGCAAAGAATGTGTTAAAAACCTGTTTTAGCTTCTGCTAATGAGGCTCTTTCATATGATACCCCACTATACAGGGTTTCGTACCTCAATAGGAAAAAACGGAACCCTTATAGGATCACTTTGTTGTCCGTCTGTCTGTCCGTCTGTCCGGGTGTCAAGACCTTTATCTCGGGAACGCGTCAAGGTATCGAGTTGAAATTAAAACCATATACGCAGATCCATAGTATTTTGCTGCAGAAAGAAAAATAAAATTTCTCAGTTTTCGTAAAAAAAGTTACAGCCGAATATATCGTAAAAAACGCACATTTCGCCACTCTCAGAGGAATCAAAACCTATGGAGTACTTCCCGTTGACCTAGAACTCTGAAATTTGGCAAGAAGCATTGTGTTAGATACACGTATATACAGGAAAAAATCCGAAAACTGCCATTTTTTATTTAATCACAAAAAAATTGTGTCTTTATGGAGGAATGAGGGTCCAAATTTTAAAGTTATTTAACCGTATCATGTGGGGTATCATATGAAAGAGCTTCATTAGCATAAGCTAAAACAGGTTTTTAAATATTTTTACGATGTATATTTATCGGTTTATAAAGGAAAATATAAAAAAATATATGATTTCTCCCTTTTATCTACTAGTTTGTACGGAACCCTCGAGTCTGACTCGCACTTGTCCGTCTGTCTGTCTGTCCCTCTATCCGGGTGCAGAGGGACAGACAGACAGACGGACAAACCGACAACAAAGTGATCCTATAAGGGATCCGTTTTTTTTTCTTTTGAGTTACGGAACCCTAAAAATGAAAATTTTTGAAGTTTTTGTGATACCTAAAAGTTTTAGTCATTAAAATTAGAGTTTCCAATAATTTTCAACTGTGGTTGAGTAAAATAATCAAAGAAGTGTAATTATTATTTTATATAATAATATAAGCATTAATTTACAAGATATGTACCAACATATATAAAATTAATCACAAATATTTTTTCAGCGAAAAATCCTTTTTTTGTGTTGAATATCAGCATGACTTTTTGGGATGCCAATTTGGATTTAATCTTCTAGCTTTCCCATATACTTATACGTTTTGTGTAGCTTTGTAAATACTTTAACTGACCATTCTACTGCCTGGGTGTGACAAAGCAAGTCAAGAATTCCAAATCAGTTGCTCCCCCATGTTCAACCAAGCCTCGCAACATTTTATTATAATTTTTTTTCATATCATATAAGCGCATATAATATAAGGAATACTAATTACCTTCTACAAGTTTTTGCAACTATTCCAAATCGAAATTTAAAAAAAAAAACGTTCCACCCTAATTGAAGATTCCATTACCAATTGGCGTATACCCAGTACCTATGCTACCAGCATTTTCAACCGTATTATTAAATTGTAGGTTACTGATGTGTTTCCCTGTCCTACAGCAGCTGTCTGCAGCTCGATGGATCCAGGTCTTTGACATAATTACAATGAATACATGGTAAACCATTTTGACTATTATCAGCTGTGCCGCAAAGCGAAATATTTAGTTTTACAGGTTTTGTACATCTCATTTTAGTATTCAATTTTTTAATTACGGGTATCACCATTCAGAGAAACAATATACAAACTATTTCTGTAAATTTATTGTCACTCGAAATAATGGTTCAGACTGTACTATATCGCAAGGTATTATTTTACGGTATAACGTTATTCATTCATGACAACGTGTTTCATAAGGATGCAATCCCGGTGAAGCGGGATCCCGAAATACTAGCCCGCATACATTTTGCGGGACTGATCTCGATCGAAAAAGCGGGATTTTACTGGACTGGGGGGATTATAGAGAAGCGAAGTTTGTACGAATTACCAACCATCGTGGAAGCTGAGCGAGCTCTTCCAGCCGCTTGTGTGCACACAGGACCTCGAGAGCCGTTTCCTAGACTGACATTATTGTTATTGAATTTTATGAAGGTATTTACAAAATAATATTTAATTTTCTTATGATTCATAAGACAATTTGATGTGTTGCCTTTATGTGTTGTGGTGTGTATTAATACTAGTATTGTTAATTCATTCTGTGTGTGTGTGTGTTTGTGTGTGTACGTGATTATTTCAATATGATGTTGGTGATATTGACGTGCCTATGTTAATTTATGTGTGATACTTAAGTGACTATTTCAATGTGATATCAACTTATTTATGTCAATTTATATTTCTGGTGCTTATAAGGTTATGTCAGTTTATGTTTTGTGTCTTATTCTATGTCCATTTATCATAATGTATATTGTAAGACTAAAAGTATTAATAAACAATTTAAGACTGAGAAGTGTGATATTTCTCTCTGCAGCAAGAAACTATGGATCTAAATACTTATATGGTTTTAATTTCAACTCGATACCTTCACGCGTTCCTGAGATACAGATCTTGACAAACGAATGGACGGACAGGCGGACAACAAAATGATCTAATAAGGGTTCCGTTTTTTTTCATTTTTGAGGTACGGAACCCTAAAAATAGTCCAACAAGCTTATGTCATGTTCATTTAGTTCAAAGTATTTTCGCTAGATGCCTGGCTAGGCACGGATTGATCAATGAACACATGCAAAAACAAACCGTTTAATACGTCATTATAAACAGTTGACGATCGCTCAAGCAATATTTATAACATCAAACAAACCCCAATTTCATAGAAATTTAACAACTCACCCACTTTCAAGCTTAAATTTTAATAGAAATTCCACTGTACAGTCCAACACCTCCTTTCAATAAAAAAAAAATAATTGCGTCGAGGTTTTGTGGGGCGGCTAGCTAGGGTAGTAGCAACACGCGCTGGGGCCGACGGTACTGCATTCCTTTAACGCATAAATCAGGAACTGGCGTTTTCTTTCGCTACTTCCCTTTTTATTGGCGCTTATTGGCTAGCAGCAACTGATATATTAGTGTTATTAGTGGATATGAGGGAATTAAATGTTTTATACACGTATTCATTGGGCAACGATTTATTCGGAACCGTTAGCCGCGACTTTGTACGCGAAACATAAACTGTCGAACAAAAACCTGTAATAATTAGTAGTTCTGTATTACAATTGTGTTCAGATGTACACAACGCACAGGTTGTGTGGGATAGTCACAATATAGGGTAAAACCGGGATAGATGCCTCAGGGGTATAGTTGCCCCGATTTTAATAACAATATTTTGGCGGATGAATCGCAAATACGAATAGGTATATTTATCTATCGAGGTATTTTCCTATCACTAAGATTACCGTGTTGCAATGTTTATTTACGATTGCATGGGAAGGCAAGGTACGATCATTTTTTTTTCAAAAATAAAATATTTTGCTTTTTCTACTGAAAGATATAAAGTGATTTCAAAAAGTGGGGCAACTATCCCGGTTTTACTCTAAGCAATTGAGCTTGAACTCAATAAAACGTCAGGAAGTGAGTCTAAATTGTACGTCGTAAAACAGAAAGCGACCATCGACGAAAAATGCATTTTGAGATACGGCCATTTCAAAGTATTTTGCTGCTGCTACTTTCCCACTTAGTGTTATTATTTAAGTATTTAGTTTATATGAAAGTATATTTCAGTGGCTAGAGATTAAGGTAATAAAAACTCAGAAAATCATTAATTTTATTATATTTTTTTGCAGTTAAAGTTGTGGTCGTCTTCTGCTTATTGCTAAAATTCGTCATATTGTAATTAGCAGAACACATCTAAACGATGTGGTCTCTTTCAGCTTAATGATTTTTTTGTAATAGTTTAAAAAATAGAAACAGCCAAACAAATGGTCGTGTTCTGAATAATGCAAAACAGTCAAAACAGTGTAAAAATGGCTGATAAATATTTTTATAAAAAATAAATATCTTTTAAACTTACTAACCAATTTTTCTTTAAATAAAAATAAGAATTACTTAATTTTAGGAACATTTTTAATAGTTTTTTTTTTTTATACACTATAGATCTACGATTGACCACCAACTCGCCTGATGTTAAGCGACGGTGTGGCCGAGGATGGAGCTCGTCGATCTAGAAGATATCTATTAACTCTAGCCTTGAAAATTCCAAGATTGTAGGTCTCAGGAAACAGAGATGGCGGCAACGAATTCCATTCTTGTGCAGTACGCAACAGGAATGTGGATCAATATCGCTGAGTACGGATTTTTGGCATTTCAACGAGAAATGGGTGGTAATTCGCCGATTTTCTGCTAGTCCTGTAGTGAAATGGGGAGGGTGGAATTAGGTCGTGAAGCTCTTGCGCACATTCCCCGAAATGAATCCTGAAGAAAATAGACAGACATGGTACTTTACGGCGGTGCTCGAGACTAAGTAGCTTCTTGGCAGCTAGTTTATCGTCACCGATTAACCTCACAGCTCGCCGGTCCACTTATTCTAAAGCTTCCAGCTGATACTTGGCTGATCCATCAACAAGGTGGCAGCAGTACTCCATACATGATCGGACCTGTGCTTGATACAGATGAAGCAGTTGTCCCGGTGAGAAGTATCGCCTAACCTTATTAATGATGCCAAGCTTTTTACTAGCCAGTTTAGCCTTAGATTCAAGGTAGTCCTTAAAGTTCATTGTTGGGGTTAACGTGAGTCCAAGCAGTTCAAGACGGCCTGTCAATGATAAGAATACATTTTGGAAAGTAGGAGACAAAAGAAACTCACTCTTTTTGGCGGAGAAAAGGCAGGCTTGAGTCTTGTTGGCGTTGAATTTAACGAGATTTTCGTCACCCCAGTCGGACACAGCTTTTAGAGCTTTATTCATATGCACAACCATATCTTCTCTCAACGCCTCGATTTCCGCCTTTTTGGCTCTTGGACCAGAAGTGTATCTTTCCACGACTGTGCTGTCATCTGCATACCCTAAGATACCAGGTTTCAGCAGGTCATTAATATGCAGCAGGAAGAGAGTAGCGGAAAGTACAGACCCTTGAGGTACGCCGGCGTTTATTGCCATTTGATCGGACGAGCACCCGTCAACCCACTCGAATCGATCGTTCTCTCAAGAAGTCTTTAATCCAAGAGCAAAAGGAGGCTGGTAGTCCATAAGAAGGGAGCTTGTTAAGAAGACTGTCGTGCCAAACCCTATCAAAGGCCTTCGAGATGTCGAGAGACACAGCCAAGGCCTCACCGTTGTTCTCGATGGCCTCGCTCAGAATGTGTGTGGCATACAGGAGAAGATCCCCAGTCGACCGATTTCGGTGAAATCCGTACTGTCGGTCACTGAGGAGGTTATTGTCTTCAACTTATTCTTATTCATGAGCTTCCTATTTAGTACACGCTCCATAATTTTACACAAAATGGACGTAACCGAGATAGGCCGATAGTTATTAGGATCGGCACGACTACCCTTTTTTGGAACAGGTTGAACGTTCGCAAGCTTCCAGCACTTAGGGACTATACCAGTCTCCAAAGAAAGACGGAAAAGACGAGTCAGAATCGGGGACAACTCAGGTGCGCAGGTTTTCAACACAATAGCTGGTATACCATCAGGACTACTAGCTTTGATCACGTCTAGACCTCTAAGTGTCTTAAGCACCTCCTATTGATTGATGCGTATGTCCTGCATAGTTGCGCCGCAATGAGGTATACTTGGAGGCGTTTCTTCTGAGGTACCTAGACGTGAGTTGTCCGCAAATAGACCTGCGAATAGATTCGCTTTTTCTACTACGGTGTGAGCCGTCCGGTTTCAACAGTGGAGGCAAAGATGTTCGACAGAAATTCGATTCGATAGACTTAGCCAGGGACCAAAAAGCTTTGCTACCCGTCGGGTGAGAAGCTAATTTAGCGCCAATCCGGCTTATATGCTCAAATCGAGCTCTTCGAATTGCTTTTCTGCTGGATTTGGCGGCTTTGTTAAAGGCTCTTTTCTTTTCACGTGCATCCAAGGACTTGCGCATTCGAGCGTCAGCCCAGGCCAAATATGCGTCATGCTTACACGCTACAGCGCTGTCACATGCAGCATTAAACCATGGGCGAGCTGCGCCAGAAGGTGAACCATCAGAAAATGGAATGAAATATTCCATTGCCTGATTTATCACCTCCGTAACGGCATTTGCGCAGTCTGTTGGGTCACAAGAAGAGAAGCATACTTGCCGCCAAGGGTAAGATGCAAAGAAATCCCCCATCTCTTCCCATTTTGCTGACTTGTACCGCCATGCCCACCGTTTGCCTCTAGGGCTAGGATCAGGCGGAGTATAATACGATACAGACTTCACCAGACAGTGATCGGAACCACCAAGTGGTGCAGACACCGAAATGGAATATCTGTCCGGATCATTCGTCAGCAAAAGGTCCAAGCAGTTGGCTGTGTGCCTGTCAACGTCTGGCACTCACGTAGCTTCCTTGACCATCTGGGTGAGATTTAGCGACACCGCTAGGTTATACGCCTCTCTGCCTGCATGGTCTGTCTTCTGGTATGGGAATAGCCACTCCTGGTGATGACCATTAAGATCCCCCAGAATAACTAGCTGAGCTGTAGTATATCGCCGTTGAGCCAAATCTGCCGTCTCACTGAGTTGTTGAAACAGCTGAGTTGTCTCTTCGTCTCCGGTGTGCGAGCGACGGCATAGAGTATATTCTCTAAGCCGGTGTCGACCAAAATCCACACAACGGAGAATCTGTAACTTTCAAGGTCACGGAGACGCCTATAGCAGATGTCATCGCGCGCGTAGACGCAGATACCGGCGCGCGACTTGAACCTGTGCTCCAGTACATAGCCTTGGTAAGAGAGATAGGCTGCGTCAGCAGGACATCTGATTTGCGTCTCCGTGAGGAATAGCAAGTGCGGGCTCTCAGTCTCAAGGTGGTATCGGACTGGTTCGATATTTGCGTGCAGACCTCGAATGTTGCAGAGGTGCACGTGGAGCGAGAGGGCGTGCTTCCGCTGATTGCACAACTTACTATTTTTGTTCTTTTTGTTCATGATTATATAGAGTGAATTGATGTGTGGAGAACGGTAGTTTGGTGAGGCACCAGTCACATAGTCCAGTGTACAAACACGAGATGACAGTCCGGTGGGTGGTAACCAACCGCGGCCGAAGCCTCCCACCGGAGCTTTGCTGCCTGATTTGCACCACCCAGGGGCCGCGTGTAGGGAATCAGTGTTAATGGGTATTCTCCTACGGACGCGGGCAGTTCAGCCCCCAAGTAATAATAATTATGTTGCATAGGTTGAAGTGTTTTACTCATATTATTAATGTTTCACAATATAATTTATGATGATTCTGATGTTTTTTTTTGTATCTATCTTTTGTTTGTAAGTCACGATAAAAATAAAACGAAACAATAGCAATTTAGGCATATATATTGAGATCACAATGAAAAACTACTTAATGAATCACAGATGAAAATGACTGAAAATCATATAAAATATCTAAACAATAATTGGAATAATCATAACAAACTTCAGAAAAAGGTTAAATACGGTTACGATAAAAGTTATCACCTGCGCCGCCCAGCAATGCTTAGCATAAAACACGCTAAAGATGCTCTGTTCCACTTTTTTGACTACTACCTTTTATGGGGATGGTCGCTTTCTGATAAACAAAGAATCACAGATATTTATGTCAAATATCGTATCGCAATACTAGACCATCCCCGCGTGAACAATGGTCGCATTCTGTAAATGTACAGTTATTTGCTATAACACATTTTGCAGAACGAGACCATTTGCGATGGTCTGTTTCTGCATATTAATAAAATGTACTTTTTCACTAAAATCTCCTAGCCCATCGCGATGGTCGCATTCTGCTTAATGTATTTTCATGGTTTTTAAGGATTTTGCACAACCATCGCCTCCAATGGTCGCTTTTTACACAATAAAATGAGCGATTATGACAGATGGTCGCATTTGACATTTTAATATCTCGGCTCCTGAATATGATTTCAAGTTAACTGTCTTTGGATAATGTAGCTAATACTAAACCCTAAGCCTAGGGCACAAAAACTCATTTTGCCAAAAATCGAGGATGGTCGCCTTCTGCTTTACGACGTTCAATTAGCTTCCAAGATTTGATCCATCATAGACAGACAAAGTGTAATAAGCCGCTTACTTAGGTATCAAAGTTACCAATGACTGAATGCTACTCAGAAATAACTATCTAGGTTTCTATTGTTCATAGGTATTCATTTCCACGTATTCAGGTATTTATTTCTACGTAGACAGTGATAATGATGATGATGATAAAATGTAGCCTATACCCATCTTCAGGTTCTTATCCTAAAACCCTACTGAAGCAATATTATCTCACAAAATTCGCATATGGTGGAGCATTCTGTATTGAGAGGTGTGCGCGCTCACGGCAACGGCTGAAATAGGTTGCAAGTAAACAACTACGTATATACTTTATATAAGTATACCTACAGTTCCTGGAAATGTGTGCTTATTACCTACCTAATCATGCCTACTTCAGATCTCTTGCGTCATCGCGCACAACATTTGGTCAGTATGTATTGCTTGTACATTATATTACCAATTTAATACTACGAGAACATTTTAGATGATTTATATTTATATTATAACAGAGTTTTTAGATGATTTTATAGCAAATTTCATAACAATAGGTTCAGCCGTGAAAATGTAACAAACAGACAGAGAGACAGATACAGTCACAGAACTATATTCGCATTTAACAAGGATAGACATTTTAAATGACAATGACATTTCAATTCAATTCAATGACATTTTCATAGCAAATTCATTTTAATTAATAAAGAAATAGAGATGTCTAATATCGATATGGTTACTACAAAAGTTGTTAGTTAACTAATTAGGTCACAATTTCTTACAAAATATTAGTTATAAATAAATTTTAAAAAGTTATAAATAAATATTTCTGGACATTTCACACAACACCATCTAGCCCAAACAATAAGCAAATCAGAATCAGAATCAGAATTTTTTATTGCATAAAACTGGTACATTAAAGTGTTATAAATTAGTAGTAGCTTAGTAGTACAAATCTTGTACTATGGAACTAGATGGCTGATAGAATACATATATACTTTTTTTTTGTAAATATATACATATGATACATAGAAACACCCAGACACAGAACAAACATCCATGCTAATCACACAAATATTTGCCCTGGGTGGGGATTGAACCCACGACCTATCAGTTCAGCAGGTAGACGTAAACACACTACCAACTGAGCCACAAGGCCAGTCAAATGCTCCCATAGATAGTATTAAATTTAACCGACTTTGTTTTACTTACATTAGATCTCACAATTTTTTGTGGTAGGTAGAAGAGCTGCGTTGCGAGACTTGGCTTTTTGTACATACATAAGTATTATGTTTTTGATGGGATATTATATACATTTAAAAGCTTGAGGTATTTTAGTAACCTGTTTAAGGCGAAGTGCGAGTCGCGTAACGATTTTATTTCATCTAACCGAACGATAAAGTTACCATAAACATTTCCTATTAAAACAAAGGTAATGCTTATTCACCAAACGGGAGTTGTACCAAATTGATTTCTAGAACTCATAAAGTTATAACGCACTTAGTAAACACGTTGGGTGCTGTACCGAATGTACACTCTCGGCGATACTACGAGAGAATTGTAGGTAACCGAGCGAGGGATATTGGAAATTAGAATCCTGAAATTTTGAAGTAATTGTAGCATTATGATTAAAAGTGGATTTTATAAGAGTTAAGAAAGCTCGCTAATATTTATTGGGAGAAAGGCACAATTAGCAATATTTTTATGAAAATAATATCAAAGAATAACCTGACTGCAGAAAAACATAATTTTATGATCTGGCGTTTGGAACACTGCAGCATCCGTGGTCACAGGTGAGATTAGATGATGTAAAAAAATGTTAATTTCAATGAGTGACAATCGCGAAAACCTTAAAAACATTGAAGAAAAGCAGTCTTTGCAGTCTAACTTAAGATTTCGTTACGTTTGATACGCTGTTGAGTGTACGTTTTTTGTGAGAAAGTGTCCGTAAAATCGCTGTAAAAGGTTCTAATTCTAATTTGAAGTGGAGGATGATAAGACCTGCACTGACATCCCGCTCAGACGTCCCGCTGTAAAAGGTTATAAATACGCATTCTTTAGAATTATTCAAGTAAAATCACTTGTTTCATTATACATATTACAACAAAATATATACCCAAGGAGTGAAGACGAAAATTGACATAGACGCTTTAATAATGGTGTCTGCCTTCCTTAACCCGGAATTCACCCCTCGAAGCTCATCGAGAGTGCGCTACCGGCATAACGCCGCGTGTGCCATCTCATAACAACGCATTGTTTATCTCCTACTGCTCGCCAGGCTATTCTTTTCAAGTTGTTTATACGTACAGAGCAACCGATGTTTACGCTGCAATAGAACGATAGTGGGAACTAACGAGCGCCAACTGGCGGAAAGAAAAGTGGTACCTACGTGTTAAAGAGTTTAAGTAGGGGTGACGTCACAACTCCTATCGACGCGATGTACTAAATTCGCACTTCCCTAAAATACGCAATAGGGAACAATCACTGTCACAAAAAGTTAAATAATAAAGATTTTGTGGTTAGTTTTAATATCGGTCTTCAATGGCGATAAATCACATAGAAGTAAAAGTTAAGATAAAGAGCAAAATTGTCAATTAAATATTTGCTTACCTACTTATTCGTAATTTTTGATAAAAAAATGTTTTAGTCATATTTAACTTTGCTATTAATGTTCTGTTTTTTTTTCAATAAATATGATTTAGCGCTAATAAAGACCGAAACTAAAGCTAACCACAATTATATCATTGAATTAATTAATTACGTTACAGACATTAATAGTAAATAGTTAAATACACCAGATTTTGAAATTGTACCAACTTTGAACTTTATCAGCTTTTAAGCTATTGCATAGCTTCTATCGCGGCCCTTGAGCGTGGAGACCGAATCCAGAAATTCCGTAACGAAAATAACCTAACGCAGTAACGCCGATATAACCAATGCCACCTAGAGGCGAATTGCAGAACTAAAGAGACAAGCGTGATATTTTCATATTTTCGTGAATTTCAAAAAGTCATTAAAAGTTCTGCTATTCATCGATAGATGGCAAAACTAAAAACTAAAAAGTATCACCGCTGTGCCGGTCGGAGTGGGGGGTGTTAGGAATACTGCATAAATAAAATAAATAAATAATTATAATTACATAAGTTGATAAAAAATGCTATGCAATAGCTTTAACGCGGCAGTCTCCGAGTGCCACACGTCTTTTTTTAAATTTATTATTTATTAATAAAACTGTTTTCTATCAAGTTTATATCCCATAACATTGACCGATTCCGATGTATCTTTTTTTTATCCGATTTAAATCATACAAAAAGCGTAATTTACTGGCATTTCAAGTGTACATATGTATGTTTGTATGTGTGTATGTGGGGTTTATATGTATGTTTCTATATGATCGTCTACAGCCTACACGGCTTGACCAATTTTAATTTACGAGGTGTCGTTAGATTCGTCTTCGCTCCCTGAGTGTCATATTATGCTATATATCTTTGTAATAACAATAATTAGTACTTATATTTAGCGTAAAAATAAAAAATGGGGGTTTTCCTAACCTTTAGAGGTTTGTAAGTGATTTTAGTAGAATGCGATTTCACAAGTGATTTTACTATACTAAAGAATACGTATTTATTTTCTCACAAAAAAGTACATAACAGCGTATCAAGCGCAACGAAATCGTAAGTTGGACTGCAAAAACCTCTTTCCTACAGTCGGGTATTTTGTTTTAATTTTAATATTGTTGATATTCCGAAAACACGTACGAAACGCCTTGGCTCCACTTTCATTGTGCGTACCGCCAAAATGTGGAATGCGCTTCCTGAATGGATCTTTCCGAATACATATAATCTAAGTGTCTTCAAATCGCGAGTGAATAGGTTTCTTCTAGGCAAGCGCGCTCCATCTTAGACCGTAACTGTCGCTTAACACCAGGTGAGTTGACGGTCAGGCGCAAGCCTATCGTCGAATAAAAAATATATATAGTGGCCTTGTGGCTCAGTTGGTAGTGTGTTTACGTCTACCTGCTGAACTGATAGGTCGTGGGTTCAATCCCCACCCAGGGCAAACATTTGTGTGATGAGCATGGATGTTTGTTCTGTGTCTGGGTGTTTCTATGTATCATACGTATATGTTTACAAAAAAAGGTATATTTGTATTCCATCAGCGATCTAGTTCCTTTATTAGTACAAGCTTTGCTTAGTTTGGGCTAGATGGTGGTGTGCGAAATGTCCACAAATATTTATTTATTAATTTTATTTATTCTTGTTAATCTTGTTATCAATGCACCAGTTCATCAATACAACAGGCACAAGCCCCACGAGAGGGCTGTGGTTGCGCTGTTTGTTCTAGATGGTGCGATCAAAGCGCGCGGATTGTTTACCACGCTGCCGCTGTACTGTGCTGATTGGACACCCAAAGACGGCGTAAACTAATTAACGAAACACCTGCCAAGGGGCACTGATTAGCCCTCAATAACTTTTTATTATGTATAAGTTTTAACTGGACGCTGGCCTCTGCACTAGGATTTCCTGTATTGCAGAGATCGCAAATATCATGACTTTATATGTCGATGCATATTTTTTTAAACTATATAAAAAACTGAAGTACAAAAATAATAAGATAAAATATATTATATATACTTATATATTAGATACCATTTAAATATATTACTTTGCTTTATTAGGCACTAACTTGTACATTAAATATTTCACTAGTTCACCTGTAAAGAATGAAGGCAAAAAATATACTCTCCGATAGATCAAAGTTAACCAGTTCATTGCTATGGTTTTCCTACCTTATGTCAAATGAAAACAAAACATATAATGTATGCCTGCATGCCTTATGCAGGCATAGGTACATTTAAACAGAAGTAACAATATGAGTAATATGATAATTTTAAAACATTCATTGCTAAGTACATATATCACTCAAAAATTAAATTCATATTTCACACAGTTCTTTTTATTCTTGTAGCCAAGTCTGATATCTGTTGGTATTGATCATAAAATTCATTCGAAATACTAGCGACATCTAGCTTATTTTTAGTTTATCTAATAATCTTATCAATCGGCTCGCTTGATGGTAAGCGATAACCGTCGTTTATGAACAACTGCAACATCAGTGTAAATTTATCACAGCAGCGCCCTCATATCCCAAAACTACTGGTTTCCTGATACCACCAATTTTCTCGCGTAGGCCACCGTCACTGCCACAACAATACGTATACCTACAGGAGTGGTCACTCCGCCATATGGTCTGCTGATTCAACAATAAACAACTTTTTCTATTCCCGCGACTAAGTGCCCATCATTCTTATTGTTTGTTTGTATGAGTTTTAAACGGAGCTCACGTTTTATTGATGTTTTTGTGGCTGTGTTTTTACGTTGGCTTACGGACTTTGTCTCTGTAGAATGAAGGCAAAGGAGAAACAAGCTTGCACAAAATATACCTATTCAGTCTTCGAAGATACCCAGGCTGTACGATTTAGGGAACAAACTTGCAAGCAGAAAGTGCTAAACCTTGGCAATAAGGATGATACTGATAGTGTGATAGAGAAGAGGTCCATGACCAGTAGAGGATCGATAAATGCTGAAATGATAATGATGGATGATATAGATATTTCCGAAATGCGTAGTATATATCATATATCGACGTGTATCAACAACAAGGAGATGAAGGGACTTTTTAACATTCAAACCTATAGCGAAAAAGGGACATGGAATCAGTTTGGGGAATAATTATTCTTCCAATCCCGTAGTGATGGAGAGAGCTATTGTCGGGATTTATCTGGCGTATAATTTTCTAAATAACTATAATCACAATTAGTAGCCTGAAGTGGCAGTGGGCCGGTCGCGTCTGTCCCTGAAGGTCAGATCGGGGAGAAATTAGGCAGGAATAATGGACGGTCTATGGAGATTTTTGGAGGAAAAGACCTCTGTCGGCCTTTTGGCATATTTTCACCAAGATTTCCTTACACCACCCCTTTCTAAAAATCTTTTGATATTTTTTCTTAAATACCAAAAATCATGAGACTAATTTCGAAATTATGAGACTTGATTGACGTTTTCGTGCATTGTGGTTGCAAAAAAGTTCAAGAAGCATTTATTCGCGTTTATTTCATGCCCATTATACCAAAATTAACTTCGAAAAATGATTACCCCAACGCTTTCGCAATTACATTCTTAGAGGACCTTTTATTCCATATGATAAATCCATCTACCAAATTTCGAGTCCGTTGTTCAAATTTGAGACTGCTTAATAGTTAACGAATGGTATTTCGCTTCTATATCACAGATTAGTTAATTTTCAAGGTAAGATGACGCCTGTTGCTTCAGCACATATCCCTCATATCTATGACAAAGACCATTATGACACGAGTAATTTAGTAACTACTTGGATGTCACTTGCGAACACTCGTGAATTGAATACATAAGACCTTCGACTGGACATTCGGGTCAGGACGTTGCAAACATTTTCAATCATCATCATAATATTATGATAAAGGATATATGATATCAATGCTGGGTTTGGGGACGGTGTATTATGAATCGAACCAATTCGATAGACGTAATATTTTTCAGCTGTTCGAATAGAGGCTTGCTCAACAGTCGTCTCCGAAATTGCAGATTAAGTTTCCCCACAATTTAGAGAATGTTTGCAATATGGTGGACAACAGACAGTACAGATACCCACCACGTAAGACAATCAGAGAACAGGACGTATACGGTCGGACGGACGTATATTTATGGTCCAACATGGCCTCAAGGCTGCTATTTATTTAACTATCACTAGTTCGCCACTCGCTGATACGGCATAGCGACTATTTTGACAAATTGTTAGTTTCTTACTATGTAATAGACTAGCGATTTGTCACATCGTATCGGCGAATAGCGAACGAGTGATAGTTCTAATGGCAGCCTCGAGGCTTAGCTAAATAGTCTTGAAATGAAATGGTCACACTGAAATATAGTCCTAAAACCTAAAAATCTTTTGCGTTATCTGTGC
The DNA here is from genome assembly GCA_947563715.1 of Lycia hirtaria. Taxonomy (NCBI): domain Eukaryota; kingdom Metazoa; phylum Arthropoda; class Insecta; order Lepidoptera; family Geometridae; genus Lycia; species Lycia hirtaria. Next base: position 3,749,091 of record OX387386.1, read on the forward strand.
ATCATATTATAGACACTCGTTTGCTTGAGAGCTTGAGATCATTATCAAGTAAAATCTATATATCTAGTAAAATCTATATCAATATAGATAGATGTTTATAAAATGATGTTTTTCAATCAGAACTAAAATAAGCTACGTAGCTAAGGATGTCTGAGACGTATCGTCTGAAATTAAACAATAGGATCACTCGATCGATTTCTTCAACTCAAATTATGGAAGCCTATGTAGACTTCTGACGTATCTTTAGCTACGTAGCCAAAAAATTTGCTCTATTAAAAGCACCCAACTACTTAGCCACATCTCGCAGTTTTACTCACGATCGACAAATCTCCTCTTTAGTGGAAGACAGGACAATGGGCCGCTCAAATTTAATATCTCTAAAACCAGTGATTTACTGAATGACAGACAACATCGCATTACGTTGTCTGTTATTCAGACATTCAGGATAAAATCTTACCCCCTTCTACACTCTGCTCTGTTGTGCAGGGAAGCGGGAAGTGCAAGTTTGTCATGCAGGTAAAGGTAAACAGACCACGAGTGGCTTCATTATAAATGCACTCTGGCGCGCCGCTCGCTTTCCTGTTCAACATATTAGCTGAATGTGTATGTTATAGGTATATAGATATAGATTGTGAAATATATTTCAACGAAACATATTATTAAAATGTAGGACCAAGATTTTTTCGTATTATAATTTAGGTACCTATCAGTGTCAAAATTAAAGTAATTTCTTATATTAGATTTATAGAAATGTTATTAAAAAACTGTTTTAAACTTTTATACGTTTTTAACGTTTTATAAAATTTAAGATACGTCATTACAATTAAATTGTTAGATGTTTGTCTGAATTTTCGTAATTTTTGTAGAGAACAACGATATTAATATCATAACGTTATTGCATAGGAAAATTATAAAATCGTACCTACTACATGTCTCAATAAAGTTACTGGTAAGTAACACGATACATGTAGGCTTTGAGAGAGAGAGAGACAGAGAAAAGGAGAGATAAAGAGACATAGTGAAAGAATGAGACAAAGAGAGAGAAAGAGAGATATACACCTGCACCACTCAAAACAATGGCACAGTTGAAATGCTACTTGTGTATTAAGGTGGGTATCACGAGAAATACGTCGTGAATTCTACGGCCATGGCAATACTACGCGCGTCTTGACTGTCTGTCTTGCATTATCTGGGCAAGGTCTGTGATATGGCAAACATATGCCTTTCAAGATGCCTGAATCTACCTTTACAAGTTCCGCTGGCGCACTAACAGTGCCAATACAACACTTCTAACTCTTCGCCTTCCATCCAGAGCTTCGCCATAATGGAGGGTTTCCTACACCACATGGCGCCGCAGTTCCTGCACCCAGCGCTGCAGAGTTTCGGCTGCGGTGCATTTCGGCCAATTGGGGGCGCCTTCCACCCTCTCTATCCAGGGAAGGCGTTTGCACGACATCTGGGAGAACAATATGCCTTGGGACAGAGCGTTGGACAAGCACTCAGGGTAAGAGATCCAGGTTGCTCATGACTAATTGGTAAAACACATTGAAGGGCGTGTTTTTTCGTAGAAAACATTACAAGATATTAAATTGTAGGGTTCAAACAGTCCAACAAGCAAGTTGAAGTGGCGATGGGTAGGGCATGTGGAACTGATGGTCGATGGGGCCGAAAAATTCACAAGTGGAAACCACGCACCGACAAGCGCAGCGTCGGGAGACCTGCCTTGAGATGGACAGATGACTTCATGCAAGTGGCAGGAAGTCGCAGGATGCAAGCCGCTTCCAATTGGTCTTCGAAAATCCATGGGGGATGCCTATGTCCAGCAGTGGACTTTTCAAAAGGCTGAGATGATGAAAAGTTTCAGAATAAGAGACGTATTATGTTATGTTCACGTGAATGATGAGTTGTGCTAAGGTCATTTAAATTTAATATGTTTTCAGGGAAAATTACCGGTTGAATGAACGCTTGTTAATGCACACAGAAATGTGTACCTACATTAACATCATGTACAAATCGTAAAAATTTACAATTTCGACTATTTACTTCTTGAAATGAAATGCAACCGGCATTTCAATTCAAGAATGAAATAGTCGAAATTGTTAATTTCTACGATTTGTGTGTTGTACAGGAATGAAATAGTCGAAATGCGTAAGCGGGATAGCGAACTCCATTTACATAGCCCCTACGTTAAGTAAGTTTCCCCCTGTACACAGGGTGTCCGCGATGACACGGCGACTCCGCCGCTGTACCGGCACGCGTACACCGCCCGTGATGACACCAGCTCACCTGGGTCGGCTGCGTCGGCTTCTCCGCGCCCTTGCAAGGACGACGACCCACCAGCTACAGCCACTTGCACTGACTCGCATGACTTCTTTTCACGTAAGTTTTGACCAAGATAACAAAATACTTCTACGATGATCTAGGAACTTAGGTATAACAAGCTATTAGTTAAAAATATATAACCTGACTAGAGTCTCTTTGGAAATACTTAACTGGAAATGACGTCACGATTGTGTTGTTAAATTATGATATAAGGACAGGAATACCCTCAATTCTACATTAGTTCTCTTTCTGAACAGACTGCGTCCTTCGTAACGTCGGTATTCCATATCATTGATTTCAAATACAACATATACCTATCTACCTATATAAATCGCATTATTTTCTAGTGAAATTAAGTCACCAACACCGTCGTAATATAGTTTTCTGGGTCGCCTATGACACCCATGATCGATTGACACCTCATTCATCAACATATTCGGATGATTGTTGACAACACGATGGAACATACGGAAATACATTAGGTATACGTTGTACTTAGATATCACTACATACTTACCTACTTTTCTCCGCTTAAACTTAACAATCATAAACCTTCTTTGTCGTAGTTGAGTAACAACGAAAAGAAGTTTTTATTCATGTATTTCGTGTAAAAGATATTCTCATAGATTTAGAAGTTGGGTGTTTCATACTTACAATGTGTAAATACAAGGTGGTGAGAGTTAGTAGACATCTAGTTGATGGAGCGTAAAGTTCGGATGATGATCAAATAGTTTAAAATGTTGTCGTTAGATGGCGCGATACTTAATGCATTCAGAACCCTTAGTTTTTAGACTTTCGCATGTTTTAACCATATAGTAACTTATATTATGTTTTAACTACTGAAGAACGCCATCTGCTGGCCTAGCATGGGAGGCAGATAGACCGTTTTTATCCACACTGTTAAGTGAGTTGTCAATGTCAGTACATAGGTACTTTATTTCCTCCGAAATGTGGATAAAACGGGGGAAAGACTATATTTTGTTTTCGTTATATAAAACATCTACCTATTTAACCTAATTTCATAGACAAATAAAATTATTGTATTGTAAATAAGCAGCTGTTTCAGAACATTTACTGTTAAAATTAATTATTAGGTACTTAGGTATTATATCAATTATCATCCATGTTAATATGCACCAAATACTTATTACCACTTACATAATTTGGGCAAAATATCGCCGTGGCCTGAACAAGGCCTGAATGAAGGGATGTCGATCTACGTATTTTCAACAGACTTAAACCGGGTTGATGACTGTCTCTCCGTCAGTTGTGGAACAAGTTTAAAAATTGAGTACCAACTGGGCTAGACAAGGGTTAATTTCATGTGCGCCAGTAGAATAGAAAAGTAGGTACCTAAATGTAATGGGATTGACATTAGCTGACGAAATGTCACGTGACTGCACGTCAGTATCTTAACATTTCAAAGCGTTAGCGTTTGTAGAAATAGAAACGTTTGCCAATTGTCTAAGTCAAATTCAAATTCAAATTTCAAACAGTTTTTTATCTTTACAGCTAACTCAGGGAACTATTGTAAGAGATTATAATGTTTGCGTTTGTAAGGTTGTCACAACAATATAATATTATCATGTCAATGTCAATAATGCACCTTATTGCTTACATATTCCGAAAAGTTGAGTAAAAACGGATTTCTAGGTGTATATAATTAACACCGTGTATTATTGGTAAACAAAAGGATTTAATAAAACTTCATATACCCCGTTGCATCATCACTAGACGTAATTAGATTACAAGTCCTAGATTCATTTACTTTATTTATCAACAGCTGTATATTCTCCGAAAAGCATTAAATATATAATATAAATAATAATCTTGAATTGTCGCAAATATTATAATAAACTAGTATAGATACCTGGGGGGCAATTCAGTTATTCAAAACCGATCCGTAACTGAACCGTGTGCGAAGCATTTCCTGTCGGCTGCTATCTTTTTTTGATTTAGTAACGAGCGAAGGACGTGTTACCTTTCATCACATGTGTCAATTGTATGACATAAAAGTGACTGAATCAAAAAAACTACGTCGACCGACGGGAAACGCTCCACATATGGTTCTGCTATGGAGCGGTCTTGAATAACTGAATTGGGCCCCTGACTTGGCTACAATTACAAAAAACTGTTTGAGATTTGAATTTCCCGCCGCATACATGTCGTATGATCTTATTACAGCGGATGGAGAGCGTAAATCGTCATGCGGGGTATGCGGCGCGCGGCTCGGGCCTGGTGTCGCTCAGGCACACTTCCTCCAAGAGCTCCAGCACTTGTACAGCCTGAGCGCGTTGCCTCGGGACGCGACCACGCACTCCATGCATCATCAGGACGAAGACGCGCGCTGGGAGGTACTAACATAAGACACCCATATGTGGGCTACTGCCAGTAGTCACGAACAACAGCTGCATGATAACAACATATAGAGCTGGATATACTTTAGAAGGCGCATCGGTCTTCACGTCGGAACAGTTGCTGGCACTGTACCAAGCAAAAGTTCGGTCGTGCATGGTGTACTGTTCGCACCTTTGGAGCGAATCTGCTAGCTCAAGACGTTGGATACCATTGAGAGGCATAGGAGGCTCATTTGTAACGATTTCCTTGTTCGAGCTAAGCTCCAAAGTCTGGATCGTCGTCGCAAAGTTGCTAGGCTATCAGTTTTTTATCGAAAACATTTCGGTGAGTACGTGCCTCACGTGTGATTTGCATGATATCTTTCCTTGATGCCCTTTTTTCTATCGGACAGCAAGGAGCATGAAAAACCAACACCGTCTCATGGTAGATATTTCAAAAAATCGTACGAAACGCTTTAGTTCCGCTTTCTTTGTGCGTACAAACATAAAACTTTTGCATGAATGTTTATTCTATGCTTGGGTGTTTGTATACATAATAATCTATGTATATAGTATATATGTTGTATATATACACAAAAAATATATTCCGTGTTCCTTATGTATATCTGGTTGTGGTTCCCGTAGTATAAGCTTTAATTAACTCGGAGGTAGATGACTATGTGTGAAAGTGACCACATATATTTATTTATTTTATTAGTATTATATATTATATTATATTATATCATATGTATATTATATAAACTTTACTTAATATAGCCATTCATCTCGATCCTATTTGTACAGTACTCTCATATATTGTACTATGGTGTTACAGACATACCAGCGAATCCGCGCGAACCGCCAGCGACGCTTAAAGCTGCGTACGCGCAAGCGTCACCACACAGTCGAGAGCATGCTCGGCTACGACCTCGACGAGCCTCGAGAGGAGAGACCCCGTGAGCGACCCTCGTACGACGCTGAAGATGAACCCGTCGACGTGGAGGGCGATTCTCTGGGTTGGCCTGATGCGCCTATCAATGTCGACGGTAAGCTATTAAGAACCTTAATTTAGTGATGGCAAAGCACAATTCACAACGACATAATATAGTCACCTATATTATGCCGTTGTGAATTGTGCTTTGCCATCCGAGCCGAGAGAAACTCCGTCAGCGAACATTAGACGCTGAAGATGAACCCATCAACGTAGAGAGAGATTCACTGGGTTGACAAGGTTGACTTTATTAATGAAACGAGACGGTAAGCTATTAATTAAGTAACTGTAAAGCACAATAATACGTCACAATATAATCACGAGCCTCGATGTTTGGACTAATACGACTCTGGGAACTGTTAATTATACCACTGTAAATAAACGGAGAGGAGGCCCCGGGAGCGGGCCTCTCATGACGCTTGAGATGAACATAGTAGATACTTATTGTTGGGCGTATGTTGAACGTATGCTGTTGTTTATATCTTTATTGTATAAACATGAAATCGTCAATTTATATGCATTTGATCACAAGCTCGTTAGATGCTAAGCAACGCTGCAGTCTAACATCATCATCATCTCAGCCACAAGAAGTCCACTGCTAGACATAGGGCTCCCCCATGGATTTCCAAAAAGACCGGTTGGAAGCGCCCTGTTCCAGCTTCTTCCTGCCACTTAAAACTTGACTGCAGTCTATGCATTCATTAAAAGTACTATAACCACAATCTTCTGTATAATAATAGTAAAACAAGTGCGTATAAAAAAAAAAACTAAGATTGTTTTGACATTGAGTACTAACGCACCGGACCCAATAAATTTAGTTTATGAATTTCCAGAAAAAGAGCCTCGTAACGAGGGTGAAAAGCTGCACCTGGGATACGCTGAAGATCTGGAAATCTCCAGCACCAACGACGCGATGCAATCTCCAGAACGCGTGAGGTATTTTTTACTCTCGGTGTCTTCTTAACCCCTATAATATTTGCAACTGGTTCTAAAATTCGCAGTACTTTCGAAAATTTTTAATGTTTATGAAACAACAAACAAATAATACGTTGGTTAAAAAGAAGATGACCAACAATATCCAATACACATGGCGTGTTCCCATTTTTAGGGTTCCGTACCTCAAAAGGAAAAAATTGAACCCTTATAGGATCACTTTGTTGTCCGTTTGTCCGTCTGTCAAGACCTGTATCTCGGGAACGCGTGAAGGAATCGAGTTGAAATTAAAACCATATACGCAGATCCATATTCTCTTGCTGCAGAGAGAAACATCAAACTTCTCAGTTTTCATAAAAAAAATGTTACAGCTGAATATGTCGCAAAAACGCATATTTCGACACTCGCAAGGGAATAAAAACCTATGGGGTAGGTACATCCCGTTGACCTATAACTGTGAAATTTGGAAAGAAGCATTGTCATATAGTACACATAAAGGGGAAAAACCAAAAACTGTACATTTTTAATTTAATCACAAAAATAGGGCCTATATGCAAGGAAGGAGGGTCCAAATTTTAAAGTGCTTTAGCCTTATCATGTGGGGTATCATATGAAATAGCTTTATTAGCACAAGCTAAAACAGGTTTTTAAATATTTTTACGATGTATATTTTTCGGTTTATGAAGGAAAATATTTAATTTCCCCCTTTTATCTAGTTTGTACGGAACCCTCGGTGGGCGAGTCTGACTCGCACTTGTCTGGTTTTTAAGAATGTGTACGTTAACATATGAGTCTATCCCGTCATCATATCAACGACAAATGTTAGGAAATATCTCATGAGGCAGTGTGCTTCATCTTGGACCACATCGACACTTTAGTCAAACGTTGAGCCATTTCATCATTATCATCATCATCGCAGCCATAAGAAGTCCAATACTGGACATAGACCTCCCAAATGATGAAATGGATTTCCAAAAACCCCGATTTGAAGCGGTTTGCACCCTTGCTTGGCCCATTGAATCGTAAAAAGTTTTTATTCAATTATTTTTTTAATTATGAATTCCTGTTTCATCCCATAATTTTCCAACTGTCCCCTTATTATTTGGGAAAATACTTCGTACTGAAATAGGACATTAGGACATTTTCGTCTAATAGAACGGATTCAGAATATAAAAAAATCCTTGTGGAGAAATAATGAAACAATATACCACTGTCTCAATATAACTATGTAACCTCTGAAAACGGCAGAAAGTTCTGGAACATAATACATTGCCGATGAAGGTTGAAACTACTGCGAATCATTCTTGATGACAAACCTGAGTTACAACATTGAGATATATTATCTCAATAAGTTAAAACACCAGAGTGAATCGCAAATACATTCTATGATCATTGAACCATAGGTATGTATATGTAAGCATAGGCATACCCTTGTGTATGCATAAGTTATGAGCTCAACAAATTATTATAACGCATCGTGCAAGAAACATGACAAATGACAACTAAGTTATACATGTAACTTGGCCAATGGTTGTAGAAAATTTCTTATGAAATCTAATAACATACATTTAAGACCTTACCGAAAACCGTTACTTAACTTTAACCATCGTCTTAAATTCTCTGTCTTCTTTCCGCAAGTGTCATTATATGTCAGCGAGAAGTTGAGAAAACATGTTAAGCAATGCTTGAAGTTAAGTAACGTTTTTCGGTAAAGCCGATAATGCATGCCGTCTACCGTGCCTACCTACTTTGCACAACTATGCATGACGTATACTTATAGATGTAACATACAAACACTAATAAGCCCCTCTTAATACGTATTCAACTTTGAAAAAAGTTATAGCGTATAATTGAATATTTTTGTAATCGTTAGTCTTATGTAGAGTCCATCTGCAGACCTTTGCCAGTTATTCGGTCGCTAAGCATTAATGCGTTTGCATTTTCTAACCTCGACATCACGCAAAGAAAATACAAACGCATGACTTGCACTATAAACAACTTCTATCAACATAAAAAAAAAAAGATTCTGCCCGTTGTGTATAACACAAGCGTTGACTCTCTTTCTTTCACCTTACCTGTAATCTATTATAGTTATGTTCTGTGCTATAATATAAGAAACCTCAGAAATAGAGTAAGAGAGCGTTTTAACAAACAATTTCTTTGAAATAAGTTACGATATACATAAGTAGCACATACATACATAGTAGTACATAAGTAGTACTATGTATATCGGAATATAACATACTCAGTACATTTTTGCGAGATATACATCAGTCTTTCTGCAAAAATGTACTGTTATTGTCTATAAATATAAACAATCGTTGTTGTCGTGTTTGAATAAAAAAATATTAACAGACTTCAAAAAAGGAGGAGCTCAACACTGTAAATATATTTCTCCTAACCTTTAATACTCAATACTTTACAGGATTGAGACTCCGAAACCGCTGTCACTAGAGTGCACGAAGGGCGAAGCCGCCGACCGTCCTGCGGAGGTGACCACGACGGAGCCCTGGAGCGCCGGCGCCCCCGCCGCACCCGACGCCTGGCCCGCCCTGGCGGCCGAGGCGTACATACAGGCCGCCCGCCATAAGCTGGATGGAGAGAACCTCCCTTCTTCCACTGACTCCCGCAATTAAAACTGTATGCTAGAGACTGATTGAAGATTGTCGCGACTCCACAATCATTCAAGCTGCTGCCGCCAATATTCAAATATTCGCTGAATACTCGCGCTACTGAATACTTGCGCCTACGCACACACTACCAATATACACATAATTGTTATAAAAACAATACAACTATATTGTAGCAAGGGATTCATACACAGAGTGCGCCCAAGCAAGTACTTTTGCCCTATTCAATTGCCAAACAGTACTGTGCAAGAATTAATGTTTTGGATTGAAATTTTAACATATTCAGAACCGGACAAAGAGATTTAACATCTAATATGACGAGCGCAGTGCATTGCCGCACAGGTTATTTAGCTGTTCAAAGGTCTGGGTGAAATTGAAGTGTACCGCTTAACACCATCCGAACGACTTGCTCGTCTTGTCACTTATCATAGTTTTATAAAAAAGAAACTATCTATCTATAGTATATAACGGACTAAAAAATGATCGGTGACTCAATTTTTTTAAATGCAAAAGATCGGTGGGCGTGGGTCGCCTGCGTGGCGTGACGCGTGGCAAATAATATGGCACAGGCCACACTAACTGTTACTGTCTGTCCTTTCACCTCGTCGTCGTGTGGCTGTGTTTATCTCAAGCGTTTCTACTAGTTGTGCCTCGAATGGTTCGGAATAATGGCATCCTCCAATCAGTCTCTATTGCAGACTTTTAGTTCAGACTTTAGCAAGAACAACTTTCGTCAACTACCTCCTTCGGCTGTTTACAAAAACTGAGGTATACAAAGTCTATGGGCTTACATAACCTACGCTAAATCATCAAAGGCCTTACCGAAAAACGTTACTTAATTTTAAGCAAGAAGTTGGGAAAAGATGTTAACCATTTCTTAAAGTTAAGCAACGTTTTTCGGTAAGGCCGAAAACAAGAAAAAAGAACAGTGGTGCTCACTCCCAAAGCCGTCACATGGTTGCCTGGAAGAGATCGATATTAGCGATGATGCCGCCTGATGTTGCTTGTTTGATAAAAGTCCTTTGTGATTATTTTTAAGACTTGTACAATAAATTTTAATAAACCGTAATAAAACTTGTTTGTAACATGTCTTCAGAGCTATAAATTGAGGAAAGTAGTTCTTGCTATAAATACCAACGCCGATGACATGAGATCTCGTGCATGACGGCATACACTTTTTTTAGCTATAATTATAGGTTTATTTTGTACATAATTTAACGACATCGCTTAATAACTAAACCGGCGAAAACAATCAAACAAAAATGTTAATATTACATATTTAAATCCTATTTAATCAATCACCTAATCCTGATGGGAATTGTTCGAAAAATACGCTTTGCAGTACAGACACGTTTCGCTAATAAAATTCACTGTTTTTGGCGCTGTAGGTACAGACCTTCCTAAGCTAATGTTAAGATCTAATGACCGATGTTTCTAAGCAAGCCGCTTTCATTATTTTATACAAAATTACAAACTTAGAGGATTTTCACATGCTGCATTTTGTGCCAGTGTCGTCGATGTTTGAGTCTGCAAAACAACGATAATACAGCGCGGCCACAACGTAGCGTTTGGTAACGTACACACAAGGCAAGCGATACAGCTACAGCTACAGCAAAACAGCAAAGCGATACAGCTATCGAGCTGTGGGCTGCAATTTCGTTCATTTTATACAAAGTTGTTACGGTTAAAAGTGCTTTTCCACCAAAGAAGCTCGGCAACTAAGCTATGAGCTAGGTAAAGCTAAGCCTATAATACTGTGACCATTTCTACAAAAGCTAAGTGGTACAGCGGATAAGAGGTGCTATGAAGATGCGCAACTTAGATAAGGGTTGCATTTATATTGAAGAGACACCATTTGCGCACCATTGTACTGATATCTTTAGCTCACAATAATGCGGGTTGCAGACCGAAAATTAAGCTATTCCGAAGCTATACTAGTCAGCTTAGCTAAGCTAAGCTAAAATAAACTAAAATATGTCCCGTGCACACCAAGAACTAAGCGAAAGCTCAGTCAGTGTGCAAAGGATGTGCGAAGGGGGTGCAGTGTAGGCGAGAGGGGCTTAGCTTAGCTCGTGTAGCTGCGCATCGGCATATACAACTAACTTAGCTTCGCATATTTTAGTTAGCTCACATAGTTTAGTTTGCATAGTTTGCAGTCTGCACACAAGTATGAAAAACTGAGTCAGATAAGCGAGCTAAACTAACTTAGCTTAGCTCTTGGTCTGCAACCCGCTTAAATATAATAATTAAAGTGATACGACACGTATGCGACGGGAAATTCAAATCTAAATATACTTCATCATCATCATCATCATCTCAGCCATAAGAAGTCCACTGCTGGACATAGGCCTCCCCTATGGATTTCCAAAAAGACCGATTGGAAGCGGCTTGCATCCAGCGTCTTCCTGCCACTTGTATGAGGTCATCTGCCCATCTCGTGGCTGGTCTTCCTACGCTGCGCTTGCCGGTGCGTGGTCTCCACTCGAGAACCTTTCGGCAAATATACTTAGAGTGGATCAAATATATTTAGTAGTGGATCGTAATGTTTGCGACAATCGAAGATTATTCTTTATATTATCAAGTAATTTTGTTTACCAATAATACATATTAAACTAGAAATCCATTTTCAAGCAACTTCTCGGGATCGATTGTTAAATTGACGTGATAATATAAAGAACAATCTATGATGTTTCAAACATTATGATCATTTACAATGTTACTCCAGCAAGCCACAAGGACAAAATAACTGTTTGAAATTTGAATTTCCCGCCGCATGTTTACCGCTTGGTACAGACATAACGTAGCACATCTCTGGCGTTAAAAAAACGCTGGTTCTACACGTCACAAAGGCAACGATATTTTGTAGCTCGTCGTCGTTGTGTGTTTTTGTTTGTCGTGATCCGTGTACTGCTAGCCTTAATTCTCTCGCCGGTCATGTTATTACCCAATTTTATTATGTAATTATTGTTAGTAATAAATAAGGAATCTCGAATCATTTTCATGTTTATAGATACCAAGTATCGTCCATTCGTTAACTTTTCCTTTGTTAAAACTATAAGTATTTAGTCCAATTTATTATACTGTTAAAAAGGCACACATTTTGTTAAAGAAATCATTAAAAATAATGATTTACTTGGAGCTATTGAAATTTATTTAGCGGATAATCTATGATGCACTATTTTGACTTACAAAGAAAATATTAAAATCTATTTTCATTTGTTTTTCAAAATGCATCATATTTAAAAGCTCAAAGTAATTCATTCTAATCAAATTATCATTATATAGGTTTAAGTAGCTAAGTATAAGATAAGTGATCCGATCAAAAAAAATGTTTATCGTGTATTGCACTAACCCAGGTAGATATAATACTATAAGATTAAACCAACTTTCCTGTATAACTAGTGTCATAATTGTAAGAAGTGCATTGACTGAAATGATTGGTAAAAGTAAATTCTGAATACGTTTTCTTTCTTCTTTTTTTAATAATAACATTTATTTTTGAAAATTGTTAGTGTTTTACAAATTTTCTGTTTTTTTTTTGGGTCGGTAATTTAATATTGATTGAATTAATTGCTGGCCGCATTACCCTAGTCTAATGATATAAAATTTACTTTTCTTTCTCTTTATGACTTTAGCCATACTTTTCCCATCTTGTAAATTAATTATATTTAAAATATTTAGAAAAAAAAGCCAGTTTTACAGTGACTAATATGTATGACTAAACAAAAATTTATATGAAAGGTACAATATAAGTATTATGTGTAAAGTATAGAATATAACATTAGTATTAACCAGTATCTTTCTTTGTTATTTCTTTAGCTGTAACATAAAATATCAATTAGTTGTAAAGAGTTTACTTAAATATTTAATGTTAGAAGTAAGGTGTCTGTTGGAACTGCTTAAAAATACATCCATTGTGTTCCATACATTTATAGTGACTCGAATCTCCATTCAGTTTAAAACGGTTTTTTCATAAGTTACATAATCTGCGTACAATCTGAACGGATACAAGTTTACAAGTATTTATTGTAGCTACTAGACTATTTTAGACATGGTGGTTTATAGAGATCTTAAAAGCTATGATTATAATAATATACACATGAAATTCAACATCACCAATTCTAAAATAAACTACTTTTGAAAGTAATATTTCAGGTAATCCACACACCGTTATGACCACTGTATAGAAATTGGTGGGGCTAAGAGCGTTTTCATGTGAAGAAAGCCAGATCCTTGACAGCAGCGCTTCAGCCAGCGACCTATACTTTCACATTCTTAGTTCATAGTTTGTCAGAGCATATGATTGATTTGTTGCGACGTATGATGGCTGCGTGCCGTACCTACATAGCACGTGTGGCATACGGTAAGCCAAAATGCGCAGTCATCGTTTTTCTCAAGTGTTGTTAAAGAAAACATCTTAATCCAGTTTTGGTGCATATGTTATATGCTATAGCCTATACAATAGCTTTCAAGATCTTTGAATATGTGTAACTCTGTTGTAGAAGCTTTAATAAAAATCAACGTAATTGTAACGGCCTGTTTTATTACACACATTTGATATAAATTATTACAAGATTTCTTAAGTATTTATCACAATTTTGTCTCCAAATCAAAATAAAACAGTATTTATTAAATATAAGCACTTATTACAAAATCATCACTTCAATTTAGATAAATTAAATAATTAAAAAATAGGGTGCTTACACATTTTAGCTAAATCTCTACATATTATAAATAGACGTAGTAAAAAGATGTTTTTTATAACTAGTGCATGCTTGTTTTCTTGAAATTATTACGAGTATGTTTACCTTAAGATATCTGACGAAACCCAATGATATCTGATAAAATAAAGAGGTTAAAAAATTACTGATTGGAAATTATATATCAAAAGACCCAATAAAATAAATCCTTTCTTTTCGAGGATAAGACAGATTTAGATAAGCTGTAATCAGACATGTTGAAAACATTGCAATTAACCTGCACAAGAGAAACGTTTCCGCGCAGTCATCCATACAATGACACAAGTACAATGGAGGAATCGGTAATAATTACATCTTTAGTTTTAGTTCGAAATATACCTACATAGATACAAAAAAATGTGTGGAAGGCAAAAATGCAAGGAAGCAGATTCTCCAAACTAGCATAACATGACAAATATTTTAAATCGTGCAGCTGATTTAGTCGCACCTATCAGTTCATAGACAACGAAAGAACTGGTTGTCAAATCATATTCCAGTCTGACCATGATTAGACGCAGAAGTCAGATCCAAGTGTCCATGAAACCAACAATAGCAACATTTTACCATCCGCGTAGCCACGTATCGACATTCGGTGACATCTGCGGCAGCAAATTTTAAATTTATTCGTAATAGATACTTGGGACACGCAAATGACGGTTTGAAATGGAGTACTAAACTACCATTAGCAATAATAAATGATTATAGTTTAAAAAACTGAGACAAACGACTACAAAATCCGCAATTTCGTTTTAATGGCGATTAAAATTGAGTCGTAAGCTACCATTTCCATGAAAAAAAAAGATTATCCAGCCCTAACTTAACAAAAATTCTCAAAATTTATAGATAAATGCCATAGACAGAAAATGTTAATCGAGTTTAGTTAAAATACATTTAATCACCCTGTTACTTTTGCATGCTCGAAATTACCCCATTGACTGATTGACACTATTACTAGAGAATGGACGAGATAATATCGATCGTGTAAGAATAGGGGCCTTGCGTCGACTTGATGTTCGTGGTTCCAGGCTAGCCTCTATTGCCGCGACGAGCTTCTGTTAAGGCGGCGGTGGACGAGCGGAACTCGTTCACGTTTAAGGCATGTGGCATCGCATTATCCATTAGCTGTTGACAGACACAAACTTCTGAGTTTTTAATCATACATCTATAATAAATAATTATTTATTATAATATAGACTAGAAATTTTAAAAATTTAAGAAAGCATTGTACATTGTCGAATTTGTCGATATTCCGTTGAAAATTGTGTGCTCTGCTTAGTTGCTGCGTTTTGTGGCTGTGGTACATATATGGCCCATACACGATGTTATTATGGTTCTTCTCACAAACGGCTTTACGTCTTGATACTAGCAAATTCATGTTTCGTTGTTTTTTGGCTTAATACAATCTCATTATATAAACAAGTATGAATATTAACAAACAAGGTGGACAGAGGATATCATACATGTGGCAGGACGACGCTGGATGCTGGCTGTTTGCAACCGGTCTTTCTGGAAATCCATGGGGAGGCCTATGTCCAGCAGTGGACGTCTTATGGCTGAGATGATGATGATGTATATTAAAATAAAAACAAAATACCCGACTGCAGATAAGCAGATTTTACAGCCTAACTTACGATATGGTTACTCTTGATACGCTGTTGAGTGTACGTGTTTTTTGTTAGAAAGTATGCGTAAAATCGCTGTAAAGTTATAAATACGCATTCTTTAGAATAATCTGGTAAAATCACTTGTTTATTACGAAATAGTTCGTTTGAGGTTACGAAAAAAATATTGTATTTTATTTTTGCAAGAGTATTATTATTATTACAAAAAAAATAGCCTATGACACTCAGGAAGTGAAGACGAAAATAACGACACATCCCAAGTAGCAATCAAGGATAGTAGTCAAATCTAATTGGTCTAAACTATGTCTATAAGTTGAGTTTACAAAAATAAAAATGAATTAAATATTATTTCACTGAATCTATTTTATCTTCAAGGTAAAACACTTTTTTTGTAGGGCTATTTTAGTAAATATTGAATATTTTAATACAACGTTAAGTAATTATAAAACCATTTTGTCTGAAGTGTATCTTATAATAGATACGAAAATACATATTTTACTCTACTTTGATTATTTTAAGATCGACTTAACACTTACTTAAATATTATTTCACTGAATCTTTTTTATCTTCAAAGTAAAATACTTTTTTTGTAGGGCTATTTTAGTAAATTTTGAATATTTTAATACAATGTTAAGTATTTACAAAACCATTTTGTCTGAAGTGTTTCTTATAATAGATACGAAAATACATATTTTACTCTACTTTGATTATTTTAAGATCGACTTAACACTTTATTGATTAATAAAGAATAGCCTGAGTCTTTATTAAGTAAACATGCTTTTGTAGATGCCAACTTCAGATTGAATTTAGTCACAACAACCAAATTGTCTCGGTCAATGTAAAATTACGAATACTTAATTCAATTATTTCTACGCTAAATAAATTTTAAGTAAGAAAAGGTTAGAAGGACGATATATACGCAAAAGAACAATCAAATAAACAAGTATCAATGTTAAAAGAAAAACAAAATACCCGACTGCAGAAAAGAGGTTTTTGCAGCCTAACTTACGATTTCTTAATGCTTAATACGCTGTTGAGTGTACGTTTCTTGTGAGAAAGTATGCGTACAATCGCTGTAAAAGATTATTGCGCATTCTTTAGAAAAAAATCTAGTAAAATCACTTGTTCATTACGAAAAAGTTCGCTGGAAGTTACAAAAACACGCGTTTTTTTATATTTGTGTGAGATGTATGATTTTATTACAAAAAAATATGTATAGCCTTTGACACTCAGCAAGTGAAAACGAATCTAACGACACCTCTCACATCAAAATCGGTCAAGCCGTTTAGGCTCTAGGGCGTGCCAAAGAAATATACATACATACATACATACGCTCGAAAAACATAACCCTCCTTCTTACGCAGTCGGGTAATAATTACAAGGGAGGTACCCTTGTAATTCCTTTACACGTAAAGTAGGGATGATTTTTTCTCGTTTACCCCTTGGTGTTGGCTGTAATTGGATAGGTAATTCAAAAATATATTAAAATTCAATTTAGTATTCCATATTTGTCTTCGTCTCTTTTGCAAAATATTAGGCTTTAAAATGATAATTTTTGTTAGGGTCAAGTGTCTCTCCCCCTCTACCAGCTAAATTGTTTTTGTCGAATAGGTATGCTGAAAAAATCCAGCAATTAATTTCCCTAACGAAATTGTAAGGAAAATATCACAAGTAAGTAGGTTTTACAAGTTAACGAGTATAGAGTAATAACGAGTCTATCAACTTAGCTTAACTAGAATATTCTTAGTAAGTATCAAATAACCCTATTTTAAGTTCGCATAATATTGACATAGACATAAATTGTGATATGGAACTACGAAACCGTACATTGCGCTAGGCCCGACATGCACTTGACCGATTTTTAAAATTGATTTTAGTTAGTACATACCCGAAAACTAGTCTTCTAAAAACCAAACAAAAGAGAACTCAAGAAACATAAAGAAAACAATAGGTAAGTATATATGCAGTTCATAGAATGGGGTGAATCTATTTTAAATTTGATATTACTCACTATTTATCTTAGAACTTATATTTGATAATGAGGTCATTCAACACTCAAATGAATGTAGAATTTTTTGGCTTTATTTGATTTTTAAGAAATTATTTTATTAGTAAAACAATGCAATTATACTATTTTATTTTTTCCGTTCGTTTGTAGCTCAAAGTTTTTAAATGGCATTTCCCAGAAAATGAACATGAGTAAAATAAATCCAACCTAAATTACGTAAATGACCGTTTATGAAGATTTTCCGCTATCGAAATGAACGGAAGTCAATTTTACCCACATTCGGGTTTAACTTTGACAAGCCATTTAAACGCGATTTTCTTAAATATTTTCTATACTATTGGACTTGTTACTTCTTTACTTTAAAATTGACCACGAAAGAACGCGTTTAAATAAGTAAACTATTATTAGACTCATACATTAATACTCTAATATCGTAAAAAATATGAAAAAGTGTGTGTAAAGTTACCCACGCTGACAGTAACTCTCTCACATTAAAATTTGCAACCCTCAGAAACTAGCGCCATTGCGGATTATCAATGCAAACAACATTTATCAATATAGCGAGAAAATTTATTGTATTTTTGTTTCAAATGTAATTGATTATTACTGTTCGAGAAATCTATACCGAAGTTTTATGTACGTTATATTATATCTTACACATATATTACGTTTGTTAGAAGTTACGAAAATAACATTTTATTATGACTGACATTTTTTTCACTTTTATAATGATAAACGGCATGTTAGGCATAGGTACTATTTCACTCAAAACGTAAAATTTCATTTCCATGTGGAGCTCAGTTATTTCCAAAAAAATGTTCTTTTTTATTGTTTAAGCTCATCCGTTCTTATGCCCGTAACAGTATACTTAAGTAATGATTTATTGATGATAAGATAGACAAGATAGTATTGGTTAAATGTAACTTAAGGAATCATAAATACAAAAAGAATTAACTCGTATTTCATTAGATCTATTTTAGACTAAGTTAAGGATAGTTTTCCTTAACTATAGGTACAATAATACAGAATTGATTTTACTTTACCTTAACTATTTCTATTTAAGGCAATGTTGATTAAACTTGTACTTCAGCTAGACAAATTACATTTAACGCCATTTTGTATCCTATTATGAAAATGGAAATATCATTATCATCATCAGCTATGATATCTTAATACCTCTAATTTCCTTATATTCACCTAGAATTCATTTTTAACAGTTTTTAATTGTAATAGTAAGCAACAATATAAACAAAATTCAATCATTGTGTGTCATACTACATAAAATTTCATATTTTCAATATTAATTATGGCGTTTTTTTATTTTTTTCTTAGTTATTTATGAGGCCCGGTATTTTTAGACAATTATCTTGTCATTTCCAACAAGAAACTAACATGCGTTTTATGTTTCTGGGTATACAAAAAGATGAATACGCATTTCTAGATGTACATAAATAGTTATCAAATTCGTCGCCATTATTTTCATAATCTATTTCACTAATACTCCATTATTTGTGTGAAAATTTACTTCATAAAGTAAACTAAGACTAAATTATTTCTTATGTGAGATTTTTTAAATCTATTTTGGTACCCTAAGCTTGAATTAAAGATAACTTTAAAACTTCTTTAAAGCTTAAATTCAGTTTTAATTTAATCTACAAGATATCTTAAAGAAAACTTGTAGAACATTTTAATACCTCTATTCTTAACTATAGCTTAACTTTATCTTCCAAAGTATTCTTAAGTCCCCCTTAACTTTGTCTGAAAACCTGTGCCCACTTTTACTAAACTATGTCTTGAGGCATATCTAGTAGATATCTTAAGGGCTTGAGCAAGAGAAGTTGAGACAATGCCCGTTTTGTCTTCAAGATATCTTGTATGACCAGTTTAGATAACCTTTTGCTACTTGGGATCACCACATCAAAATCGATCAAGCCGTTTAGGCTGTAGGCTGTCACATAGAAACATACATACACTCGAAAAACATAACCCTCCTTCTTACGCAGTCGGGTAAAAAGATAATATTATATACCGAAGACCTCCCAAAGTTAGGAAAAATATACAAAATTTAAAAAAAAACCTACGGTTGTGACATTTTTACACGGGTTACTAAAACTTGTTATGGTTATAGCGGTAGCATTGGACGCTGATATTGCAGCGTGTGGGCAACAGTATCCAGATGAATCCAACACCTATGCATATGATATACCTTGTTACACGCAGCGGAGTCTCGCGACTAGAAACACTCATTTTTAGGGTTCCGTACCTCAAAAGGAAAAAAAACGGAACCCTTAAGGATCACTTTGTTTAAACTTAGAATCATCCCCATCATCAACACTCCCCACATCAACCATCAACACTCACAATAATCACCTTGTTCATGTCGCAATGTCTGTATCGAAATTAAAGAGGAAGTAGTTCTGACCAACCTTTTTAATGATTTCTTCTCTAGCGAGTAACTCCCGTAAGAGCTCCTCGCACTTCTGCTCGATGTCAGCACTTCCGTGCCCACCTTGCTTTCTCTGAAATAATGTTTCCATAACATCAGTCATAATAAGGAGAGCGGATAAGATCTAAATAGTGAACTCATGAGTACTGCTGCCATCTTTTTGATAAATCAGTTAAAGTATCAGCTGGAAGCTGGACCGACGAGCTGTGTGGTTGTGAGGTGTTTGTCTATATTATTTAGAATTCATTTCGGGGAATGTGCGCAAGAGTTTCACTTCACTCCTTAATTCCACCCTTCTCATTTCACTACAGGTCTAGCAGAAAGTCGGATTACCACCCATTTAGGAATAGGTTTCTTCTAGGCAAGCGCGCTCCATCTGTCGCTAACACCAGTGAGATGAAGGTCAAACGCAAGCCTACGATTTACGAATTAAAAAATTAGAGAAGATGGTAGAGTATGATTTTCACTCGCACACTTCGCTTCGTACTCATGCAATATATGTATGAACACGGAAAACAGGACTAAGGACTAGCAAAATGTGCTACAAATCTATGAATATTTATTTTTATTATTAATTTCAATTTTTTCTATAAAGTAGAAATATTCTGAAATGGTAGGCAAACCTAAAGAAAATATTGATATAATTGCCATCTAGCGGACTTTGATAAAACAAGATGACAGTGCGGCGTGCGCCATTACATACTAAAGTAAAAAAATATTGTATCGAAGTAGGTAAGTGCCATTTAGTGTCACTCGTTTATGTCTTACAACAACGTGAATTAATTTGTTTCATTTTTGAAATGACAAAATGATAATATTTTGTTTGTGTTATTTATTATTTCTTGATTTAAATCAAAGTGAACCCTCTAATCTTACCAATTTTGAGACTTGTATCTATTACCGTTCGAAAGATACAGCCATTTAAGTGTAGGACAGACAGAGAGACACCACAGCCTCACGAATAGCACCCTTGGTACGGAAGCCTAAAAATGATACATACCAATGCGTCAAATGATACATACCAGTGCGTCAAATGATACGTACCAGTGCGTCAAATTATACATACCATTTTTAAATAAAAACTACGGGTCACTCACGTCTGTTTTGAGCCGAAATATCCGACTATAGTCTCAACCGCATTCGGCGGTCTTTTTCAAAGGAGCAACACACACGTCACTCTCGGTCGGTGATCGAGAGTCAAGGCGCGTCACCGACCGAGAGTGACGTGTGTGCTGCTCCTTTGAAAAAGACCGCCGAATGCGGTTGAAACTATAGTCGGATATTTCGGCTCAAAACAGACGTGAGTGACCCGTAGTTTTTATTTAAAAATGTGTGAAAACCACGTTAATTTCCATAGTAAAATTATACATACCAGTGCGTCTAGCTTCTCATACTCCGCATAAACGTCGGCGTACTCCGCCAAGCGTCGCTTCGTGTCCTCGTCCGCAGTGGCCGGGGCGACGCGCTCGCAGTGCCGTCCTTTATACGTCGACGAACCGTCCATATCTTCGCGATTAGTCAAGCTGCGGTGTGAATATGATAATAGCTTAAGGTAGTCATTCAAGGCACGGCGTGTTTGTCAAAAAGTTCTTCAGCCTGTAACCTCTACCACCGGCAGTTTGAGAGGTGTACTGCCTCAATCTGTATCCGCAACCAGACAATTTGAGAGGTGTACTGCCTCCTGATTCAGCATAGTCTGAGTATTATTGTAAAAAAACTTAAAATATGACAAATTAAATGATATTAAATTAAAAAAACCAAATTTAAAGCCAAATTTCAACAATTGTTTATACCTGCAGCTATGTACTCCTAACTATCCATACAATATATCCTCACTCTTCCCTGCTTATACATATTTGATATATACATATACATAGCTGCACTATTTGTCAGGAAAAAAACATATACCTCTATAATAAATGCAATAAGACACGAAGTAGTATAAGAAGAAACAATAGAGAAATGTGTATCCCCATTTAGTCTCCCGATCCCCGTATATTAGATATAAGACATTAGCTTAGAAGATTAGATTTGATTCCATTCCAATCAACAGATGAATGAGAGATATGATGAATGAGAAAGTGGAAACAGAATGAAATTACGAGCGTTAGTAAAAGCGAGAACTGGTATGAAAGGATAGTGTAGACAAGGCTTCAGACCTAAGTTTGAAGAGCTATGTATAATATAAAAAAAAAAAGAAAAAAAATAAGACACGAAACCAAAACGCACTGATCCTTCCCGAACCCAAATTGGAAATATATAAAAACGGGCCTGAGTACATGTCGATTAAAATATATAACAAAATCCCTAATTCAATAAAAAACGAGACTACTATTGAAACATTTCACACCAAATTGCGCAATTTTCTGATCCATAAATGTAAAATGACCTTGAGGACTTCTTTAAAGATAAACTGTAAAAAAAAACTTAACCACTAGAACTATCATGATCTCAATAAAACAAAATAAACTCTTAGTTAAGTACAGTATTTCATAATAATTGTAAGAATATTAATTATAGTCTATATATATATTATATTTAAAAGACTTATGTTTGCAACGCCCTAACAGGGTATGTACCTAGCCATAAGATAAGTATGCTCTGTTCATATTGCAATGAATAAATGAATATGAATATATCAGTCCTACAATATGCATCTTTACAAAGTACATAAAAACATTATCTGATACATACTATACTCGAAATATCATCTCCACAATATATGACTATACTAACGATGCGTAGAATAGAATCACCTCTACAATACGTAGCGTTAGCCCTACAATTCGTAGCATCAGCTCTACAATACGTAGTATCAGCTCTACAATACGTAGCATCAGCTCTACAATACGTAGTATCAGCTCTACAATACGTAGCATCAGCTCTACAATACGTAGCATCAGCCCTACAATAACATATATTTTCCTACTCCTCAACCAATTTAAAAGATATCAAAGAGAAACTCTTCTAAATTATTTCTTATAACTAAATAAACAAATATGTTTCTCACTTTTCTAATAATCTATACTCAGTTATGTTATATGTTTAAAAGTGTTGTGATTCGTGAGAGATATAGCTGCGCGCTTTGGGCTGATCTTTAAGATTTCATTAACCATACCTTGAATCCGCAGAACTCAATTTTTGCCACCGCGGAGTCGCTTGGTGAAATCACCCGTCCGTTCCGCGAATCCCCACTAATTTGGCCGGTGCTTTTTATACATAACGATGGCTGTACCAAAGGCACGACCATCGAGTCCCAAGCAGCCTATAGCCGATACGTATGTAACTCACTCATACATAGAAGTGTAGATGTAGTTGGGGCGACTGATCGCGCGGAGGAATCGCGAGACCATGCCGTCTCCTTCCCGATACATCGACAGCAGCCGGTTGTAGGATATGCTGCGGTAAGAAGGCAGAGTGAGCAGCTTCCGCCCCACGCTTATCACGTTTATGACGCCTTTGTTTAATGACGGCTTTACTGGTTTCTAGAAACAAGTACCATATAATTTAAGAGACTGTAGTTCCACAGTCGTCCGTCTCGCTCGCGCATATCAACATTTTTGAAGTTAAAAAAAGATTGAATAAACTTATTTAAAAAAACCGTCCCACGAAACATTAGAAAGCAACATCACAAGTTTTCGACAAAATTTTAATTTTAATCCAAGTTCATTTTCATACATAAAAATGATTTTTACAAATTATTAACGTAAAAATGGGCTTAAAGTATGAAAATTTATTTGGATCTAAATCATACGAGACGAACAATGGTCAAAATATAGAAGAGTCTTAAAACTAAACAGTTGTAGTATATAAATGTGATCTACTGATGTTATACAGGTGTTCTAACAATTAAGAGCTGGAATTCGTTTTGAATAAATACACAAATTAAAACAGTCGCTTTGAGAGCTTCTTGTTTTGAAGTGTGTAAAAAGAATCACAAAATTATGGGACGCTTTGAACAACCTTTTCAAAATTTATCTTATACAAGCCTTGATTAAGAAAAAAAGAATTTTCTTTTTAGCGAGCATTATATAAACAAATGCAGTAGCCTATGAACACTAAAGAAATGAAACGAGACAAATATTGTTATATTTGTCTCTTGCAAACTTTGTTAAAAAAATAATTGTTGCAAATATTGTTATATTTATAAACTTCAAATTTCATTAGTGTTTTCATTCTTACACGCTCTTTTGTTTCAGGTATGTGTTTACAATAATTGTATGTAAATGTATCGAATAAGAAGCATAACTTACATTTGGTTTTTTAAATGTCGACACATGACCCAGACCTGAAAATTAATCAATCATTCTTATTATAAGAAAGTATATCTAATTATTACCCGACTGCATAAGGAGAGTTAAGTTTTTCTAGTGTTTGTATGTACGTACATATATATGTATGTATGTGTTTCTATATGATCGCCTACTGCCTAAGCGGCTTTGATGTGCCGATTTTGATGTGCTAGATGTCGTTACATTTGTTTCCACTTCTTGAATGTCATAGGCTATATTTTTTTGTAATAATATTAGTCAAAGTTTTTTATAATATCTATGTTTTTATATTTTTATTTGTAAAAAACTTAGATTTAAGATTTCAAATGAATAAGGTGGCATAATATAATAATAATAGGTACATCTCTCACAAAAAAATGCGTTTTTTTCGTAAGCTACAACGAAAAAAAAAAAAAAAAAACTATGTGATAAACAAGAATTGCGCATTTATAACCTTTTACAGCGATTTTAGGCATACTTTTTCACAAAAAACGTACGCTCAATAGCGTATCAAGCGTAAATAAATCGTAAGTTAGGCTACAAAAACCGCTTTTCTACAGTCGGTTATTTTGTTTTTCTTTAATATAAATACTTGTTGTATACATATTTGCTATCAAAGAGATTACTTGAAGCCTTACAAAGTAATAGAAATAGTTATTACAAATATTTTAAGGTAGAACCAGCTATGATATCGTACGACTATGCTATGCTTCACGCTGTGTGAACCCACCCTTTTGTACATATTTTTTTTCGGTTTTCAGTAAACTGAAGCTACGTTTCTTAAACATAACAAGAATTTTCCAAATCAGTTTATAAATGACGGAGTTATGATGTAACAACATGTATGTATATACCCATGTGGTGTGCGATGGTCATAGGTATGCCATTGACAGGCTGCTGCATTTTCACTCCATTTAAAACCTAAAATAAGAAATAAACATTAAATTTATTCACACATCCAAAACTTTTAGAAAACTCAAAAAGCCTTGGAGTAAAAGTACCTGGGAGCCTTTACTATTTTGGCTACAGAGGTGTCACGTGGGATGATGAAAACTTTCGAACTATTTTTGCTTAAACCAATCAAGCATTGGTATTTGTAGATTTCAGTATGTGCTAAACCAATCAACCAATCACTCAGTGTGTAAATCACTCAAAATAATCTAAATAGTATGGGATTAACTTATGGTATATAGTAAATAATAATTATAGTTTTAAAAAACTAAAAAAAAAACACGCTTCAAATTATTGTATTGTCATCGGTCCTAGATAAGTCTACAAAGTTTGAATGAAATCTGACAGTTAGAAGTGGGTCAAAATCAAGTCCAAAGGAGTCGGTTACAAACAAACATGCATACAGGTGATAATAATAAGTAATTATAACCGCAGCTCACTTGTTGTATGTTAACACCGATGTTGTGCGAAGGCGCGGTACTCTTGCTGACCACGAACGGTATGTTGGCGCAGTTCGCGACCGAGCAGTGGTAACGCGCGTCTGCTTGCTTCAGCTGCGACGCCACCGTCGGCAGCTCGTAGTTCCTGTTGCGAACCTTACGTCGGACCAACGCCGTCTTATAAATATAAATCTTAAATCAATATTTCGGGAACAGATCAGCCATATCTTTATAAACTCCTAGTAAATACATCATCAGCTCAGCCACAAGAAGTCCACTGCTGGACATAGGACTTCCCCCATGGTTTTCCAAAAAGACCAGATAGAAGCGGCTTGCATCCAGCATCTTTCAGCCATTTGTATAAGGTCTTCAGCCCATCTTGTGGCTGGCCTTCACCTGCCGGTGCGTGGTCTCCTTACGGGAACTTTTCGAACCCATCGGCCATCAGTTCCACGTGTTACCACTTTGCCCACTGTTACTTCAACTTGCTAATAATCCTCTGCTAATAATAATTTATAAATAACGACAAGACAAATAATATATATGTAAATAAAAGTATTGGTGATTTGCCAAGACGCGGAGAATTTCATTTTTAGGGTCCGTACCTCAAAAAGAAAAAACGGAACCTTAATAAGATCACTTTGTTGTCAATCTTTCCGTCTGTCCGTCCGTCCGACCGTCTGTCAAGACCTGTATCTCGGGAACGTGTGAAGGTATTGAGTTGAAATTAAGACCACATACGCAGATCCACAGTCTCTAGTTGCAGGGAGAAAAATAAAAACTTCTCAGTTCTCAGTCGCAAAAAAACGCATATTTCGACACTCGCAAGGGAATCAAAAAGGGTATCCTGTTGACCTATTTATAATTAACTACCGCTTGAATAAAAAAAACTAACTTGTAATATATTAAGAAAAAGCTAAAAACATGGCTCACACATGGTAACACAAAATAATATTTTGAAGAAAGTAAAATAGCAATATACAACATACTAAAGCTATAGACTCAATGGATAAACAAGCTAAAATGTTTTTTAAATATTTTTACGATGTATATTTTTCGATTTATAAAGGAAATTATAAAAAAATATATAGTTTCCCCCTTTTATCTACAAAGTGTGTACGGAACCCTCGGTGAGCGAGCCTGACTCGCACTTGCCCGCTTTTTAAAATTACCACCAACGATGACATCACAAAGGAAGGACATCACTACTACCCATCAGACAGTACAAAGAAGCTTATCACTACCTTAACTTTATGGTTACCTCAGAAAGTCGTCTTTCACAAACATCCGAAGTTTTTTTATATGTATTTATTACTATTTTCTTTAATTAACTAATTAATATGTGGTGTTTTTGTGGCACATATAACGCACATTCTGTGCGTTTATGTAGTGTTATAGTGCCGGAATAAAATGTATGTCGAACGGTTCGACATACATTTTATTCCGGTTCGACTCGAACCAACAGCAAAGACTGACAAGTATAAAATTGTATGTGTTCATTGTCATAATACTGAAAAGTACAAGAGTTCTTATCAACGTACCTTTTTAACTGACTGAACAGAATCTGATGCAGCAACATTCCTGAGCTCATTCTGGACCTCATCTTTGATTTCTGTAATCAGGGGTATCTCTTTTTTTGTTGCGAGATACAAGTAGGTAGGTTTTACCAGTGTCTCGCTCCCATGAGTATCAATTTAGAAGATATCCATTCACTCTAGCCATTGAAGTTCTCAGAAAATATAATAGGCATCAGGGAGTTCTATCTAGTTCTATTCATGTGCAGTCCGCATCAAGAATGTGGATCAAAATTATTGGGTGCTTTATAAAACTTTCAATATTTCAACACTACTCATGAGTAGTAACACTACTTTACTGAGTAAGTTTTTTGTGGTAATAGAGCGAGTGGAAGGGGCACATTTTGGTGTAACACAAGATTATTTAAGTAACAAATAGATAAACATAATATCTGAAAAAAAACTGCAAAATGTATAGGTGCCAGGGGTCAAATTTAGCGCTGTGACTCTAGTTTTATTATAAGTATGCCTGGGCGACCGGGCTCTACTCGGATTTTTTATGACTGAAAATATGAGCACACCTGGGTTCACTAAAAATGAAACCTAGCAAGATCGATTTATCGTCCCCTAATGTACCCACAAACCACATTTTATTGAAATCGTTGGAGCCATTTCCGAGATCCAAATTATTTAAATACATAATTATATACAAGAATTGCTCGTTTAAAGGTATTATTAGATAATGCAGTTTCCAGCAGCATAGTCGGGAGACCGTTCGACTTACGTTCCGCAGGTCCTGGGTTCGAATCCAGCGGCACGCACCTCTGTCTTTTCGAAGTTAAGTGCGTATTGTTGATTGCCGCCAACTTTAAACGGTGAAGGAAAACATCGTGCGGAAACCTACATGTCTGAGAGTTCTCAATGATCTTGAAAGATGTATGAAGTCTGCCAACCCGCACTTGGCCAGCGTGGTAGACTATGGCCTTACCCTTCTCACAATGAGAAGATGGCCCGCGCCCAGCAGTGGGACAGTTTGTACAAACAGGGCTGAGGGCTGAGGCTGAAAAAAAGATAATGCATGTAGGTACGTTTTGCGGTCCGCTTGTCTTCTTTCCTTGGGGACGACCTCAGAGAGCGATTTGCTTGCGGCGACGGGATCTTGGATCGGTTTTTGTTGAACAACTCTACCACTGGACGTTCTTCAGTCTTCAACTTCGGTGCTGCGCGTAAGGAGGGCTTTGACGACAGACTCACATGCAGTGTCTAATATAGTTAGCGATCGTACAAATAAATAAATAAATATTTGTGGACATTTCACACCACACCATCTAGCATAAACTAACCAAAGCTTGTACTAGCAGTCGATGTTATGTTATATATGTACATATATGGGCGATGATTAGCTCTCAGGATTTGTGCTGGCTGCTTACAAATAGTATTGAAATAGTATATATGTATATATTTACAACCTGCCAACCATGACTTATGGTGCCGAGACATGGACACTCACACATGAGGCTGTGTATAAAATAAGAGTGGCACAGAGAGCCATGGAGAGATCCATGCTCGGCATCAAACTCCAAGATCGAGTTCGTAATACTGAAATCCGGCGAAGAACAAAAGTTAGGGACGCTGGGATTTCGGTAATGGAATTGGGCAGGACATGTTGCTAGGCGAAGTGATGACAGGTGAAGTAAGGTTTTGACAGAATGGTGGCCGAGGCAAGGTAAGCGGAGTGTGGGACGTCCAGCTGCAAGATGGGTCGACGATATAACAACAATCGCGGGTCGAACCTGGACTCGATTGGCACAGGACCGAGGAAGATGGCAAGACAAGAGAGAGGCCTATGCCCAGCAGTGGGATAGAGAAGGCTGTGGATGATGATGAGGATATATTTACAATAATCTCCTTATTTTGAAGTCGATTAAAAAGAGTATTATTAAATGTACTCTATCTATCAGCCATCTAGTTCCATAGTACAAGCTTTGCTTTTTTTTTTATACATTATAGATCTACGATTGACCACCAACTCGCCTGATGTTAAGCGACAGTGTGGCCGAGGATGGAGCTCGTCGATCTAGAAGATATCTATTCACTCTAGCCTTGAAAATTCCAAGATTGTAGGTCTCAGGAAACAGAGATGACGGCAACGAATTCCATTCTTGTGCAATACGCAACAGGAATGTGGATCGATATCGCTGAGTACGGATTTTTTCAACGAGAAATGGGTGGTAATTCGCCGACTTTCTGCTAGTACTGTAGTGAAATGGGGAGGATGGAGTTAGGTCGTGAAGCTCTTGCGCACATTCCACGAAATGAATCCTGTAGAAAATAGACAGACATGCTACTCGTACTTTACGGCGGTGCTCGAGACTAAGTAGCGTCTTGGCAGCTAGTTTATCGTCACCGATTAACCTCACAGCTCCCGGTCCACTGATTCCAAAGCTTCCAGCTGATACTTGGCTGATCCATCAAAAAGGTGGCAGCAGTACTCCATACACGATCGGACCTGTGCTTGATACAGATGAAGCAGTTGTCCCGGTGAGAAGTATCGCCTTACCTTATTAATGATGCCAAGCTTTTTACTAGCCAGTTTAGCCTTATATTCAAGGTAGCCCTTAAAGTTCATTGTTGGGGTTGGTTAGTTTGACCTAGATGGTGTTGTATGAAATGTCTACCAATATTTATTTATTTAATATTATTTTATTTATTAATTTCCTATACATCATATAAAAAATCATGCGTCGGACTAGGTAAAGTTAGGTCATATTTTTAACCGACTGCGTAAGAAGAAGGGATATGTTTTCGATTGTATGTATGTACATATATATTATATATGTATGTGGGTATGTATGTATGTTTCTATATGACACACATATGCCTACACAGCCTAAACGGCTTGACCGATTTTGATGTGTCAGGTGTCGTTAGATTCGCCTTCACTTCCTGAGTGTTATAGGTTACATTTTTTTGTAATAATAATACATCTGTCGCAAAAATAAACATTTTTTTTTTTTAACCTCCGACAAACTTTTTCGTAATAAACAAAAGATTTTACTAGAATTATTCTAAAGAATTAGCTTTTATAATATTTTTAAACGATTTTAAGTATACTTTATATAAAAAAACGTACACTCAACAGCGTATCAAGCGTAACAAAATCGTAAGTTAGACTGCAAAAACTGCTTTCTAGCAGTCGGGTATTTTGTTTTTGCTATAATGTAGATACTTGCTCCATAAGGGTATCTAACTTGCAGAGAGTGCTGGAGATGTTTAAAAAGTTGCGTTCAGTACTTTATAGGAAGAAACCACTACTAGACATCATCATTATCAACTCAGCCGTAAGAAGTCTACTGCTGGACATAAAGGTCTCCCCCATTGATTTCCAAAAAGATCTATTGGAAGTGGCCTCCATCCAGAGTCTTCTTGTCACACTTTTATGAGGTCGTATATTATGTTCATCTTGCGTCTGGTCTGGTCATCCTACGCTGCGCTTGCCGGTGCGTGGTCTCCACTCAAGAACTTATACTAGGCGTTAACTTACTATTACTTTCTTGTTGATTTTGTTGTTGTTGTAATTGTTGCTGTGACGCTGTTTGCTTTTGGCGACGGCGTATCATCTGCGAGCCCGCATTTTGGTTCTTCCAAGGCGGCTGGTAGCGGAGACTTTCAGTTTTAACGATATTCTTATCTAAAATAAACCGTGTTCGTTTTTGTCTTTGCAACTGTGACCAAGCAAGAAAGTCTCTTTGAGGTCCTTATTCCGTATGATCACCGGCCGCGTCACGTGTACTTGACGCGGCTGTTAAATTAGACTTTCAAGTTTAGAACTCTAAAGTTCATCGTTTACGCACACGCGTCAACTTCATGTAACGCGGCCGATATGGTCTCACGAAATAAGGGCCCTGAAATTGGTACGAATAAATAAGATACATTCTAACTTATAACTAATATCTACTTACTAGACCCAAGGCAAATGTAACTTTTTTCTGCCTCTTCGTCATCTATTCACGTTATTTTTCGACCAAAAGACGGCTGAACTGATTTTGACGAAACATAGCTAAGCGCAGTCTCGATTTAATCGTCTTAAAAAAAATCTAGATCAAAATCGATCCATCCGTTTGCTATGATGCCACAGACAGACACACAGATATATATACAGAATATACACACGTCAAATTTATAACAGCCCTCTTTTTGGGTCGGGGATTTATAAATAGGGGTCGGGTGTTTTGTTTTACTTTTAAAATAGATACATAGTCCGTTTCGTTTTCGGCCGTTTCTATCTTTAATAGCCATCTGTAAATTTTATTGTCTGATGATCTTCGACGACGCTGCCGTGACGCCCACCGAGACACGGATCGACTGATTGTATCGGCTTCGAATCGAAGCCAAAATGTTAAAATGTTAAAAAAATCGCCCGCCGAGACACGAATCGACTGATTGTATCGGCTTCAAATCGAAGGCAAAATGTTAAAATGTCAAATGTTAAAAAAAAACATACTTACCAAATATAGCTTCGTTTATCTTAGTTATGTTTTTTCTTTTTTTCGTCGCGTATTTTGGGTAATTTGGGTCCTGTGATACGGGAAACCTACAATGTTAAATGAAAATAAACTTGAATCTAGGTTTATCATGTTTTTACACTGCTTATAACACTAATAAAGCAATATTAGGTACTTAAATTGTTCGTTACTAGTGATGAAATCAGCTAAAACCCCGAGCCTATCTCTAAAAAGGAAAACCGGACAAGTGCGAGTCAGACCCGCCCACCAAGGGTTCCGTACAAACTAGTTGAAATTACTACCAAGCGAAGCTACTCATTGATGATAGGGGGAAATTATACTTCTTTTTTAAACTTGTGGTCCTAATTCGAAAAATAAACATCGTAAAAATAATTAAAACCAGTGTTAGCTTGTGCTAATGAAGCTTTCGCATATGTTAAGGTTAACTCACTTTAAAATTTGGATCCTCATTCCTTGCATGAACCCTATTTTTTGTGATTAAATTAAAAATGTACCTACAGTTTTCGGATTTTTCCTTCCTTTATGTGTACCTACTATAAGAATGCTTCTTGCCAAACTTCATAGTATAATTAGTTAGAGTTCGTATTTCATAGTTTAATTTATGTTATTTAATAATAATAAATAATAATAATTTATTTGACTAAGAATAATAATTTATTTACCTAATAACAAGCGTTATTTTTGCTGATTATTATGTTTCGTTGCTAAAATTGGTGACAACAAGCTGATGTCCAATTTTCATTACTACGCCAGGTTTTCTTGTATCATGTTCTATATAATAAAATACTTACAAATCCCCTGGAAGTCGATCGTACACCTCCACGTCGGAGTAAAGGCTTCGGTCGTCCTGACCACACGCGACCTCTGTATGGGCGCTCGCATTGTCGAAAGCTGGACCACACGTTCCTGTATATAAGCAAGCTAGAAATTATATTAGTTTATATAGCTGCCGTTACGTAAAAATAACAATGGTTATTCGTGAGCGCGAACAAACCAGCGTTCTTTTGACGTGATAACGTTTTATAAATATGAACGCCGCCACGAAAAAACATGACCACGTTCCACCTGAGCCGATCGTGCAAGCGAGAGCGCGGAACAAGCGATAGAGAGGCACGATCGGCTTAAGCATTCGGCTTGTGACGTATCTGTCATGACGTTATCACGTAAAATTATCGTCCGTAAACCGACTTTACAGACAACAATTTTTTTAACGTGACGGGAACCGTACCTTGCGTTCGCTTCACAAAAACAGAAGTCAAAGCGTCCGATTTTCAAAAAGACTGTGTCCCAAAATGCCTGTAATTCTTGCCATTTGAGAGTTAATACTTATATTAATATTTTTCAGCTCAAAAGGTTTTTTAAGGGGCTTCAATTAAATAGGAAACTAAATTCGACCGAATCTCCTCACCCAAAATTTAGGTTTATGTTTTTCAAATGTGTGCATGTACGTGTTTCTATAGTGTCTCTTACAACCTAAGCGGCTTAACCGATTTTGATGTGCGAGCTGTCGTTGAATTTGTGTTTATTTCTTGCATAATTAGCTTCATATTTTTGTAATTTTGCTGCGGTGTTCCAAGTTTTGGAACTTATAATAATCAAACAAATATACCCTATCTGAATGGATATAACATTAGGTCATCTGAATGAATACACTATTAGCTACTTCCGTTTACTTTCTGGCTCCATCATCAGACCAGTTGCATGGTACTATATTGCATTGTCAACGAAGTTACACTGTTAAATTATTATAATACTATTTCTAACCCCTCGCTTACACCCCGCCTCTTTGAGCAAGGAAATAGATAGCGCGAGATTGTAAACAGGTCACACGCGTCGATACTGCCGCAGATAACCAGCGGCGGCAAGAACAGCGTCAGGGGCTGAGATTGTGACTACACATCAATGTCATGAACCTAAATAAAAGGTGTATAAAACGTAACGACTCACCGTCGCCATCAGCTCGGTTTCTTCTGGGACGCGTCCTGGAGTATGGCTTGTGCTCAGGCTGGAACTCATTCTGTAATAATAAAGCATTATTATCACCATACTTTATCATCTCAGCCACATGAAGTCCACTGCCGGACATAGGGCTCCCTATCCTACCCTCCATGGATCTCCAAAACCACCGACAATGTTGTGTTTGTAATTAATTACATATAAACACATTCACGTTATGGTTGTACCCACACGAAAATATAGGAAAACTTAAATGTGGACAGTAATAAAACATGTTGCAGAGCAAAGAGTGACTTTATCGCCTTAAACTATTTTCTTTTAAGCAATCTTTGGATTGACAAGACTGATAGAAAATTGTATGGAAGGTGATTACTTATGGTCAACATTACGTATTATAATGTTTACCTTACATAAGTACACAGGTATAACTATATGCCTGACGCCGCCATCCTTACAATTTGCTATCAGTTCTGTCCATCCAAAGATCGCCAGAAGAAATCACTCAAAGCGATAAAGCAGCTCGTTACACTACTTTATATTTTTAAATTCAAGATTGTTTTTTAAATACCTTCAACAATAAAGTGATAATGTTGTTGTTACATATCCTTTGAGTGAGTATTTGCGTTTGTGTTTATTATGCGTATACGGCAAGTGCGTATATATGGGAGCAAGTGCTGCCGAGTAGAAGTATTTACCTGGCGGTTATAATTCCGTCCGTAGCCCCAGACCTGTCCGAGCATCCTGTGCTGTTCAAGAGTCGCCGGGTCGACGTACCCTCGGCTAGGGTTTACGGCCACGTCCAGCCGCCGCGTGCGAGCACCCTGCTGCGACACCTCTGTAACCATCAGCCCTGACACCGTACTTTCAAACAATATGTTTCATCTAAATCTGCAGCCACATCCCCCAAAATGTTAAAGGTGCTATTACGAGCTACTAGAATGCAAGAGAGACAGCCTGCAGATGCAGTCTGCCACGTAGTTTGGAATAGTACATACATACAATCACACCTGTTTTCCCTTACGGGGTAGACTGAGCATCAATGATTATGAGGTCGTTTGACGCCGCATTTGCCCGTGGTTAGAGGGTTGGATGGAAGGGAGAGGGTATTAGATATAGGCGATAGGGTACGATGTAATATTGGCATGTAGTCTATCACCTGCATAAAAGCCAATTTCTCAAATTAACATAACTGACTTTCACAGTATGCTCGGTAAGAGAAGCAGGTGACTGACATACTATGCATTTTTCTTCCCAGTCCATTATGGAAAAGTCAAAACAGTACCTATCTTATTTATAAAGGTTTTAGAAGAATGTCATCGTCATTATCAGGCCATTCTAATTCACTGCTGGATATAAACCTCAAGCGAACTTAGATAGGTTTGAGTAGCGTCCGATATGACACTACTCAATCGTAAACGTAAACTAATATGTTGTGAGGAAACCGACATGTACACAAGGTGGAATGTGTAATTTTCCTGCTACCAATTCTGCTGCTTCCGGGAAATCTGTCGCGATACCACCTGTACCTGAAAATCCTTCGACACAATGAACCTAAATATCACATGTTCCATAAATACTTACTCTTCTTAGGCTGTGTGCGTACTGATATAAAAGGCACATTATCGGAAACGGCCGGAGCTTCGTTCACACGAGTCATGCTGGAATTACAAGTTTCATTGTTTATATTAGCTTATCAAGAATCTAGCTGATACTGGAAGCTAACTGGCCACGCAAGTGAAGTGAGTCCCTAAGTATTTACCTTTTTTTTCTGTGGATATCAAAATATGTAAGCGTAAGGATGTTAAATACAGCTACATGTAAGGTGTCCTTACAGTATTCAGCAGGATCCATGCAAGTTCACTTAGAGCCTCCACTTCATGTGTTTTGCATTTAGCTCTCAGAATCGACTGTAACTAGGGAAGTGAATTACCGCAGCTCAGTGAAGCTACGGCAGTCTAGTTATAGAATGGGCCATATCTGTCTTGAGTTCAAATTACGTTACCTACTCAACGTGCTTGTGTTTGTGCGTTTTTATAAAAAACTACAAATTTACAAAACCGAGAAAATGATTTTATTGCACTTCCATCGTGATTAAAATAAGATTATTCTGGATTAAATCAAGTGCAAATACAATAACAACAAAACATACAATATATATATAAGTGTAAGCACACTCGCTCGCATCACTTGCTCTGCTACTCAAAAAACTAGCTTACCTTCTTTTATTTAATTTCTTTTTCCTTTTTAATAATTTCACTAATTCGATTTTTTCTTGTAAGTCGTCGCATCTCGATTCGGCTATAGCGAAGTGGTCGTCCACTTCCGGTATCAAAGCTGAATAGTAAAATTTAATAATTAGATACAAGTTTGTCACAGCGGCTTCGAAACTGGACGACTGTCGATTCCAACCCTGAGGTCCTGGGGTGTGAATGCCAAGGCCAAGGGATCAACTCTATCTGATTAAATTTATATGCGTTTTGTCGCAATACAAGAACCACTTCTCCAGACTGCTGCTGGGGTTCTCAAAGTGTAGGTACGTATGCCGCGAAAGAAGCCATAGAAAGTGAAGAAGGGCACCATTAGGTGCTTATTCTTCGATAATCCAAAACTAAACCAAAAACCAAAGATACAACTAATAGTGCTTGATTATACCAACCTCGAATATCCAGTTTGCGTTCAGATCGCGTTCCATCTAACCCCGCTCCAGCAATGCTGCTGGAACTTCTATGACGCTTATCTACAAAATACAATAAACTAAATTAGCACATAACTAGACTATCTTAGCAATGTCCGTCAGGAAGTTCTAGTGGTTAGCTAGTTTGGGGGGTGCTCCCCCCCCCCTGCTAACTGACTACTTCTATGATAAATTAGTAAAAATAAAAATACTATTTAGAACTTTTAAAAATTAGACCTTGGAAGTGATTTGAATTATTGATCTTGTTAGCGTGTCCTAGGTTTTTGTGCCCCAAACGAACCAAATAAGTATCTGTGTTAAGAGAAAAATGAATGTACGACAGGATAAAAACGACTTTTACGCTATTAGAAATTATAAATACAACCATTTCATTGCATTGATTGCAAATTTATTATTCCTAATTAAATTTAACCAAATTACGACTTTATAGAAAATTACAAACATACGTTTTATGAGAAAGTATGCGCAAAACCGCTGTAAAAAGACAGATGTGCATTATTTAGACTAATTCTTTCTAAAATTTAATTTAGTGAAATCACTTATTTATTACGAAAAACTTCGTTGGAGTTTTAACTAATCTAACGACACCTAGTCATCACCCACATCAAAATCGGTCAAGCCGTTTAGCGTTGTAAGCTATCATATAGAAACATACCCACATACAATCGAAAAAATAACCCTCTTTTTTACGCAATCGGGTAAAAATAATAGGAGATAATCAGGCACAAGCGAAGCGAGCGCAAAATTTTTAATCAAGTTTTGGGTATTCATATTCTAATTTGCTGTTAATATTGTCACAGTAGGTACTGACATGACTCAAAAAAGGATACAAAGGATATTAAATAATTTAAAGGAGAGGAAGGATTTTTGATAATAGCCAGGATATTTCGGGTTGATCGCCCAAAACTGGGGGGGTTTTGGGCGTCCTGCCTACGGCCTTGTAGATATTTATAAGTATCATATGTAGGTAGATATATGTTTTTACAAAAAAAAAAAAAAAACTATCAGCCATCTGGTTCATTCCTTTCCTGGTACGAGCTTTGCTTACCTAGTTCGGGGCTAGATGGAGTTGAGTGAAAAAAAAACGGCTAATCGAAGGTCGATATACGAATAGAGTCTGAAGATTAGAGGTTTTTTTTTCACACAACTCCATCGAGCCCCGAACTAGTTAAGCAAAGCTCGTACCAGGAAAGGAATGAACCAGATGGCTGATAGAATTATTTTTTTGACATCCAAGACAGCAAAATTAACAAGTAGGTACAAACTCGACTTATTCCTTCCAATCGGGAAGTTCAGTCCCTAGATCCCGGTTCCATCATCAAATCAGTTCTATGTAAATAATAATACACTTAACATTGTCATTCGATTCACATGTATGCCAAATTTCAGCTCAATTGAAAACCAGGAAATGGTCCAATTTGATTACTCAGGACAGCGGAACCAGTGAAATGTCGGCGCGCTACGATGTCGGCTGCAACAGTGGTGCCGCGGACCGTGCGCGGACCGCAGAGCGCCCATTGGCGTTTTGTCTGTCACGCATGAAGGAATTGCCGCGGGACGTGCGCCCGCAGCCTATCTCGGAATAGAAACTGCCGCGAGTACACGAGGAAATGTTATCGACTGTAGCTAGATGGCGCATTGTCGCCTTCGGCTGCAATTTGCGGCTCGTCTCGGACTTGTACCTTTAGGTACTTTCCAATACTTACCCACTGAAAAGCTGCACAAGACCACACAAGGGTGTGCCCTTATAAGTAGTGAATGTGGCATGTGACAGTTGCAACAATATGGCCACTAACCTTTAGATAACTTCAAACCGTCACCCATTATTAACTAGAAATTTTCATAGCACACAAGTTGAAAGACTGATATTTATTTTAAAATGCTGAACGACTGTTTCATAAATTAAAAAAGTATATTAATTAGTAAAATCGTCAAAAAAACCATTACGTCAAAGTTGTCAAAATAATAGGTCAAAACGGTCAAATAACACAGGACTTTGAAAAAGGAATCGCTAATGTAAATCTATGAGCTATGATATATTTATTTTTTATTTACTGGCTGATTTACTGCACTCAAAAAGATTATAAATAATCAATAAATTTATTCAAAAAGTTTCTAATCTGTATGCCGATCGGCAGGGGTCCCAGCCTTGGAAGTATGGAGATCGGGACCCTGACTTTTATTACAGCCCTCGATCCCTGCTGATCGGCACGAGAAATAGGGTGGTGTAATACCCACTTTGATCTCGACCGGAACTTTTTTCACGCGGCTTGTTGATTCCTATTCCTATCCTAAGGCCCGCGCATCTTAAAAGGCTGAAGGCTGAAGTCAGCTTTAAATTTTCCCAAAATAAAATGAGATATATAACAAGGATAAAAAATAACTCAGTACCTAC
Source organism: Lycia hirtaria (assembly GCA_947563715.1). NCBI lineage: Eukaryota > Metazoa > Arthropoda > Insecta > Lepidoptera > Geometridae > Lycia > Lycia hirtaria. Next base: position 3,787,866 of record OX387386.1, read on the forward strand.
TCCTGTTGCAGTTACATTTACACATAGTTTAGAATAAGTACCTAGGAGTGCTATTACTGTTAGTAATTATTTACTTAATTTTTAGGGTTCCGTGCTTCAAAAGGAAAAAACGGAACCCTTATAAGATCACTTTGTTATCCGTCTGTCCGTCAGAAAAATAAAATTTCTCAGTTTTCGTTAAAAAAAAGTTACAGCCGAAAAAATGCACATTTCGACACTCACAAGGGAATCAACACCTATGGGGTACTTCTCGTTGACCTAGAACTAAGAAATTAGGCAAGAAGCATTGTGTTATAGTACACATAAAAAATACAGAAACTGTTTTTTTTTTTAATCACAAAAAAATAGTGTCTTTTTGCAAGGAATGAGGGTCCAAATTTTAAGTGAATTAACCGTATCATGTGGGTTATCATATGAAAGAGCTTCATTAGGATAAGCTAAAACCAGGGTTTTGAATATTTTAACGATGTATATTTTTCGGATTATGAAAGAAAATATATAAAAATATGATTTTTTATCTACTAGTTTGTACGGAACGCTCGGTGGGAGAGTTTTACTCGGTTACTCTTTACCGGTTTTTTTATTAATAGGGCAAGTGCCTTTTTTAACTACAACAAGACAATACACAAACTAAACATACTTAACTAGCTAAGTTACCTACTCGTACTACACAAAAAGCATATCGATTACCCAGACCGATAAAGGTCTAAATACAATCCAAATGCTCAAACCCTTTGTTTGTTTAGTTAAGTTGGCAGCGTTATTTACACAAAATGTATTGTTATTACAAAAATATAATATATAATAATAAACTAAAAACAATATTAATTGAAAAAAATTGACGGTTTATATACAGTATAGAATTATATAGATATATACAGTAGACGAGTAGAATATAGAATTATACAATAGACGAGTTTTTTCACAATAAAATGTTATACCTAAATAAGAAACAGATCGGGCCGCTCCATGCAGACACTTAAAATTGCGATACCTCTATTAGTTATTATTTTATTCCTACCAATGTGTGTACATAACATAATAGAGCAATAAATGATTTGACTTTGTTATCTATGCCTAATATCGTTGATCGATTCCAGTTATCGTAAAATGTATTACAATCAAATTATTGTGCAAGTTTAAACAAAAAACCTCAGATTCCCTCCGGATCAGATTTTTTCCCTCCAATAATCCCCCCAAATTTCTCTCCATGACTCTCAACCCTAAAAATTTGGGGAGAAAACCTCCAATCTTGCATCACTGAGTATAGGTCACGCTTAGCGCGCGGCGCGAGCGGTTCGGTGGCTCATCATCTGCCTTACTTCATATTTTATAGAAATTTGTTTTGTTTACCATAATTCACTTTTTCTTCAAAAATGCGTTGAATAAATTTGCACTGTGGTTATATATAGATTTTTTATCTACGATATGTTTATAACGAGAAAACACAATTTTTTGTCCTTCTAACATATTAATTTTACTACTATTGTTGTATTTATGGGAAATAAGGGTAAAATAATAAATGTTTTTGTTCTTATTGTTTTATTATATCAATATACACCTATGTCTACGTACTAACTGACACAAAAAATATAGTAAATCCAATAATAATTTTATAATAAAATTACTAGTTAAAACAGTCATTTGGAAATTATTTAATGAATGAATATGAATTACTCATACCAATATTTTATTTGCAGGCTATTGAAATTAAACATAAAATATAATCGTATAAAAATTACATTACATTAATAATGTTAAATATTACAGTGAGGCATTTCATTGGTGCAGTAAGGCTAGGGCCACATAGCACGAATCTCGCTTATATTAGCTAACAACTTAGCTATAATTGATGCAATTGACGAGCGCGCGCGAACCTTTATATGCATTTGATCGTGTAGCAATACTGTACATGCACACGCTGTGTATGTGTGAGTGAGCGGGTGCCACTCACGTACACAAAAAAAATCTCGAACACAAGCAAAAGACACACGCATTCGTAACCAAGCAGTAGCTGCACTCTGATCAAACTAATATATATCGATCTGACAAACACAATACCGAATACTGACACTTCAATTAAATTCTGGAAATCATCATCAACAGAAATCACGAGTCACGTTGTCGCGTGCATGCAGCTAGGGTGCTTGCCTCGCATTGTCTGAATCCAGCTTAATATATGACAATAACTAGAACTTGCAATATTGCAGCTGCCAGATATATTCTTAGATTAATTAGAGTATAGCTTTGTCCAGCGTGCACAAATGTCGGTGGTAAAAACTATTTACAATTATTGTGGTAAGTATACAAATTTATGCAATGTGACCGCAGGCGATGGATTTTCCTGCAACATTGCACCTCTAATAAATATAAAATTTACTTTTAATTTTCATACAATTTTCATAATATAAACGTGGACTTATAAACGTAGCTTTTATGACGATGCGTTTATAGAAAGATTTTACACGGTGGTGTTTATGCAACAATTTTATTCAAGTGAGATTTTTTACATTACACATGAAATTCCAGAAGATAACACCATCCGGATAAGCTTTATTTTGCTGTGGAAGTAATACTCGACATGTTAACTATTGTTGACTTTTTTTTCTTCGAAAAGTATAAGTACATATCGATATTATCGATAAACGCAAAAGATAAACAGAGAGCGCAATATATATTTGAAGTAACGCGATATTCTGATATGGCATACTAATTATAACAGTAGTTTTGCGGGAGAAGGCCAGAGCAAACTTCATTTCTTCCTCGCCCATTGGTTAGTGTATTTTTTTTCCACAAATCACGGTATACATTGCTAAAACTGTTAGATCAAATCACAACAGTCAACCTATTTCACCGTCACAGTATAAAATGACCATATTTGGGTGTTTTAAATAAATTAAAATATGCCAGAGATTTTTCTTACTTGAATCAAATAACTACGGTAAAACTTCTGTTCTTATTTACACTGTTTGATACATAGTAAGAGGGCAGAAGTTTCACAATAGCATCCGAAGTTTTCTAATATCGACGTTTCAATAGGCCAGCCCAGTTGTTAACTTAATCGCATTACACTTTGGGCCGCAAACATTTCAGGTCTTTCCCAATCGCGGTAAACTGAGGAATGCCGTTAGTTACCTAGATATAAAAAAAAAACTTAAGTTTGAAAGGAAACAATTCAAGACAGCATCCATCCCCCAGACTTCCATGTTTGTCAAGTTGCCGTATTTGTGAAAAAAAAAAAATGTATTCGAGCAATTTGGAGTACAGCATCGTTCCTAGCACAATACGCTTGTCACAGAGGATATAGGCTAGTTAAATTCAGATTACATGGAAGCACTGTTCTGTACTTTACAACTACCAGATAAATTATAAAATACAGCTTTGTCTTTTATTACAGCCAACACTTAAAAACTGGTTGGTGGCCTACCAATATTATGACCAAACTGAATTAGAAATTTATTACTTTGTTTTTTCTCGATTTCATTAATTAATTGCATTCGTTTTACGTGTATATGTTAAACGTATTTACATTCTCAACTGACTTGTATCTGTACTACATATGTATTTCATTAACGGTTGGCAGCAGTCTCGTTATTTTCCGAAATGCATTAATTTACTGATAAAACAGTACCAAGAAATAACTATAACAATTTTTTATTTAATACCTTTTACGTTGACCAAGACTAGTAAATGATATTCTGTTCATTAGCTTAAACAACCGTTCGAAATATGTAATTCATAATGCTGTTTAAGCCATAATAATTTATCAGATTCTTTAAAATTACAACAACTTCATATTAATGTAAAAATACGAGTGATGCAACGAGACTGCAGCCCGTCAAGCGTTCCGCATAATATAAAAATATATAATTAGTATAATTTATATTTTCCAATAAAATAAAATGTAATTATTTTCTCATGGCTGTATTATTAAAATGTAATAAAAATTTCATGCAATAATTGCCTAAATAATTTCATAAATACAAGGAATAAAATTAGTATAATTATGGTCATTAGACAGGCATGTAACGGGGTCAGAATAAGTTAATAAATAAAACTGCTTAAGAATTTATCTGAATTCATCATTTTGTATAGAAGTATGAGTTTTCTCATAAGTGGAAATGTAATATACCTAAGGATCATTTTATTTCATGTAATGTATAAAGACACCTCGTTAGCGCCCTCGAATGAAACACAATCATAAGTCGGGTACAAATAAAATTATTGATAATACACATAAACAGACGGCCACCACGCGGCAGACACCACAAACGGAACGCATCGCATCATTCTGCGACCGGCAGAATAAACATGCACGGCGCGACATTTACCTCATGCGACTCTTCTCCTTTCTTCATCGCGCGAGAACGAGACAACATTTAGAAAAACAAAGACGATCTCTTTTCCACGTGACAAAGAGTAAAAACAATTGACTATCTGCACAAATTATGGCTGCAGACTTGCGCGTGTCACGTCAAATTAGAACTCGAATCAGCGCAAGAATGAGAAAGGCTTCTCTTTCTAATCTCATATTATCTTCGCAAAACAAACCCAGCTCAGCTAGTAAGTTGTTTACGCAATATATAACGGCGAATCATATGCGATGCGGGCCGCGTGATGTACCTTCACAACGGTTTTATAATATAATATTACCAAATAATACTTAAAAAATGCATACTCCTGCACTGTGCATGTTATTGTACAGTTGCAATCATTTCAGATAAACTTTCAACATGACGTATAGTTAAAATTAAAGAACCTCTGACATCAAATGTGTTTGACGTGATAGCGTCTTATAAATCGATGAACGCCGGCTGCACGCACGAAAAAGTGTCACGTTCCGCCTGAGCCGAGCATGCAAGCGAGAGCGCGGTATAAACGATAGAGAGGCACGATCGGCCTAAGCGTTCGGCTTGTGAAGCATCGTTAGTAAAATTATCGTCCATAAACCGACTTTACAGACAACCATTTTTTTCCACACAAATTAGTTTTTTTTCTTCACAAATCACTCATCTGATTTTCACGAAGATAATATACAATCAACGAAACACGTCTAAATAAATATATTTACATATCTAAGGAACATTTTATTTTATTGTATTAATACATGTTAATTTATATGGGTGTAAAAATCTGGAATAAAACATTTTCATTTTATATTGAGGTCTGATTTGGGCCTCTCTTCTTGCTTATCAATATTTTTGAAAATATAAATCCCCAGAAAGTATTTAGAAAAAAAATTAGTATTAAGAAATGTTAAAGACAATAACATCGCTAAGTTATTTTGATCTTTTATTTTATTTTTCTTTATTAATTCAAGAACAAGAAACAGCGTATCAGCGCAAGACCGGAAAATATGTTGTGATAAATATGAGGCCTATATCCAGTAGAGGATCGATAAAGGCTGAAATAATAATGATGAATTCAAGAAACCAGATATATTTTACTTATTACCAAAAAAACAACAGATTAATTTTGTTGTGTACATTTTATTGTTGACTGGACAATAAAATAAAACAACTCAATATTTTTCGTAATATTGTCTTTAGCAATTTCTCTTACCACATTTTTCCTAAGTACATTCTGCGCTATTTTATTTTAAAAAATATTGACGAGTAAAATAGAAGTCCGATTAAGCGTATGTTAAGGCCTTAAGTTATTTTAGCGCGGATCTTTTTTTTTTTATTTGATTGCACGATCCATACATTTTCGAATTAACAAAAATAAATATAGTAAATAATATGACCATATCAAAATCATACGAGTCATTTGTGAAACCGATATCCATAGCTACAGGATAAGTCTGGTTCACTCATGCAATCGTACGAACACATATGTATATTAATTGAAAAAGATTGTTGTTATTAGAACAAAGTAACTATGTTATCTCTTATCTTAATGTATAATGACTAACAACTGCGGTCCTATTCTGAAAATAGGTTATATTTTATTCTATGTATGTCAAATGCAACAAGTCAATTGAATATTGAACACAATTGAACTATGACAATAAAGATATTCAAAATGAAATACTGGTAGCAAAAAAAAAAACTAGGCAGTGTTCGTACGTACGCAAGCGTTTACTCGAGCTCAGTAGTATTTAAAAGCATTGTATGCAACATGTATTATAAAACTAGAATTGTATGTGGAGTTAGGTTTTTTTCAGTCAACTCCAAAATTATAGATCCAACATGTGTGTACTAAAATAAATTATATTATTTATGTATAATCTGCTGCATAATCGAAAGATTAAAACATTGGTTATATTGCTGAAAATCATTTGGCAATGTGTGAAAGATTTCCTCTTATGGCTTTTTGCAATCAGTTTTGACAATATTGAAACTATAATTTTTAAGACTTAAATTTATCATTTATTTCATTCAAATGAATGCATTTTAGGAAAATTCCATCGTTTAAAGATAAAAAAAAATTACATATCGACAATAGTACATTCTCCGAGACTATAATAATATTATCAGTAACTTAAAATACTCAATTATTTGAAATTAAATAATTCTTAAAATAATGAATTATTAAAATTATTAAAAGGTAAATGTGACACAATAATTGAAATATAAATAACAAATTTCTATAAAATACACAAATGAATAAATGAAGAGACACTCTATTTAATTAGTTCTCTATTACAATTAAATATGGATAAAACGAACTGAAACAAAATAATGGAATACATTTTAATCATTAATATTTATAAAAAAGTGCCATAATATTATTCGTAATTCTTGTCAATTATGGCTTCATGACTTTAGATCTGCAATACACGAGCGAGAGTCTATTAGTTGATGAAATAATTGCACAAAGGCATTCCAAGCACAGCATATAAATATGAATTTAAAACTTATTCTTAAATTTTATTGTAAACGTGAAAAGAATATCAATGCTTAATTTCATTTACACATGCGGGTAGTATGCGCGCTACGCGTTTAACCACTCGTACAGAAAAAAAACTTAATAAAATTGGCGTATGTATATCGCGATCATACGTCCTCTTTACTTATCATAAACATGTACTGAATAAAAAATAAAACAATCGCTGGTGTATCGCAAGAGCTAAAAATAGAGAATATTAGTGTTAGTTATGCATACGCTTGTCAGCGGCCTGCGCCGCATTTGCTTGTAGAACCGTGAGCGCGTTACAACAGCACGCATTTCTTTTTCCTGGCGGGCTCTGGAGGCTCCAGTGCTGCCAATATGGCCTCGTCGAAAACATTCTTCAATCCTTTCTGTAATTAAAATTACATTTATTTTACAATATGTTAACTTTCGAATTGAAATATAATATAATGGAATTTATTGATAAGGATATATGGTAGAGATACGAGAAATATTAACATTACTAGAAAACATATAAAATAAGATAAAAGTGATCTACACACTAGAGCGCCACAGTCATAGAAGTCATTTTGACTCGCCTTGTGGCTCAGTTGGCAGTATGTCTGCTTGCCGATGTAGGTCGTGAGTTCGATCCCCACCAAGGGCAAACATTTGTGTGATGCGCATGAATGTTTGTTCTGTGTGTGGGTGTTTCTATGTATCATATGTGTATATTGTATAATAAATAAATAAATATTAAAAAAAAACTATATATGTATTCTATCAGGTACGTAGTTCCATAGTACAAGCTTTGCTTAGTTTGGGCTAGATGGTGTTGCGTGAAATGTCCACAAATATATATTTTATGTATTTTTTTTTCACGAGTTTTCGAAAATATATCAAGGTATACATAAAACTTAGAACATCGCCTCAAAGTTTGCTAGCCTATTAATTTTGTATACTTCGAGTGTGTGCTTCCCGAGTAGTCTTCCTCAATGGATATAACCTAGACGTCTTAAAATTGCGAGTGAATCGTTTTTTTTTAAGCAAACGCACTCCATCATAGACTCAACAAAAGTCGCTTAACATCAGGCGAATTAGCGGTCAAGCGCAAGCGTATGATTTTTATGAAATATGCAAATGGGCAAAAATAAAATTAATAAAAATGTAACCTGTGTTAAAGCGGAGCATTCCACGTATTTGACTGCCTTCAGTTCTTTGGCCAGTTTCTCGCCCTGTTCGAGCGATACCGGCTTCTGTTTTATCTTAGCCAGCTTCTCCATAGTCGCCGGGTCGTCTCTCAAGTCTATTTGCGTCCCAACTAGGAGGAATGGCGTCTTTTGTTGGTGGTGAGTGATTTCTGGTACCCACTGAAATTATTTAAGGTTTTAAGAAATTTTTCCAATTGTTGGCACAGTATTCCGTACTTGCAACAACTACTAAGAAATTTACTACGAAATTTAACTGCTATAGGAAAACTTAAATACTTAAGGAATATGTGGAACATGGTAAACGAATTTGTGCCCTGCTCGTATCGCGCATATGACACTGAATTACTTGGCACGATGACGTCATGTGGTGGTCGTGCCGACATCGTAGAGGTACAGTTAAATAGCTTCATATGTAAAGTGAGGTTTTCCTATAGCCTGCACAAAAGCTTATTTTTATTTTAGGATTCCGGATGTCTTACACACTTACAGAGTGCTCTTAATCTGTTCGAAAAGAAAACGAATGTGGCATTGAGAACGCCACTGTCCATATTTAATTATTTTATTCGGCTAGAAATACAATAGAGACATTAGTTCCCATTTTTTGCCACAATAGTTCTGTTTCCAAATCGACTTTACTAGCATCTTTTCGAATTATATTAGCTGTTAGATATATTGGTCCACGGATCTAACTGCTCCACAGTACAGAATAAAAAGCCCAACGTGTGAAATGTTGAATAGTACTCTATACAAAAAAAATAAGAGAAATGTTGTCGCGCGACTTTTTGCCAGGAAATTATGCGTTTTTAACACAATAGGAGAATTACATTTTTACGATGGATGAAATTATTAAAAACAATGCCTCTATGGTGCGCTTTTTCCAAAATTTGAAGCAAACTGTAGAGGCATAGACATTTATGATTTTAATCAGCTAATAAAATAATTATCGAAATCACTTAATGTTTTGGGGCAACAAACGGTTTTCTGGCGGGAGATCTCGTGACAACATATCTCTTAAATCAATTGTTACAAGGTATAATGAGTCTGGCATACTTGTTATTGCCATAATAATACTTTTCTATATTATTTATTAGTTGTGGTCCCGTAAAGTATGTTAGTTCCTTTTTGTTAGTTTTATTATATATAGAAAATTTCGTATTACAAAGATTCGGTTAACAGATGAGTTGACAAATAAGTCTTTGGGATTGTGATAGTGTCTTTAAAAATATATTATAACAAACATTAACATTATTATTAACAACATACAACATTATTATTGCGTTATTTAGATTATAGATAGATAACCTCAATAAACGCCTAAATATTTAATTAGATCGAAATTAAAAAATGTGTTAATGTAAAAAATATGACTAAAAGAGTTATGTTTTCGGGTATTACTTTTTAACATCCGACGCAAAGTCAGGGGTCGCTCTTTTAAATTTTGAATTAATACTTCCAATGAATATTATTAATGTATGTAGTTATGCGTGTGAGCATTATTCCAAATAATAATATGTTAGCTTATTGTTATGCCAACTAAAGTTAGGGAAAAATAATGGGCCTAAAGATTTATGCATAATTATTAATAATAATTTCGCATAAATCATAAGATCAGACAGCTGAAGGTATGCTAATACATTATATGACATTAAACTTTATGCAAGTCAATAGTAAACCGTACTAAAAGGGGGAAACTCACCTTTTCCTTAACATTTTCAAAGGAACTGGGACTGACCACACTGAAACAGACAAGGAAAACGTCTGTCTGTGGATAGCTGAGTGGCCTTAACCTGTCGTAATCTTCCTGACCTGAAAATAATTTCATCATTGTTAGTACATACTCATCAAATGCTTTCTAACTATTGTTTTGGGTTCAAACCCCACCTAATACCAACATTTGTGTTTGATATGGATGATTATTCTGTCTATGTGTATCATAAGTATGGATTTACAACAAAAAAAATATTATTTTCCTCAATAAATATATACAATAATATTCATTCAATTCTGGGCAAACCAGACTAATTGACAAATTTAATATTATACAAATGTAAGGACCTCTTCTCCTCTTATCTGTTAATTACTTTTACATGACTAAACGGTTAAAACCTAAAACAAAGGGTGATAAGTGATTTGTCATATGAATGGACACTTACTGCAAACTGAGTAAAACGACCTATACAATATGTATATACATATATGTGATTATTTATCACAGAAGTAGCGCCTCTTGTGTGCAGTCAAATGCCACTAGGTTTGTTCACAATGGCAGGTTTTACAATGAGGGATTTAAAAATTCTAATTTTGGGTTTTAGTTATTTTGTTAGTAGTAATAACACTTTATAAAGTAAACTCGTGGGGCTTTAAGGTTATGTCAGCATTTTGCTTTTTCTTATTAAAATATTTATTTCAACTTAGGTGTAAACTTCTATTATCATATAGTCTGAATGATTTTATTATGGATAAATTTGTAAATATAGAAGTAGAACACTTTGGATCGCCTGTTATCATGCCCTTAAATTTGAATTATAATATGTGTTATGATAAATAATTAAGTATTGACTAGACAGTGGAAAGAGAACTTGACCGAATGTAGAGTGAGGTTTCCAGTTCAACATTCATATTCATATTCGTTTATTGAGATAAAAACGGAAAAAGACCAATTACAATTATCTCACAATATACTGATATAATGAAAATTATAATGATAAAACTTAGAGCATCTTACCAGCAGTATCAAACAGGCCCAAAGTGTACGGTTCTCCACCAATCATGACCGTCACCGCATAGTTGTCAAATACGGTCGGCACATATTCCGAGGGGAACTTGTTTGTTGTGTAACTGATTAACAAACACGTCTTTCCCACCGCTCCGTCGCCAACCACCACACACTTGATTGTTTGCATGTTGAATTTCTTCTGTTATTTCTTTTTTCACTTCTTCAATTTAGGCTAAGCTTGACCATAGCAATTACAAGGGCTGCACACTGGAACAAGACAGACAGAAATGATAAATCTATTTTATCACAACAATAACTTTAGAAAATGATACAATCGCAAGGAGAAAAGTTATATTAAATCAAGCTTAATAGATAAGAGAAATGTTTGATTTGCATTTTTAAGCTTAGATCACACTGCTTTAGTAATTTAGGTGCTAAATATAACCAAATAAAGTTTTATCAAACAAAATATGTATATAGTTCATACTAAACAACAGATATTGTTTAGTATAAACTATATTTTGCTATAAGATTCTTTATTATACTATATATAGAAATAAACTTAAAATTAGCCTGCTAAACTTTACTTTATAACAATTTTATTTTAACTAAGTTTTATCTTTAGCTGGCTAAATTAAAATATAGTCGTAGCCCCTTGGCTATATATATATATAAATATATATAAAGCACAGCATGCAACATCAAATTTGTATTGGCAAATAGCACAGCATTCTCATCAATATACAATATCTTGTTATGAGAATAACTACATAATGTTTATGAATATCAGACTATTGTTTCAATTAGCCACATTGATAACATGATTGTCTTTTTTTTCAATGGTTGCTTATAGAATACCCATACACTATATAGGTCACCCAATAAGAGTATGAAACGAAAATTCATGCAGAAGAGATGTGAATGTTGAGAAAAGTGTACTGTAATAAACAGCAGAGAGTATCAGAAGAAGTCTAAAAGTAGCACCCTTGGTTATGCTGGTGTGAATAACCACATGAATAGGAGAATCCTAGGTTTGGTAGTAAAGATATATGAATGTATATAAGTAAATGAATGGACTAGAGAAAGATGATATGTGTGTGAAAGACTGTAAAGACTGTAGTGTAGTCATGAGGAAACATGCTGTGTCAACCACACCTAGTTGCATAAGATTGTAATAATAATTGTAATAATTAGTACAATTGATATAAATTATGTGTGGCTACATGGATAACCCATTTACAAACGAGGCCAATAATAGTTAAAGCATAGTGTCATGTATTGGTGTTTAGTACATAATACAACATATCTTTTATTCTTTTAGACTTACTATTATGTACTAAACACATTCCCAAAATATATTTATCTATCATGTCCACCATATCATTGAAACACAAAATAGAATAATAGCTATTAACATGGTCTATTTGTTTTTTAGACTACATAAAAGATCTAAACTGGAAAGTTTGGAACAAAAATAGCACTATTACTCTGCTTTCATTGGACACAGGTTAATGAAATGATATTGATTATAAATATTACCTGTCAAATATATTTATTTGACCTAAAATTTATATATTAAATATATTTTTCATCTTACTAGCTCTTAAAGTTAGGTTTTCAAGGTATGGAAAAGTTCATTTTGCTCCATAGGGTGGAAAGTAATTTCAAAATTCGAACACGATAGAGCTCTACATTTTCAATACAAAATATGTCCAACCTCTTTGTATAATACCTTCACAAAATGAAGAAAAATAGTTCGATTCAAGGATGTTGCTATCTTAGCTTAAAGAAACACTAAATATTATATTAAAATAACTTAGACATTTTGTATATTTACGTAAAATGTAAATAAAAATGTACAATTTACTTTCTCTTAGTACTTAGTGTTTTGAATTTTTTGAACCATTTACTTACACGAAAAAGGTTTGGATGAATAAAGAAGAATATTTTAGCTATGCGAGTTGTGTCAAGAGCCTAAAAGAAAAAAAAATTGAGTAAAAAAAAAACTTTTATGTAATTTTGTTGTAAATAATGTTCAAAATTAATTAAACGTGTACATGTAAGTGAACTCATTTGATTATAATATAACTTTAGGACCAGTAAAGTTGCATAAATGCCAAGCAGATTTTTCTACTCGAGAAAATATGTGAACTAAAAAAATTCCTCGCTACGTTAAGATGAAAATTTTTGTATTGCACTCGGCTGTAAAGTTATTTTATCTCGTGTCTTCTTGAATCCATCGCTACGCTCAGGATTCTACACTAGAACCACTCGCTGCGCTTGTGGTTCAAACCTAGAATCCTTCGCTTGCTCTGGATTCAACTGTCAGACTCGATGGTAAAATACAACTTTCCAGCCTAGTACAATAAATAACTATTTTTATTAAATATTTCATGAAACCAAAATCAGAAGTCAGTTTTAGGTATTTAGGAAGTACCTAAACAAAACATTCATGTATGATATAGCAGGATTAGTAGAAAACAGGTTAAGTCAAAATTCTTAGAATTTATGGGATCACCAGACTCCATCAAGAACCACCAAAATCCAAAATGTTCATGATTACAAGAAATGTATTCTATTTTATGTAATAGTTGAATGGAGAACCTTCTTATAAGATGTTGGTTTTTTATATGAGAGTATAATTTCTATTCTAACAATAAAAACAATCAAGAATTATAATCACCAAAAGACGGACTTCACAAATTTTATTGTTAGACAACGATTCTTGTGAATTAGTTAAAAGGAATGTTAAGTTGATACCAAAGCACTACAGGATCAATTTTCTTAAGATTTACCATGCTACCTTAAACTGTCCCAAAAGTTAAAATACATACACCTCTGAAACATTAACCTCTTTCTTGTGCAATTGAGTAAACAATAATTATCAAAATCAAATCATGTATACACTACATCCATTTTCTATCAAGTCTCTAGTGCTAACAAATGCCCCCATTAAACTTACATACTCATATCACACTAACTGCATATGATGCAATAACCCTTCTATTTACACAATCAGGTAATAAGGTTGGTATATCAAATTATTGAGACTAGCCTTTTTTACCTTACTGCATAACTTTCTTTGCACAACTACGGTTTTACATATAGGTTGTTAGGGTTTTTTTATGACAAAGGAAATCCAGTCTAAATACCCGAAGCGGATCAATAACATTTTATTTATTTATTATTTTATGCACAGTGGATGAAACGGAATGCCACATTGAAACTCGTCAAAGTTGTGTGTGATTTTGTATGGGATTTACCTTTTTTTTTCTCAGAAAGTATTGGGATTCCATGGAAAAGACTGTCCATGAAACACACCCTCCACTGTCGCTCAGCATTCTTTTTACATGACGGGAACTATGTATATATGTGGGTATCTATATCCATGTATCATTCTATATGAGCATCTATAGTTTGGCTGATTTTGATATGAGAGGTGTCGTTAGATTCGTCTTCACTCCCTGAGGGTCATAGGCTATATTTTTTAATGGTAATAATAATAGTTTGTAAAAACAGGGCTGATCAAAAAAATTTAATAATAATACATTTCTCGCAAAAGTAAAAAAATGCGGTTTTCCATAACCACCAAGGAATTTTTTGTCATAAACAAGTTATTTTATTAAAATTATTCTAAAGAATGCGCATTTATAATCTTTTACAGCGATTCACGCATACTTTCTCATAAAAAACGTACACTCAACAGGTCAATTGTAATGAAATTGTAAGTTAAGACTGCAAAAATTACTTTCCTACAGTCGGGTATTTTGTTTTTCTTTTAATAAACATAGATGCTTGTTTAATAGATTGACGAGTGTTGAGAATTAAGGTTGTGTCTCATTGCTGGAAGTATTGATATTCTATTAAATGTTTTTAATTGTACAAATGTCTTGAAAAATAAAAGTTTATATATCTTAAAAATGATTTATATTTAAGAATATTGCTGGTAAATCGAAAAAGTATTCTTAACAATATGAAGCAATCAGAAAACGTAATGAAAACTAAGTATTTCATACATATGTCTTCACAATTAAAAACATTTGCTCAATATGATAATATAACAACAATATGATTGTTCTCAATATCTAAAAGAAAAATAGGAAACTTCTTGAGAAAGTATGTGTGGAGTCATTATACAATTTGTTAAAATGGGAAGATACATAAAAGTATAACTTTTATTTCTTGTGAGAATTGTTTTATTATTATTACAATAATATGTAGTCCAGACTCCAGACATAAAATAACCTAACAACATCTTACACATAACAAAATTGTTCATTTTTTAGGCTATAAAAGATAACAGAGAAACACACAAACATCCATACATCTGACAAGTATCCATATTAAAAGAAAAACAATACACTGAATGACTGCAGAAGAGCAATTTTTACAGTCTAACTTACGATTTCATTATGGTTGATATGCTGTTGAAAGTTTTTTTGTGAGAAAGTATGCGCAAAATTGCTTTCTAATTGCTTCTTTTCTTTCAAAAAATCTAAGATTCTAAAAATGTTACCTATTTCAGTCATGGAATGAAGGCGAATCTAACTAAAAAAAAACTAACACCTCGCACATCAAATTCGGTCAAGCAATTTAGGCTGTAGTAGGTGGTCACATAGAAACATACATATACACTCGAAAAACATAATGAATAAACTTTATCACTCTAATTGAATTTTAATATGCTGTCTTAGAATAAGTTGAAGTGTTAAATGAGGGACTATTCAAGTTCCCATTTTCAATAAAATGCATATATTCGTTTCATAAAAGGCATGGATCCCGTCCCATTTTGTCAAATAAAAAATACCGGACAAGTGCGAGTCAGACTCGCTCACTGAGGGTTCCATACAAACTAGTAGATAAAAAAGGTTTTTTTTTTTTTTTTTTATATTTACCTTCATAAATCGAAAACTATACATAGTAAAAATAATTAAAAACCTGTTTTAGCTTGTACTAATGAAGCTCTTTCATATGATGATGGGCTATGGAGAAGGCTATGCTCAGAACCTCTCTATGAGATTGTATTAGGAACGAAGAGATCCGTAGATGTACAAAGCTCATCGACATAGCACAGCGGATAAGCAAGTTGAAGAGGCAGTGGGCACATAGCACGTAGAACTGATGGCCGATGGGGCAGAAAAGTTATCGAATGGAGACCACGAACCGGCAAGCACAGCATAGGAAGACCTACGCTAACCTACGAAATTTGATTTTTCTTTCTGCAGCAAGAGACTATGGATCTGTGTATATGGTTTTAATTTCAACACAATAACTTCACACTTTCCCGAGATACAGGTCTTGACACCCGGACGGACGAACAGATAGACAACAAAGTGATCCTATAAGGGTTCTGTTTTTTCCTTTTGAGGTGCAGAACCCTAAAAATTATTAAACATGCCACAAAATACTTCAAAATTTGTGGACACTATTACTTACTGCCTCTTATGGCAGAGAGAATTCAATTCCAGGCAAAATCAACAGATTTAACAAATTCAATATTTAATACAACTAACTGTAGCATATAAAGTATCTTAGTATTACTTAGGCATATAAATGATGATGACCCTTAAGCAAAGGTATATCACAGATTAGCAACATCCCACAAATTTACTCACTATCAAGATATCCTCTTCTTGTGGATACCTACAGTTCTACACATCACACGGATGGAAGGCACTGTCCAAATTTTTATGTCTCATAACAGTTTAGGCATACATGTTATTTATCCATCTTTCAGTCACTTAGGATAATGCTATTTAATAGGTATAGCCATAAAGATTAGACCATATTTCAATTTTTTTGTTCCTCAAGTGCATCTATATTTGAGAGTGACATGACTCTGTTATGGAGGGTATTTTACAGGTTCACCCTTACCTCATAGCTAAGGTTATAAAGTTAAAACATAGTTATGTTGCATATATTGCATAACTCATTTCTTTTAAGTAACTGAATGATAAGAGGAGTAAGTTCCTGAACCTCAACATAAGGCAGTTCACGAAATCTCAGACCATAGTTTCAGTACCAGACAACATGTCCTACGGGAATAATGTTTGTGAAAGACCACAACATGCAGTTGAAACTAGTCGGAGATTTCTGTTCAAATATAAATACATATATCAATATGCCAGAATTTTTTTCTACAATTTAATATCAGTGTTAGTATTCAAATTTATATTTGTAACTAGTAAAATCTTCTGTGATATGATATCTATTATGTTATTAAGTTGGTAAAAAGTACAATTTAAGGTTTCCAAGTAGTTATTGATAAGGGTGAAAGCATGAGACACAGCGAGACACATAATTATATTGTTTCAGTAAATGTTTTGCACAAAAAAAGGAAGCACATTTAGTGTTATATTACAAGAATTTGAGACAAAAGAGCATGTAAGAAAAGAACACAAATCAACGCAATAAAACAATCGACAACGCAAATAAATAAAATGCCACCTAGCATAAATAGAACTAGCATTAGATTGGGGACAATGACCCGAAATCAGGTCATGTAAATAAAACATGCACAATAATATTCTAGAATTCCACGAGACGCGATAGCCACAAACAAAGAGATGTATCTGGATCGTATCCGTTGAGCGGTGGGTGCGTGCCTTGCCTATGCGCCGCAACACATGCCTTCCTGCTGACTATTACCTCCGCCTATGATGCACTGATAACAATGATAAACACGTCCCATACCCATAATACTTAATAAAACACATAGTAGGACTAAATAAGCCAATGTATCAATAAGGAGAACAAGTGTATCTTAAGGAGCTACCTGTTTTTTTTACATAATCACGTCATAATACATTTGACGTCCATTTTGTGACGAATCTGAACACCATTACCGAAGTTGGGTTGAAGCAGAATAAGTTTAAGATAAGTTTGGTCTGCACTTACATTATTTCGTTGTGATCAATCCAATTACAATAAACTAGTTATTTATCACTTTGAAATGCAAAAAATATGAATTGCACTAACGTAGCGGGTTGGGCCTTTTTCATTGACGGTGACGCGCCATTGATTGAATAGGGTTGTGTTGTGGTCATTGTGGATTAAAATTCCTTAATAATCAACCGATTATTTTAAATAATCGATTAGACCCTGTTCACAAAGCCTGGTTAAATTCACAATACTGTACATGAATCACGACAATTTGAACATCTGCAAGTCACAGTACAAAGTATAGCATAGAACACGATGAGAACGTGGAAGATCTTTCGTACTCAGGTAGCGCCCGTGTATGCCTCGGGCGAAATGCCATGGCAATTTCTCTCTCTCCTGTGCCGGCGCACACGTCTTTTTTAAACAGTTACATTGAAATGTAACTATTGAAAAAAACATGCGAAATCTACGCCAATTACAGCGAATGAAAACGATTCCATGGTAATCGAATATTCCAAAAATAAGGAATTTGGCACCACTATGGACCATAGACAATGATAATATTGACAATGACAACTTCTTGACTTAGCACTGGCTACGTCCAGAAAAAATAAAGTAGAATTTTGACGGAAGGGATAGAAACATTCGCCACTGCTTTTAAAGCTTATGCGTAAAAGAAAAAAAAATGACGGTGTCTCTATCAGTTTTACAAGTTTTGGCGGGAATGCCATGGAAACATGACGCTCTTTTTTATTTTCAGACTCGAGTTATTTCGAATATTAATGGTTTAAAAATGGTAGGTAGTTTTTAACGAAAATAAAGGGATAAAAGAAATATGAAGAAAAGAACAACTGACGATGGCTGTTTGGACTCCATTCCCTTTGCTTTTCCGTGGAAAAAGTAAAAACACAACCAAAAAAAAAAAGAATCATGAAAACAAAAAACAAGGTTGACAAAACTGAACAAAACTTATTTTTTTTGTGTTTCTGTGAATATAGTTCTGGCCGGTTATACGACCGACAGACGTGTTTAATAGACTACTCTGAAAGATTTTAAATTTCGAATCTCATTGCAAGGCAGATTTTCTTTGTTTTAAGCAACAGTAGTAAAAAATAAGAAAATTGTTCGTTTCTGGAAATAAAATATTAACTATTGAAATCTAACCTACGTCTATTAAAATGCTTTTGTTAGGAGATAAATTTCCTAATTTTTCTGCAAATACTACTGAAGGCGAGATAGATTTTTATAGCTGGCTCGGCGAATCGTAAGTAAACATACATGACTTTTTCTCCACATGCGATTTTGTATGGATGTGGCACATTCGTGGCCCTAAAATATGCTAAAGTTATAGTAATTTAAGTTTAGCCATAGTGACTTATCATTATTTATACTTTTTTTAAATAATTCTCAGATTTAGAGGATGACCTGAGCCTGGCAGTGAGACTATTCTACAAGACTGATCTAACATAGTATTACTTTTTGATTTCAAAACGAGTTTATCTACCATAAACGATACATATTGGTATGCCAGTGTATATAAAAAAAATCTGGTGGTATCAGTACATCTAGATACAAAATTTTCATTCAAGAGCGCTAATTTAAAACTTAAATTAATATTGTAGTTGATTAAATTGTAATATGTCACTATTATCTATTTATTTCTTTAAGTTTTTTTACATTATAAAAAAATAAATATAAAATACACATATTATAAAAAACCTAAAACTAGGGTGCCGTCGGCAGCAGGGCAGGACTCAAACTGCTGGAGATAGGGGCTACAGAATGAGGAATCTTCTGACAATGTGTGCTGTGTCCAGAACCACTGCCTTTTGTATCTGACCCTTGATTCAACTGTCAAGCGAGAGCCTTTTGTGATGTTGCTCTTTACAATTAAACCATTCTCGGAACAACTATTGGAACAATGATTGTCGAGTCAACATCCCACATGGCGGTTATCTTATGAGCCAAGTCATGGTATTTGCTGACCTTCTCCTTCTCAGCCATCACGAGATTCTTATCATGTGGGATGGTGACATCGCCGAGCACTGCCCGGCGTTGGGAACAATCTACGATCATGATATCAAGCTTATTGGCAACAATAGTCCTATCTGTGATTGATCCCAATAGAACAAAGCACGGCCATTCTCTAGAACTGGCGCTGATGTATAGTATACATATATGTAAAGATAAATGTTGTTGATGCATAATGTACAGCAGTAAAACTCCCTTCCCTTTCCTGTTCCTTAAAAAGTACTTAGTAATTGTTAGGCTGAGTCAAGAGATATTTGATTGACATGTTCCATTATCCCACTATTAATATTGACTAACTTGGTGGTCATTTATAGATCTATTTAATTAAAAAAATACAGTGGTTACCTTTTTGGTCATTAGCTGTATACTATGGTTTACTCATTCTATTTCCCTCATCTGTAGTTCTGTAAAAATGTGCATAGTATAATTTGTGTAATCAATCAATGGGTTAAAAAGGAACAAATTATACTGAAAGACAACCAGTAAATTTCTGCACTGCAGGATATAGGCTCATCAGCTTCTGCTGCTTGCCTATCATCAAATAAAATAAATAATAGCCTAAAAATCTATATAGTATATTTGGCTGTTCATCCAGTTCAGCCTCCAACTTCATTAAAATATGGTTAAAACTCAAAACCCTTCTCTATATAGTATGGTAATACATATATCATGCTACCTCATGATTATCATTTACTTTATTCCCTGTAGTCCCTTTTGTAAGTTCCTTTGAATTGAAATTTGACTTTTCTTTACTACTACTTACTTTTAGACTTACTAGATTCATATTTCATTTTTTTTGCCAAAGTATAAAATAAGGTGTTACCGGATGCTGTCGCTGCAAGTCGCTTCCAATCGATCTTTTTGGAAATCTATGGGGGAGGCCTATGTCCAGCAGTGGACTTCTTAGGGTTGAGATGATGATGATGAAAGTCAAGTATCAATATAACAAATAATAAGTGAGCAATATTTAATATTATTTTGATTAGACAGGTATTTATAGCTTTCAATAATAAAATATCTATATAAATATTTTATTTTCTAATAACGTTGTCATTTCTTAAAATAGTCAAGGTATGATAAAAAGATCTTGGAGGAGGTCATAGACTAAAAAGTATTTTGTTACATTAATTAACTAGTCTACAGTAAGGAGTTGCCAATGTTTTGCCAAAATTAGTACATATGTATGTACATTGCACCTATTAGATCTTTCAATTATTTTAAGGGGACTACTGGAACATTATTTTGTCCTTTTAATCCTTAATTATAATAAAACTCTAATTAGTCCTTTCAATAGAACTGTCAAATTTATTAGCATGAATCAAAATCAGAAAATATTTATTGCATATAATGTGTATAAGGATACTAGAAAGGAATGAATGATCTCTAAATAGTGCTGGGAATGATCAAATACTTTACATGTGTGTATGTTACAAAATCCTTTTTTATACATAAGAAAAATTAGGTATTTCAATAAATACTAGTAATTACATTTTCAGATGGGGTATCCTATTTACTCATCCATCGGACTTCACGCCGGTATGCACGACGGAACTAGCAAGGGTCTTGAATCTCCTTCCCGAGTTTACAAAGCGTAATACTAAAGTCATCGGACTGTCGTGCGATACTGTCACTGCGCATATTGAATGGTGCAAGGATATCAAAAATTATGCAGGTATTTTTATACTGTCTAGTAGCCAAAACTGGATTTTAAATATTCCATATGTTCTTGTCCATTCTTAGGGTCTTTTCTCATGCCTAATAACAATATCTTCAATTCTTCTTTCAATTCTTCTATAATCATTCCCAATTCTTCATCAAGAGAGAGAAGTGTCACTTGATGAAGAATTAGCAATTATTTTGAAATCTCGCCCAAAAGACCACCCGTTACGTCTAACTGGCTCAATAATTGGTAAACTTATTAGACAAGAAGTTAAAATCTCTTCAAATCAGGCGCGCTAAAAGGGCAGCGCCTTCTGTCAGTCTATCAATACTTATCATCAGTGCTAACAACAGTAGAAGCAAAGCGGCCCTTTTATGCTGCTTGTTTGCTGCTGCTTGCGTGGTCCATAAAACGCTACTAAATAAAATGGAACATATAGGTATCAGGGGACAAGGTCTGAAACTGATAGAATCTTACTTAAAAAACCGTACTCAGGCGACATCTATACAAACATACAACAGAATCTCTAAAACAATAGAACAATTACAATCAAATTTTGAGGATATTTCACTTGGCGTGCCGCAAGGAAGTATTCTTGGGCCGCTTTTATTTCTGATATACATTAATGACTTACCTAAATTAACCGGAGATACATGCGTGATGTTTGCCGATGATGCGACTATATATATACCTAAAATTTCTACCAATAAAGCTCTTGAAACTGAAATCAATATTAAACTTGATAAAATTATAACGTGGCTCGAACAGATAAATTTAAAAGTAAACATTGAAAAAACTAAACTTATGCAATTTAGAAACTATAAAGAAAAACTACTACAACTAGACATCCGAAACAGAGGTAATACAGTACAATTTGTTAATAATACAAATTTCCTGGGAGTAACAATCGATATCAACCTAAACTGGAAAGACCACGTAACTAAAATTAATAACAAACTATCCCAATACTGCTATGCTTTATCGGTCGTTAAAAATTCGACTAATAAAAGCATAGCAACAAATGCTTACTATGGAAATGTATATCCTTTTTTAAGTTATGGAGTAATATTTTGGGGAAATTCCGTAAACGTACAGACTACTTTCCTTTTGCAAAAAAGGTGCATCCGTGTCATTTATAACTTAAAGGACACCGATACACTTCGCAGCATATTCAAAGAAAATAATTTTTTGACATTAACCAGCATATATATCTTAGAAATATGTCTTTTTGTAAAAAACAATGAAAAAATCTTTTTTGAAAACATTTCAAGCCGTGCTGCTATCCTAAGATCAAAACAAAAATTAAATTTAGGAATTCCTCAAATAAATAACACTATGTTTTCAAAAGGGACTTACTACAGTGCAATAAAAATATATAATAACCTACCTCTAGAATTAAAATCATTAACAGGGACAACATTTAAAGTTAAATTAAAAGATTGGTTGATAAATAAAGTATTTTATAGTTTAAGAGAATATTTTGATAGTTAAAAATAGTTGATAGTTGTTAACTATAAAATATATAAAATTAATAAATATATAAACTTTGAGATATATAATATATTTTAACTGTGATGTGTTATGCGGACATACTCCTGATCTCTATTTTTATTTATAAATAGTTTTTAAGCATTTGTAATAAGTACCACAAAGAAGTTATGTTATTGTTTTCTCAATTTATTTCCTGAGTAATTAAGCTATCTCTAATGAGAATTAACATATTACATATCTAAGTAATATATTGTAATTTTTATAGTTTTGAATACTTGTTATAATTAAGACTATGAATAATTCAAAATATTGTACGCCCGAAATGGGTAGACTGTGATACCAAACTAATTTATAACACCTTAATGTACCAGTTTTATGCAATAAAAAATTCTGATTCTGATTCTGATTCTGTTATGTATGGCAAAGATATCCGTAGCCAGTTGTTTGATGATACCCTATCTTGACATGATTTGTTTTCTAAGCATTTTTTATGGGTTTTTGCGTGGTTGCCTGGAAGAGATCGCTTTCAGCGATAAGGCCCCATTTTGTTGCACTAGTCTATTTAAGTTCTTTGTTATTACTTTTAAGGTGTGTACAATAAAGAGTTCATCTATCTATCTATCATTTTTTATGGGTTATTAAAAAAAACGCTTAGAAATCACATCATGTCAAGATAGAGTATCATCAAACAACTATTCAATAAATAGTTCAGTTTATTTGTATTTAAATATTATTTCATTATTTTGGCCCTAGCAATTAAATCAATAATAATAGAATCAAATAAATTATCCAAATTGCAATCAAATACTCATTAGTTAATTAACTATAATTCAAAGATTTTCGAGTTCCGAAAAATACGGAGATCTTGCAGGATTAGACGTATAAACCCTTGCAAATACTGAGATTGGAAATTTTACTGCAAGATGGCACTCCCTAATCATTGAGCGGCTATCAGACTGCAACCATAACTACACACATGTGTTTGTGTTATATACATACGTCAAGTTGCGTATGTGTTAGCGATTAGCGCGCCGTTGTATGGTGTGTCCGACGTGTGACATTAGTCCAACATATTACAGGCCATAATGAGGACGAGCCATTCCCGTACCCAATAATCGAGGACAAGGAGCGCTCGCTGGCGACGAAGCTTGGCATGATAGACAAGGACGAGGTGGACCACGTGGGCATGCCGCTGACCGCGCGAGCCGTCTACGTTGTCGACCCTAACAAGAAGTTCCGTCTCTCGCTGCTGTATCCGGCCACTACGGGCAGAAACTTCGAGTATGTTAACAACAATTTTATCTATATTAAAAGATAAACAAAATACCCAAATGCAGAAGAGCGATTTGCAGTCGGGTATGCTTGATACCCTGTCGAGTGTACGTTTTTTGTGAGGAAGTATGCGCAATGTCTTTGTAAAAGGTTACAAATTCAAGGGCAATTCAATTCAATACAAGGGCGTTCTTTAGAAAAGTTCTAGAAAAATCACTTATTTTTTACGAAAAAAAAAATTTTTTTTTTTGCGAGAGATGTATTATATCAGCCATCTATTTCCAATAGTACAAGCTTTGCTTAGTTTGAAACTGGATGGTGTTGTTTGAAATGCCCAGCAATGTTATTATTCTCGTATTAATTAAATTTTTAAGTGTTTTACAGTGCATATATAACAAGTAGTATACATATAAAAAGAAAAACAAAATACCCGACTGCAGAAAAGCGGTTTTTACAATCTAACATACGATTTAGTTACGCCTGATACGCTGTTGTATACGGTTTTTGTGAGAAAGTATGCGTAAAATCGCTGTAAAAGATTATAAATGCGCATTTATTAGAATAATTTTAGTAAAACCACTATTTTATTACGAAAAAAGTTCGTTGGAGTTTTTTGAAGTCGGTTTAAACTCATTTTTAACCGACTTCAAAAAAGAAGGAGGTTATCGATTTTTAGCGTATATTTTTTTATGTTATGTATGCACACGAATCACTCCGTTATTCGTGGACCCAATTTTTGTGTTCCCATAAAAAAAGCTTCCAAGTTGGTCCCATAATTATTATAAAAGCGAAAGCCTGTTTGCTACCTTTTCACGAATAAACGGCTGAACCGATTGTTGTGAAATTCTGTACATATATAGCTGAGGACCAGGAGACGGACATAGGCTTTATTTTATGATCATCGTCATCACCGTTCCATCACTACGCGGGTCCATACCCGGGTATAGATAGTTTGTTATGAATACTGATAAAATACGCCGCATTTACCAGCACTTGTCCAAACAAAGTGAGTAGAGTGAGTAAACTATCTTTATAAACATTCGTATTTCTGCTGAAATGATGATACAATTAATTTTTAAACATAGGAAGCAACTGGGTTTGTTTACATAATAACGTATCACGGAAAGAACATGGATAGACATAATTTTGTTTATAAAACAAGCCTAAGTTTATTCCGGATTCAAGTTTAAGCATTGGAATAAGAGTCTTGTGTTGTGTTATGTGCATAAGACACAGGACATAATTATGATAATTCATTATTCGTGTCGATGGTTTCTTTTTTTTCTAATTACAAGTTTTTTGACCAGTAGTACATATTTGGTAAACTGTGGTTGTTGTAATTTGCCAACTTTAAAGCTTTGTTTTACTGAGATACTTTAATTAAATAAAAAAAGAATTTCTGTGTAATACGTTGACAAACATACAAATATACAGACATATACATACAAACAAATATACATACAAATATACAATTAATATTTTTTTTTTTACAATTTATTTATTTTTTAGTTTGCAAGGTGTCTCTCGATAGTGTTTTAGCTACGATGCAAGAATGTCCGGCCGTATATTGTACTTTTTTTTTTCAATTTAATAAGTAACGGATATGGTTTAATCATAAAAAAATATGATATATATGTATCTACATTTCAAAATTTAAAAAGCATGTTTTGTAATAATTGTTTGTTTAAGTAAGAATATTATATAAGGCTTTTTTATTTTTTTCTTTATTTTATTTATGGTTTAATCACAGCTTGTAATTTAGAAAACAGTTTTTGTTTGTCAGCAGTCATCAAATTGTTGTTTATTGGACATGTAACAAAGACCAGGCTGTGGTAAATGGTAAATATGTTTGTTTCCAGTGAAATACTGCGCGTGATCGACTCGTTGCAGCTCACCGACAAAGCTAAGGTCGCCACTCCCGCCGATTGGAAGGTAAATAGCCATACTTTTTTATTTTTTTTATTTATTTATTTAAGTTCATCAACATTGTGTACAATAACAGTTTTTGCAATAGTTTTATGTAATAATAACATAATTACAATTGTCACAATAATTAAAGATGGAGACAGCATGCATTAATGTAGTGAACAAATAAAATATAAAATATTGTAAGTCAAAAAATAATACATAAAAATAATCTAATATTGGTCAATACAATAAAATAAACTAAAATTGGTAAACTTAATTAAAAATACTAGATTGGTCAGAATTAAATTAAAGATACTAAAAATTCATCACATTATTTGGATTGAAATATGTATACAACAAATGATTATGTAGATGTGTGAATGATTGTGTATTGCAGCGACGAAACAATGATAAAATCAAATTTAAAAATATAAAATGTCATGCTATAAAATTAATGCTATTTTAAATATAATTATATGAAATATAATTATTTATGACTTATAGCCTCTCTACACCCCCGCATGAATTCCGGATGAAGGCGCGATTTACATGCGAAACGGAGCGTACAAAACTTTCGCGTATTATTTGCGGCTTCGCGCCGCGTTTGCTTCTTGTTCCAGTTTGATTTTTGCACTATATGAATGAGGCCGGGAAGCGAACGCGGTTAGACTCCACACTGGCCCTCCACTCAGTGGCCATTGAGTCAGCTGTTTTTAGGGCTCAGTTGTAAATTTGAGAGGATTTCAAAAATTAGCCATGTCTGTCCGTCTGTCTGTCTAGTAACAAATAGATGTATCTGGGTTTTTATATGAAGTATGAACTCGAAATCTGTCTTTTAGTGAGGCTGTAGGCCGATCTGGTGACGTTTTGTAGTCTCTGATAATCCTAATAAGTATGAATAAATTAGTTATTTAAATAAATAAATAAATAAATTAGTTATTTAAATAAATAAATAAATAAATTTATTTATTTTGATACAAATAAATATGAAATTACATATTTTAGATGTTGTCCAAATTATAATTATACATTGCAAATTATGAGTTTAAGTTTTAACAAAGAAATAAGTGATTTTGGTGATTTTGCTTGTAAGTATTATAATAATCCTTACTAATACTTAATACTAGCTGCGCCCCGCGGTGTTGCCCGCTGTTTTACATAAATTATATCAAAGGAATATTATTTTTCGGGATAAAAAGTAGCCTGTGTGTTAATCCAGAGTGTCAGCTATCTTTATACCAAATTTTATCAAAATCGGTTCAGCCGTTTGAGCGTGAAGAAGTTATAAATATACATATACACTCACAAACTTTCGCCTTTATAATATTAGTGTAATTATAAAATCGTTGTCGGCAAAACTCCATAGAAGTTTCTACTAAATTCGCCATCACTTTACTTAGGCAAGACTTAAATTTTAAAATGACTGTTTATGTGACTTAGACTGTGACTAATATAACTTGTATTATTCAAGAAACTTGAAAATATTTCAATACTTGACACTGGCAAATCGCTAATCGCGGGGCCCAATACAAAAAAGAAGAAAAATTCTCGCCCCCTCGGTGTCTATTTGTTTGTTACCTTTTCAAGATCAAACTGCTGAACCGATTGTTATAAAATTTATTACAGGGATGAGCTGAGAACCTGCAGATGGACGTAGGCTACATTACGTCATCACAGTTTTTACATTTGATAGAACTAAGATTGATCATCAGCTTGCCTGATGTAAAGCGATGTAGAAAACATCTATTCACTCTAGCCTCGAAAATTCCAAGATTGTAGCTCTCAGGAAACAGAGAAAGCAGGGAGACACAAAACAGCGAGTTTTCATGTGTCGGGGTGTACGCAGGTGAAACCGCGGGGTGCGGCTTGTTTAATATAAAACCGAAAGTAACTCTCTCTGGGCTGTTTGTTACCTTTTCTAGATCAAATTAAAATCTGGAACGGATATAGGCTATAAATACAACATTCATTAATGCCATTTATTTATTGCTTTTTGTATTTGTACACACCACACTTGATAATAAATACACTAAGTATTTAGCGTATGTTTGTACTTTCTAAGTGCATACCCTGAATGGGTGTTGCAGACATAAATCTTAATTAAAATTAATCTTACTAACTAAATATATTATTGTCAGTGATATTTTTAAGATTAATATTGCAGTAGATACGTTAATATTCTTAAGACTAATGTCATGTAACAGTAGTCGTAAAATTATTTACAATGAAACGGCAAAGATACAAAGGTGGCGAAGTAGAAATTAGGAAACAAATAAAATATTGGTGGACATTTTCATACAACACCATCTTGCCTCAAACTAAGCAAAGCTTGTATAAAGGGAACCAAACTTAGTTTTTTTTTTTTGTAAATGCTCACCTGCTTATGATTTTAAAATAGTTTTTTTTTTCGAAATAGCACATCCAAATGACACATATATTTTACACATATACATATTTTTTTGAATGATATTTATTTTGTGTTGTATGTTTTTTGTCACAATAACTTTATGTCTATGTCTATGTCTACATCGAAATGTGTAATCACAAGTTTTCAAAACTCCCGGAGAACTTTCTAGGCAACTGTCTTTTTTGTACCGGACTTTTGACTGGACTAAAGAATCAAGCGGAAAAGCTGATCAATGGTAGCCATACTAGTCCATTTCCTGATATTATCAAGACTTATTAGGTTATCCTTCCCGCGCGTCGTTTACCCTCTTATCTTACGATTAGTTGAAGCTGTTACTAAAATTTGATTGTTAAAAAAATCACTTTAATAATTGCAGATTGGCGAACCCTGCATGGTGCTCCCGACAGTGCCCGAAGACCAGGTCAACAAGGTTTTCCCCGCTGGAGTGACTGTGGTGCCTGTCCCGTCTGGGAAGAGCTACATTCGTTTGACCCCCTGTCCCAAACCATAAATATAATGAACGGTTAGACATACGGGGCGCGTGGGGCTCGCAATTGTCTCTCTCACATGACTACATATTTATAAAAATAAATTGCTATGCGAATACGGAAGTGAAAGACCATTTCTTCGATAGAGACACTAGACATGTGTTATATTGGTTTTATTCAAGTATCATTTATTTTGGCGATGGAGTTTTGAAAAAAAAGTGTTTTTTTTTTAAATAGTCAGCCAATTTAAACGATATTAAAGTATAACTTTTTTAAATATTTCTATCTAAGTAAACAAAATAGTCATTCACGTTTATAATGTCACCACTCTGTGACTTTATACATATCTATAAAGGTGTGACCCGTGAGAGAGATAGCTGCGTGCCTTGAGCACAGAACACACTTGGTTCTACTCGTTGAAAGAGGAAACTGTGACCAACATCACGACAATACAAATTTATCGGTTCGTTTAGAGTTCCGTGTGGAGCCGTTGACGATATCGTTTAATTTCAGTAGTACTGTTGTTTTGTTCGGTATTGAATGGTTCTTTTCTGGACTCCGTAGTCCTTCCTCCTACGAAGAACCAGTATAAATTGGACTGGACTCGATATCCGTGACAAAGACGCGTGTCTATAGCTGGGCACTCACTTAGCAGTGTAGCATGTAATGTATCAGATACGGTATCAAGTGAGTACGTAGGCACGAGCCCGCTGCGAGCCGCTCGCGCGTGGAGCGCTGTAAGCTCGCAGTGACCCGCCGAGTGGCGGTATCACTGCGAACACAAAGGCGGCTCGCAGGCAGCTCGTAGTTGCTAGATACGCGGTGGACCGTGGACGAGCCCTACCCACTTGCAGGTTGATACAGTATCTGATACGTTACATGCAACACTGCTAAGTGAGTACCCAGCTTATTGTGGACGGTATTTGTTACGCGAACACTTGTCACGGAGTAATGTCACTCATGTCGAGGGTCCGTAGAAACTGACGAACTTGGAGAAACAATTGAATTTTGTACGGTGTACAAGTTACAAGGGATGCATATTCCACATTCTTACGCTAATAGTATAATTCTAGATTTTCGTTCGGTTTTTCTAAATATCTGCCATGAAATGACTAGGTGTAGTGCGAGTTTTTGTTATTTTATATTTATTCAGTCGCGTACGAATCTGCTGCCTTATCGGCCTTATCTGCTGCCTTATCTTCATGACCATGACCATCCATTGCTCTGGGTTTCGATAACCGTTTTGATTGGTGGAAGCGATGATGTCAACAATACTCATTGACTGTCTGTTGTCTGGCAATGGCATGAAGACCATTCCCAGTATCGTAAAAGTTAGCCGGTAAGGCAGCGAATCAAAAGCACAGAGTACTGCCAGGTGACGTAGATGAATTAATAAAAAGAACTGTCAAAAGTACAAAATTGAAATACTTTTGACAGTTTTTTTATTCATTGGTTGCCAATTGGTCTGACAATCACTCACCATCGGGTGAGCTACGCTTTGGTTCACGATGGAGTGCGCTTGTCTAGTAAAAACCTACTCTCTTAGTTTAAAGTGAACATGATCAAATAAGTCTGAAACAATGTAAAAACTAGCACTCTCATGTGTACTCACTCTCTAAAATGAATCGGATAAAAAACTTAACAATCGCTTAATTTTCCTCGGTCCTTTCTTCGATGATAGTGAATACCAGACCTATCATATTGTTACATATATACAAACCTTGTAGTGGCCTTACGATATGTTATTGGGTATTTAAGTTACTTATGTTTAACTGCGTTTATGTTATCCAGAGGATGTTATTTTCTCAATAAAATTGTTGTGGTATTTTTTTGTTTGAATGGGTTTTAGGTAGCTTTTTACTACCATATCCTTTTTCCTACAGAACCAGTAAAAATTCTTCGAAATAAGAAATTCATTTTAATAGAATTACTTAGCTTTTAGAATGGAAAGGGTTTGTTGCCAACAACGGCATGATACCTACTCCCATTCAGTTTGCCGACGACATAGTAGTCATGGCAGGATCAATGGAAAACCTCAGCATCGTGTCGAGCTGTGCTCGGAAACCTCGATTGAACTTCTCAACAGATGGGCCTCGAGATGAACATGGAAAATGAAGATTATATCGAACGCCCATATAGTTCCCACCCCAATAATTGTGGGGAACTCTACTCACGAAGTTGTTGACGACACAAGTCTACCAATTACTGTTTGTTTATCCTATAGGACAGAAAGAAGAGAATAAAATAAGACTACCTAGCTGACAGAATGTCCACTGCTGTGCATAGGGACTATTTGCTGTAGTTTCTTAGACAGTTATCAGTTGAGGAACTATTGCGTCCTTGGTTCGTTCCTTTAAAATTTATAAACTTTTTGGGGTTTCGTAGTTAACTACGAATCTTTATAGTTTCGCATAATAAATATGTATAGGCTATTAATTCTTTATAGTTTCGCTTGTCCGACAATTAGTATGGCTATACATATTTATTATGCCAACAAAATGGTAGATTTTTTTGGGGTAAGTACTTACCTCCCCTGCACGTAAAGTTGGGATGATTTTTTTTTTCTCATCTACCCCATCGTGTGAGGTATCGTTGGGTAGGTAATCAAAAAAGATTCTAGTGTACGGTCTCAATTTATGGATTCGTGTGCGAAATATTAAGTTTTGAATCATCTCTAACATTCGCGGAATGTCCCGCTTGAAATTTACACTTTTCAGGTCATACTCGCACAATGCAACACTCACTCTGTCACATTCGTGCATTCTCACTCTCATTCTCATTCGGCGTTAACCGACGAATAAAGAGGAGGATCGCAAATGATTAGTATAAATTATAAAATGTACCAGGAATGTATGGTTTTATTAAAGGTGACTAGACTTTTTTTTATAACAAAGTATAATTCATACAGCTACCTCCTAGTTTCTTGCCTCTTGGTACATTATTCATTTTCAAAAGAGAACATGAAGGATCATGAATCATGAAAGATATTGTCATCTCCTGAATTGTCATCAAGTAAAAGACACGTTATACAGACAACTTGTTTTACCAGCTTTATTTGATTCGTCTAGACTCTTATACTCGGACGCCAAATTCAGTAATAAAGTACCTGTTATAAACACCAAATTGAAAGAGAAAACATACAAACGCCTGTTCGAAATTTAAAAAAATACACTGGACCTAAATATTTCTAAGATAAAAAGTAGATAAACTCTTTATTGTACACACCATAACATTTCATCATCATCATCATCTCAGCCATAAGAAGTCCACTGTTGGACATAGGCCTCCCCCATGGATTTCCAAAAAAACCGATTGGAAGCGGCTTGCATCCAGCGTCTTCCCGCCACTTGTATGAGGTCGTCTGTCCATCTCGTGGCTGGTCTTCCTACGCTGCGCTTGCCGGTACGTGGTCTCCACTCGAGAACCTTTCGGCCCCATCGGCCATCAGTTCTACGTGCTATGTGCCCTGCCCACTGCCACTTCAACTTGCTAATCCGCTGTGCTATATCGGTGACTTTTGTACGTCTACGTATCTCTTCATTTCTGATTCGAACCATAACATTTACAATCAAAAGAAATTAATTGAGAACTAGTGTAAAGATTGGTGGCCTTCTCGCTAATAGCGATCTCTTCCAGGCAACTTTAGGATGGAGAGGAACGAAAAGAAAGTAAAATGACGGGCGTGCAGTAATAGAGAGGGGAGATAAAATAAAAAAAAAGTATTATAATCTCCTACATACAATATTTAAAAATTATATTTAAGAATCTAAGAGTAGACATACATTCTATTTATGCAACACAATACGGTAATACTTACGATACAATTATTATAAATATACTAATAAATATCACAATCACATGTGACGGAATGAGTGAAAATAAAACCACAATAGATCCTTGCAGGTGTAGGTACGTAGCGGCAAACATATTAAATCATCAAAATGAATCAAGCCGTAGGTAATATGGAAATAAATACATATTACATTCCTACATATATACTCGAAAAACATCCCTCCTTCATGCGCAGTCAGGTATAAGCAAGCAATTTATTTCGCACTTGTTACACTCGAGCATTCATTGTATTGTAGTGTTGGTTCAAGTAGAGAGTAGGTACTAATTTTCTTTGGTCTGTTTAGTTTTCGTTTGTCTTTAAGAGTGGGCACAATTCGGCTATCTCTCGATCATCACAACATTTTTAAACATATAAAATCATTGGCTAGGGATATTAGAAAAGTGAGAAATTAATTATTTATTTAGATAGGAGAAATATTAAAAAAAGATTACTTTGATATCTTTTAAATTGATCTAGGAAAATATAATTGTTTTTTAACTACTCCCTCGCCAGTGTAAGTGACATCTGAATAAAACTTTTTTATATATAATAAAATTCATTTTTACACCACCTGCCCAATAATATTCCTTTTTGTATCATGTTCAGAGGGTCCAAAGTACTACATTTACGCCCTTTAACTCCTTAACACCTGGAATCTGCTAACCTGCTACTTTAGACTCAGGATTCAACATGTGGCCCGTGACATGAAACACTACTTTATCGCATTGGTGCATAATCTACTATTCTCACTTTTCTAATATTTATAACCAATGATTTTACATGTTTAAAAACGTTGTGATGCGCGAGAGAGATAGCGGCGCGCGTTGAGCTCCACCTTAATAAGGCTTCTTCTAAACTCTATTTTCTTTTCTCTGTATAATGGTGGGTAAAGGCACAGCATAATGTTTGTAGTCGTGGGCAGCACAAATCCACGGTACGCCACTGCTGGAACTGGACTGCGAATAATCATAAAAAGTAAATCAATATATTCTCGGCAAGCATGCTCCATTCTAAGCTGACAAGAAGCGCAAAAAACACAAAAGCACAATAGCGCGTATTTTAAAAAAAAGGATAAAATGTAGCTTGTCTTATTTTATAATGCAAGCCACTAAAAGTAAAGCAAACTTTGCGAGAGAGGTCAATCGTCGAATCCAACTCGCCTGGGCAGCGTTCGGGAAACTCAAAAGCGTATTCTCGTCCAATATACCCCAGTCCCTGAAGTCGAAAGTTTACGACCAGTGTGTGCTACCAGTGATGACATATGCCACTGAAACGTGGTCACTTACTATGGGCCTTATAAGGAAGCTCAAAGTCACGCAGCGGGCTATGGAGAGGGCTATGCTCGGGGTCTCTCTATGAGATCGTATCAGAAACGAAGAGGTCCGTAGACGTACAAAAGCCACCGACATAGCACAGCGGATTACCAAGTTGAAGTGTCAGTGGGCAGAGCGCATAGCATGTAGAACTGACGGCCGAAGGGCCGAAAAGTTCTCGAACGGAGACCACGAACCGGCAAGCGCAGCGTAGGATAAGCCACAAGGTGGACTTACAAGTGGTAGGATGACGCTGGAGCAGGCCGCTTCCAACCAGTCTTTCTGGAAATTCATGGGGGAGGCCTATGTCCAGCAGTGGACTTCTTGTGTCTGAGATGATGATGATGAAAAGTAAAGTAAATTAATTAAATGATTATGTTATATAAGTATACAGCAGAATCCGAAACACAGTGACCGAAAGCTTTTAGCTGCATTATCTCTATATAGGTAAATATTGTAAGGGTGTATTTTCAAAAGTTCTGATTTTCAAATGGTAATTTTTTTGTATACTTAAGCATTTTAGTAGCCTTGAAAAATTTCCTTTGTGTCTCTATAATTTCGTTACGTTACGTTTTATAAATGACTTACCTGATAAATTAAGACAAACATTAAAGTGATTGCAGTGATGAAGGTTCGGTACACGTAGTCCACGTAGCGACGTGCGTCTGTCCCTGCGGACGCTCGGCCGGCCAGGCGGCGTGTGCTACGCTCGTGCTTCTCAGTGAAAGCCCGCACTTTCATCGTAGTGGGGCGCTGCGTTACCACAACAAAAGTGAACGTCGGCGCGCGCGCATACCGCGACTCGCGACTCTGGCTGCAGTACGTCGGCGAAGGTGGCCCGCGCGTATCGTGCGACCGTGATGCTCGGATGCTTGTTGCTTGTGCTGGTCGCGGCGGAGGCGAGCGCGGCTGGCGGCCGGCTGCCTCGCACCTCGGCCTCGGCGGCGCCGCAGCCCGCTGCGCCCGCGCCGCCGGCTGCGCCTCGGCTGCCGCCCAGGAACCTCACCCTTTCCTCGCGATCCTCCATCAGAAACAGGTCAGTACTGCACTCCATACCGCACAAAATATCAACTTGCTGACTGCCCTTTTACAGAACCTACGTTCGACCGCTATTTACATATGTTATTGATTTATGACGCGTATGTCAACACTTCCAACTTATGTAACGAAACGAAGACGACGAGAAAACCGAGAAAATTGTACTAGTGTTTTAGTAACCGTGAAATGAATCGAATGGACATTACGAGCGGCCGACGAACGCTGGTCCTTATTAAGCAACTGTATGTACGGCTTTTGTGCATAAGTTGTCAAGTACGACAAGTAGATTGGTGCGCGAGAACAAACGAGGTGTCGATGAGAAGCTGTGCCCCAATTCCGTGGAGTTTATTGTAATTTGTGACATTATACTAAAGGTTATGATATCATAGAGGTGTCCGTTTCGAATGAATGTTAATAGAATCTGCGCCGTTTGTTTCGTTCTTGAATATCTGCTGATGATAATATTAATATTGATGCGCTTGTAAATTATGATATGGATAAGTAATAAATCTGAACATTAGCACAAAATTATGAATAACCGTTAAATATAAGCACGGTGGATGTTACGCGAGAGATGTTGCAGAGGAATCATGTTCGCTATTTACATAAAAATACAATTAAATGCCTCACAAATTGTATTGTATTATCATGACGAAAACAAAAACATTCTGATTTGTGTTTTGCGCAACGGAACATAAATAAAATATATTCTCGGAACACATAATTTTGTAACAATTTATTAATGAACGAGCCTTGTTCTCGAGTTACAAAACTATCTCTTTGTAATAGCTGTTTGGTTTTTTTCTTAATTTTTTTATTTGTCATTAATTTGTTTCAACTGCGCGTTAGTAACTTCGATGCGATTGTAAATTGTTATAGATGTAAATGAATTACGAGTTTTATCTGAGTATTTCATTTTATAAGAAATGATCGTTATTATTTATACGATTTGTTAATTGGGC
This sequence comes from Lycia hirtaria, assembly GCA_947563715.1. NCBI lineage: Eukaryota > Metazoa > Arthropoda > Insecta > Lepidoptera > Geometridae > Lycia > Lycia hirtaria. The sequence continues at coordinate 3,823,911 of OX387386.1, forward strand.
TTAGCTTCCCCCAATACCGAGACAAGTTTTTTTTTAACACACGGTTTTGATGGATTATGCCTGAAAATAGTTTGGAGAACGAAGACGCGCGCGCGTTGAATTCTTTTGCTTGGAGCTCTACATAAATGACGTTTTCATCACAATATGAACACAAAGTCTTAAACAAAATTCACAATCAAATTGTCCCGAGTTCACCGATACTCAAACAAACAATGACGAACTTTGAGATTTTGATGCAAACTCTGTCGCCTCGATTATGCCTAATTTAAATTGAGACGGTTAGAGGCATCTATTTTACCGTTTCGAATTATTTTGAAAATCGAAATTATTTTAACCGTATAGGTGGTCTAAAAGGTTGCCGCTTTAGACCTCATGGAGCTCGGACGTTTTTCCGAGACGCCAAATCCTTGTCGATAGTAATATCATTGCTCTACAATATAACATTTATTTATAATAAATAAATTATGGAACAGGATCGAGGCAGATGGCATGATAAGAGAGAGACCTATACCCAGCAGTGGGATAGAAAAGGCTGTGAATGGTGATGATGATGATAAAATAAATTATACATAACTTGCTGCCACTTGCAGTATTACTTGCAGGTTTTTAACAGTTTTGGAATAAACAAATCAAATGAAATGTTTCATTAAGTTTTAATTTTGTTTTTTTGTAGTAGGTAATTATTTTATGTTAAAAATGTATTAATTACTTAACACTAATATATCACATATTTTTTATATTTCTTTAGATTACAATTGTCTATTTATTTAAATAAGTTTTTTTTTAAATGAAATAATAAATAAATTGATTTACACTTTAAAGATTATACATCTGTATATTTATACGGATTGGTTAGTCGCAATTAAGCGCATTTTGTATGCAATATACGTGTATATTTTATAAAATTTATAATAAACTCCCAATAAGGTAGGCACTCGTCTAAAGACACGGTCAACAGTAATTTATTTCCTTTTTATCTAAAGCGGTTACACATTTCAGATCATTTTTTTGCGAGCGGCATGATTGCAATACGTTGTCCTTGTTATAACGAACTTTTGTATCGAAACTTGGTCGAAAAAACTTGAAGACAAAATATATTTTTGTACACACAAAAAATAGCATAACCTACTTTAATATCTTTGGTTTCCGACGTGGCGTTTTGCAACTCGCGGATGTGGGTTTATAATATTTACCAAACCAAACTACAAACTCAAGCGACTGGTGAAGATAAAAAAGATACAGCCGTTTAAGGGTAGGACAGACAGGCAGGCAAATAGACAGACAGAAACCTAACACCCGTGACAGGGAATCAAAAATTACTATTAGATTATCCCAATGACAGTATCGAGTAGACGTAAATGAGTGACGTAAAGTCAAATTTAGATCTAGAATACTGAGTTCACTGGAACTCATCGGGACGCACTTAGACTTAGTCGCATTTTGAATATTACAGAAAATGGTCTGAAAATTACAAAAAATCAAACAATATAATCGATTTTAATAAAATTTCTACGGGACCAATTTTAAAGTATTTCCTTTCAATAAAAAAATGTGTTTTCTAGATCGTTTTACAAACGATGGATTTATGCGGTAACAAACATGGTTCTTTTTCAAGTCGGTTGTATCATAATAGATAAGTTAGTAGATAAATAAATAATGCAGTCAAAAAGAATAAGTATTATTTGGAATTCATTAAAAATATTGTATATTTGCATATGGTAATTCAAAGGGTCATACAAGGCACCGTGATCTCGTGACGCAGGCATAGTTTGTTTACAATATTCTCTTAAATGTATATATCTTTTTATATAATGTATAAATAAATCTCGGGTATTACAAAAGACTCCATAATATTACAAAATAAGTCGTAAGAGTTTTATTATATTTTTAATTCCAATTTTATTTAATTAGGTAACGTCTTTTTTCCTTTACGTTCTCAACAAACATACGGACATGTTGGTTTTAAATGTTATAGTTGATTTTTTCAACGATTTATGCTTCGGATCATGTCTGTATTGATAAGGTTCTTTGACATTAAACTATATGTTTATTGAGTAAAAATATAAATAAAATAGAATAACTAGTTATCCTATTACAATTTTTATGAAAAAAACAGTCTTGTCCGTGCTGCAAGTCCCTCGCATGCAGACCCTGGTCTGAACGTCCCCATCACGCTCGCAGCGTCACCGTGCTGAAAGTCCAAGGAAATTTGTTGCACTAGGTACCAAATCACGGGTCTTTCTCGCATCCGCCGCTCTAAATCCAGAACAAATTCACTGGCTTCTGAGCCCCAAGGTCCTGCTGTCTCGACGGCAAACGGGACGAAATCGTACGTTGATTTCAGGCAGGCATACGTACCTATGTATGTTACTTCGATGATGATGCCTATAAGAATATGATCCTTTGGAGCTGATCTGATGATGAAGCCAGATAGTTGTATCAGGAAGCTCTTGATGATGTATACCAAATGAGTCGAGATACAGTTCATTTGTTATTTTTATCATCTGATAATTTGTTATTAGGTTCGTAATTTAGAAAATTAATATGAAAAATAGACATGAAACTTCTAAGTAAAATTTGTCCTCAAATATATTTACATATTCAACCCCACTTTAAATCTTATACAAATCAACGCCATATGATTGTTTCCCAAAACATATTTAAAAAAAAATTGTATACATTTACATGCAATAAATCAAAAAACTTATTTTATCGCGCCTATAACTCAATAAATCTATTATACAGCGTACTCGTATATTAGAAAGTTTGTGTTACCGGAAAACGTATAATTAATTATTTATTTACTTTTATTTTATAATTATTCATTAAGAATTTACATATTACATATTAAATTGATTATGATTAACAGAAATGGTGGTACAATACACATAAAAAATGTGGACTGAAATCGTTGTACACGCATTTTGGTAATCTAAATATTTTGTTCCGCATTTTACACAAAAATACAGAAAAAATTAATAGTCATTATGTGAAAATAAAATTTGTCACTATATGAAATGAAACTAAGAAAATTGTTATAAGAATTTATAAATAGGCGATAATTTTTCCATCATTCCCCCAAGTTACATTGGATGTGATCTCTATACAAACGGATTAATTTTAAAATCATCTATGTACATATACTTGTAGAATCTACCCAAAATCATCGTCGCTTAACACCAGGCGAGTTGGTGGTCAATCGTAGATTATTCTTGCATTAAAAAAAACTAGAAATACCTAGTAGTTAAACATCATTAAGATTTGTTTCACACAACGTCATAATTATTTGTCAACATTGGTTTGTGGATTAATCAAGATAGGTAGATTAGACGAGAGTATACATCTTACGAGGTCGTTTAAATGGGCGTGGGGCCTTATGTCCTTAAAGTCGTAATGTAGGGTTACATTACGACTTTTGTTTCATTTAGCAACATCTGTTTTATTGGTTGAGCTATAAAATTTATGTTCGATTTCATTATGTTAGGTTATTTGGTAGTATAATGTGGGCTTTGCCAGACAGAGTGATGGCTTAAATTGTGCTGTTACATTTTGTGTCTTTACAAGATCTTATTCAAAAGTTTTTTTTCTTTTGGCACAGCTTTTGGCTACCTTTCAATGTCACTGAAAAGAAAAATAATGAACATAAGCGTTCTTTCCATATTAACTTACTGCTTATACGGTACACAAACTTGATCTTTGACTAAAGTCCAAAAAGAAAGCTCAGGGTTTGTCAGAGAGTGATGGAACACAGTATCCTCTACCTCCACTATCATCTGCAATACGGAACTGCGCTCCAGAATGGAGATCTTGGTACCCTCAAGGCTAGAGTGAGTAGATATCTTCTAGATCGACGAGCTCCATCCTTGGTCACACCGTCGCTTAACATCGGGTGGTCAATTGTAGGTCTAAAAATCTAAAAATGTCTAAAAAGTGATTCTATGAGGGTTCCGTTTTTTTTATTTTGAGGTACGGAACCCTAAAAAGATCACAGATGTAGCCTTTGCCCAAAGGTAGGAAGCCCACTACAAGCTGGAAACAACAACAATAACAAGCTGTTATTTAGTGCTAGCAGCGCGCCGCGGTTGCGACCGCGTAGTGATGAGAAACGTCCATGATGATGAAAAGTAACTTTGTCAGTCTCCAGCTATCTCTGTACTAAATTTTATAACTATCGGTTCAGCCGTTGGATCGTGAAAAAATAAACAGAATGAGAGACAGAGTTACTTTCGCCTTTAAACCTTCGACTTCTTTTGACTTCGAAAAGGAGGAGGTTTTTTTTGTGTGCTTTTATGTGATTATGTCACCAATTGCGAATTGAATTTGATGATCTTTTTTTGTTTGGTAGGTTACATTTTAGAGGTGATCCCATACAAATTTTATCAAAATCGGTTCAGTACTTGGGTTTTTAAAACAAAATAACTGGAAATATATGTCATCCAAGTAAACGAAATTGCGTATTTTGAAGTCTGTTTCAGTTTTTTTAAATACAATAACTACATTAAATACAATAATATTAAATAATAGTCAGTATTTGAGCCAATTTTTTCGTTTTTGTAGACGTCATATTTTTTTCACTCAATTAAATTAAAATTTACTCAACCTTGCGGTAAATTCTCAAGGTTAGTCGGTTAATCTAATGCATCTTCAGATGCGTGACTGCCGCTCGCTTTCCTCGTGTTCCACCGGAACGCTTCTATTCGTGTTTTATTGCATTCCATTCTCTATGATAGACTTATGTTTACTTTTTTACTTAATCGCCGCTAAGTCCACTGGTTATTTATCTAAACAATGGTTCTAGAACTGTTCGCCACATTCCCTGTGTGAAATCGTGTCGAATTTTCCCTAGTGTTTGAAAGGAGTTATGGCAAAGAAAACTGCGCTTTGTGCTAGTAAAATTGACAAGCGATAAGTTTCGTTTGTTGCCTTCTTTTTGCGTACAAAGTATATTTGTTCTAGTGCGACAGCTAGGTGAAGCTTTTACTATTTTCATGTTAAGCTATCCCTTTTTCGTTTAGTTTTTTTGTATAGTTTAAAAATTCGTCAGGCCTCACAGCTCAGTTGGTAGTATTGGGCTTTTGGGCTGTAAGTTGTGGGTTCTATCTCCACACATGGCAAAAAAAAAAGTGATGAATATGTTTGTTCTGTGTCTGGGAATAATAGTATGTACATACAAACAAAAGTATATAAATATTAAGTATATCAGCTATATTAGTGCTTTACTTAGTTTGGGTCTATATATTGATGTGTGAAAATGTCCACCAATATTTATTTATGTACCTACTTACTCTCAACTAAAAATATTTTTTAGTTTAGTCACCAAAGAGTGTACTAGATAAAGTATGTTTTATCGTCGAGGAAAATAGTTTTTCCAATTTGACTACACACGTGGTAATCAAACAATGCGGTTTTACCAAAAAACATCCGCCAGTTTGACGTCGGTCGGTCGATCTGTCATCCTTAGCCTAGGGATTATATTAACAGTAAAAGTAAAGATAAAACCTAGTAATAGTGAAGGCATTTTGTGAAATAAAATGGGCTTCCATCATCATCATCATCATAATCTCAGCTACAAGAAGACTTAACTACTGCTAGACATAAATCTTCAAGGATTTTCCAAAAATCACCGGGAAGTCTAGGCGTTAATTTAAGAATGTCGACTTTAGGAATACGAATTAAGAAACGCTTATTCATACCGCTCCATCGTAGACCGTAACTGTCGCTTAACACCAGGTGAGTTGACGGTCAAGCGCAAGCCTATCGTCGAGTAAAAAAAAAAACAAAAAACTTACATTTGATATGCCGTTGATTGTAAGTAGCAGCGAGAAAGTATAATTAACATTGTTGTAGTTAAACGAAAACGTAAAATTTCTTTTTAAATAAATTCGAATTGATTTCAACGTTATTTTTTGTGCTTGTGTTTTTAGTAGCAAATGGACATGTTTGAAGTTTTACTGGTTTTTTATTGCTTTGCAATCGATTGGAACTGCGTTCGTACCCAAATAATGTAATATCACGGTCACATTCACTTCCTTTATATTTTAATACATGTGTATTAATAATAATTAATTTTTTTACATCATTTTTCTTGTTTTGATGCCGACAATGAAGCTAAAAATAACCATTTGCATATAATTTTGATATTGCACACATATATAATTATAGTTTAAAAAACTTGATCAACCGACTTCTCATGGATGCCATTGTCAAAAGTGGACCAAATTGAAATGGGACCACACGGGAAGCACCAGCTTTCAAATAAAAAAAAGAACCATTAAATCGGTTCACCCAGTCGAAAGTTATGAGGTAACAAAAATTTAAAAAAAATCAAATGAATTGAGAACCTCCTCCATTTTTGAAGTCGGTTGAAAAGTAAGACTAACTGGTACAATTTTACGTGTGAAAGTAATCTTCATTGTCTTGTCGATAGGTATCGTGATTATATTGATAACATATCATATTTATGACATCCAATTTTGTCCAAGCATTAGCTAATTGACATTTTGGAGATATTCATACTAGAAAGTATGTTGAAATCTGCCATAGTCTGGGTAGCTAATAAACAGAATATAAAATACTTTCTATAGATCTATACAATTCAATAGGTATACAAAAGTACTCGAAATCACGTCTATAAAACATTTCAATATCTCATAGGACGCGAAGGCACACATTCTGTTGCATTACCAGATTGCCTTTTGTCAAATGGGATTCAGACGCTGGTTACATGGGTTGGGCTGTAGCCAAAAATCTGAACAGTATTTTTTCTTAAATAATATTATTAATAATATATAAATATATATAATTTTTTTATAGTGTTGGTGCCGCCATCTGTAATACAAGCTTGAGGCATGTTATTAAACAGCCAGACCCTTTACAAGAGGTGTCTCACTACCGTTTTGAATGTGGTACTCTCCCATGCTGGATGGGGAGAAAATGAGAGACAGACCGAACTAAATATCTACAAAAGTATTCTTGCATGCAACACTTAATACATAAATAATGCGATTACAGCGCGCTGTATGAAGATACCAAAATCTATACCTGCCTGGAAGAGATCGCTCTAAGCGATAAGGCCGCCAATTAAAAGCCTAGCTATAATTATGTTTTCTCTGTATTTCTTTTTCTATATTTGTGGTCTTTTAATAAAGAGTTATCTATACCTAATATGCTCGTGTGGACTATAACTCGCTGTAATATCAGCGTCATTCGTTTGATAGATGCGAATTACATAGGCACACTCCTACTGACTGTAGGTTAGTACATTAAAGTAGCCGCAAGCCTCAGGATACGATGATGAAACTTCCATTTCGAAGGCAAATACCTACCGCAAGTGCTCTTATTAAACTAGTCGCAATTCACAAGTGCAAGATCTTGGGGCTTAATAATACTTAATTGTAGGTCCCGGTTGTTCAGCAATCGTCAAGCCAAATCAGAGGCCTTTCGGCGGCTTAATAACTCTGACAATAGGGCTGGCCACTCAGTCTATACGAAGTTACTTACTTAATAATACTCTTTGGATACATGTGCTGATGATCATCTACGTCGACGACATTAATTATACCTTGTAAATTGTGCTCCATTAAATAGCGTCATTTTATCGGAATCACATCACACTAAATCATACTTAATAATATATGAGTTGATGCGAAAGTTTGTGTGTAAAGGTGCTTATAAACGGGCAATGTAAGGCTGCAATATTGTCTATTAAAGCACGAGTGTCACAAAAACGTTCAAAGTAAATAACATTTTTGGAAAAATGGTTTATTAGGATTTCGAGATTTTTATTAATTGATATTTAAAAAAACGCTTATATTTAACATGTGTTTTAGTCCGATCTGCTTCAAAAGGTAATGTTTTGCACAATATAATAGGCGATAATTGGTATTTTCATCGCAGAAAATGACACCTTTCATATTATAATATGTGTACCTACCAAGAAGTTCAAGGACACTGCAGTCTCAGAAATGTAAGTTCTTAATATTATTTAAAATATACGCGATGTATACGTTAAAAATTATTTATGTCTGAAAAATAAAAGTTTCGAAAATATATTTTCTATTATTAGTTGTTACTGTTGACACTGCTGTTGGCCAATGCGATAGAGCCATACATTGCTGTAATAATATTGCCCGTTTAGCAGCACCTAAGTTTTGTTATTCTGCACACTGAAAAACTCAGTAAAATTTACTGTAAATTGAAATCGAGATTAAATATGCTACCATTAATAGAGATTAATGAAATTCTTGTTGCACTTATGCGATGTTTCTTTTCAAGTCTAAATTGTAACGGTTTTTTCGTAAGTCCATTCAGCTATTTTATACATTCAAATACATTGATATGTGCGAGCGAAATGGACGACCTACAAAGTCTAAATGAATAAAAAAAATACATAATGCAACTTTTAAAAACAAAATCAAAAGCATCTACAAAAACACGTAGAGTGGTTTTTATCAGTGTTCTCTCAGTATTAGGAGCAAGGGCGTCGCCAGCCCATGGCCCAGGGGGGGGCAAGTTAATATTATGTAGGATGAGAAAAATATGAATTGTAGGTACAGGTACAATTGCACGACCTTAGGACTTTGGTTACTTTGCAGTTGGCTACATTTTTTAAATCTCTAGAAGGGGGCAGCTGCTCTCCCCCTGCCTCCCCCCCCCCCCCCCTTTGGCGACGCCCTTGATTAGGAGTATATACAAATAAAGCCACTTAGGACCTTAGTCGAACAGGTGTCCAAAGGCGCGGGCCGTACTTATCCAGATCAAGGTCACACACCGGTATTGTAACTCCAATGCTAATTACAAGCAATATTCAGTAGTTCAATACTGTTCACTGCACGATATACGTACATACTTTATTTACAAGTTATGAATGGCTGCTCGCGTTCAATATAGAAGATTCTGATGCTGCGAATGCACGATCATACTAAAGGATTTCGGCCAAGGATGCGAATCTAAAGCGAACTAATAAGGGTCTATGTTAAAAGGAAAACATAATAGGCACCTATCCAACTGCTTGAGAGTAACTTTAATAGTGCAACGTATGCTTACGTTGCGATATTATGATATGTTGTTGAGTGTACGTTTGTGTGAGATGTTGCACAAAGCTTTATTGTGGGTAGTATGGATCACTATCGTTTTAATGCATGAAACCGTCTCTCGTGGTCCAAAAAATATTATACTAGTACGTTTAGAAAGAAAATATTTTATTGAGTACATACACACAACAAGAAGACTGATGTTACGGAAGAGCGTATTTTTTATTTTTGCGTTAGCATTATTATTATTACAAAAATGTAGCCTAGTTGTATGAGGCTTAGGGAGTGAAGACACCTCGCACGTCAAAATCGATCAAACCATTTAGGCTTAGGAGAAAATATATAATCATACATACCTTCGAATAACCCTCCTACTTGCACAGTCGGCTAAAACAGTAAAAGTTCATCGGCTTTTGGATTTGTTGCAAGCTCTCAAATGTCAATGTCGAGTGGAACAGGAAGAAACTGGGCGTGTTGTGAAGCCGGCCTGTTTGTTATGCTTGAAGTGAAATAGCCTACTCGTTGCGGATTTTGTACCTGACTGCATGAGAAGGAGGAAGTTTTCATTGTATTTATGCGTGTATGTTTTTATATTACATCATAAAGCCCAAACGGTTTCACCGACTTTGATGTGCGAGGTGTCGTTAGATTTGTTTGTACCTCCCGAATGTTATAGGCAAAATAATGTCATTTTGAAGTCGCTGTATCGTGGCACATCTCAATGAATCGTAATAATCATAATTTATATATATTCTTAGTTAAATATTCAATATAAGAGATATAAAGTTCAGCGATAAATTATTATCCACCTTATTCGATTTCACTGTTTCTTTTTTGTTGAAAGAGGACACCCGGGAGGAGTGATCGCATAATATGTTTTGTAACTTTTGTTTAGTATTTTTTATCAAGTTTTTTTTTGTCTTGGACGCCTGCCAAAATGCTGCCTAATTTTAGTCGGTTTTCAATTTTTTTTTATTATTCCGAATTGTCCCTTTTTTTCACAAATTGTATCCAAACTCTGGACCTCTTTACATTGTGAGAAGGGCAATACCATTTCGACCAAGTGTAGATTGGTAGATTTTAAACATCTTCAAGAACATTAACAATTCTCAGGTAAGAAGGTTTCTTAAGAGGTTTTCCTTTACAATTTGTAGTTAGCGCCAAATAATAATGCGCACATAATTACAAAAATCTGAAATGGTTATTAGGATCCATACCTTTAAGGCAATTTAGGAAAAAACAAGCTTCACTTGGTTTTGAGTGGGACTATCGAAGAGAAGACAAAAACGAAAAAGGTATAAGGAACTTGTACCCAATTGCCGTAAACCTTCCAAACAACAACAAACACGACTTGTTTTTTATTTAGCTCAACGATCGCCTATGTGTAACAAGGACGGAGCGATCGCCGATCGTTCCCTACATCACTGGCACACATATTTGACTGCAATTAACTCATAGCGAGGTCGCGGAATGTTTGTCTCGGTCGCAACTCGGATCAGGTTACACGGGAGATTCACGTATCCTAAATGCATGTTAAAGATATTGTTTAACGACACGGCTGTCCAATCAACTGTATTGCCTCAATATGTTGGTCTAGCTTGTGTTTTGTTACCTAAGATGATCTTTAGAGCATATTTCCATAGTCCATGCAGATGTAGGAAACTGATTTCTGTCCTTAAAGGTGTCAGATTTCGGTTGTTTTGTATAACTAAGCTTTTATTCTTTCAGTTCAGTTTGAAGTTAACTGAGATCAAAAAATAATGTCGATCCGTTCATGGCCCCACTATAACTGCGCCGTGCGATCACTAAGATCACTAGCGTAGTGATGAAAAACGGTGTTAATGATGATCAAAAAATGTAGCCTATGTCCGTCTCCTGGTCGTCAGCTATATCTGTACAGAATTTTATAATAACCGGTTCAGTCGTTTAGTTGTGAAAAGGTAACAGAGTTTTTTTATTGTGATAGGCGGCATAAATGTAAGCGACCTATGGAGATCTGCTGTGACTGCCGCTGTATTACAGATCTATCCCTAGTCCTGCGCTCATTAGGAAGCCTACCTATGCATAGGCGTTTCGTCAGCTTCGTGACAAAGCCTACACTCCCTCGACTCACTCAAGTCCTATAGTGGACATGTGTTTGTTAAGACAATTATGTCCAGTCAGGGCTCTGACCAGAGTGCGCTATACGCGTATTGTTCCTACTCAGTCCTATGTTCTGCTTATGTCTTACGATCATAGGCTAACAGACAGAGTTACTTTCGGTTTTATAATATTATTACTAACGAAGTAAGCTTGTAAGGATGAGGATTTAATATAACGATGAAACTTGCAGGCAACGAATTCCAACGAACACCGGCCAATATCTTTTAGGGGGAGAAAAAAGTTATCTAACGTCTTTTTTTAAAATTTTTAGCTCCACAGACACCGGGGTCCGTGACCTTTGTCAATTTTGCTAAATATTGCTAATATAAACACATTGTTACGGGAAGACAAGATTTTTCTTATTAACTTCTTCGGACAAATTTTCGGTAAGAGTCTGTGCAGTACGCGTTATGCCTATTTTAAAATAAAAATATACTTACCTAAGCCTACCTAGTTGCGGTTACTGTTGTGCCTGTACCTATTGCTAGGCTACATTGCAACAGCCATTTGCGGTGTTCCGGGATAGAAGAGACCAAAGGGCCCACGGGTATTCTTACAACATGTCTCTAACACGTTCATCCGCTTCACAATGATATAATTGCGGGTAGCATCGTGCCCTTACTGTTATTGTAACACTTTATTTTAGTTCCAAATAAAGAATATTTCATTTCATTTCATTTCTTTATGAAAGTGACCTGTCTCTGTCTAACAACAATTTTATGTCTGTCTTTGTTTGACTTTTCACGAACGGACGAACATGAAATCTTTGCTGTGTGTGTGGAATATGGATGCATACATACAACAAAGACCAAATATATAAAATACCAACAAACATGGAAATGACTCCACTGAGAAAAGTATACGAGTACTAGTATAATACTGACATAGGTAGTATTTTTGTATAGAGGACTTTCGTGGCAAAAAATGTATTTAAACAAAATAATGAAATAAAAATAGCAGCGCCCTTGTTCTCGAACAACATATCGAAATAAGGGCAGCAGTGCCTTCAATGCCACATAGTTCTCTATCCGAAAATACTCTACTCGTTACTTAGTAATAAAATATTGTTTCCATAATTCACAGAGTCCCTGCATTTCCTATTCCCGTTAAGTACGTATCCATATTGAATAGTTTCATCTACTGATATTATGGATTCTTTCATCGTGAAGAATTTTATCTGATTGCATATGAATAGATGCATTGGAGTGTACCTGCATTGTTTGAAAATATTTGCTCTTATAGGTTGCTTACAAAGGAATAAAAAGGTAAAGATGCGGGAGCAACACACAGTAATAACTGTGCTTACGTTGACTGTAAGTCTGTCTGTCTGTCTGTGTGTTCGACTCTATACTTTCCAAAGGTCAGATTACAATGGTCTTTTAGGAATAATATTTTTTATTGTTTGCGAGCGAATTATTATCCCAGAAGTTTATGAAAAATAATTATAATATTTCGTTATAAAGTAACTAAATACAAACTTGACTTTTCAAGGCTAGAGTGAATAGATCGACGAGCTCCATCCTCGGCCACACCATCGCGTAACATCAGGCGAGTTGATGGTCAATCGTAGATCTATTTTGTATCTAATATACTTATACATATGTATATAAAATAAAAACTTTTACTTTTCTATGACAAGGTTACCTTCGTCTATAGTATATCAACTCAACACGTTTCATATATAGGTACGTATCTTACATAGGACTCCATAGGTCGTCATGCATATATACAATTTTGAAGTTTTTTTTTTTTTTTTTTTTTTTTTTTTATCAGCCCTGTTTGTACTAACTGTCCCACTGCTGGGAACGGGCCATCTTCTCATTGTGAGAAGGGTTAGGCCATAGTCTGCCACGCTGGCCAAGTGCGGGTTGGCAGACTTCACACATCTTCAAGATCATTGAGAACTCTCAGACATGTAGGTTTCCTCACGATGTTTTCCTTCACCGTTTGAAGTTGGCGGCAATCAACAATACGCACATAACTTCGAAAAGACAGAGGTGCGTGCCGTGGGATTTGAACTCAAGACCTGCGGATCGCAAGTCAGACGGTCTCACCACTAAGCTGCCGGGAACTTTGAATGAATGAATTGCCTTACGAGAAATTCGTCACATATTAGACATGGAAAGAATCATCCTACACGCCCAATGTTTATTTTGATCCAAACAAACTCTTAGATATGTACACGTATAATAACGTAGTACCTGGGCGACCGAGCTCCACTCCGATTTTTTTATGGCTGAAAATACGAGCAAACCCAGGTTCACTAACCTAGCAAGATCGATTTATCGTCCCCTAACCCCTAATCTAGCATGTCTGTCTATTTTCTACAGGATTCATTTCGGGGAATGTGCGCAAGAGTTTCACGACCTAATTCCACCCTCCCCATTTCACTACAGGACTAGCAGAAAGTCGGCGAATTACCACCCATTTCTCGTTGAAATGCAAAAAATCCGTACTCAGCGATATCGATCCATATTCCTGTTGCGTACTGCACAAGAATTGAATTCGTTGCCGGCATCTCTGTTTCCTGAGACCTACAATCTTGGAATTTCCAAGGCTAGAGTGAATAGATATCTTCTAGATCGACGAGCTCCATCCTCGGCCACACCGTCGCTTAACATCAGGCGAGTTGGTAGTCAATCGTAGATCTATCTTCTATTTAAAAAAAAAACTACCTACAAACCAATTTTCATTAAAATCGTTGGATCTGTTTCCGAGATTCAGATTATATATATTATATACAAGAATTGCTCGTTTAAAGGTATTAGATTAGATTAAGGTCCTTCTATCTATACTTGTCGTTAAAAAATGACATTTAATCCACTATTATTATTAACGGTATATTTACCGTGGTTCGCGTTAATGTTGAGCTCCTGATATTTCGGCACAGTTACATGTACCATGTTCACGGGCGACTGAAGAAAAGAAAACCTCAAAATCAACGCGAACCACAATGGCATTTAATGTTGGTAAGTATGCGCGACTATACGAACTATATATACCTACTTAAGGTCTATAATTTGTAACAACTACAAACATGGATGCAATAAAATTATGATATAATATTACACTTTGCACATCGTAATTGGCAAACCCGTTTACACTTAAAATAAATGGATAAAACCGTGCCGAGACACGCATTTGATAGGGTTCCGTTGCTAAAGTAATAATCTAAAATAAGACTACTTGGCGAGTATTGTTTGTTAAGACTGAAAATTAAATTACCTTTAAACTACAACGACTTACTTATTTAATATGTTTTATTATTTTTATCGCTGTATCTCAAAAACTTGTTTGGAATCACAAAATAATTAAAATTTGAATAAGTACTTTAGATCAAACTGTTTTTTTATTGAAAGTTTGTGACATTGTCTATTGCTGTTCGTTTGTCTCGCTAAAACTCGAGAACAACTGAACCGATTTAGCTGATTTTGCTTTTGAAATGTTTGTCGTAGTCCAGGGAAGGTTTAAACGTTGAAAAAATATCGGGTCCACTCATTAATATGTAATACGAAGTACTACATATCAATCATCTAGTCTATCTATAACTATTATATACTGAGTACAATATAATCGTAGTTAGTTTCTCATTTCGTTGCGTGGTTAGCTAGTTATTTCGATTGCGGACTGGTTGATATGAGGCCGCATTGTTAGATGACAAGCTGACCACTTCCTCTACCGTGCCTTTCACCAGATAAAGGCAAATATGTACTTGTATGTGCTAAATAAATATCATATTAAATAGCGGTTAAAACTCATACAAATTTAAAAGATGTGGTTACTTTAATCCTCTTTATTACATATTTTTAGATTTTAATCGGTAACAAGGTAACTTGATTGCCTTTTGCCCGACTGCGCAAGAAAGAGGGTTTGTTTTTCGGGTGTGTGTATGTTTTTATGTATGTATGTTTACATGGGTATGCATGTTAGGAACATTTTTTTCATTCACATTTAAAATATATTAAAGAACCTTATTTTATATTTCTCCTATGTAAATAAACAAATTCGTTGCTCATTTTTCCAATATCCCTAACCAATGGTTTTATATGTTCAAAAAGGTTGCGATGCGCGAGAGAGATAGCTGCGCGTGTTAATCTCCTTAAGTTGGCTGAGGACTTGAGGGGTAGCAAAATATATATGTTTTCACTACTCCGGCGCCAATATCAATGCTATCTAAATAAATATAAATTTACAATATCCTATCTTATCATCTCCGCCACAAGAAGTACACTGCTGGACAGTGGACATAGGCCTCCCATAAGTACATCCAAAACGATCGATTGGAAGCGGTTTGCATCCAGCGTCTCTCTCTCTCTCTCTTCTCGTATCTAAATAAACAAAATTATGTTTCACTTTTCTAATATTCCCACTCAGTGATTTTGTTGTATTGATGATGTTTAAAAATCGTGTGATGTGAGAGAGAGAGATAGCTGCGCGTTTTGAGCCCATCCATAACAGCTAGATGGCGCTATGTATAAATATCCAGCAATGTAAGTAATAGGTCAATATCGACAAAAACCGAAGAATCGTGAGTCCTTCATTTTTTATATGTCTTGTGCCATTTTTAGGGTTCCGTACCCAAAGGGTAAAAACGGGACCCTATTACTAAGACTTCGCTGTCTGTCTGTCTGTCTGTCTGTCTGTCTGTCTGTCTGTCTGTCTGTCTGTCTGTCTCCAGGCTGTATCTCATAAACCGTGATAGCTAGAAAACTGAAATTTTCACAAATGATGTATTTTCGTTGCCGCTATAACAACAAATACTAAAAATTAAAAAAAAAAAAATATTAAAGGGGGTCCCCATACAATAATCGTGTTTTTGTCGTATTTTTTTGCTCAATTTTAAAAACGGTAACAGGTAGACGCTTCAAATTTTCACAGAATATTTACTTGTATATTACCTTTCAAAATAAATAATTAAATAATAATAAAATAAATATTAAAGGGGGGCTCCCATACAACAAACGTAATTTTTAAGCAATTTTTACTCGATCTTAATTAACAGGTAGAAACTTGAATATTTGTAAGTAAATATTTAGAAATATATTAACTATAACAATAAATACCTAATCTAATACATAAAAAATCACAAAATGAAAATAATCCGTGCATCTAAACGCGGTGCGAGCGCCGCGCCGCGGTGTGGTGGTGGCGCGAGCGCGAGGCGGTTGATAAGCAACGGCCGCGCGGGTAGCGGGTGAGGTAATATCACGGAGCGAGCCATAGCCGCGCGTATTCGCGCGAGGGTCGTCATGCTGCCTGGATGTGTATCAAAAACCTACCTATAAGTTTGCGATTTACTACTTGGAAGTTCGTTGATTTCTCGTTATTTTATACGATTTTCTGTTATAGATGATAGTACGGAACCCTTCGTGCGCGAGTCCGACTCGCACTTGGCCGATTTTTCTCTTTACCATTATTAACTAAATAGTTGTACCTAATGTTTGTAAAAGAATATTTCAGCAACAGCCCATTGTAACAATTTCTATTATGTAATTCTACGTGGGTCCAAAGTTAACCGCTACTGGTCTTACTTTTGCCGCTTTGTTATTCAACTCGTGGCTACGTGAAAATACCTCTATATTTCGTAGGGCATTCAGAGACTCGGTGGCACAGACTAGTAAGAGACTCGGTGGCGAAAATCACGAAAATCAATTTCACTTACACGCGCTCATGAGTGCTATAATACTTGAAACAACTATAACACTAAGTCTCTCCCTTATTAGGATTCCGTAGTAAACAAGGAATCCTTTTTTTGTGCAAGATAGATTTACGTTTGACCACCAACTCGCCTGATGTTAAGCGACGTTGCTGTCTACGGTTGCGGTCTTGCGGGTAGAAGAATCCAATTCACTCGCGATTTAAAGACACCCAAATTATATATATCGGGCAAGGCCCACTCAAGAAGCGTATTCCACAATCTAGCAGTCCGCGCGATTAAAAATGGAATTAAAGCGTTACGTTTTTTAGTTTGTATTTATTTTATTTTTAGTAAACCCGGGGTTTACTAAAAATGAAACGTTGCTAGAAAGTTGTCTGTGTTTTCAGTCATAAATTAGATATATAAATAAGATTGCTAGATAGATTTATCGTCCCCGAATTTACCTACATACCAAATTCGTAAGAGCCGTTTCCGAGTAGATAGATAAACTAACATAGAAGTAATTAAGTTTGGTACCTACATATGTTACGTGCTTACTTAAGTAGACAGGTACTTTTAAAAGATTTGTTAATCAGAGCTAGCCGTGCCCAAGCTGACGTAACTTAACGAATAGGGCGGAAACATCGCATGGTAATAAACCCGTGTCAATTCTCATAGACTTGATGGGAATGACAAGTGGTGGGCGGTGGTGGGATCGAAATGGGTCCGTTTTGTTACATAAATGGAGCAAACGCAATCTTGGTAAGTTAAACTTAACTGGTACACGTTTTGAGTAAAATAATTCTTAAATACATAATGTACTATTTCAAATGGTACCTAAACTATCTATAATTCGAATTACCTTTGTTAGAATCTTACTTGCCCGAATTTGTTTCGTAGAACTGCCTATTTTTTTTTTTTATGTTTTACTTGACACAGGTTTCTGATTCTATAAGTTTGTTATGTCTCATTTGCCCGAACAGTTATTAGGTTAGGTTTGTTAGGTTTCTGTATTATTATATCCAGAAACCTTATTATTAACAAAGGTTCGGTTATCAGACATACTTATCAATTATTGTATTAGGTTCGTTAGGTTTCTGTATTATTATTTCCAGAAACCTTATTATTAACAAAGGTTCGGTTATCAGACATACTTATCAATTATTGGATTAGGTTCGTTAGGTTTCTGTATTATTATATCCAGAAACCTTATTATTAACAAAGGTTCGGTTATCAGACATACTTATCAATTATTGGATTAGGTTCGTTAGGTTTCTTTTTATTATACCCATGAACTTTTGTGTTACAGAGATTCGGTTGTCAGACTAGTTGTCAAATGATCTTTTGGGATTTTGATAAAGTGTCTTTTGAAAAATATAAATTTAACTTTCGAAGAAATGATATTCGGTCTTTCATAATACGGATTACAGATATGTAACCATTTAATCGTATCAAACTTATGGATCAGAAATTCATGTCAAGTATAACATCTGGCATCAGACAGTTTAAGCAATAGATTCGGGCAAGTAATTATTATTATTATTTCAGCCGTGTCTGTTCTACTGCAGGGCAAAAGCCTCTCTTCCCTCTTTCCATTTCTCGCGGTCGAGCGCTTCACTGATCCAGCCAATCTGCAGTACGAGTCAATCTCGTCTCGCCATCTCTTTTTGGGCCTGCCGCGTGCCCTTGTAGTATTTGGTACCCACATTGTAGTAGTTTTGGCCTTCTGTCATGCGGCAGATGTGTCCGGCCCAGACTTTAAGCTGCCTGCTTTATTATGTCCAACATCGACGAGACGAAAAAAAAAAAAACATCAACGAGTAATATTTAAAGAAAAATATTTCGGATCATAGATTGGTTAACTAACCGTGATAAGCAAGTGACAAGTAAAATATTTGGAATCGGAAAATTCTATATAATAGGTTCGAACAAATTTATTTAGAATAGATAAGTTAAGTACTTATAAGGCAATGATTTTATTTTATGTAAATATTTGTAATCTTAATAATCACTGGTACTTAAAATTTGTTACCAAGCACCTAACGGTGTGCCTCAATTTTCGGGCTCGGTATATGGTACACACATTGGAGATACATCATGACGTCACATCATTTCAACATCACATGAGCTGTCCTCAAATGTTTAGCTTGACAACCATAAAAACAAATGTTTATAGCGTTTGTTTGCTATGATTTCAATGAAGCTTGACTTATGTGCCTACTTCGCATGTTTTCAACTTCGACGTAGTTAATAGGTATATCTATATAACAGACAATTCCTATGCAAGCAATTTGTTATTTAAATTACCTAACACTTAATTTTAAAAAACGCTTCCGAAGACATCACCTGTCGTTTTGTGATTTAAAAACGTAAACAAAATGTTATATCATAGTTATTTCAAGTCCCGACTGTTGGCGATCTTTGGTTGTGTCCATCTCGTGTTTGTGTATGTGTAAATGTTATAACATAGTTATTTCAAGTCCCGACTGTCGGCGATTTTTGGTTGTGTCCATCTCGTGTTTGTGTATGTGTAAATGTTATAACATAGTTATTTCAAGTCCCGACTGTCGGCGATCTTTGGTTGTGTCCATCTCGTGTTTGTGTATGTGTAAATGTTATAACATAGTTATTTCAAGTCCCGACTGTCGGCGATCTTTGGTTGTGTCCATCTCGTGTTTGTGTATGTGTAAATGTTATAACATAGTTATTTCAAGTCCCGACTGTCGGCGATCTTTGGTTGTGTCCATCTCGTGTTTGTGTATGTGTAAATGTTATAACATAGTTATTTCAAGTCCCGACTGTCGGCGATCTTTGGTTGTGTCCATCTCGTGTTTGTGTATGTGTAAATGACGTTCGCTCGTTCCGTCGGGCACACACACTAACGCATTACGCATGTATAAGAATAATACAGGAATAATACATGTAAAGGCTTGCACGCGCTTGCAAATTGCAACAAAAGTAATAAAATAAAAATACGCATCATTCGAAGCGATGGACAAATTATGCGTATATGCAAATTATGACTAAAATTACTTTGTGATTGAGGAAATTTGAAAAAAATCTCTTTCGCTTTTTAGGGTTCCGTAATCAATAAGGAATCATTTATTATTTAGCCATGTCTGCTTGTCCGTCCGCGGCTTAGCTTAGCCTTATAGTATTAAAAATACGTATGGTATAGTATGAGTAACATTATCACGCCGCAAAAGGGTTAAATAAAATCTTGAAAACAAATTTTACCTCTCCGTAAACGTAACGTAGCATGGGAGAAACAGACGTATCTAAAGATAAAACGCTCATTAAAATCGGTGATGAGGAGGACAACAGGAGATATCCTTAGACTAAATTTATTCCTTGTTACTTTAAGGTTTAGACTATCATGAACTGAAGTTATTGGTACTTTAATATGATATACAGATAAATATATATAATATATTTTAATTTAATTAATAATAATAATTTATTATAAAATACTTTAATAATACAGATTCGCACATTATATGTATATAGGTGCATGCGCCTTTTTATATGAAAAACATTAATCTTTTTCTTTGCCAGGCGGGTAACTCAAAATTCTAAATTAAAATCCGGTTCAGTAATAACCGCGTACTGACTGAGCGAGCAGCCTCGCGAGGCAGTCGCGCGAGTCGAAATCCTCGGTCGGTCAGACGTGCCTCGCCCGAGCAAATGCACGCGCTGCCTAACGGCAAACGTCCGAGGCAGCCTCGCGACGCTGCTCGCTCAGTCAGTACCCGGCTAAATTGAAAACCAACGTTAATTTGGGCCAAAATTATGGTTATTTCATTATACAAGAACGTTTATGAGTAATCAAATATTTACAAATTATTTAATAGCTTTCTCATAAAACTCTCACTACTCATTCCATTCTCAAACGAAAGTTTGAAAATATATAACTTATATTTTTAGGGTTTCGTACCCAACTAAGGACTCGATTGGCACATGATCGAGGCAGATGGCATGATAAGAGATACCCATACCCAGCAGTGGGATAGAAAGGGATATGCAACTTATAGTTTCGCTATGTCCGTCCATATGTAAGAATCTCCGTTAGCCCGTGGCTTGGCTCAGAGATTCTTAGTATTAGAAAGCTGTATTTTACCATGGATAATGGATATAAATATTAATGACACCGACTTAGTGGTTTCATTAAATCTATTAGAGTAATTATATAGTTATCCCGATACAATAAAGCGGGGATGATTTTTTTGTCTACTCCATGGTGTGAGGCGTCATTGGATGTCGTTCAAACATATTGCGGGTGTGCTAAAGAAAAAAAATGTCATGTCTATGGCAAAAACCGTTTTATATTGAGGGATCGAACATGCAACGAAGTTGAAAGGAAAACTGTCATTCAAAGTAGCTTTTACAGGTTAACGAGTAATAGTCGGCCTATTAAAATGTACTAGGAAAGCAGAAAGGATAATTTAGTATAAATTCCATTTACGCACTTGTACGCCCTGAATTTAATATAGAATCAAACAAAAATCCCCCTGCTACTTAAGACTGACCTTATGTTGTGATGGTCAAGTATGGAACCTTTACACAGCGTGTGAATCAACACGCACCTAGCTGTTTTTAAGTTACTTTTTTCTCTCTTTATCTTGAGTGGGGTCAATACATTTTTTCTTTCTTTTAAATAGCATGTGAAAATACTAATAATTACTGTGCAAATCAACTTTACCTAGAAGCAATTTTATAAGTTTTACGGTTTTAAGGATTCTCGTCAAAACTAAAATTAATGCTTATTATGTATTTCCTACTTTAAACTTAATTATTATACTCCATATATTAGCGATTTTAAAATAAACAAGCACCAAGAAATACGTAATGATCATGGTATCATGAATATTCAACCGATATGTTAATGAAAGAAAACGCATTGAACATACAATTTATACATTAGCATACAAATTGAAAAAAAAACAAGAGAACATTAAACATAACCTTTTCGTTGATGGAGTGACACCTTTGTAAGATACCTAGCTGGCCTAATTTGCACTAATTCTACTCTGAAATAGCACTGAGAGGGAAGAGGTTAAGAGGGACAGTCCTAATAAACAAAATGTTAAGCCGTTCAAATGCTTAGTGGACTTAGAAGGTTTTCTGTTTAATATTATTATTATTTTGAGCCTGTTTTGTCCCACTGCTGGGCAAAGGCCTCCCTATCTGTTTAATATTACGAACATAATAATTTAATTGGTATTTATTTGAAATCTTCCTTTCTACTTGCGAATTTTAAGACGTCACAGCATTCCCCATTACAAAATTTTTATAATTTTGTTCTTTACAAAATTATAAAAATATAAAAGGCTACGGTTACTAGGTATTAAATTATTATAATGAATAACGATAACAAATCAATAAAATTATAGTCTTTATATATAAAATTTAGTTTAAACAAAGTTGAGCTGCCGTTAAAAGCCCGATGACTTAAAAAATGTGATGGGTTCTATTTGTCTTATAATACAATCTAATTTGATTTTTCAAAATAAAATCACAAATTTGCTTGTGTGTCTTCAAATCACGAGTTAGTTTCTTGTAGAAAACCCGCTCCATCGTGGACCGCAGCATCGCTCAACATCAGGCGAGCTGCCGGTCAAGCGCAAGCCTATCAACGAATAAAAAATGTCTGTGCGCTAAATTGAAATCACGAGTTAGTTTCTTGTAGACAATCCGCTCCATCGTGGACCGCAGCATCGCTCAACATCAGCCGGTCAAGCGCAAGCCTATCAACGAATAAAAATGTCTGTGCGCTAAAAAAAATACCACTTATTAAAACGTTGACTCTAGCCTATTTGCTCTTTTATCGGTCAAGTATAATAAAGCGGGGATTAGTTTCAAAACACACGACCTTCGTGTATCAGATTATCTAAACTTTTACATTTAATCGACATCTAGCTGAATGGAGGCTGTTATGGCCGCTTCAGTTGACATTGTGCGATCGTGTTCGGGCATTTAGCAATGGCTGCGGTCAAACGCTTAGGCGATATGTCATCCATAAAAAAAGTTGGCCTGCAGATGTGAAGCAAAAGGTAATTATAATTATATTTATCGTCAGGAATACAAAATGCAGTAAACGGTACAGCGGTGAACGTGTCTAATATACTATAATTGAATATATAGGCATAAATAGTAAACAACTATCACAGAAGTAACGAAGAATTTGAATTATATATAAATTATAATTATAGTATACGGGCACGCACACGGGGGGAGCGTGTAGAGCGTGTAAACGTAGTGGGGGCGTGACGCCATGAAAGAACGTCATGCCACTTTCCATCATACGAGTTAGTTTTACTGCCAATAACACAAGATCTATTAGAAGTTTACGAAAATAAATTTGCGCTAACACATTTTTTTTTCTCGTATCCGCCAACCAGACGATATTTTCCTTTTTTATTGCAAAATTTATCATAAACCATTTTTTGTCTTTTCCCCTTTGAATATGTATATTAGTGTTCTCGGTTTTTCGGTTTCTCAGTTTGTGTATTTACCATTTTTTACTTAAAAATGGCAATTCTATGACAATTACATTATAATATCGTCAATCAAGACCAAGTCACGCCCCAATCGCTTTGTATTTTATCTTCAATACGATAAAATACGTTTAAACTGTCACAAAACTAATTTAATTCAATTCATGATACTTATACATCGCTCATTTTACTTAATTGTCGTTTAAATTAATTATTTATACAAGACAATGGCAATATTATACACAGCTCGAAGAAGTCAACTTTTAATGCTAAATTTGTGTAAATATACATCAAAATTAAATTAGGACATTGTGTTGATCTGAATATTAATTAACCGTCTATAAAAAGGAGGTTTTTGACTCGATTGTAATTTTAAGAGGTCCTTGAAAATTACAATCGAGTAAGGTCGAAGCGGAAAAAGATAAAATCTGATGCGGATCAAGTCATTAGGTATATGTAAGTACCTATATCTATTTTTTTTTTAGAAGCAATTGAGCAAGTTTATTAATATACTCAAAATAACTATATATTTAAGATATGTATATAATTATTTACAAAAAACAAGTATATGTGTTTTATATCAGCCGTCTAGTTCCATAGTACAAGCTTTGCTTAGTTTGGGCTAGATGGTGTTGTGTGAAATGTCCACAAATATTTATTTATTTTTAGTTGAAGTAAAAACTTCTTTAGCGGGGTTGTGCATTTTCTGGATGGGTAAAAAAATGTTAAGCTCGCGTCAGATCGTCAGATTCAAATTCGTAATACGAAAATTCGTAAGACGGAAAATTCGTAAGACGGGCGGATTATTTTAGTCAGAAAACTACTCACTCTAACGTTCTGCATTTAAAGTTCATTATTGTATGTACAAGTTTGTCCTTCTAGCATGACGTCATTTTGTTGCGCCGAATGCTTATTTTTGACACATGCACGTAAGACTCGTTAGCTCAGTAGGTTAGAGCACCGATATAAATTTCAATTTGTCCATCCCATTTGTCAATCCCAGAATTGTGATACTCTTTGACTTATCACTACTATCGAAGTTGTCAAATTCGCAGATTCACGGACACACGGACCGACAGCCGGATCTACGATTTTTTCGAACCGAGGCAGAAACTTGACGGTGGCGCCCCTCTCTCCAGCGCTTAAAATAACTTACTTTAAAAAAATATATAATTATCTAGCCTTTTTCTTAAAAGTTAACCGTGAGCAACCAAGCTTTCGTATTCTAGGCGCTTTGTGGAGCAAGTTATTTTATTTTTAATCATATTAATTATGATTTTTGCTCCCCCTGAAAATGCCGCCCGGGGTGGGTGCCCCGGTTTGGATCCGGGGCTGGGAGGAAAAAAAGTGACGTTCGGTCGTCGACCGAACGTCACTTTTTTCGTTCCATGGACGCTGGACGCGTCTAGCCTACAGCGCAAAACTTGATAATTTGACAGCCAGCAGAGGTTAGATGAAATATGTAGGTATAATAACAACAAATGAGCGGATCCTAAGGATGCCTTTCCACCAGATATGTGCTATGCAACTAAGCTGCGAGGATGCGAAAGCTAAGCTCGGAAACATTGTGACTGTTTCCACTAATGCTAAGCTGTGTAGCTTGGCGAGTAAGATTTGCTATGAAGATGCACCGCCGCAAAGTATGATGGGTAGCTCGATCGAGGTTTAGGATGCAGCGATGTATCGACAGTCGAGAAGGCACGCGGAGTGGCTGCGGCGCGGCGCATCCATAGCTTCCATCGCAAGCTCCCATCATAGCACACACACATAGCTTCCATCCATAGCACGCATCCTTCCATATAAAAAACATAGCTTAGTTGAACTCGTTTCCACCAGTGCTATGCTATGTGGACCAATGAATATGGTTATCAAACGCATCCATAGCAACGTAGCATAGCACATCTCTGGTGGACAAGCACCCTAACTCTGACGCAGCTAAAGAGCTGTTTGATGTGTAAGTCATCTCAAGTGATCAATAATCTAAGAATATACAATGGGACTGTCATGTTTATATAAAAAAGTCCCAATAGTAAATATTAATTTTAAAAAAACTACAAATGAGATCGTAAAACACAGTCTGTCATAGACAAAACTCTACGAATGCTTATATTTTTCATTTGGCTAATGACGTTACGTAGCGCATCTTGTTTGCCGAGCCCGTTAGAGAGGGAGAGTCAATGTACTGACCGGTGACCTTTTGTTGTGAACTTTTTTGCACAATGTTTATTATTATTAGTGCGGATTGCCATGTGTGTGAATCTTTGATGTGTGTGAGGAGGGGGGGGGGGGGGGGGGAGACTTTTGGCGTGAGGAAATAACAAATATTATTAATTAAAAATGTATATATGTTACGAAGGAATACTTACTTACGTGTTTATACGTGTATACAAATACATACAAAATAAAACAATTACCTTTTTGGCAGCCGGATAAATGTTCAGGCTTTATATAGGTAGTAAATTAACGCGTGCTATCATTTCTACAAACTTTATAAAGAATGTAAAATGATTATAACGGACTTACGAAAAAATAATTAAATATTAGATTTAGAAAACAATATAGCAGAGGTTCTAAAAAAAATATTTTGATCCAAACAAATTCTTCTATATGTATAAAAATTTGATGTTAAAGCATACACACGAGGGTTTTAAGTACCTACATAATTTTTATGAAAATTTTATGAAGTTTTTTCTTGTTAGTATACATACTAGTCAGTATGTGAACTTTTCGTAAATCATCAAAAATGGTGGAAAGCGCGAGCGAGACTAGGTAGAGTATCCAAGTAGCTCATAAAGAAAGAGATTACTAGCGAAATAATTGATGACCTTACTAATCTGTGATATATATTATATCCTCTATCACACAAAAATGACAACAAAAATATTAAAGATTAACATAATTTGCGTATACTTAATAGGAAATGTATAAAATAATGTTTTTATTATCATTTGGTAGGTATTTATTAGTTGATTTATGTTAATTGAGTTAAGGATTAATAATTTGATTTAAAGGTTAATACTCTACTATCTATAAAGTTTCAACGGACTCTGATCTGATATAATACACATGCAAAACCATAGACAAAGAATTTATATACGTGGCAAAATCAAATACCTATACTTATGTCCTTCTATTTCCTCTACAGAGTCCATTGGATTCGCGCAAGGGCATTTGTTATTTTCGAGTTATAAGTTTATTATTAATTAAGATAATGAAATGCTACTCAGTCAAAGCCAATTAAAAATACCGGCCAAGTGAGGGTCGGACTCGCGCACAAAGGGTTCCGTACCATTATCTATAAAAACGGAAAAATCACATTTGTTGTATGTGAAATATAGCCGTGATATTCACGGCTCCGACATCTAAGACCGAACACATTGTATGCGTTGAGCCAGAAACACCATAATGTGCATCACGTGTACTGTGGAAAATATATTATCTGATTTGCTTACAAATGCTCGATTAGTTCACAAATGTCCGATTAGTTCACCACATACAAAGTTCAGCTCCATTAACCATCTTACCCTTGACCCGCTCGGTTCGAGGTTGGCCTCTTTCATTCTTACAACGGGATGATATTTCAAATATTGCAAGATTCTGATAGAACTTCGCTTCTTTATTGTTCTGTAGATTAGTTGGATGAAAAGAATTCTTCTGTATTATGTGTATTGGAGATGTTTAAATTGACCGAAATTAATCGTGTGCAAATTTTATTGAATGATTTTTATCTCATTTCAAAGAAAACTTTGTAGATTGGTAAAAGCAAAATTTAAATTATCTACATAAATATTATTAGTTGTAAGATTTTTTTGATATAAAATATTTACTATTATTATTACGGGCACGCAGGCGGTTTTTTTGTAGGTAAATTAATTTAAGTAAAAGTATATGTAATTATCTTTATCTTAAATGTAATTTATATAAGTGGTGGAAAGACGCTGGATGCAAGCCGTTTCCAATCAACGTTTTATCATGCCCTCTCTATTATTTTCGACGAAAACAAAAGAGAGGGCATGATAAAACGTTGTTCAAGTTATTTGCCGCTAAGTATACCTAGGTAAGGTAAGATGGACTAGTCGGACCCCGGATTAGAGCAGAAACTCTACTGTCAAAAAAAAAAAAAAAACGACTCCGGGGCCGGGGTTATTTGTGTTAGTGTGATGATGATGAAATGTAGCCTATGTCTCTAAAATTTTATATTTCCTATTAGACTAAGAGGGCGCCGTATGTACCTATATTATTTCTACACTAATACACATATAAAGATGCGCACGCGCTTATGAATTGCAACAGGTATAAAACAAAAAGTGTCGCAATAAATTATTAATCTACAAATTGCAATATCAAAGGATGACATGTAACCTATGGATGATTAAATGGTTTTTTTTTTAAATTAACTCGCGTTGCGAAATTCCGCTAGTCTTCCTCCTAGTTATCAGCGCATTTTTTGTTTCCAATTTCATCTCACCATAGTGTCGGCGCGCGGAGTTATGGAGCTACCATTTGGCCCACATTTTATTCATCTGTCCGGTACGGATGTATTCAGCTAGTATAACTTGACAGCGTGGCAAATTCGTATGGTACATCTTCATATACATAAATATTTGTAATATTTATACATAACGTTGAGTGATGTTTTCAATGCGCCATCTATCGATTTGTTTGACATTTGTGATGCTTTTTAGGTATAATTTATTAATAAATAAATAATATGTGACGAATATTCTTTATCGGCGACGTCGTGTGGCGGGTCGCCCTCTTCCCTAACATATGGTTGAGGAGGGCGATGGCTGGCACATGCGTCATACTCGTGATCGGGTGCTGCTTGCGGATCGCTGGTCTGTTCATGGTATACACACGACATAGTAATAAAAAAGAAAAGAAAAGAAAGAAAAAAAATCTTCTCTTCCCTTAATTAAATTTAAAAAAATAATATTTCTTATCTCCATTCAGTTTTTTTAAACCATAGCCATAGTTTTTTGTTAATTGGTGGAGTAAATACGCAAAGTTTAAGTTTTGAAGATAATTTTTTGTTTAGCTGATAATACTGCAGAGTAATACCCATATAAATAGTTGGTAATACCCATATAAATTTTATGAAAATTGGATCAATTGGATTTATAACAAAAAAAAAGGAAAAATACATATGTCATCCAAGTACTTAAACGAATTGCGTATTTTGAAGTTAGTTATTTAAACTATAATCGTAAGTATATCTGAAAACAGTTGCTATGCGACAATTTACGAGCTATATTAAACTCAAAGATTGATTTTAGGTGCGTATATCGTGGTAAATACTTCATACTATTCTGTGCGAAACGAGCTGGCTTGTAAGCTCGGTCTCAAATATTCAACTTGTCCTTGATAAGGTTGTACTCCAGCAACATTCACAATATTTGTAATATCTGTCCAATAATATCCGCTTAGGTTGTTTATCTACTGCTACCTACTCCCTGGCCACTGTAAGAATGGATTTGACAGCTGTCAGTAACAAAATTAATGAAAATCGGAGCTAACGATTGCGTTAGCTTGTTGGTACTCGACTGTGCAAAAAGATTTTTTTTTGTATTATTATAAATGTTTTTGATGTGAAAACTTCGTAAGGCGCGTTATGCACTTTATTGTAGGTATGGAATGAGACTGAGCCGTCACGCTCGGTTGTGTAACGCTAATTCGGGTAAAGTCGGCTCGAGTCGACTAAGGGAGCGAGAGATATATAGTCAATGCGTCACTGCTATACTATTATTTCGTATTATTAACGTCGCCTTGATGAATTTTTCACTCCTGTCGTGTGGTCTTTTTTAGGGTTCCGTACCCAAAGGGTAAAAACGGGACCCTATTACTAAGACTTCGCTGTCTGTCTGTCTGTCTGTCTGTCTGTCTGTCTGTCTGTCTGTCTGTCTCCAGGCTGTATCTCATAAACCGTGATAGCTAGAAAACTGAAATTTTCACAAATGATGTATTTCCGTTGCCGCTATAACAACAAATACTAAAAATAAAAAATAAAAAAATATTAAGGGGGGTCCCCATACAATAAACGTGTTTTTTTCGTATTTTTTTGCTCAATATTAAAAACGGTAACAGGTAGACGCTTCAAATTTTCACAGAATATTTACTTGTATACTACCTTTCAAAATAAATAATTAAATAACAATAAAGTAAATATTAAAGGGGGGCTCCCATACAACAAACGTAATTTTTAAGCAATTTTTATTCGATCTCAATTAAAAGGTAGAAACTTGAATATTTGTAAGTAAATATTTAGAAATATATTAACTATAAAAATAAATACCTAATCTAATACATAAAAACTCACAAAATGAAAATAATCCGTGCATCTAAACGCGGTGCGAGCGCCGGTTTAGCGGGGTAGCGGGGGAGGTAACATCACGGAGCGAGCCATAGCCGCGCGTATTCGCGCGAGCGTTGTCATGCTGCCCGGATGTGTATCGAAAACCTACCTATAAGTTTGCAATTTACTACTTGGAATTTCGTTGATTTCTCGTTATGTTATAAACAGAACTAAACTTTGTAGTATTATAGATGATAGTACGGAACCCTTCGTGCGCGAGTCCGACTCGCACTTGGCCGATTATTTTGTATTATTTTCTCCACCCAAAAAGGGCGTGACGTAATTTTAATATTTATGTAGTAGTTTAAACAGTTAAATATATAATTATAAATATAGACCGTATTTTGTTTTATGTACCTAATTTAATGTATAATATAAATGTAGATTATATATTATTTTTGGTTAGTCGAAGGGGTTGATTCGCCTTCGTCGATCCTTACCAACTTGACCATTCATACTCGCCAAATAAATCTGTTTTGTCAACCTTCCTTCATCCATTCTTTTCACATTCTTGAACCATTTAAGCATCCTTCTCTGTATCCTCGTCACTACATCTTCTAGCACACCGCAAGTACCGCAACGTTCTCTTATCACACCATTCCTCAATTTGTCCACCGAAGTCACTCCAGCTATGCTTCACAAAATTCTCACTTTCCTGCTTCTATGCCAAACCCATCATTCACTACCACGCCACAAAACGTCACTGCACGTTCATAGCGTGCTGTTCAAACGAGGTCTATCAACACTGGTTATGCTGCGCAGACGCAGTTCCGACCTCGAGTCCGCTTGAGATAGTTACCTACGATAACAATACAATTGTTGAAAACTTAAATTATGTACGCTAAGATATCCCAAGTAAGGTCATTCTGATTACATCGCTATTTGAAAATTGTTAGGATAGCTTATTCGTATATACCTACCTTATCTAATGTTCCTCTGTATGTATTATTATACTATTCCCATGGAATTTTGTATACAGTACAATCATATAAGCATGCCTTTAATTTGATTTTAGGAAAATATTTT
This sequence comes from Lycia hirtaria, assembly GCA_947563715.1. Classification (NCBI taxonomy): domain Eukaryota; kingdom Metazoa; phylum Arthropoda; class Insecta; order Lepidoptera; family Geometridae; genus Lycia; species Lycia hirtaria. The sequence continues at coordinate 3,854,595 of OX387386.1, forward strand.
AATGTGATACTTTTTAGAAATGTTCTATAGGTGAGGTCGAATAGTTCACACGGGGTAATGGGGTATGGGTAAACAAGATCAAGGGTAAATTAGCGCCCAAAACTACATAATTAATGGCTAATGAAGTGTAATAAGTAACGGAGGGTTTCTATATTCTTTCGAATTCAGTTTTCTTGAATCTCGATTAACGATTGCTTGAAACAAAATTATAATATTGTTACAAGCAATGTTTTAGTGAAACTATAGAAGAAAATTGCATTAAGCAAAATATTATATTCCATCATATAATTTTACTAAGGGTATTTTTTATACAATATAGGTTTGCGCTTAACCGCCAACTCGCCTGATACTCGCGCGATGTTGCGGGCTACGATGAAGCGCGCTTACCTAGAAGAAACCGATTCTTCTTTCTTTATAACTTTAGATTCAACAACGACGCGTCAAAAAACTGTATACTCTATTTCACGGTTCACTCATTTTAATGAATAAAAGATAGTTTGCCTCTTTCTCCAGGGCTTAAACTATTATGTTCTTCTTCTTGTATAATAAAAAAAATGTAAGTAGTTAAAAATAGATATACCGGCCGTACCCGCTGGCTCACATAGCGGGTGCACGGCCGTGCCCCCAGATTAGTTTATAAAAGACACGGACCCCCGAGTCTGTGGAGATTGATTTTATCAAATAAAAAAACTGTTATTACTAAATTCATCCGTCCGACAGTTTAGTCATGAAAGTAACAAACAAGCAGAATTAATTTCGTTTTAATCAAATTAGATTGGAATTCAGATAAGTTGTAATTCAATTGTAATTGTAATTACAATATTGTATTTTGTGGTAGCTGAACATTGTAACAATTTTATTGACAATATATTGATGCTTAGACAATCTCTTAGTCTACACGCCTTAAAATTAGTAACAAATGACAATAATTGATTATAAATTAAAACTAGTCCAATAACTAGTCCTGTTACCGATCTTCTAGGCAATCTTGGGTTAGAGATAAATAATGGGTAACGTTTAATATATAATTCTTAATATAGTTGATTCCTATTGCTTGTAAAATATGGATGTACATTTGACAATCGACTGATGGTAACCATTGCTTACCATCAGTCGATTGTCAAATGTACATGTGGCTGAGGATGGAGCGCATATAGAAAATATCTATTCACTCTTGTCTGTCAAATTCCGACATTGCAGGAAACATAATAAACGTTAATAAAGACGCTACTAAGTCTCGAGTGTAGCGATAAAGTCACATGTACATATATAGAGTACATACATATATTATATAGGTACAGTACATATATTGTATATTATAGTTACATGTATATATTCTAGATTATTTTCGGCAAGTGTGCGCAAGAGCTTCACGAGGACTAGCAGAAAGTAGGTACACAACCACCCATTTCTTATTGAAATGTCGCTTACCATCAGGTCAGTTGGTAGTCAATCGTAAATATAATTCATGTAAAAAAATAATAATAAAGATGCTCGATTTTTTACTAATTATACTGCGTAGCTTAAACAAGGAAAATATTTATATCGTATAAAAAACCCGTAGACAGATTTGATGAGTTCAATAAAAATGTGTGTCAAGTTTCCTTCTTTGTAATAGGTTTTATATTTTTGTTATTCTAGAGGCCAAACCTCGTACGGATATACCTAACACTGTGGTAACTGATTATAACTTTGGTTTATTTTGTAGATGCAACGATTTATATGTACTAATAAATGATAATAAATTTAGTGACTTCTTCTGTTTTAGTACTCGTAATTATTCACGGTATTATGTTTTGTGTCACGGCTTATCGAATACTTATTTTGTTATAGTTATTTGTTATAGAACAGTGCAAAGTTGCTTTTTAACCGCATGCTCAATTTTGATGACCGGGCAAGCGAAGGATTCTATAATTGAATCCCGAGCGCAGCGAGTGTTTCAAAAATTAGAATCCCGAGCGTTAGCGAGGGCATCAAAAGAGCACGAGGTGAAAATCTTTGCACTCGAGTGCAACACGTAACTTTAATCCCACCTCAGCGAGGAAATGTCTAAATGCAAAAAAAAACATTTACAATCACAAGATACTTTTATTTCAGTTTAGATATTAACTACTACATTATGATAGGTAAGTATTACAGAATAATTTTTAAACTAAAACAAATAACACTAAAGTATAACGGTTGTTGACCAGATGATGCTCTTTTTAAAAACGCCACTTATTTAGGATAGGTGTCGATATGTAGGTTTTTTTTTTTCCATCTTTATTGTTGCTTTTAGCATTGAATACGTACTCCATAGAGTGCTTGATTTATTGGTCTCGGATAATTCAATAAAATATGCCGGCATAACGTTTTCGGAGAAAGTTTTGGCTCTTTTAGCTAGTAAAATGTTTGGTCACCTTTCATAGGGTAGTAACTTTCGTAAGGTTCATCAAAACCATCATAGGGGAAGGATGAGGGTTAGTTGTTAAGAAAGACCGAGAAAAACATCCGTGAAGCAAAACAAGAAGGTCAATTTTACATCGCACAGAAAGGTGAAAACGCTGGCAGAATACAGAGGAACATAGAAGTTAGGCTCATGACTTTGTTTTCTATGTAAAAAAAAACAATAATAATAATATACAAATTTGCTCTAGAAGTTTCTAAAGTGTTCGACTATATATTTAGACGCAATTATGCACGCAAATGTTCGCATTTTTATAATATAAATGACCAGAAAAACTGGCTCTTCTAGAAAAATTATATTTTTTGATTTCAAGTAACTCTCGCTCGTTTTTGGCCAAATATAAAAGAACTGTAATGGTTTGAGGATCGAGTTTGATTCTCAATCAGGGCTGCATTTTTTTAATTCTAAAATTGGCTTGCGCTTGACCGTCAACTCACCCGGTGCTAAGCGACAGTAACGGTCTACGATGCAGCGCGCTTGCCTAGAAGAAACCTAATCACTCGCGATTTGAAGACACCTAGATTATATATATTCGGAAAGACCCATATAAGAAGCGTATTTCACATTTTGACGGTACGCACAATGAAAGTGGAGCTAAAGCGTTTCGTTCGGGTTTTTGGAATATCAACCATGTAACAATTTAATACATTTCCTATCAATATAACAAACTGTCTATAACAAACCATAGTAAGCGTTCGTGACGTCATATATAATTCTTATTTTAAGTAAGTAATTACTCAACTTGACAAAAGCTGGCTAGATATTTCTCATCATATCTATCTAGTTAAGAAGATTATTTACGAATTCCGGCAAAATCCCCGAAAGGCATCACAGTATGCAACGACCTCCAATAGATTTGACCAAAATACAACTCGCCGGTTAAGGTGTCTACTGGACAATTTATTTGTTTGCAGTGCCACTAAAGTGTCTGGCATAGATTGTATAATAGTTACTGCACAGCCTTGTATTGTTACGTCAATTTGAATAGTTCGGCTCTACAATTTTGTCGGAATGGCGTGGCTAAAGGCACATTTGATCTCAGGACCCTCAAATTGTGGCGTACTTTTCGATTTCCTCAATTTAATGTTGACATAAAATATGTTGACCTAATATACCTGTCATTTCTAGAAAACATTCTAGAACCTTTATAGCAAGGCTACGTAATAGTACTATATCTACTTTTAATGTCACCTGTCATTCTTTAAAATCGTTAATATATTCTGTCTATTCTGATGATCTATGGAAGGACTGTTCGGAAAGGAAACTAATGTGGAATTAAGGGCCTGTTCTTATTTTATTCGACTACCAACACAATCGACCAATAGCTATGTAATTATTATAAAAGCGAAAGTAATTATCTCTTTCTATCTCTTACCTTTCAAGTTTAAACGGTTAGACCGATTGTTATGAAATTTGGTAAAGAGATAGATGAGAACCTGTAAACGGACATATATTAGGTAGATTACACCGTCGCCATCATCTTTGTTCTACATCAGCGTTTCCCATTAGCCGGGTTGCGACCCGGTACCGGGCCATCAAAATTAAATTACCGGATCGCAACATTCCCGCCTGGCTTTAAAAATAATTTGTCACAAGACCATTGATAGATTTTTGGTTATCTTGTCGTCAAGAATACACAAAATTAGCTCATCGAGAAATAACTTTTTTAATGCCATTTGTCACAACTTATAAATGTGAAGCTGGGTTTTCAACACTAGTTTACCTTAAAAATAAATATAGAAACCGACTTGAAGTGGAACCAGACCTTAGGATAAAACATTCGTTATTTTCCGCGAACTTGGATTCTTTGGTAAAAAATAAGCAGCAGCTCCTTACTTCGCACTAAAATTGTGTGACTAAATAGGCGACACCAAAATATGTAGTATTAATAAAACATTTTTACTATTAATAAATGTGTATTATTTCACCTTATGGAATCAGCTTGGGCTTAAAATTATTAAGTGGGTCACGAGTGGGCAGTCTGAAAATGACCGGGCTATGGCAGAATAATGTTTGGGAAACATTGTTCTACATCTGCATTATTCCCTTTTTGTGCGTATTTTTTGCTTGCGGAAGTAACTACATGACATTTATCAGATAAAACTACGGGACACAAGCTAGTCTGCGAAGTTCTCACTAAGTTAGTAATTTAGTCCAGCAGTCAGTGATTTAGTGCCTTTGTTTGACATCGTTCGCACGGGCACTCTTCCCGCACGGTGAAGTAGTGTCAAAATAAGGAGTCTTTGTTCACATGGAATGGCCCTCATGTGAAAATGTTTAATCATACTCTCGACAAAATTACTAGCGTAGTGGGAATCGAGCTTTAAGCTATACGAACAGAGTTCAGATAAATTTCTACATATTTCTAAATATTTTTATTATTATGTGGCATATATGTGTATTTACTAAACAGATAAATTATTTTTTTGAAGATGTAAATAAAGTTATGTACATCAAACTGATGAGATAGTACGTAAAGATACCATAATGCTGCACATGTTTCACACAATTCCACTTTAATTCAGATAATTTTTTACAAAAAATAATTTCAGTGAAAAAAATTATTATAGAATCAATTTTTCTGTAAAATTGAATTTTGTATGGCACATGTGTAATTATTGTCGAGATTATTTACATACAGATTTGTCATTACAACCCTATAGTAACCCTACATTCAGGCAATTTCGAGGGATGAGTGAAGAAACTTGAAGTCCAAACTTGAAACTCCTCTCTGATCGCCATTTTTATATTTACCCGATTACTCAATGAGGACATTTTTTGTTTTATTTTAAAGTAGAAATCGTAAACGGGGCAGAGCTGTTCATTCGTGTAGCCCCTTAAATAGAGAAATACTTATCGTGTACTAGTACCCTTATTTACTTATTTCCAAGTAGCCACATTTGTCGTAACGTATAAGTTACCGGCTACCCACCGGGCGGCGCCGTTATATTTTTTGTCTGTAGCTACTTACGCATACTGCGTAGGTAATCGGTAAATGCGCTATTAGTCGCACTGCTTGTTTATTTAAAATAAATAGTTGTGATGTAAGATTGAATTCTAGCTTGTATAATTGTTTTTTAAAAATGTTGACCGTCCTAGTGTTACGGAGTAGTTGGTTTTGCGAGCAGTAGATTTCGCAAAAGCATCCGCCACAGCATACCTACATTGAGATCTTTCATTCTAAAATTATACGCCATCTCATGTCTACAAAACTTTCTCTCTCGTTCCGGCTTTCAGAACTTATAATGGGCTATCTCTTTCTACTTTGTAGTAAGGCGTGCATTTTTTGATTAAAAGTTCTTTACGTCATGTTGAAATAGTTCAATTTTGTTTGCTTAATGTATGTGAAGCTCGTACGTGAATATACATAGATACATGAATAAAAAATTCGCTCCCTTGTCACGTTTTTCACACAATATCGACTATCGTGCTTGTATGAAGAAAAGTGACAAGAAATGGCTTACGCTTGACCTGCTGTCAAGTGATGTTGCGGTCGGCGATGGAGCGCGCTTGTCTAGAATAATAAGTTTGTTAGTAATTTGAAGACAATATTATTTCTATCGGGAAAGGTTCACTTCATTTTCAAAATCCCTTTTTGTGGAATATCCTACAAAAATATTGTCTACAAATACGGAAATAAAGACGGCTACAATTTTTTTTTGTATTTTGATATAAGCTTTTTTGAAATATAGATCTAAAAAACGCTTACACCTAGAAATATAAAATAACTAACACGAAGTTATCGTTTGGCAACTTGTACATTTTAATATATGTCGGTAGGTGTGACACACCCACATAAATTGGTCAACTATATCTTGAACGCGCAAAGCTTTCTCACAGCAAATCTTTAGTTAAAACTCCACATCGTGATTCCGTTTTAATTACTTACAAATACTTACTAGAAAGAACCGAATCGAATTTATTTTATGTTCAATTTATTTCAATTTTGCAGTTAGTGAAAAACGAGCTTAAATTGTGAATTAATTTGAACCTTAATGCGACAATTTAAAGGCGGCAAGGTTACTCGACGCCGAAGTCTTATGTAGTACCTATTAACCCAGCGCTATTGACGGGGAAAATGTCAGTCGACGACGTTGAGTTGGGGTCGTTTTTACCCTATACTATTTAATGTAAAAATGGTATTCGTAAATTTAATTTGATACATAATATCATTATACAAATAATTTTGTTAATTTTTTTTTTATTAAAAGAAAATAATGTACTTATCTATTATCTCATATTCTTGTTCTAAAATCATAAAATATTTTTGCAATGTTGCTTGAACTGACTGGCCTTGTGGCTCAGTTGGTAGTGTGTCTGTCTACGTCTACCTGCTGAACTGAAAGGTCGTGGGTTCGATCCTCACCCAGGGCAAACATTTGTGTGACGAGCATAGATGTTTGTTCTGTGTCTGGGTGCTTCTATGTATCATATGTACATATTTACAACAAAAAAAAGTATATATGTATTCTATCAGCCATCTAGTTCCATAGTACAAGCTTTGCTTAGTTTGGGCTAGATGGTGTTGTGTGAAATGTCCACAAATATTTATTTATATAAAAAAAAAAACTTGTTTTTGACGAGACAACGTCTAATAAATCGACAAACGCCGGCTGCACGCACGAAAAAGGATGACTCATTGTCCCGTTACGATTATTGCTCCGTTACGGAAGTGTTTTTATCAATGTTTTTTATTACGTAGTCACGTTAAGCTATCGTCCGTAAACCGACTTTACAGACAACCAATTTTTTTCTTCCAGGTAAGAGAGCTCCATCATACATTGCAACGTCATCGTCACTTCAATATCGGGTGAGTCGGCGATCAATCAAAAAACAATAATATTTTTTAATGTGTAATTACTTGATAAGCCTTTTTAGTACGTAGGTAATGTCTAGATTGCCTTAACTATCGCTCTCCCTCGCTCAGTTCCAATTTTCTTAATTTTCTCGCTAACCACTTCTTATGGAGCCATAATGCTCATGTAAAAATTTCCTGAGCTTCATATTTTATCTACATTAATTTTATTGAAAACTGTGTGTATACAGGCAAATAAGTAAGGCCATATCTTCTAGCATGTAGCCCCCAGTAACGATTATTAGTTGCGATTAGTAGTCTTACGAGCTATTCTATTAGTACAAAATAAGTTCAGCCAATTTATATAACGTGCTCGAGATGTGCGAGAGATGGCGCTAGAAATTCAGTTGATGCTTTAATTATTTTCTAGGAGAGAATAAGAGAGATCTATTAGCAAGATAAACAAAATGACTCGTCGATTGCGACTTTTGGTGGACCAGACCAGCGTATATCCTCTCTCTCGAGTTACAAGCTCGATAGGTTATATTTACCCTAGCCGCACGTCGCCGGGTTAAGTAGCAATATACTGGTTATTGTGCAATACTAAGATTAGCTAATTACAAGGTATTACTTGTGTATATATCCGTTTGCGACCAGTCTGGGCAGATTGAGATCAATCGGTTGTAACACTTGGATAACGACTTGCCTGGAAGAGATGAATATGAGCAATAATGGTGTACGTTAAATTATGATGTGTATTGTTTTGTTTTTAATTGGACAGCTTAGTTTTAATTTGAGCCCTCAATTATTCATTCAAAAGTTTTGTTTCTTCTTCCTAACCTGAGACAAATAAAGAATGGCCATTTAAATATATTTTTGCGGGTTAGTTTATTGTCTTTCTATAGTTACAGCATACAAAAAAATACATTTTTTTTATACTACACTCAACATCAATTCAAGTTTTATGTAAGCGTAAATTAATACGAAACGTTACCCGAAGATAGTTTCGGGTATTTTGTTTTTTCTATAATACAGATACTTGTATACAAACCAACCGTCAGCTTTATTTTTATTTGTGTGCTCACTGACCTTTCAATATAATAAGGCTGTAAAACATGTGGTTACTTCATTCTACAAGGGAATGATCTACATTTGGTCACAAATTAACTGGTTTATAGTTTTAAAATATATTTTCCAAGAATGTTATTTTTATTACTGGTCTGATTTTAAATTATGCTTATTTTATGTTTTGTTGGTTTTTAATGGATTTATAAAACAATAGGGAGAGGTACTACGTCATACAATGTCATTGTCATATTTTATATAATTTTTTTATGTAGTAATAGGTTTTTGCTTGACCGTCAACTCGCCTGATGTTAAACGACATTGAGGTCTACGATGGAGCGCGCTTACCTAGAAGAAACCAATTCACTTGCGATTTAAAGACACCCAGATTATATCTATCGAAAAATACCCACTCAGGAAGTTTTAGTTACTTATTCGGTTTTAGTAACAATTATCATGGTTTCTCGCATTTTAAGCAAAAAAAAAATTACCTTCTAATTTTAAGTGAAAATCACAAAGTTACGTTAGCAAATATTATTAATAGCAATTGTTTATACATTACAAATACTTTCTAAAATTTTACTGCAGTTTTACAACTGTAACATTTATAAAAAGTTATTTCAGAGATTTTCAAAATTTTCCGTATTTTCTACTGTAAAATAAGGAGCCTCATAAGTAGACCGTGTTTATGATCAGGAATATCTTCGTCACTTCTGTTTAACAAATGTTACCTCTCAGAAATGGTCTCATACAATTTAAGTAGGCTTGGTTTAATAGTTTTTAAACCATATATATAAATTACGAATTACATACTTACGCTAATTGTTATTTTTTCTAAAATCTTAAATCTGCTGAATTAACTTTTCTTTATTCTATAGCGATTTGTAGATATTGTTCATGACATAAGTCATAACACGGTTGCATCACACCTCTGTCAGTTTTCATAACGTTTCACACTAATTCTTGCATATATCTATAAGAATTGCACACTCATTCTTAAGTGTGCGATGAGTGCTTCACTTTGATTTATTAATTACATAAGCTCAATTTTATATTGCACAAAACCGAGCGGCTCTATTGATGTACATTTGATAGGTATATTAAACATTAACACTACTAACACTAAACGAAACAGTTTGAGAAACAAAGTTAATTAAATCGTTCACAAAAAAAAAGAATGATGAAATCTTTATTATTTTTATTAACAAAACCAGTATTATATTTTCATCTATTTTACTGCCGACATAGTATTTCGTTCGGAACCTTGCCGCTTAATAACATTAATAACTCATGTATATATTGATTGATATTGCTACACATATGAATAATTTACAAAGTATCGGTTTGATGACAAAAAATATAGTAGAATTGTGTGGGTATCTACATTCTGTCCGGCAGAATGATTTTGTCTAACGTACAAGCGTTCTTCCGGTTAAAATGCAGTACCCACTTATTTAACTATCTTTATTTATTTGTAGTAAGCTAGTTAGTTAAATAAGAACGCAAACACTAGTGGGAGCTCGGGAGCTCTGACCGAAAACTATGAGAATAGGGGTCATCCAAGGCCGTAGCCAAAAATTAATTTCGGGGGGGTTAGCTCTCATAGGGAGGAGGGAGAAAGGATTGCCTACGGCCTTGGGGTGATCTCTACAAACTAAAACTTGATGAAAGCTCCATATGTAGGGCCTGTAAGGAAGAGGAGGAGTCCATGAAGCACATCATCTATGGCTGCGACTCAATGGCAAGTAAACGATTGGGCCTCCTAGGTACTGCATATACCCGGAACTGGAGGAATATAGGCATTTCGCACCAGGTTATATTCTGAAGGTAATGCAGTCCTTCTTCGGAGAACCTGCTGCGAAGAAAGGGGCAAGCAGAAAAGGACTTAATGTCTCTAAGTGTTAAGATAAGTTAAATAAGTATGTAATTATTTTTTCTGGTAAAACTAAAGGCATTTGTCCATTACATAAAAAAGTATTTTGCACCTACTTGGACTAAGAGTTAAAACAAAAATAAATATATACAAAATGACCTTTGAACCAATTCTTGCATTTTGCGTTTGAACTCTTTTTTAAGCTTTTATTTAGTTTCATGTGTCGCGTGTTTGTAATCAAATCTTTCAAGTTAAATTTGGCCGACTTCCCGATTTTGGATCGAATTGAAATTTTTACATTTTGTAAATCGAACAACACTGCATTCTAATTGTAACTTATCTGACGAAGGAACTGGGATGTACTGACTAAAACTTCCAGGAAATGAAAAATATTGTCTAGTTTGGGCTCATTAGTTATTTGTTGTTTTGAGTAGCGTTCATTATTTATGACAACGAGGGTCTGAATATGGAGTGGAAAGATTGCTGTTAGAATTCTTTATTAATTCGTAAAGTAAGTTATAAAATGTTAATATACTCGAATTTTAAGCTGGTTTGCTTTGTTATCATAACTTCCATTAGACAAGATAACGAGCTTCCGATGATGGGACCGGGAAATTGCCACTGGAACTGCCTAGGCTGACGGAAAATGCCAATGCCAAAAGACTTTAATTAGCATTAGTTAAAACAGGTTTTTAAATATTTTTACGATATATATTTTTCGGTATAAGAAGGAAAATAAAAAAAATATGATTTCTCCCTTTTATTTACTAGTTTGTACGGAATCCTCGGTGGGCGAGTCAGACTCGCACTTGTTTTTTTAAATCTCTCGAGCACCTTAAACTGTACATAAAACTGTTTAGATTATATTTTTATCTAATTTAAAATCTTTCTACCGGACATAATACAACCTTTCTATTATATTTCTGTGGTTAAACTATTATTACTTGGTAAATTATACATAAATGTACCAAGGTTTTTGTATAATAAAGTTCTATGTTAGAATCTGTCTGGAAAGGGAACAAACGTGGCAAAAAAACGTGAAAACTGACGTCTCGAATGTGTCACTAATTGAATAAAATAATGAAATAAGGACAGCAGCGCCTTCAATGCCACATCAGGGGACAATTCAGTTAATCAAAACCGATCCGTAACAGCCTTTTGCGAAGCATTTCCTGTCGACTGCTATAATTTTTTGATTTAGTAACGAGCGAAGGACTTGTCACGTTTCATCAAATGTGTCAATTGTATAACTTAGAAATGACTGAATCAAACAAAAGATGGCGGCCGATAGGAAACGGTCCACATATTATGGTTCAGCTACGGAGCGGTCTTGAATAACTGAATTGCCGTGCAGTTCTGTTTCCGAATAGAATCGGGACAGCATTTGTGCGTTTTTATTTCTGTTCGCATTGAGTAGGTATTCGTGAGTAATTTATTTTATATCCTGTTAATTAACTAATTTAAAATGTCATGTTTTGGTGTAATGTTACAAAAAATACATTTTACGATTGCATTTTAAAAGTAATGCCAACATGCGACTCTGATAAAGTTTAGCACTTAATTTCCGATTTTTTCCGTTTTGCTCATTCATTATTTACGTTTTAGCATCGGATCGTAGGTCAACATAACCCGTCCTGCCCTCCGGGAGGATTCCCTGTGTTTTCAGAACTAAAATCTTGAAATTATCAAGGTTAGAGTGAATAGATATCTTCTAGATTGACGGCTTCGCCCAAACCGGCACTATCCATCAGTCGTGTTGCCAATCATAGATCTTAAACCGTAGATCTTAAACCGTAGATTCATTTAAAATGGTATATAAACAAATATGCTAATCATTAATTATCAAGTAATGATAGTATAATTATAATCAATATAAAAAAAAATATCCTAAACTATCAAACAGCTAATTGGATGATAATAATCATTTTCACAACAAATCGAGCCGATGTACACTTTGCATTAATATTGTCAATGATTTATCAGCCGAGAACAATGAAGAGATTACAAAATACGACCTCGTGAGCCTCCAATTATAGATCCACGTTATTATATATCCTTATCGTGACTTGCAGTTGCTAAACTATAGAAATCACTCTCAAAATGGACGGGAAATTATAATCAGCATCTAAAATATACGATTTGCCATTGAGCGAAAGACAACATAATAGCATATTATGCATCAAGATGAAGCAGTCTGATAAATCACGATGGTATATTGAATCTTCATGCTTTATACTATGAGACGTCGCAGACGTGAGCAGATTAAAATTTTATATTATTTTCCGAATTGTTAAAAGACTTACTTAAGCCTCGATTAGCATGATATAATTATACTTAACTAAAAATCTAAGCTTCCAGATTGACGAGCTCCATTCTCAGCCACATCGTCGCGAGCCATCTACGATTGACCACCAACTCGCTGTTGGTGGTCAATCGTAGATCTAACATACTTTAATAATTACTGTACAAAATTCGAAGTGCTATTATTTGGTTGAATTGCTGATATTAAAAGAAAAACAATGAAACGTGACTGATTACTGAGATTAACGACAAATCTATGTCGTGACTAAGCGCTCCGATGTTTTTTAAGATGAGCTTCCGGCTCCCACGGACTCAGTCTCGACCCTGAACTGCTCGAATATGGAACAACTACTGGCGCTAATATAAACATATCTACTTGAGAAGATTGTGCTGCTCCAAAAAAGCTGTTATCTCTGGATGGAAGATAATACTAAATTTTACATCAAATTCTCACAATACGGTTTAAGAACGGTCAGAATTTAGTAGAACCAATGGAGATGGGGTAGAAAGTTTTCGAGTGGCGACCACGCTTCGGAAAGCTCAACGTATGAAGACCAGACCGTTTACATCTGGGGGGAAATTCAGTTATTCAAAACCGATCCGTAACTGAACTTTATGCGAAGCATTTCCTGTCGGCTGCTATCTTTTTTTGATTTAGTAACGAGCGAAGAACGTGTTACGTTTCATCAAATGTGTCAAATGTATGACATAAAAGTGACTGAATCAAAAAAACTATGGCGGCCGACGGGAAACGCTCCACATATGGTTCGGCTATGGAGCGGTCTTGAATAACTGAATTGGGCCCCAGGTCTTTTTGGAAATCCATTGGAGAAGGCAGCTGTGGCCTTCTTGTGGCTAAGATGATAATGATAGCACCATATTCTAAGACTTTACATGTCCTAACATTTTTGAAGATATAAAATGACTTTCGTAAGCCCATTCAGACTTACGAAACACTCGTCACACATTAAACCAGAGCATCATCACAGACTTAAATAAAACCGGACAAGTGCGACTCGCCCACCAAGGGTTCCGTACAAACTAGTAGATAAAAGAGGGAAATTATATATTTTTTTTTATATTTTCCTTCTTATACCGAAAAATATACATCGTAAAAATATTTAAAAACCTGTTTTAACTTATGCTAATTAAGCTCTTTCATATGATACCCCCATGATACGGTTAATTCACTTTAAAATTTGGACCCTCATTCCTTGCATAAAGACACTACTTTTTTGTGATTAAATTTAAAATGTCCGGTTTTCGGATTTTTTCCTATATGTGTACTATAACACAATGCTTCTTGCCAAATTGTATAGTTCTAGGTCAACGGAAAGTACCCCATAGGTTTTGATTCCCTTGTGAGTGTCGAAATGTGCATTTTTATGACATATTCGGCTGTAACTTTTTTTTACGAAAACTGAGAAATTTTATTTTTCTTTCTCCAGCAAGATACTATGGATCTGCGTATATGGTTATAATTTCAACTCGATACCTTCACGCGTTCCTGAGATAAAGGTCTTGACACCCGGACGGACGGACAGACGGACAACAAAGTGATCCTATAAGGGTTCCGTTTTTTCCTATTGAGGTACGGAACCCTAAAAATGACCCAAACAAAACCCTTCTTAGGTAGGTATACATAAAAATAAAATTAAAAACAATACCACTTGAATAATTTCAGTCATTCTATATGTATAGGTATATTCAAAAATAAAGTGCGCGAGCGGGAGCTTTTAAAAATTTGCCCCAATTTCAATGTCACAATCTATATACTTAAAAATAGCTTATCAACGAATTTCAAATTATTTCCTATAACATAACATTTGTGGTATCACAAACGTGAACATTATGGTAATAAATAACCATAGAATCATGATTAAGTATTATTTAAAATTCACGATTATAAATACCTAATTACAATTTAAAAACGTAAGTTCAACAAATCATAACCTGATCTCGAGTTAGTTAACTTAATTTACGATAACATCGCTTATAGTTTCCACATGGTATCATTTACCTTCAGGAAGGTGGGTAATAAAGTCGAATTACTGTTGATCAAGGTGGCATTCGATAGGCAATTGTTTGTGGTAATCTATTCAAGAAGTAGCTAGAAGAAGTAGTGTTCAAGAAGTAGCTGTTCTAGTTTCAGATTCGATTACGAACTATCGAGATGCCATCGTAGCGCCTTTATATACAACGCACACCTTAGCTTTAACTTTCATCTTTTTATTATTATATTATATTATATTATTTGACGCCTCATTTGAACGTGATTAGAGGGTTAGATGAAGGAGAGAGGGTATTAGAGGGTTAGGAGGCATAAGAGGGTAGGATATAATGTATATTCTATATTGTCTGTAAGTATAGTACACAATAAAATTATCAGACCAGTATGTGCGAAACTAGGTACATGTGTTCAACATATAGGTTCGCGTGAAAAATTATATGCATTGTTTTTTAACCGTCGACCCCAAAATGAGGGGTGTTATAATTTTGACGCATGTATCTGTATATTTGTGTATCTGTTTGTCTGTTTGCGGCATCGTAACTCGTAATCGGTTGGACCGGGGTCCATTCATTTGAGAGCTACGTCAAACGAATGTACCCCGTCGGGGGTTTTTGAGTTTTCTAACCTTATACTTATAAATTAACTACACACCTATCTAGTGAAGGAGCTACGTAAATGGTAGAATTGAATAAGGTTTCGAACTGAAAAATATAATGTATTTTTACTCCACTACAATTGTTATTTATGCGTGGAAATTTATCTTAACCATTACGGCATTTTTTTGTGACAGACATGCATTATCGTTGTCGAGATTTTTTACCGATAAATAGAAATCTTTTTTACGGACAGATATAGAAACTGTTCCATCTCAACTAGTTGCAAAGATCGGTCACAATGGCGGCCGAAACGATTTGTAGTAAGTACATTCAGTCAATTTACTTGTTTATTAAAGAGAATTCCATGTACCCACATGGAATTTTCTACCACGCTGACATATTACCACATTTTTTAATATACAAGTAAATTGATTGAATGTACTTACTACAAATAAGTCACACTAACTAAGTACACTAACTGTATACTCTCTAGGTATACCCTTTATAGGTAACTCGGAGTTGAGATATGGTGTGCGAACTTTATCATCTCACGATTCCAGAAACCACATTAAAAAGAGACCTTCAGATATCTCCACGTAACTTAGCCATTTGTTACATAAACAAATACGTTTCAGACACCAGACAAGATTGGCATTTAATTATAAAATATTGCTACATTGGTCTCAAGTGACGGACAAAACGAGCTTCGTGCAAATTATTATATCGCACGCTCTCAAAATAATTTATAAGCCATATAGTTTAAAGTGCAACATTTTTGTATTGTCTGTACCAAAATATTTTGTAGTTGTTGTCTTATCTGAGGTCTGGATGCCGTACGGATTTCGAGCTGTTTGACTTGCATCGAGCCAAATGACTGCCAGATTGGGTTAGCTAAAAATGGACCGCAATATTACCTACGCGAAGTGCATTTATTCTTCTACTCAGAACGAAACGTCCAGTGGCTCGCCAACCATTGACTCGCAGCTACATAAGATGTTTTTCGTTTACTCCTCGGCTTCTTCGTAGACCCAGCTCAAGAAGTAAATAATCTTAGAACAATTCGCATTTAGCTAGGTGAAGCAACTTTTAACAGGCCTCTTAAGGCCTGTAACATCACTCTGCCCGTAGCTACACACGATAGGTAAGCACCATTTGACACAATTTCCCTTAACTATGTGACAAATACGTCTACTTACATGAAACGTCATTTAAACGTTAATGTGCATGTCATAAATAGTAAATACGAGTATGTGGTCATGCACACATTTGCATAGGTACGTATGAACGGAATTTCGAATGAAACTATCACTTTCAGAGTCATTACTCTAAGGACCCTACATAGAGGGGTTTTTGATAAATCTCAATTAGAAGAGGTGAGCTCGACTTGCATCTAATATCTCTGAGAGCGCAGTGTATTGCCAAACAGCGTTTGAACCGTTGAAGTTTAAGGTTCTGGATATCATTGGATAGTTAGAGGTACCAAGCATCTAGCTTGACATCTGTAGAGATGCTTGCTCTATGGTAAAATAAATTTAATTTATATGTAAATATTACTAAAGTAACATTATGATATTATTATAAATCTAATTTTATCATCTAATTTATCTCAAATTACTAGTCCTCACCAACATTGAAGTACAGGCAAATGGCAATATATTTTGATAAAAAACTGGGCCATTAAATTGATTGCCATTGGTACCTGACTATTAGTTCCTACGACAATACACCTCGAATGCTTTTACGTAGGTAGGTACCTAAAACTAGTGACCTTAAAACGAAACGTTGATTTCCTTGTTGGTTGCTGTGCTATATATCACGCTAGAATGTTATAGGTGTATGGTAAAAGCAGTCTTGGAGCCATAGTCTCATTGCCACAGAGCACAAAATGCTACGCCCTGTCAGATACAGAAGTAGCCATGTATACTTTAAAATAAAAGAATGGAAAACTTGCCTGTATGTAGGTGCAATTCGAGTGTACTTGTAAAGGTAAAGGTTAGTAGTTGCAGAAAAGTTGATGTTTTAGATCTATATTACAATAATATCATGCGTTTATTTTGTTGAGGTAATCAGAGGCTAAAAACAACGTCTTAGTACCTGCTTAATACCTACTTCAACATATCTATAAAATATAGGTCAATATTCTAAATGAATCCGTCAAAGTACGAGTTTCACTCGCACACCGAGGCTTCCGTACTCCCATGCAACATATGAACACAAAAAACAGGACTAATTAGTAAAATGTGTCATAAATCTACAAATATTTGTTTTATTATTTATTAAAGTAAAAATATTATATTAACGATGAAGACGCGAGTGAACGAGTGCCGCCATCTAGCGTCACTCGTTTATGTTCTACGACAACGTGAACTAATTTGTTTCATTTTTTTAAATGACAAGAAACTGATATGGAGTTTTGGCGGGAACGTCTTAGTAACGTGTTGTTGCTTTGCTTTATTTTCCTAAACTTGTATTATTTTGAACATTAATGCTATAAAACTGGTGGTGTTTTATTCATTAATTGTTCGATAAAGTGTGTGAGTGTGGGCAATTGAAATAAAGCAGTAAAACGTGTGATTTTACGTTGTCGGCAAAACTCCATAGAAGCTTCTAGTAAAGTCGCCACCACTTTACTGAAGCAGGACTCGACTTATAAATTGACTGTTTATGTGACTTAGATTGTGACTAGAACATTTACAACTTGTTTTATTCAAGAAACTTGAAAAAATCCTAATACTTGACACTGGCAAATGCTTTAATGCGGGTTCAATACAAAAAAGAAGAAGAAGAAACTGATATACCTAGTATATGTTATTTAATTATTGTTTTTCGATTTACGTCAATGTGAGCCCTATAATCTTGTTAATTTTGAGACTTGTATATCTATTACCGTTCGAGAGCTACAGCCGTTTATGTGTAGGTATGTAGGACAGATAGACAAACACCGTATCCTCACGAATAGGCTCCTGCACCCCCGTACGGACGCCTAAAAACTCTATATGTATTATATCAACCATCTAGTTCCCATAGTACAAGCTTTGCTTAGTTTGGGCTAGATGGTGTTGTGTGAAATGTCCACCAATAAAAAAAAAACTGTATAAAATAGTTCTAGAGTCTATTTATTGACACGAGTAGGTTTTCATAAAAAAGTGTCATTGAGCTAAATGCCCGAATACGTATCTAGTCATCGTTAGATTGCGACTACTTGGGGCTAGCGTTCTTCTGCCTATTAACGCAAAACAAGTACAAAAAAGAATTTGTAGTGCAAGGCTGTTTGATGTAATACAGGGTACAACACAACAATCTCGCCTTTTACCTACTGCCGAAAGTGCGAATTGTTTTTAAAACGTATGTATATTCGAACATGTTTTAATTTGAACAATTTACGGATTGCTCTCGTCTGACGTATAACACCCTTATTTTTGAGTCGGGGTTGAAAACCAGGTCAAAATATTTACTGACTTACTATTTTAACGAAGAGCTACCTAACAATATCTAAGTATTGGATAAAATGTGTAAAAGGATGAAATCTGTTCAGTAACAACACCAAATAGAGAGTAGAAAGAGGCTCTAATGCCAACTTTTTTTTTGTGTACTCTATCTTCGCCGGTTGTAAGAAGAAGTCAAAAAAAAAAAAACGTATGTTGTCCCTTAAATAGTAGTAGGAAAGTGTGTGTACCCAGAGCACTCACGCTCGCTTAAAGGCTTCTTCTTGCGGCGGCGTCGTGTGGCGGGTCGCCCTCTTCCCTCAAATATGGTTGAGGAGAGCGATGGCTGGCACATGCGTCAACTCGTGAACGGGTGCTGCTTGCGGGAGCTGGACTGCACGGCGTACACACGCATGCATGTGCATGTTACTTAAGTATTAACAGTTATTAGTTAAGTATTAACGTCTTCCTCTTGTACTCTAGTTTAAAAAAAAATTAAAGTTAGCTAAAAAAAAAATGTATTAGTTTATAAAAGGCATGGACCCTGGAGTCTGTGGTGCTCGAATTTTTTCAAATAAAAAAAAAAAAAAAAGAAGAAGTCATATCGGAAAAGAAAATATCAAACTACAATTCAAGCATTTTTTTTTACTAAAAAAAAAATATTAATTGTGTAGTATTTTTCCGTACAATATTGATTAAAATTTACAATACTTCAACAAAGAACATAAATAATGAAAAATCTAGTCGGGAAAATAAATAATTTACAGAATTATACTTATAGCGCAGCGGTCGTGTCGCACATTAAATCACAGAAAATTAATTACCATTAAGAATTTAAAACATCTCATTTTTTACTATGACAGCTAACTAGGTAATAAATTAGGTTCCTTTGGTTTAAAACATAGATTTTTTTTCTAAAAACCGGTCAGTAAAATTATCGTATTAAAATTTTGTTAAAACTATACGATATAACTTAATCAAAATAAATTATAACTATTGTAGCTTATTTTTTAAAGACTATGGCAAATTCAAAAACTAGAGTTTTTGGAAATCTACATTATGTATGTTTGTATTTTTATTATATTATATATTATTTCATAGTTTGTACTGTATGTCTGTGGCATAGTAGCTCTCAAACAGATGGACCGATTTTGATCTACATTTGGTTTTGTTTGAAAGATTTCATCGAGAGTGCTCTTAGCTATGTTACATCAAAATCGGTTCAAACGTTTTTTTTTTATCTGGGGTTTTTGAGTTTTATAAAGTTATACTTGTAAGTATATGAATGAAATGTTAATAGATACTTACGTTACTATCAAGTTATTATTCTTCTTTCGCTTAACAAGAAGTACAGAATACATCAGGCATGGATTTGCTAATAATAATAAATATTAAAATAATGTTTTTAAAAAACAAGCTTTTATTTAAAAAAAAATAAGTGAACTTTTTAAAGTAAAAAAAAAAATATTTTTAAAACTTGAGGCACTCTTATTGTATAGTAAATCTATATAACGGACAGCATATATCATCAGTTCATTCCGATTCCACCATCAAACCAGCTCCAAGGTACCTTAAGTATACCAAATTTGAGCTCAATCGAACGTAAGGAAGTGGGTCTAAAGATTTGTCCCATACAGAATCGTCACACCAGTATGAAAGAGCGGTGTGAAGGTATGTCAATCACTAGACAGACATACACGATGAGTTAATATAAAGCTTGTAAATATATACACGGGATACAGTTCTCACGTACCGCTAGGCTCGGCCTTAGGCCCTGCCCCGCTGCCGGCACCAACCTAGTTTTAAAGTTTTCTGTAATATTTTTTCCCCATAATTCTGTTTTAAAGGACTTGGAATCTAAGAATATAAGCAAATAAAGAGATAAAAGTATATATAAGTACATATGTCGATTACGTGTATGTATAATTAACTTGTACAGCAGTAACTCTAACATATGTTCGTACTTAAATGGTAAAAACAGCCATTTCGTTGAAATTCATGCCAGCTTATTTCCTTCCATTGCCGTATGTACTACATGCTAGATGCCAAATATGTCTGTCCCACGTTCGGATTAGGTAATTATAATTATATACGATTTATTAATATAATCGATAAGCACTTATCTTAACAACCTTGTATTAGTTTTTACTACTCTGCAATAGGCAGATAAGTACTTTTTTAACAGACTGTGTTAGGAGCGTTATATTTTTCGACTGAATGTAGTTATGTATGTAATTATTTAAGTGGGTCTGTACATACATACCATAATACATATACATATATTTATTTATGAATTATACTTCCTACCAATGAGATTTTATCTATACAGAGTTTATATTGAAACTCATTCAATATGAAGTAAAAACAGGGCAAATCTCACTTCTCACCACTTTCGAGGATAAGAGAAACCCTTAAAGCCTTTTAGTATCTTGGTCTTATTTATACATATAATTCTTGGTGATACTGACACTTTATAATCACACTGTATGATATTGTAACTGTTCATAAGTCACGAAACTTGCTGCCTTACCGAAAAACGTTACTTAACTTTAAGCAATGCTTAACATATTTTGTCAACTACTGGCTGACACATAATGACACTTGCGGAAAAAGTCAGTTCCATTTACATTGTAAAATTTGTAAACCACGAATTCTGTGGTTGGCAACATATAAAATATGTATAAAACAAGTATAAATCTATGAACAAATCGTACTAAGCCCTGGGGCTATTTGTTTTGACATAAATCGATTCACTTTCGCGATAGGTCAAAGAACACTGTTGACTATGGATTTACATATATATGCATAAATTATGAGTGTTGTGGCGGTGTTCCGTGGTTTCTACTGCGTGCTGATGGAAAATGGTGATGATGATAATGAAGAAATGTAGCCTATATTTATTTCAGAGTTTTAGCTTTTTTTGAACTAAATTTAAACAAGATCCGTTTAACCGTTTAGTCACAAATAGGTAATTGCTTTTGAGGGAAACATGTTCTGTTGTTTTTAACCGTTTGTTATAAAATTTGGTTGAGAGATTACTGAGAACCTGGACGGAGATGACTATGTTTAATCAGTTTTTTTATCATCATTTTAGGCTCGTCTGTATCGAATATGTTCTTCGCACTTCAACTATGTAGCGTCATTTTCTAACCCGGCGTATTCTTCAAATAGGCTGCGATATATCGATAAAACACAGCTGCCGCGTGAATTGAGAGCTTACTGCGCTTTTTTTATCAGCCCTGTTTCTACAATCTGTCCCACTGCTGAGCGCGGGCCATCTTCTCATTGTGAGAAGGGTAACCGATACGTATCTTCACAATGATTCCTTTAGCTTTAGAGATTTAATCAAATCTCAATTTTTATCCCTGGAACTGATACAAGTTTTATCTATTTTGTGATTGAGGTTGATGGGAGGATGGCAAGCCATAAGGCTTCCCATCGCTGTCACCCTTGCGAATCTATTGTAGATATTCAAGAGTTGTACATAAGCGGTACAACTCTTGAATATTGTACATAAGTTGTACATAAGCTATTCAGGGGATGTACACAAGCGTTCAAGCAGTCTTATTTCAATATTACTTTGAATTTTGTCTCGTTCTTTCTACAGTTGAGAGAATAAGACAAATGTCAAAGTAACATTGAAATAAGATTGTCATTAAGATATGATAACCTCCCTGTACCTATTTAGGATACTTACTTCTTGCATACACCCATAAATGTTTGCCTCATTTCTTCCAATGCAATAAGACAAAAAAAGATGAAAAAGATAAAAGATTTGTCGTACGATTACGCTTGGCACATTTTTTGATCTCATTTCAGTAATAAGTATATACTAAAATTAATAAAATACAGGTGTTATGAAACGGCCGCGCCGCGATAACGACGCATTTGACCCGATCTTATCGTCTTGATACACCTTACGCGTAAGAAGCCAGGAAAAGCTGTTGTAATAATTAATTTCAATAATGTTAATATTAACACTGAGAAGTTGATCTCAAGAATGTGGACAATACGTATCTGGTCTGATGTTTTTTGCACAACTGTTAGCAAATGATTACACGCGTACCTACATAAGACCACTTCTACTTTCCCTTAGGCAGAGTGAGACCGTTTGTCGCCATAATGATTACATTGGCTATTAGCCTGTTACTAACAACTAATAGATCTGCAAATGTCGCAGTAGCTCGATAAAGCTAAAATAAAAAATAATAAAAGTAAATGTATTACGCTTTTCTCCGCTTGTATTGGGGAGCGGATTGTAGCAGTCCGTGACACGGGGCATTCTAGTGAGGACTGTAATGCAAATGTTATTTAAGATCGTTTTTCCTATGTAAGTAAATAAATAATATTAAAAGGGTTAGTATCTAAGAGTTTCAAGGGTGTCCCTCCACTGCATCAACTGGTAAAATTTAATTTCTTCAGTCTGGAAGTTTAGTTAGTTTAGTTTAGTTTGTTAGTACTCCCATACAGGTCGTAATTTTTAACAAATCTTGACGAAACTTGGTTCGGGTTCAACAATTTTATAGATTTTTGTCGTCGGGGATTTTTGATTAAGGGTATTTCCTATAAAAAGGGGGAATTGGCATCATTTACTGACCGATTTTGATAATTACTTGCGTAAAATGTTAAGTTCAAGTGGCGCTGGTCATAGAGTCTAACACTATTGTCTGTTTATAATACACATGGTTAGAATTTAGTGTGCATAACCGTACATTTTTTCTATCATCGTCAATACTTCCTAGCGACATCTGACGACGATGCGTTGAACTTCACGAGCGAGGTCTACTTACTCGTAGAATGAGTTTGCGATATATAGTAATACCTAATATAAATGCGAAAGTTTTTTAGCAGCTCAAACGAAAAAGAAAGTACTTATTTAAATGTAAGTAGACATTGTTTTTATGTACGATTTACGACTATGAATACCTAATATTTAATTATGACTAACATACTTACCTACCTTCTATTTTATGGTAGTTATTCAATAACTTCAATTCGTATACTAATAATGATGAATCATTCATAAAATGATAACTATGAAATTATCTGCGATAATGAAATGGAATAAACAATGAGCGTTTTATATGAACAAAAGAAAATATCCTCATTGAATTTTGATCAAGATTGTTGAACAAAGAGATATGAGTTTCCTCAACAGGCTTTGAGAAACCATTAGCAGTATATCAGTGGTATCTAAGGTTGACTGTACACTGTATAACACGATAATCAAAATATTACAAATATAATATGGCGTATAAATAGACATTTAAGAATTAGCTGTCATGAAGTTTTTTTATTTTGGCCAAGTATCTATCTTATACGTCGTCGAAATTCGAGAACTTTTCGGCCCCATCAACCATCTACAAAATCAAAAAAAGAGTTCTATCTAATAAAGAGTTTATCTATCTATCCATCTACGTGCTAAGTGCCTTGCCCATTACCACTTCAACTTGCTCATCCTCAAGAAAAGTAAGTGCAAATGGCAGGGAGACGCTGGATGCAATCCGCTCCAATCAGGACTTTTTGGAGATCCATGGCATACGTCCAGCATTTGTAAACTCTATCTATATTTGTCGCTGAAATTATTTTTTATGAAAATACACACAAATGTTCCTTTTAAACGTTGTTTTAATTAAATTGGAATTTTATGTGCTACCGGGACAGCTGCTTCACTTTTATCAGACAGGTCCGATCGTGTATGAAGTACTGCTGCCACCTTTTTGATGGATCAGCCAAGTATCAGCTGGAAGCTTTAGAGTCAGTGGACCGGCGAGCTATGAGGTTAATCGATGACGATAACCATACATTTTTCCTATCAAGAACCAAGAAGCTGCTTAGTCTCGAGCACCGTATTAAAGTTTGTCAGTCTATATAAATATATTCTATAGGAATCATTTCGGGTAGTGTACGCATGGGCTTCACAACCTAATTCCAACCTCCCCATTTCACTACAGGACTAGCAGAAAGTCGGCACATTACCACCCATTTCTCATTGAAATGCCAAAAATCCGTACACAGCGATATCGGTCCACGTTCTTGATGTGAACTGCACAGGAATGGAATTCTTTGGCGCCGTCTCTGTTTTCCGAGACTGGAATCTTCAAAGCTAGAGTGAATTAGATATCTTCTAGATCGACGAGCTCCATTCTCAGCCACACATCGGGCGAGTTGGTGGTCAATCGTAAATCTGTCATAAAAAGAAAAATGTGTGACGTATATTATATACCTATATAATTTTATTTAATCATTATAATACTATGATAATATTATGTTTTACCTTTTTATTTCATTGTTTTAATTATCGAGAATGTTTATGTACAGATTTGAGGTAAATACATTTAGAAAAGCAGACGCGAGATTGAAGTTTTATCACTATATGAAAACAGTGTGTTTTTAACACGAATAAGTCCGCGTTTGACCACCAACTCGCCTGTTGGAAAGGGACATTTGTGTATCCTGCCGTACGTGACAGCGGGATGTACTGTCTACTAGACCATTTCTCAACGCGTTTGCCTCGTGCAAGAGTAGCTTAAGATCTCAGAGGCCAAGTGCGATGTAGCTTACATAATACTTTGTCATAACATTTTTATTGATATTGTTATTGCGTAACAATAGACGCGGCCAGGTTTTGGTCAGGCTTGCAGGTTTAATGCAGACTTGTCATACCTACGCGTAGACATTTCAATCCGACAACCGACACCAAATTAATTGAATATAAAATACTTTCCATCCATTAACCAGCTCGGTGAAGGTCGTCCTATAGCGGGATCTAGACTACTAGTTTTGATTAAAATCAAAACAAATCAATCAATTTTATATCAGAGAAAAATTATTACTCTAATATTATTTCTCCCTTTTTTATCAAACTTCAAATAATTGGCCAAGTACGTGTCGGGCCATACACAAGGTAGGGTTCCATAGTTGCTCTGCAATAAGCGCATACTTAGAATAGAAATACCTGTTTAATACTATGAACATATTGATTGATAGATAGATAAACTCTTTATTGTATTGTTTGTTTATTGATTTTGCGATTTAAATGGAATATGTACGAAATTTGCCGCTTTAATTACGTTTTATGAGTTGATTGTCTATAATTGGTTAACTTGTAAAGACTACGTAGCCGTGATAGATTTCCTTTTAATTTCATCATAAATATGTATACCCATACCAAATTACAACTTTCTAGTACTTATAGTCTTTGAGCTAAGCCGCGGACAGATGGACGGACATGGCGAAATTATAAGTGTTCGTAGTTGACTACGGAACCATATAAAAGAGCAGGTTGTCAATTCGGTTGTATTTGTATTGTAAATTCCATAACTCCGTTATAAAAAAAAATACCGGAATCAGAAAATTATTATTTTTTATTTGAAAAGATTTACTTTCAGATTGGTCAAATAGAAATCCCATTTCATTAAAATCAGTAGTTTAGTTAAAAAAAAGAATAAATGTGTCATCCATCATACAAATTGTTGTATAATGAAATCGGTTGTTTCAGTTTTTTTTTTGTTATATTGATAGTGTTGAAGTTGGGTAAACTTATGGATTGCTTTTATTCTTTTATAAATCAATACTTCCTAGTTCTTATTTTTATCACGTTGTATTTAAAAGTAAAAGTATTATAAACAAAGCCTCTTATTACATGTAAAGTTACATTAGTTCACGAACCTTTGTTCAAATCGAGAATGGGATTCAAAATAGATATGTAATTATATTTTTAATTACTCACTAAGGTGTAAAACAATCCATTCATGATTTCTCTGTGTGAATAAGCAAAAAGTTCCCAAGCGAAGAGTTAAATCACACTTTCGCTGCTATGTCGTTAAGCCAATTGCCGTATAAAAAAAAGTTTGGGATAAAACTGTAATCAAAATTTTAAAAACTATTCTTCCGGTGGCGCTGCGATCAGATTTAACTGCTGTCAAAAAGTTACAAAGATTTCAGTACTTTTTTATCCGACTTCCCAAGAAGGAGAAAAATGTTTTTCGATGTATGTTTGTAATTAAATTTAAAAAAATCAATATTGTGTTAATTTCTCATTGAAATATCAAAAATCCATACTCAGCGATATTAGTCTACGTTGGTGCGTAGGTACTGCACAGGAATGAAATTATTTACCGCTATTTATATTTTCTGAGAACTACAATCTTAGAATTTTCAAGGCTAGAGTGAATAGATATATTTTAGATCGACGAGCTTCATCCTCGGCCACACCGTCGCTTAATATCAGGCGAGTTGGTGGTCAATCTATAGCCGTAGAATATAGAATAGTCTAAACTATACATATACAAGGGCGTCGCCAAGGGGGGGGGGGGGGGGCAGAGGGGGCAGCTCTAGAGATTAAAAAAATGTAGCCAATGCAGAGCAACCAAGGTCCTAAGGCCGTGCAATTGTACCTGTACCTACAATTCATATTTTTCTCATCCTCCATAATATTAATTTTTGGCGACGCCCTTGTACATATATACTAGTGTACATATATACTGTACATAGGTACTAGTATATACGAGTATATTTATATAAGTATACTCGTATATACTAGTACCTGGGCGACCGAACTCCACTTGGATTTTTTATGACTAATACGAGCAAACCCGGATTCACTAAAAATGAAACTTAGCAAGATCGATTTATCGTCCCCTAATCTACCTACAAAATAAAATTTAATTAAAATCGTTGAAAACGTTTCCGAGATTCAGATTATATATATACATATACAAGAATTGCTCGTTTAAAGGTAATTATATTAGATATAGGTATATAAATGTCCACCAAAATTTATATTTGATTTACCTGTGAACGGTGTGCAGATGGTGAAGTGATTGTCTGGTTGGCTTGTGTGACGAACAGTAAAGTGTATCGCATACGCGGAAACAGTCCGCCTGCTCCTTGCAAGCGTTGGTCAATGTAGGCCGACTACTGCTGTGTAAATGCCACGGGTTGCAGCTAACTTTCACATTCAATGTTGATTATGATTTGTTAAGTTCATTAGGGCTCCCTGTCAGCTTGACTGTCATACAAATCGGAACTCCGCAAATTTAGAGTGTTTGGATAGAGAACTATCATGGCAAAAAACCGGACAAGTACGAGTCAGACTCGCCCACGCGCGGACGGACTGCGCGTTCCTGTCTAGGTATGCAGTTTTGGTAAATATTAAACTACAAGCAAACTATATCTAAGTATATATATTTTTTATTATAAAAAAAGGTGCAGCAAAAAGGCAGACGGCTGGCCTGATGGTAAGCGATAACCGTCGCCTATGGACATCTGCAACATCAGTGACATTACTGTTGCTTCACTAGCCCGGAAAGGTGGTATTTAAAAAGGGGTTTTTATAACGCTCTTTGTTGAAGCATATAATGAAATAAAAAAGCAGTGCCCTTAATGCGACATTAGTTCTCTTTCCTGTGAATACATATTTAAAACACCAACTAATATTGCTAGATATATAATTTTAACCACGTACTGGCAAGCGCAGCGTAGGAAGACCAGCCACGAGATGGACAGATGACCTCATACAAGTGGCGGGAAGTCGCTGGATGCAAGCCGCTTCCAATCGGTCTTTTTGGAAATCCATGGGGGAGGCCTATGTCCAGCAGTGGACTTCTTATGGCTGAGATGATGATGATGATATAATTTTAATAATAAACTAAAGAATTCGTGATCATTAGGAAGCTTTCTTACTTTTTTTGACATCTGATCGGTTGCTCCTATAACACATTTCATATATAAAAGTGCTCTGAACTCCTTAGTTTTCCCTAGACCACAAAATGAACTTTTGTGTTCGAGGCTTTCACCCATAAGACCATTGCATAGACAGCATTAAATTTTGTGTATTTTATCTTGAACAGAAATATCGAGCGAGTCGATTACCATTACCAAATAAAGGGGGTGAAAAAAATACGATTTCAGAGAAAAAAAAACTACAATAATTCATGTAAATAAGCAAGTAATTAACCTTAAACAAAGCAATTAGAATAATTACAATTGATTCAAACAATTTACTTAAAGTGCAGTTAAATGTCAGAATGTCATGGAGAAATGTAAATAATTAGTCAACGGTGAGACCGGACCAAGGAGTCGGTATACAAAGGAGAAGGCTTGTCAATTTGGGTAGTTTTTTTTAAATTCAGTAATAGACATGCGCTTGACCACTTGACCGCTTGACGCTCCGTTGCGGTCCACAATGGAGCGCGCTTACCTAGAAAAAACAATTCTTTTGCGATTTAAAGACACCCAGATTATATTATGGTAGTAGTCTACTGCCCATGTATGAGTGCCTTATGTTAGTAACCCAGTGCGCGTCTTCGTCCTGATGATGCATGGAGTGCGTGGTCGCATCTCGTGGCAACGCGCTCAGGCTGTATAAGTGCTGGAGCTCTTGGAGGAAGTGTACCTGAGCGACACCTGGGACGAGCCGCGCGCCGCATAACCCGCATCACGATTTACGCTCTCCATCCGCTGTAAATACAAACGGCTGATTTGCTGAACGGCAATTGGCTGAATAAGGTGGAGATTGACTCGTGCAACTATCTCTCTCGCGCATCACAACCTTTTGTAACCAAACATAATAAATAATAGTTAGGATATTAGAATTTATTTACATACCTAGAAGTAATATTTAATAAAAATAAAGTTTTATTCAAATATCGCTTATACTGGCGACAAAGTAGTGAAAAATCAGATATTTTCCTACTCCTCACTTCTTCAGCCAATTTAAAAGGTATCAAAGAAAACTGTCTTTTATAATATTTCTCTTATCAATATAAATAAATTCATTTCTCACTTTTGTAATATCCCTATTCAATGATTTTATATGTTTATAATGTTGTGATGCGCGAAAGAGATAGCTGCGCGCGTTGAGCGCATCCAACATAGGAAGCGTATTCCACAATTCAGCAGTCCGCAAGATGCAAGAGGATTTAACCACAAAAAATATCCACATTAGTACACATATATTTACACACAATATTATACACACATATATCCTCCTTGGTCATTGCCCGGTGGAAATGTGACAAGGTAGGCGAGCTCTTATAAAATTCTAATATATCTGATTTTGGTTCGCCAGTGCCTAGATCTAAAGTGGCCATTTGGGGCGATTGAATAAACATTAATGGTAGCCATTTTGTGTGTATACGCCATTTTGATGTCAATCACTCCTTCTATGATAATTCAAAAGCCAAAATATTTCAAAACAACACTAATCTTGAACATTTAGAGCACAGGTGTATTTAATCATATCAATGTAGTAGTATTACTTTGCTTGTGTCCGAGAAATCTTAGCGGACATTAACACTTCACAAAAAAAGCACCCTTAAAATTTCAGCGTAATTTTGCGTAGTGACAGTGTATATGGGATCACAAAGTTTATTTTAGCGTTAAATAGCTAAATAAAAAAAAATAACGTAAGTTTTATACCTAGATCAAAGAAAGGTGATCTTTCGACCATGGTTTGATTCTCTCTATCTTTTACATAACCATGGGCATTCGTTAAGGATTTATCCGAGACTTGTTATTTTGGCGCCGACAATTTAGTTGTTATGTATTGGTGTTATAATTTGTATATTGTGCGTTTTATGCACAAGATTAGCATTTAACGTGCTGCTAATTAGCATAAGATGTTTTAGACTTTGAAACCTAGTTATTTTTGTACATTACTATTTTTATAGATTGTCCATAAACCACAGAGTAATGACACACATTTGAGAGTTCTAATGATGTTAAATAATTTTTTTTTTTCACACAACATTTTTTACACAAATTATTTAGAATCTGTTCAAACGTTTTGTTTAAAAATCAATCACCCCACGTGACGCTCCTGTGGCAAAAATGGTATAAGCTCCCAAACACAGACTGGAATATGCGGGCTTAAGTCCCGTCAGGTGTGGAATTTTTGAACTATCTATAAATTTGTAGATCTATATACACACTTTTATATCTTATAAGTTCAGCTTTAGTATTTATATATATTGTTTAGTATTGTTATGAGAAAAATCAGCAAAAACCCAAATCATATTTACTATCAAAATGAACTAGCTGCGAAATACTGCACCTTATTTCGTGAAATATGTAACGAACTAACGATAGGACGACAAACCCAGCCCTTTCCGAGCAGTGAAAGTTCCACTGGTCATTCAGCGAACTGCCGGGTTTCACAATCTCGTGCCGTTTCGTAATCCCAATAAATACCGGGAAAGGCATTTTATCAGTAAACTGCGCAGAAACATCGAACCTGCTATTGAACTATCTAGATCTTTCGAATTAGTTCAGTTAGTTTAGATTTAATGCAAACTTAATTTAATATGAACTAACTGAACTAATTCGATCTAGATCCGAAAGATCGAATCTAGATCCAGCGAATAAAATCTTTGATGTCTCCAGATAAATATCTATGTTTCGAATTAGACCAGTTAAATTATATATTAAATTAAGTTTCCATTAAAATTAACTAAATCTAGATCCAGACAAGCCAAGATAGCTAAGAGAACTTTGTCCAAAGACCGTTAACTTTTTATGCATAAGCTTTAAAAATCACAGTCTGAACTTTTCTTATTTTAAAATCTCATTACGAAAACGTGAAGGAAAAACTTGGCAAGATGTATAAAATATTGCATCTCTGTTGGGATGTGGTTTAATTTTGTCAGAGTACAATTTGGATTACACAACATTGTCTTTATGTGCCTCATAATTGTTTTGTAAAGAATGTGCAACTATACGTTAACATAATTACATAAATTTACTCCTCTGTTCAAATTTTCAACTCTAATTAAACGTTTACTTGCCAAATAAGTGAAAGAATTTGAAATCACATCTGTTGCCAATGTGGCGATCTTGGCGCGACGCAATTGGTATTTGTGTCGTTTACAAACTACAAGAAACAGATAATCTTAAATTGGTTTAATGTGTGTTTTTATAATTTAGGGCTGTAATCAAAGCGCACCGCTATCTCTGTCGCGCTTCACATTTTTTATTTTATTTAAATGCTTAATTTTTTTTTTTATTTAAAAATAATTTACATTGGCGATGGAGTTTTGAAATAAGTGGCCAAGTGTGTGTAGTGCCACGCGCAAATTAGGGTTCCGTAGTTGCACATAATAATGTACCTGAACTTAAAACAGGGGCTTACATTTGATACTATGAACATACGAGTTAACTTGTCATAGCTTATACGAAATTGGCACAAAATTTTCATTTGTTACTTCGCTAAGTACGTACATTTTCGTCAAATTCTCGTAGCAATATGATGAAATTAAAAGAAAAACCTAAACCATGAATTCCTTTTTTACTACGAAACTCTAAATTATACATTTTCGAACTCCCTATTATTTTCTAATATCTGTGATTGTATATGTTTAAAAATGTAATGCGCGAGAGATATAGCTGCGTACTTTAAGCACAGCCAAGCTCAGCGTAATTTTATATTTCCTGCCTTTCATGTCACATGTACGGCAGTTCAAGGATTGTAGCATTGGAAATTCAAATTTCCAACAGTGTTTTCTCCAAAACACTATTATTATTAACGGGATATTTACCGTAAAATCTGTAATACTTTACTTTTACTTTTTTTTTGTACTTTTAAATTAACGCGTACCACGGTAAATATCCCGTTAATAATAATAATATTTTAATGAATGAACGTGATAGTTTAAAAAAGTGTTTTCTCCTTGTAAATGGAAAATGAAAATGGAGTACACATGTAAAAACTTACGAGTACACTAACTTACTTATATGTCAACATAGTATCATCATCTGTTAATATCATTTATACGGTATCATTTGATGATGGAGCTAGAAAGATGATCACGGGGCTTCGCTTCTGATTTATTGGTTGGTAAGTCAATGTAATACGTCCTAAACCTTTGGTCCTAGAGACACTACATTTGAGAGAGAGACAGAGCTTTTCTCATGGAATTTAGGCATTTTTAGGAAGGAAGTTTTGCCATGGATATCTTTAATTTATTTAGTTAAATACACGGTTACATTTTATTTACTACCAAAATTTTAATAGCGTTGATAGTACCTAATCTATTCCTGAATAAAAAAAATGAAAAGCTTGAGATAAAGAAAAAAATACTTAACAGGAAATTATGTAAATATTGGTCAATCATGTCAAAAATATTGGTTAAGTAATTATTTTTATGTATAAAAATAACTTGGATCATATTTTTTCAAGATTTTTTTGTCGAAACTTTGTGATGTTGTTTTCTAGTATTTAGTGTGACGATTATTTTATTTCAAAAACGTTGGTTTGCGCGAGCGTGACGGGCGATGGTCGAACTACAGACATAACTACAACTACATCTTTAACTACAGACATAACTACAACTACATCTTTAACTACAGACATAACTACAACTACATCTTTAACTACATACATAACTACAACTACATCTTTAACTACAGACTCTTAAACGTATTTTTTAGATTGTCTAGTTATCGTAGATTTATTAAGTACAATAAAACTGATATTAAGCAGTTAGTCAAATCGGCAGGTAGTGCAGGTACCGCGCGTTCAAAGAATCGGACGAACTGGTTTTAAAAAGTGGTTTTCTTATAAAATAGGACGTTGAACTTTTTGTACTGATGGCGTTGCGTAATCTGCAATGAAATATTAATTTGTTTTCTCTGCATAACTAGGTCATAAACAGATATTCTTGTATTATTTCAGTGTGTTTAATGCACTTGGAAGCTTTCCGGAACATTTATTACGTTTTTAAGGTTTCCGTGGTCAACTAGGAACCCTTATAATTGTGCAGCCCCGGATCTACGATTTTTTCGAACCGGGGCAGAAACTTGACAGTTGGTGCCCCTCTCTCCAGCGCTTAAAAAAATAACTTACTTAAAAAAACTTAATATAGGTAATAATCTATGGGGCGCTTTTTTCGGTAAGTAACGGTTTCTTAGCGGTGAGTCAACCAAGCTTTCGTATTCTAGGCGCTTTGTGGGGCAAGTTATTTTATTTTTGATAATATTAATTATGATTTTTGCGCCCCCTGAAAGTGCCCCGGTTTGCCTCCCCCCACCCGCCACCCCCCACCCCCCACTCCCCTAGATCCGGGGCTGTAATTGTGGCATGTTATCTGTCTGTTTGTATGTCTGTCTGTCCGTCCGCGGCGTTACTCGAAGACTCTTATTACTAGAAACATAATAGAAAGTTGTAATTTGGTGTAGGTATACTTATCATAGTTATGGTCAAAAACAAAACTCGCATTAGGATTTACAGCTAAAAATAAAAAAAACTAAGGCTCAAGCAAAACAAAACAGTAAATAAAATTCTACTTTATTTCCTATCATTGATTTATAACACAACCAAAAGCCTCGATTTGATTGAATAAAATTAACAAAATTTATCGCAAACGCTTATAATGCGCAAGCTAATTAAATCTAAATGTGAAAACGCATATATATCGCCCATAAAAGACATATATCTCAACCTGTTCGCATATGTATTGCTAACTTTAGGAAAACGTGTATTCGTTTATGGGTTTTCCTAAACTAAATCACGTTCTCACTTGAATTATAATAGTTTTATTAAGAAATGATTGATATTTGTAGGTCAAATACGTAATGAGCATTTATGGTTAAACATATTTTTATAATCGAGAAGCTAGGTGTTTGGACCACAGCTCTTCGTATTTGAGTGAGGGTGTAGTTCATTATGGTAAGTACACTTAGCCTTGAATGGGAACTGGGTCTCAAGTAAGGCTTAATTCGAGACTTGTGGGCTGCGTTTGTTGCTTTTGGATATTCAATTTAAGGGTGGTAGAATGCTACCATCAAACTAAGCGGTTTCCTCACAAGGTTTCCTTCACAGATTGAAGTTCAGATTCGATCTTTTATTATTATTACATACTTTTAACTAAGTTTGCAACTTTTAATTGAGTGTCACCATAATAGATAAGTACATAAATAAACGCCCAAATTTTGCAGTTTTCGCGTTCGGGTGTTTTTTTATCCGACTATGTAAGAAGAAGGGTAATGAGGGTAGTGTATGTATGTTTGTATGTATGTATATGGGTATGTTTCTATATACCAGCTTACAGCCTAAACGGCTTGACTGATTTTGATATACGAGGTGTCATTAGATTCGTCTTCACTTCCAGAGTGTCATAGGTTATATTTTTTGTAATAATAATAATACATCTCCTGCAAAAATTTAAAAATATAACGTTTTTTCGTAACCTCTAACGAACTATTTTGTAAAAAAACAAGATATTTTACTAGAATTATTCTAAAGAATCCGTATTTATAACCTTTTACAGCGATTTTACGTACACTTTCTCACACAAAACGTACACTCAACAGCATATCAAGCGTAACGAAACCTGAAGTTAGACTGCAAAAACTGCTTTTCTGCAGTCGCGTATTTATTTTTCTTAATATACCTACACACATAGTTGTTCGGTTCTCAGTTTCTGTTAAAAATGTTGTTTAATTAAAACATAATATTGGTCACATGAGTTTGAAAATAAAAAGCACATTCTATAATTTAATGTCTAGAAAAAGAGTACCAAGAGCGAGACAGTTGTGCCATTAAATTCTCAGTAGACCGATCACGAATAGATTTGAAATTAGTATGCTACTTTGTAAATAATGCTTATGGTGTAACGGGACTCGACTTTGAAAATGACTGTATACGTGACTTAGATTGTGACAAGAACATTTACAACAACTTGTTTTATTCAAGAAACTTGAAAAAATCTTAATACTTGACACTGGCAAATGCTTTAAGCGGGTCCAATACAAAAAAGAAGAAGAAACTGGTTTGACGATATAGTTATAAATTTGATACTAGAATCTTAGATATGTACCTATTCGTAGAGGTAAAATTCATTTGTTTATCAATTATCATAAACATTTTTCATTATGTGCAATAACGATATTCTAATGATGATGCCGAAATACATTCCAACTTCTAAATTCAAAATAACAGAACAAAGAAAAAAAACAAATGAGCTGTCAAGTTCGTTGTTTTATTTTAGAAGTCATTGTACGGAGTTGGCATAACACGGAGCTGCTAGCTGTGCTCTACGGTTTCACCTGCGTGGTGACGAAAAATGGTGATGTTAATGGAGTTTGTATTCATCTCCGGTGTCTCCGTGTGTGGTTTATGCCCATCCCCAGGTTCTCAACTATTTCTGTACCAAATTTCATAATGATCTAAGTTAATAATAATAATTAATTAATTTCTAATCTATGTTCAGCCGTTTGTCCGTGAAAGTTCGTGACACACAGAGTTAGTTAGAATATTCAAGATCAGTGCTGTTAATGTTTTTTTCATTTATTTGCACAAAAAAAATACATCTTACATAAGTACTGTCTGAAGAAAACCTGGTGTTACAGGTTTAATAAAATATATATTTTTTAATTACATGTTTATCCTATCTTCTCGCTATGCCATCATATTTTAAACCTTGAGAATACCATTACATTAAAATGTTGATAAAAGTTCAGATTGGTTTATTAAAAGGAAATAAACAAGTACCTATATTAAAGGAAAAATAGAATATCTGACTGCAAAAAAGAGGTTCTTGGAGTCTAACTTACGGTTTCGTTACACTTAATACGCTGTTGAGTGTACGTTTTTTGCGAAAACGTATGCGCAAAATTGCTAACATAAGATGCGCATTCTTTAGAATAATTCCAGTAAAATTACTTACTTGTTTATTACTTACGCAAAAGTTCGTTCGATATTACGAAAAAACGTGTTTTTTTTAAATTTCGCGAGAGATGTATTATTATTATAACAAAAAATGTAGCCTATGACACTCAGGGAGTGCAAAATTAAATGAATTTAACGACACCTCGCTCATCAAAATCGCTCAAGCCGTATAGGCTGTATGCGCTCAAATAGATACATACATAGATACCCACATACATACGTGCATATAAACATACATACACTCGAAAAACATAAACCTCCTTACGCAAGTCGGGTAAAAAGAATATAATTTCATTCGTATAATTTTCACAGTTAAACCTACATGCAATTCTAGCTTAAGCTACCAGCAATTATAATAGCGTGCATTGAAAGTGGTAAAACTCGTATTCGTGGAGCTTAAACATACAAGGTGGTTAAGTGGTAGGTCATAAAGTCGTACACCACGGTGATTGACTAGTTCTATAACACTATATATATATATATCGATTTAACCGTCAGTCAGCGCGTGTTGGGTTTTGGCCAACGGTACACGGGCTTCAGATTTTTGCGTACTCAGATAATGCGGTTTCTAAAAATCGCATAAAAATTTACTTGTCGCGTCCTGTGCGCTAAAGATGTGGAATTAATTAATTAATTAAATAGTATATTATATTTTCAATATTATATTATATTAACATAGTACAGTACATCCAAGAGCTTTTGTACAGATTTTCAATGGCTAAAGTCATTTTATACGTTCCTGTCAATGACAGACATCATGTGACAAGTATTAGTTTAGAAAAGTCAAAAAGCTCCGACAAAGAAAACGGCTGAACTGATTTATATGAAACATAGCTAAGAAAGTTTTCGATGAAATTATCTTTCGAACAAAAAAACTACTAGATCAAAATCGGTACATCTGTTTGAGAGCTACGATGCCACAGACAGATACATATATATACATATACAGACGTCAAACTTATAGCACCCCTCTTTTTGGGTCGGTGGCTAAAAATGGGACAGAATGCGAGTATGATACAATTTAGGAACAGGACGATTTGCGACAAAACCTTATAAATCGCAAGGTGTGCTGATAGATTAAGTAAATGTATACTTATATTTAAAGTAATTTCCTAAATTTTTTCTTAAATTTATAAACACGTAGTAACCAAAATACCTAATTCGATGTAAGTACCTATCTAATATTTTTTTTAATACGAAATAGATCTACATTTGTCCATCAATTCAGTAGATCACTTATTACCATATGAGACTGCTTACAAGTACCTACTTGTGGGTGCGCCCGATGTACAGCGGTAAAGATCTGTCTCTTTCATCACAACGTAGAGGTAACGCTTTTAGTTTTTGATAGAAAAAAAAACTTTATAAATGAAGTTGTATACAGTTTCAAGTGAAAAAACGGTCAATCAATACAAAATTGTGATTTAGCGATCTGTTGGAACGAAGCCGCAGCGTCGCAGTTGCGAGCGGTTGCGAAAGGTGCGTGATCAGAGCATTGCGTACCGAGACCAATAAACTACGCTTATAAAACCCACAAACAGGCTGACGTTTTAGATGTATACGGGAATTAGTCTGTGAAATTAATTATAGACCAGTAAACGTTGCGTTTAGTATTGCAATTTACAAAGGTAAAATCATTGCTCGATATACCAGATTAAAATATACCGAAACATGATCAGGTTAGTGCTATGTCGTGTAATCTTTTATGGAAAATGAATCCACAACTACAAATAATAATAGTATTATTATTAATAATATAGGCAGGTACCGTGCTCTCATTCTGATGCTCCCACACAGAAGTACCGCATCTTACTCACTGTGTGGAAGCATCGGCCAATAAACTAGTTTTCTAAGTCATAACCATTTCATCCCAATAGCCCAGATTTGTTAAATTCCATATTGTACAATAGATTCATTTGCCATCCATTTACCTTGATTCTGTATTTTTTTATATTCTGTGTAAAAAGGGCCTCTCAGTGTTAGCTTCGACCCCAATAATGCCCACCAAAAGACCGGGCTTGACCCGAGATTGTATTGAAATATAGGGATAATACTATTATTATTCGTAGATCTACGACCACCAATTCACCTGAGGTGTTAGAACTATATGGCCCAGGATGAACAGGTCGATCTAACTTGCGTGGATCCAGTATAGTATCCACAATCTTAATTGACCAATTTCTTTTAAAATTTTCAAAGGTAATCAAGCACATGATCGACTCGTACCGAAGTCTCCGTATAAAATAATACTACTTCTTAAATTCAACTATGAAAATCATAAGCATTGCTCTATCTAAAGCCGATTTTCGGTTGGCCGTGACCACAACACTTTTGAGCACTGGATCCTAGACCTAGAACATTATTATTTTTATTCACTCTTGCCTACAAAATTCCAAGATTGTAGTACTCGAGAAACGGAAAAGGCGACGCGGCGGCGCGTGGGCACGCGTCTGTAATTCTTACTGAAATCGACGTGTGTTTATTTGGACATTTCAGTGAGAAATGGGTGGTAGTGCGGCGACTTTTTTTCTTGACCTGTTGCATAAGGTGAGGCTTCCCCAGAACTTTAGGTATTCTAGGCTACCTCAGCCCGCACTTCTTGAGCGCGGAGTTTATATGTACGTAGCACAGAAGTACGTAAGATGCCACGTGGCGCGGGGCGGCTGCTCGCAAGCAAAATTCTTGTATAATAAATTACTATAAAATAGTGCACTAAACGCTAAAAAATGTTATAGCTACTTAATATGGTAACTTTGGTGTTTGTGGTTTAAACAACTTTGGAGATCAATTAAAAAATAAATAAAATGGTATATTTAAAAAAAAAAGCTATCTACACTTTTTTCAGCAATCGTGTTTTTGTACTACGAGGACCCTAGCCAACAGACCAACATTTCACTTACTAAAAATTTGAGCTTGAAATAATAGTACAAGTATTTTTTGTAAATTTTCAAAAAGCTGTGTTTTGCTGCTTTTGCGGGTAGACATAGCCTTAATTTGTTGAATTGATTTGTTTACTTTACTTCTGTCGGGGATAAATTTACAATATAAATTTATTCAAGTGTAAGAGGTATTTTATTTAAGTGATCCGATCATATCAATTCCTAACGGACCAGACCTGAGATTACAAAGCTGCCCCATACATTTTTATTGCAGTTCAATAAACTTTCTATAAGAAAAAAACAGTTATTTTTCTCGGTAATAACATCGGGATAGGTTGCAGAGTCAAAGTTATTGATATTAATCAGGACAATGGCCCCTCAAAGAAAGTCCATCGTCCTGTTGTCCTATGCTCTGCCAGTCGAGTGAAATAAGCCAAAAGCCAGTTTTATTTCCATTTTAATATAATATTTTTTACAAGAAAATTGTTTACCTAAAATGTATTTTAGTCGAAAAGGTCTTCGACTTTTCGCCGGTCATAGACGGTCACAGATTTAGCAACAGGTTAGCTAGATTTAATATTAAGTACCTACTGAATATAAAATAACCAGTTATATATTTTGTGCAACGTTTATTAGAATTTATAAGGACGTATTAAGGCAACTATGCCTGACAAACCAATTAGTTAATACTTACTTATAACATTGTTTTTAATTCTTAAACGACTGCTCTGACATATATATATTATAGACCAGAGGTTAAACTTGGAAGACCAGGCACGAGATAGAAAGATAACCTCATACAAGAGGCGGGAAGACGCTGGATGCAAGCCGTTTCCAATCGCTCTTATTGGAAATCCATGGGGGAGGCCTATATCCAGTAGTGGACTTCTTATGTCTGAGATGTTGATGATGATAATCCAGAGGTCCTCAAATTTGATTGAACCGAGGTCCACATAACAGAAACTTCAAAATTCAGAACTCGTCATCATCACCGGTTTTCATAACTACGCGGAAACAACCGCGGGGCGCTGCTTGTTTATAATTTGGCGATTATTGTGAATCTATGTTTTAGGTATATTCCTATCATGATTCCAAAGAATCCCCCTAGTTGCATTTACGAGGAAGAATTTAGAAAGAGGAGGTTATCAATTCGTTGCGTATTTTTTATGTATATACATGAATTACTCCATCATTCAATTTCGTGAACCAATTTTTGTGTTTCTTGAATTGGTGTAAGTATAGTAGCTCCAAAGTTGGTCCCATAATAATTACTTCTATGAATCCCGCGTGCGCGATCAAATCTGTTTGACATTAAAAACTATGTAACGCAATAATACGAGTATAATTTTCGTACTCATGTATTTGTTTTATTATGTAGCAGAAAGGTGCGA
The DNA here is from genome assembly GCA_947563715.1 of Lycia hirtaria. Taxonomy (NCBI): domain Eukaryota; kingdom Metazoa; phylum Arthropoda; class Insecta; order Lepidoptera; family Geometridae; genus Lycia; species Lycia hirtaria. Next base: position 3,895,045 of record OX387386.1, read on the forward strand.
AGAACGTTTACCCACATTCCATGAGCCGTGATCGGGCAGGCTGTCTGAAGACAAAATGCGTTGAGAAATCATATCATTGGTCAATGTTAGCAGTCCACGGTTGTGTCTAGTTGTAACACGCGAGCGAGCTCATTCTCATACAGACACGGTATCTAGAAGAATTTTTACCCGAGTCCACAAGAAGGAAGGGTATGTTTTTCGAGTGTATGTAGGTATGTGTTGTATGTATGTAAGGGTGAATGTTTGTATGTTCTGCTGCAGTCGGTTAAGTATTTTTTAATATAGATAATGTGTTATTTAAAATAGATATACTTTTTTACCTACTTCCAAACAGGAAGAGGTTCTCAATGCGACTGTATTTTTTTTGTATGTTTGTTTAGTGATTACTTCGCCAATTATGAATTGATTTTGATAATTATTTTGTTTGGAAGGTAGGTCATACTTCAGAGGTGTTTCCATATACATGTTATTACAATCAGTGCAGTATTTTGGTTTTTATAACAAAATAACTGGGAAGTATCCCTATCATCCATGTAAACGAATTGCATATGTTGAAGTCGTTTTTTTTTCAGTTTTAAAGGTTCCGTACCCAAAGGGTAAAACGGGACACTATTACTAAGACTCCGCTGTCTGTCTGTCTGTCCGTCCGTCTGTAACCAGGCTGTATCTCATGAACCGTGATAGTTAGATGGTTGACATTTTCACAGATGATGTATTTCTGTAGCCGCTATAACAACAAATACTAAAAAACAGAATAAAATAAATATTTAAGGTGGCTCTGATACAACAAACGTGATTTTTTGCCGTTTTTATAGATAATGGTACGGAACCCTTGGTGCGCGAGTCTGACTCGCACTTGGCCGGTTTTTTAATTATAATGTTCTTACTAAAGCAAGATGGCTAGCGACTGTACAGCCAAGAATGAATCACCGAAATGTGGAGGTAATATATTCACTACTACACATTATACTATTCAATACTACATTAAACTACCTTCGAAAATGTATTAAAATTGTAGTTATGGAGAAAACAAAATACTGTGGGAGTTTCACTGGACAATAGTACATTAAAAAGATTTTAGCGTGAAGTGGGTGGTAGAGATCGACCATTCTAAAACTGAACGCCCCTCCAAAGGTACACATGCAACTCTTGCGACCAGACACACACACATACATCCCGCCAGTCTCAATTATCTCATTGGTTCTTCAGTTCGGCTAAACTGGATTGGAATAAATGTTTCCTTTCTCACATTGAAATAAGTAATTTCTTTTGGTGGAGGGGCATTCAGTTTTAGAATTTTTCTACTCTACTTACTGTTTGTATAATCATAAAGGCACATTTACCGAAATGAATCCAATATGAATACTGAAGCGTCCAACATATCTATTACTCTCAAAGCTCAGCCATGGGGAGTGGTGAGGCAACAGTCTCGATTGCTCTAGAAGCAGCCCCACGAGTTTGGTAACGCAGTTTCAATGACAACAGACTACCAATTTTGATTAGGATTTATGACTCTCTTCGGCAAATGTAGAATTCAACATTTATGTGGATATTTGGAAAGCGTAGGTAAGCGTAGATACCTGTTAGTAGGTATAGTTGTTGAAATGACGCTTAGACCTTGCTCGGCTTTGAATTATGTAAGATATTTAAAGGATTTTTTGCTTATAAAAAAAATGTTATCGGTTAACGGATGATAATTATATGTGATAACGATGCGTCACAAGCCGAACGCAGACCGATCGTGCCTCTCTATCGCTTGTTCCGCGCTCTCGTTTGCACGCTCGGCTCAGGCAGAACGTGACAATGAGTCATGCTTTTTCGTGCGTGCAGCCGGCATTCATCGATTTCTAAGACGTTATTACGTCAAAAGTAAATAAGCTTGTATAGACTGAGTGTCAGAGTTATTAAGCCACCGAAAGGCCTCTGATCTGGCTTGACAATTCCTGTTTTTAAAAACAAACAACCGGGAGCCATCCGAAGACTGACCGGTCCGTCCGCTGCTTAACATTGGTGATCGTTCGAGAACACCTAGCCAAGTTGCGCCACAAGCGCTACTTCTTGCTTATGATTTAGTACTTATCTAACACCTCGGGATGATGAGCGCAGTTAAATGATAATTTCACAAAATACTATCTAGCCCTAAACTAAGCAAGGCTTGTACTATGGAAACCAGATATTTCATAAAATACATATATGCTTAATTGCCTCATTTTTATTTTCAAACTTTTGGATCACTGCACCGTGTACAACCAGGAAGAATATATTTTTATCAACATCGAACAAAAATGATGTATTGAGTGATTCTCTGTCATCTAGTTGAGAAGATGCTTGACCGCAAATCAAGAATGATTTAAAACTAGATTAAATATAATTCAAAGATATTTGTGCACTTTTTTATTAATTGAGTTTCATCATCATCTCAGCCACAAGAAGTGCTAGACAGCATTTTTTGTTAAACATAATGATCGATGCTCTCCTAGAACTGCGTGAAGAATTTGTAATTCCATTCAGTCACTCCAGAACTCATAATATGTGCGAGCGAGACGAACGATTACCAACCATATAGCCTTAAGTAATCAAATAAGTCAAGGTGAGCATGTTAGAGCACATCTCTCATTTCTTGATAGGATGTTAATGTGAAATGAAAGTGTGAACGCAGATGAAAGTAGATCATAAAATGAATGCTTTGTGCGATGTCCGCACAGAATTCAAAAGAAATATTGGCAACCTGTTGGAAATAAACGGATTTGTCATAGACAACATACTATCTATTAATAAAGTAAATGGGATAAATAATGACTAACAGAGTTTGTTGATCAAGCAACGAATACTTATTATAAATAATGACTAACAGAGTTTGTTGATCAAGCAACGAATACTTATTATAAATAATGACTAACAGAGTTTGTTGATCAAGCAACGAATACTTATTATAAATAATGACTAACAGAGTTTTTTAATCAAGCAACGAATACTTATTATAAATAATGACTAACAGAGTTTGTTGATCAAGCAACGAATACTTATTACAAATATTTGTACTGCATTTTAATAATAATAAAATAAATTATAAAAAATATCTATATTTACACATCTAATAATTATAGCTAGTACACATGAACAAACTATTTTATAATTAGTACCAAGTCCAAAGAAAGAATACCTAAAGAATGAATGAACTTAGAAATTATTATTGACCGATCGAGCGAAGCGTCTCTGCAGCAACTGGCCAAATTTTCTTTCGTCTGTCAGTTTGTTTGTATGTTCGTACTCGCGTACAGGGCGTAATTTTGAACCAATTCCCTCTCTTTCGCGGCTCCCTCTCTTTCGCGGCTGTCATTGAGTGTAGACGTGTGTTCTTTGCGCGGTAAACTTTGTCTGTTATTCGTTGCTAATTATACATAAATAGCTGTGCTTTTCAAGCGGTGAGTTTTCTTACCTATAAATCTTTCTAATACATAAATATTAAGTGAGTAAAATCAAATACAACTTACTTTACATCATAATTAAGCACTGACAAGTTTTGCTTGAGGAGTTATTCCACAGTATATGCAAAATTATACAATTAAACATGAGTTTCTTGGAATCTCCTATTGGTGATAAGAAGGCGTCGTCCCTATCCGATCTTACTAAAACTGATCTGACTAAAGCAAATCCCACGAAAACCGATACCTTCCTACAATATCGGAAGCGGAAAACAAACCCATCCTCTTATGAAATCGAAGAGTTGATTGCTTTTATGACTGATATGAGGAAAGAACAAGATAAAAAATTTGAAGCTATCGCAGAGGGCATAGAAGAGCTAAGATCACAGAACGAGATGATTTTAAGCACCCAAGAAAAACTTGAAATGTTTTGCGAAAGTTCTATAGCACAACATGCCGAAACAAAGGCTAAAATAGAAAAATTGGCTAGCGAGCATAATAAAACATTAATAAAGATAAGTACTCTGGAAGAACAGATTGAAGAAATTCAAAGAAGTCAAAGGGCGAAATGTATTGAAATTGTAAATTTACCAGAATCAGAGGCAGAAGATTTGAAAGACTTGGTTGATAAGCTTCATAGCTCACTCACTGTTAAGCTTGAACCCGGAACTGTAACCAGTGTCCACAGAAATGCTAAATCTAAAGGGAAACCAGTCATTGTAGAATATAAATCTCAACATGCAAGAAATGTAATATTGAAAGCATGTAAGTCATATAACAAGGCCAATAAAACGAGTAAAATCAATACTCGCACCTTTGGATTCACGGATAGATTGGAACCAGTATATATAAATGAACTTCTCACGCCGTATGCTAGAAAGTTATACTATCAGGCCAGAATGCAATTAAAGAATCGTGATATTGCTTATTGTTGGATAAATAACGGGAAAGTCTTTGTAAAGGTTGCGGAAGGTGATCCTGCTATACTTCTCAAGACAGTCCCACAACTAGAAAACTTGACCCCAACTGGAGACATATCCATATGACTATTTAGTACATGGACCTGGGGTACGAAATCTTTACTCCAACCCCTCATAAAAAAATCTAGTTTGTATAGTAATCACTGTAGAATTTTTGCTTATCATTATGTATCACTGTTTAATTTGGCTTCTTGCTTCTGCTACTGCTTACTAAGCCTTATCTATGTATATTATAAGATATCGATCTGTTATTCAACTGGTTTAGTTCTTTTTACCTTGGTATTAGTAATTTGCACCGTAATTCTCAAATTATACATAAATACTCAACCAAAGTCCTTAGTTCATCACACGCACAAATTACACACACATTTCACAACATTTACACTATTTCAACAACACAAACACACCCAGCAGAAATCTCTGGACGTGAGTGCACTTCTACGCATTGCTCAAACTTACCTTAATTCTACCAATACCTTATTTCCGATAAAATACGACAATGACTGATATTAAAGAATTAGTTTTTGACATTGATAGTAATATCAATGTCGGTAAGTCGGTATTGGAAGAAATACCGGAGCAATGCAGGAAGTATATTCAGGTCTCGGATTCTTGTTTGAACGTAGTTGTTCAGAACATTCGTAGCATCAATTGCAACTTTGACAAATACGAAATTCTTTCCAATAGACTAAATTTAGATGAAGACATTATTGTTTTAACGGAATGTTGGCTTTCAAAGGTGAACACACTACCTGAAATAGATAATTACAGGTCGTATAGTACAAAAAGAAATCATAATCAGAATGATGGTGTAGTAGTCTACGTCAAAAAGGAGCTTCAAGTTAATATTTATGAACCTGATAACACTAGTGAAATAACGTGCCTAGTTGTTACGATTGGCAATGAGTATGCCTTAATCTGCGTTTATAGGCCGCATTGCTTTAAAGATTTGAATTCATTCTATGATTCAATTGACACTATTTTGAAAGGCCTTAAATCTTATAAGAACATTTTTATGGTCGGTGATATGAATATTGACATTAGAAATGATATAAATACCGATAATTCTACTACTTATCTAAACCTTTTAGCCTCATATGGCTTACTGCCATCATATACATTTTCTACACATGACAAAAATTGTCTAGACCATTGTTTTATTAAGACAAAACAATCTATCACCAGCATTGTGTGCAGCACTACAATAACTGATCACTATACCGTAATTTTATCGTTATCTTTAGATCATAAAATTAATAGGACTAACAATAAAACATTCAATAAGATCAACTATGTGGCTGTTACAGAAGAACTAACAAAAATTAACTGGATAGAATTGTTAAAAGATAAAGATGCAAACACTGCAGTTTCTACGTTTATTTATATGATTCAATGTGCTATGAGTAATAATACTCAAATGATAATAATCCCAAGAAGCAAGAGGAACTTAAAGCCATGGGTAACCGCTGGCTTACTAAGATGCATCAAAAATAGGGACAGATTACATAAAAAATATAAAAAAGACCCAAAAAATACTATTCTTAAAATAACTTATTTACGTTACAGGAATACATGTAATAGGATTTTAAAAAATGTAAAGAACTCATATTATCGATCGGAAATGACTAAACATAAAAATAATCTAAAAAAACAATGGGAATGTGTAAAGACACTATGTCACATGAATAAAGGAAAAGATTCCAATTATGAGCTTCTAAACCTTAAACCTTCACCAACTGACTCAGTTAACGAAGTGAACAAATACTTTGCTAGTATAGGATTTAATCTGGCTAGTAAAATTATTAATAAAAGAAGAATAAATCAGAATAAACAAGATCAGCAATCACGTAATCGTAATAAACCCAGTGACAAGTTTAATCATCCAAATTCTTTTGTTCTCCTTCCTACTGACATAGTAGAAGTAAAAAAAACAATAATGAGCCTCAAAAATAGTACTAGCACTGGTTGGGATGGAATTCCGTCAATTATTTTTAAGCTTGGTATAAATACGTTAGCACATCCCATAACGATCCTATGCAATAAATGCTTCGAAGAAGGTCGCTTTCCTGATGCTTTGAAACGTTCAATAGTAATTCCATTACATAAGTCAGGGGACACAGACTGCACAACTAATTACAGGCCAATTTCACTCTTGCCTACACTGTCAAAAATACTAGAAAAACTGATAAATACCAAATTAAAAAACTATTTAGACCAAAATAATCTACTCTCTAATAATCAATTTGGCTTTAGAAATAAAAAATCGACATCAGATGCAGTTCATACACTATTAGAAAAGATTGTCAACGATCTGGATAAAAAAAATAAGTGTCTGGCAATATTCCTTGATTTGGCAAAGGCCTTTGATACGGTCTCTGTCCCCCTACTTCTAGATAAGCTACACAGAATAGGTATAAGAGGAATACAATATGAACTTTTTAAAGACTATTTGTCAAATAGGATGCAAATGACACGAATCGACCAATATCTGAGTGAAGAGGTAAACATTGAGTACGGCGTGCCACAGGGCAGCATATTGGGACCAACCCTATTTTTAATCTACATTAATGATCTGTGCAATCTTAGGCTCAATAATGGAAGTGTTGTGACATTCGCAGACGACACAGTTTTATTTTTCTCGGGCAAAACCTGGTCAAATGCCAACCAGTATGCAGAAGAAGGCTTTAGAATGATTACCAAATGGCTAGATCATAACTTGTTAACGCTAAATGTACAAAAAACTAAATATATTTCTTTCAGCATTACAAAGACTGGACAACCTTTATCACCACCTATTGAAATTAAAGCACATCACTGTCATGATACTAATGCCTGCAACTGTCCCAAATTAACTTCTGCTACCGAAATTAAGTACTTGGGTGTCATTATAGACAGTAATTTATGCTGGAAGCCCCATATAAAAACCTTGTCTGGACGAATCAGAAAACTATTATATATATTTAAAACCTTACGATATGTATGTGATAAAAGTCAAATTACTTCTGTGTACTTTGCACTATGCCACTCCATTATCACTTATTGTATTTCGTCTTGGGGTGGTTGTCCAAAATCTACTCTAATTACGGCTGAACGGGCGCAAAGAGCAATATTAAAAGTAATGTTGTTCAAACCGTTTCGCTATCCAACCGATGATCTATATAGAGAACTACCCATTCTGAGAATAAGACAATGCTATATGCTTAAAATTATCCTCAACCAGCATCACATAATCCCTGACCATAAACCTGACGTTAGAAGAAAGGATAGAGTTTATGTCGTTAGAAGTTATAGGACTAAGTTCGCCCAACGATTTTTTGGATTCATAGGCCCTTATTTATATAATCAAATCAGTAAAACTGTCATGTTAAGGTCTTTAAATAGTTATAAGTGTAAACGAGCAATAACTGAATTTATGAACAAACAAAGTTACGACGAAATTGAAAAAATTATGGAGATGTTGGAGTGAGATATACAAAATGACAATTAAATTAAATTTTATTTTTATTGTAGAAGTTTAGTTGAAACAATACGATTGACAATATGTAACCATATTTAAAATTATCATCTTTTGTCAAAGTTTCCTTAAAGATTATATACTAGAAGACAGAAAGAAGTATCTTTCGGTTGCCTATACCAGTCGTTCTTGAAACTATGTTCAAGCATTCTGTTTTTCGGGTGTCATAAACGCCACTCTTCACCCCCCCCCCCACACACACACATACACACATCCATCACACCCCACACACAAATACATCCATCCGCCCCCACACATGCACACATACATACCTATCAGATACACATACTAATATACTTAGGTCATTATCATTCTAATTAATATTTTCGGTGCTGTCCTTACTAAAAATAAAATATATATATATATATATATTTATATATATATATTTATATATATATATTTATATATATATATATGCGTACCTACTATATTTAAAAATTAGAAAAAAAAAACAATATTATCGAAATTTCTATGGAACCAATCTGAATTAAAGTTGATTTCCCCTTTTATACAAAAATATTGTATGAGGTAACAAACACAAAAAGAGAAGCAGAGAAGCACTTATTTAAGTATTACTAATATAAATATATATTTTATGTAAGTTTACGTTATAATATTAGATAATTTATAAATTTACAACTTATTATATTATGAAGTTGTAAATGACAAATGGTGAAATAATTACATCAAATTAATGTTTGCTCAGTTATACTCATATATTACTACCGATTTCGATTTATATAAACATACAAAAATATCTATAATAATAATCTAAACATATAATAATAATCTATTGTCTGAACTTTTTGCTAGTACTGTGGTGGCTGTTAGCGAGTAATTTTGTCTCTGTCTCACGCGTTATGTATTACCAAACTATGAGCGGGAGGAAAACTACCTTTCGAGATACAGAATTTATTCTAGTTCGGAGGGTAGGTGAACCCTATAACATATGACAGGCCTATTACAATAAAATTGATAGTAAAGTATTGAGTCGCCGTAAGATCTAAAATAAATAATAATGGCTAAAATCTAATCTTAAATCTTAAATCTTGAAATAGTTTGTTCAGTGTTTCAATTGAGTTGTACCTACTTTAAATTACGTGCTCTAGCCCAACACGAATATTAACATTTTGGAATTGTTAAAAATCTGCTGAACTAATGTTTAATGTGTGTAATTGAAGGATAAAGTAAGTGTAAACAACTATAAAAATGTAAGTTTTTATGTTTAAGTTAATTATAGTATTCGGCAAGTATTGACTAGTAAATTGTTAAGAGTTTAGTTAAGATTTATGTATCGTAGTTAGTCATATTGTTAAAACTGATAATATTTAAAATAAATAAATAAATAAATAAATTTTGATGAAACTTAGCGTAGCGTATAGGTCTTATATAAGGATTATTTAAATTCAGTGATACCAAAAGTGGACAACATCGATCCCCAGGGGTCTACGATGACCCACAATGGCTTCATGTGAGTGAAAAAAAAAAAGGATTTGGGGGTCTGTGAGATATGAGCGAGGGTCCACGATAGTTAATTCCTTTTCAGCATGACGCAACTTTACCTTTGAAATCACCCCTATATAAAGATGATTAGCTTTTAAAATTATTATTTCTTTTGTAAGGATTGGACCCCCAGATATTTGATCAAAATCGATTCTATACGTGAATGAACGCACGAAATTACGTATTTTGATGTTGGTCGATTAAATTGTTTAGACTATAATTTATTAGGATATTATGCGTTCGTCAGTGTACAATGCAGCGCATACGCTTTGGTACCTGGGGGTTAGACAAGTGGCATTCTGATATCGAACGGCAATAGAATAGAAAGTAAATGTATGGGATTGACATCAGCTGACGAAATGTCACGTGACGGCACGTCACAATTTCTTAGCATTTTGAAGCATTTGTAGAAATCGAAACATTTGTAGAAATATCTACAAATGTGTAGAAATCGAAACGTTTGCCCCTTGTCTAACCCTGCTGGTGAGATAAAGACCTTGTAGCCGAGACCGGGTCTGATAAACGGCCTATAAACACGCCGCGGCCTCCGCCAGTTCCGTTCGGTGCTATTATGGAGATACCTAAAGGTGATACCTACCTATTATGGAGCTATGCGAATATACTTCTCAAATACTCAACGGGAGACCAGCTCTGGTACAACCAGATATGGGGCCATTCATTTATTACGTAAGATGATTTAGAGAGGGGGGGGGTCGACCATGTCTTATCGTCGGATCATGTCCAGTTTATTCTTATTTTTTCTTATATAGGAAGGTTGCCCCCCCCCCCCCCAACCTTAAAAAATAGCTTGTTTGCTTGGGGGGGGGGGGGGGGGGTAAAAAAATAGCTTGTAATAAGAGAAACTATATGGCTGATAGAATACATATAAACTTTTTTCAATATTTTAATATGTACAGATGCATAGAAATACTCAGGCACAGAACAAACATCCATTGCCCTGGGTGGAAATCGAACTCACGACCCACAGCACAGCATGCAGACATACTACCAACTGAGCCACAAGGCCAGTTTACTTTTAGTGTTTATATGTTGTGGTTGGTTTTGTCGCAAATAAAAGTTTTTTTTTTTATTATTCGAAAATGGGCTTGCGCTTGACCGTCAACTCACCTGGTGCTAAGCATAGTTACTGTCTATGATGGAGCGCGCTTGCCTAAAACAAACCTATTCATACGATTTGAAGATTATATATTCGGAAAGACCCAGTCAGGAAGCGCTTTCCACATTTTGGCGGTACACACTATGAAAGTGGAGCCAAAGCGTTGTCTATGTCTATAAGTAATAAAATCTCGCTCACGCATTACCACATTTTTGAAGATGCAAGTAAATGGACATATGAGAAATTTTGTCGCTCGCTCTTCTATTTACAAATTTATTCATCATCCATAGCACTTCTGAGTATATATTTTATAGCCTGGCTCTGTCCTATGCCAATTGAGTCCAAGTTTAAACCTGGACTCAAAATCATTTAAATATGAACAAAAGACTTCTTTTAGGCAACGCCCCCTCGTTAGAATCTGTCCAGCTAGAGAACTTGTATGACTTTGAGGGCGCTGCTGTCCACATTTCATTATTTTTTTCTGTCGAGACCACAGAATACCATAGTAGTATATACTTCGAGATGTTATAGCCGAACCGCTTAACTGAGTCTGTTCCTGGGGTATGGGAGCGGTACGGGAGGGGTTATATTACGGTACATCAAAAGACGCGTGACGTCAGCGTTGCTATTACATGTGAACCCTCCTGTGCAGCTCCCATACCTCAGGGACAGACTCAGCTAAGCGGTTCGGCTATAGATCCCCTTTTTGCCACGATAGAACTTTATGTAAACATACTAGCCGCATTACCTACAACAAAATCGTCTCCAATGCCGCCGTTTATGCTAATTTTGTTATCAAACGTCAAGGCGTAATCCTAAACAAGCCAGCTCATCCGAGCGTTGCCTTGCTCGCTGTTTGGTCAACCAGTTAGCGCATATAGCCGTTGCAATTCATAAGCGCGTGCGACACTTTAAATGTATAAATAAGACCAGACACACTCCGCAATTAATATAAACCCCCCACCCTAAAAGAGGGGGGATACAAGTTTGACGTGTATCTGTGTGTCGTATGTGGCAGATGGACCGATTTTGGTCTAGTTTTTTGTTTGAACGAATACTTGATCGATACTGTTCTTAGCTATGTTTCAACATAACTTGTTCAGGCGTTTTTTTTTATTTTATGTCATGGATATCAAAGTTCCCTAAACTAGTACTTGTTATTGAAATGTGTTTGTGGACCGAATGCGGAGTGAGTCTTTTATACCTATACAAGCAAGATTAACATGGAACGTAATCAAAAATAATCATTCCACTCTTTTGTCCACCTAGTGGCGAAAATAAAGAATGCAATGATATTGACAGTTGACATAATAATGCAGACAAAAACGGTGTATACATTCTCCTTAGTGTATAAGCACGATGCGTTAGTGTGACGCTATTCATACGTACACAAACCAAAGACGTACACAAGAAAGGTTGCGAGCAATAGTGACTTGCAACTAGATATACCTATAATGATTGTACGATTGTTTATTTACTTACGTAACCAATGGTTACCGTTGGTTGGACGTTTTCCGATAATATTTTTTGTGAAATTGATTTTATGGCGTGAAAACATATGTTTGGACGTACCGTACATTTGTTAGCAGTCATTTAGGATAAAACCTTTTATAGCTATAACTTAGAGAAATGTGATTACCGTGAATATTATTTTATGTTACACTAATAGCAGTAAATAAATCCTTCGATTTTGATCGACACTCAATATGTATTCGCTCAAAGCGCGCAGCTATCCCACTCGCGCATTACAACATTTTTAAACATATAAAATCTCTGAGTAGGGATATTAGAAAACTGAGAAACGATTTTTTATATAGATACTTTGATAAACTCTTTTAGATAGGAGAAATGTTTACAAAAAGTTTTTCTTTGATATTTTTGAAATTGGCTGAGGAGTAGGAAAATACTTATAAGTTTTTTCAATACTCCGTCGCCAACATACTACTAGCAAACTCCTGATCATTTGACTTATTTGATTTGTTTTGACAAGACATATATTTATTACAAGCATTTTACAGATATATTTTACTAATAGCACAATATATGTCTGTGTGTTCGGGAAATCCGGAAAATAAAAAGAAACAGCGAAGGCTAGAGTGATATAATAAAAAGCCTTGAACATTAGATAATCATGCAGCGTATGAAGTCGCGGCTCAAACTGCTGTAATTATATTATTATTCACGTGTCACGACGTGATACTTATCTCGTAGTTTACGGCACTCACGCGCAGAAATACTCAGAGAAACAGTTTCTAAAAGTTGAAAATAAGTGTATTGTAAATATGATAGAGAGGGTCCGTGTTCCTTCGTAATTTAATATAAGGTTTTTTTTTATTTCACATAATGCGTTTATTAACTACAACAAAACAATATACAACCTCAACTAAATAAACTACCACACAAAAAGCATATTGATTAACCCAGACCGATAAAGGTCTAAAGACAATCCAAATGCTCAAACCCACTACCAATAGGCAGCGTACCCAGAATGCTGACGGCAAAGACAAAATTAATCTCCACAGACACCAGGGTCCGTGCCTCTTATACACTAGTATATGTGTTTTTGACTACTTACATTTTTTAATTATGCAAAAATAGGGGTTTAGAAAATAAAATTAAAAACCCTCGTTGATCGCTAGTTGTTGTTTATGTGACTCTAAAGAAATGTATGAAAGTACGCGCGGAAAACCGATAAACATAAAATCGATTATGGCATACAATTTAGACATATTACGGCCCATATGGGTCGCACATCATATTTATAATATAAAACACGTTTTAACAAGTACATTTGAATTTGTTGTAACAGTATACACAGAATAAAACTTCCACCGAGAGTCAGTCTCTGTGGATGTTTTATTCTGTATCAAAGTGAGTACTAGAGCGTGGTAGATGGTACTGTTCTATGAACAACCGTGAGATATTCCTTGTCATACTGTTTACCGTTAGACATCGTGCACTTGATAAAATTATATATGTATATTTATTTTCTTGAATTATTGTGATACTAAAATGTGCCCTGGACGCATAATGCCATATGAGTTTTGGCGGGAACGTCATAGAAACGTGTTATTTTTTTATTTTATTTTCCTAAACTTGTATTACTTTTAACTTTAATGCTATAAAAATTGTGGTTTTGGGGGTTGAACCCCCCAACCGTATTTATTGTATAGACGCAGACAATAAATTCAAATTCGAATTGACTTTTGTAAAAGTTGTTCGTACCCTAAGCGTTCCTTCTGCCTTTTTATCTATTCTGAGAACTGGGCACTTCTTTCTAAATAAATACCTTCTCAGGTCGTTGCGATTGCGTTCTGATCGTATAATCCGTTGTCTCACGGCTCAGCCCGATGACTAAATCGAAGTAATATCTGTTTTTTTTGCCGTCGATTCGTGATCAGCCGGTCGCCGATTGCAGCTTATTACGTGATAATCTACAACCATGTCATAGATAAAATATAGTTACTTGGAGGCCTTTCGGAGGCCTCAGAACCTAGTTCTCACGATTTGACATAGTTTTATACCTTTATACTCTGTGAAATAACTGGCATGTTGTTAGAGTTCAGTCGTTGACCTCGAAAGTTTTGTTCTTTTAGGACTGGATCTATCCAGTCCTCCAGAATCCTAGATTCTCCCGAACAAATGAAAATTTATTGGCACGTTAATTTAAATCATCATTTAATGAACCTATATTTTAAATGGCCAGTATACATATAAAAAATCTAAGGGTTTCGCATACAGGACGCGGTTGTCATAATTTAGTTTCATTTTTTTTTTTGCAACAATGCAACTGTGCTCCTCACCCTGAAATATTAGATATTAAATCTCCTTATTCCCAGAAATTGCGCTGGAAATACTGCCCTTCATTCTGTAACACAGTAATGCTCGTGCTCTTCCTTTTGTCTGTTGATCACATATTGAGTAAATTTTAGATACGCTTGTGTAAAATGTAAAAATAAAAATAAGTAAGTATAAACACATTCTGACTACCACCAGTCCATGAATAGACGTCAATGAGCTCCGCACATATTTGAAAACTTCATATTAATTAAAAACTTATGAGAAGTGAAATTATATAATATTAAAGTATTGTTTTGACGGGCCAACGTCCCTCGCAAGAATTTGGCCGTATTTATGTGCGAAGGTTTATTTTCTTGTAGCATCGCAGAAAATTTAGTAGTACTTGTTTAGCTTTTAGCATGCAGTTTTACGTATACCTATCAGAAAGTTTTGACAAAAGATTCTCGCTGGTTCCATCTTAAATATGAACGAAGAGCATTTGATCTTGAATGTACCTATATAAACTTATTGTATTATTTATTAATCTAATCCATTGAATTTAGTTCCACATATTTCCATCTTTCTTTTTCAATATTTATACCAGTGATGAGAAGCAAGTGGCAAGTTCTAGTTTTTCTTCTTCTTTTCTTCCCAGTCCATCATGGAGGTATTTGATTTAAGTTATATTGTAGACAAATAAGTATATATTAGTTGATATATTTCATACAGCGCTATTTATCTCCAAACTAATCAAAACTTGTATTTAGGAACATGATAGCTCATAGAAAAGTAATACCTATATTTTTGTAAATAATTTGACAGTTAATAATTTCATTTATTTACCAATAAAATGAGCCTACTTATGATATGTAAATATATAGAACATTCCAGATACAAAACAAACACGCATGCTCATACATCACGTAAATGTTTTTTTCTGGGTGGGAAACGACCCCACAGCCTACAGGCTAGAACCCAGACCTAATAATCGCGTTTCGCACCGCGAGCTGTTCGAACCGCGGTCCGAATCACCTAAGAGCTCTTTTTGAATAGGTCCTTTCGCACCGCGGTTCGAATCGACCAAGAGCATTTTATAACTGGGCTGTGTCCAGTCATCAATCTTACAGCGATTGAAGTTTGACAAAGCGTAACCACAGTCGTTCATAAACCGTGTGCAGTAAAGCTCAACGATTGTTATCAGTACGCACGAGCTGTTATCACGCTTATTAGTACATATTACGAACACTTGCACGCGTATTACATGTACTGATTATAGATAACGAACTGCTCTTATGCATAAAATGTACGTATGTTTTTATAAGGTTTGCTATGGCGAACTGACACAAAAGCGTTCACGACTTCACGTAAACATTTAAGAGTTATTGCGGCAACTTTTGCCAATAAATTACGCGTATTTTCATACAACAAGAGAACCCCCCCTTTTACCCCTAAATATTATCCAATTTCTTCAAATTAAAATTTAAAATTTATAAAAAAAACTTTTTATACAAAAAAAAAAAAGATTTTTTTCAGTTTTTTTTTTTAGTTTAAATTCTTTCATATATAGTTATATAGAACCGTCAATGGCTATGCGTCAACGGTTTTTTTTTTTTTTTTTTTAATTTCGGAGGTATGAAGATATTTTTAAAAAGCAACCTACTCGTACATAGATAAAAATAAATGAAGATAAACATGATTGAAAAATAAAGATACTCGCCCTCATTTTCAAAGCCGGCTTAAAAGAGTACGGGTAAAATCGCAAACTGTGACTGGGTTCGTTACATGGACTGGGCTGGAGAAACCAGTTCTGAGTGATAAATGCAGACCGGCTTTACTATCGATTATTACTAATACAGTGAGTAGCCCGCGCCGCGCCGCGAGAACGATAATCGATCTTTTCTGTTTCTATTTTTGTAACTTAAATAAATAAATAAATAATAAATTAATAATTGTGGACATTTCACACCATCTAGCCCAAACTAAGCATAGCTTGTACTGTGAAACTAGATGGCTGATAGAATACTTAAATACTTTTTTTTGTAAATATATACATATTATGATACATAGAAACACCCAGACACAGAACAAGCATCCGTGCTCATCACACAAATGTTTGCCCTGGGTGGGGATCGAACCCACAACCTTTCAGTTCAGCAGGTAGACGTAGACACACTACCAACTGAGCCACAAGGCCAGTCAACTTGCCTTTTATTTATGTCAACTAGGTGACTGTTCGAAGTATTTTGATGTAACGTGACATGGATATGCGGGGATTGTTGTAATTGTTGTAAGTCGTTCATTTAATATACGATACATATCGTATGGTTTGTACAATATTTTGTTGTTTCATACGTTTAAAGCGTGATTTTTCAGTAGTTTCCTCGTCTTACCCTAGAGCCTTTATGACTCTGTCTAATTTTAGGGTGCCAAAATAATACCAATCACGTCATCAAGTAACAAGATGAGACTTATGTAACCATATTGATTTTGGCACTTTTAGATAGGCACTTTCGAAAGTTCTACTTGTTACCCGATAAGGTGGTGGACACAAAAAATGGTCACATTTTTGCTAACAGTACAAAACACTCCAGGTTTAGCCTAGGCAACCCTGTATATTTAGAGACACCTAGATAGCTCACATATAGTATATTTTGTTACCAGATCAGGTGGGTAAGCATACGGCCCGCTCTTAGTCTATTCGGGTAACTTCAAGCGTACTTTCCGAGTATAAGAAATTAATTGAAAATGTATGCCTAATTAGTGTCTACAAAGTTTTTTCTGCAAAAATCTTAAATCGTACAACTCCTTAACAATAAAAGTTTCATAAATAATAACATTATCATTACTTAATCATTATTACATAAAAATATTACAAAATTACCCAAACAAGGTCGAATTATCGGTAGTCGCTTACTACAAAAAATGCATTAAACACCATATTATTACGATTTTGTTCACAATATTCATTGACCTAATTGAACTCGTCTTTTTGTCTGTATTTCGACCATCGTCGTCCCGTCGTCCGTCTCGCTCGTGTACACCATTATTTTGAAGATATACATAAATTGACTGAGTTTTGGCGGGAACGTCTTTAGTAACGTGTTGTTGTTTTGTTTTGTTTTCCTAAACTTGTGTTATTTTGAACATTAATGCCATAAAATGGTGGTGTTTTATTCATTAAGTGTTCGATAAAGTGCGTGAGTGTGGGCAAGTGAAATAAAGGACTAAAACGTGTGATTTTACGTTGTCGGCAAAACTCCATAGAAGCTTCTAGTAAATTCTCCACCACTTTACTGCAGCAGGACTCGACTTATAAATGGACTGTATTGTATACGTGACTTAGATTGTGACTAGAACATTTACAACTTGTTTTATTCAAGAAACTTGAAAAATCCTAATACGTGACACTGGCAAATGCTTTAATGCGAGACCAATACAAAAAAGAAGAAGATAAATTGACTGAATGAACTTATAAAAAATCGCCATTTAGTGATATTTAATAAAAATCATTTTTACGACAATAATTTCAAAAAATATTTAAAACCTCAAAGTTGGATCAAATTGTCATTTTTGTCGAATATTTGTGATATTACTTTCTAAGCTCTAGTTTTTAATTTTAAAATATTTTTGTAAACTTTTTTCTTTTTTGTATTGGACCCGCATTAAAGCGTTTGCCAGTGTCAAGTATTAGGATTTTTTCAAGTTTCTTGAATAAAACAAGTTGTAAATGTTCTAGTTACAATCTACGTCACGTATACAGTCAATTTATAAGTAGAGTCCTGCTTCAGTAAAGTGGTGGCGACTTTACTAGAAGCTTCTATGAAGTTTTGACGACAACATAAAATGACACGTTTCACTGCTTCATTTTACTTGCCCAGTTTCATGTACTTGATCGAACACTTAATGAATAAAACACCACCATTTTTATCGCATTAATATTCAAAATAACACAAGTTTAGGAAAATAAAACAAAGCAACAACATGTTTCGATGACGTTCCCGCCAAAACTCCCAATAAGTTGTTGTCAATGTCACTACATAATTCAAAATTGTCTGCTTTAGCAAACACTTTTCTGGTATCGATATTTTTTCATGTTAACCATCTTCATCGCCAGATCTTATCTTTGACCTCAATATTGCTTCTGTAGCTTTTTGATACGTAAACAGGCAGCATCCACAGTAGGATTCTCTTCTTTTCAATGTCAAAGGCTTGGGTTCAGAAAGGTCTTGTACATAACGCACAAGTGATTATTGTAAAGAAGACCATTAAAACCACCATCACCACCGCGTTTTGATCTTTAATGGCCATCTGTAAATTGTACTCTCTGATGGTTTTCGGTGACGAAGCTGACGCACGGCGCAAGAATCGACTGATTGCATCATCTTCGATATCATCAGCGTGATTTAAAAGTTTTTACTAAAAATGTATTTAATTCCTTCACTTAGTTATTTTGTCTCTTTTCAGGTACGAATATGGTAACATTAGTATTGGTTGGCCGATGTCGACATCCTCGAGCATTGTACAACGATTTGTAAGTAGCGCAAAACCAACGATATAAAAAAACAACTATGTAATTATAAGATCTCGTTATTTTACTGTTAACTGCAACAGTACAGTGCTTACCAGAAATTATTAACGAAACAGATCTTTATAAACTGGCTATAACTCTAGCAAGAGCACTTAGCTTTGGCAACTACTAACTTAAATAAATACTCGCTTAATAGAGCAAAAAAAATATATGCAAAACTGCTCGCGAATAAAATTTAATAGAAGAAATAACGTATGTTGCAAGAAATATAAGATAACTACGCATTTCTATACACTAACGTAATGAAAAATAAAATCGGACAAGTGCGAATCAAACTCGCCTACCGAGGGTTCCGTACGAACTAGATAAAAGAACGGGCGAAGCTAGTCATTAATAAAAGGGGGAAATTATATAATGTATTAAATTTTTGGTTATAATCCAAAAATTACACATCCTAAAAAATAATTAAAAACAGTTTTAGCTTGTTCCCACATGATACGGTTAACTACCTTTAAAATTTGGACCCTCCTTCCTTGCACAAAGACCCTATTTTTTGTGATTAAATAAAAAATGTAGTTTCCCGTTTTTTTTCCGTTTCCGTTTAGTTTCCGTCACATAAAAAGAACTTTTTATGTGACGGAAACTATACCCGTAAAACGATACCCTCCTTCTAGTATGAGCAGTCGACTTCAATAGTTATTTGAGCAACAAGAGAGCAAAGTCGTTTTTTGCTGCGAGTGCTGATTTTAAATCCTGAGTGTGGCGAGGGATTCAAAGGCACGAGATGCAAAAAGCTTTGCTCTCGTGTAACACATAACTTTTCACTTCAGCAGCGAGAACACTTTTTTATTTTATTTTATTGTTTATTAAGATCAACAAACAGTACACAACAAAGTTTAGGGTTAATACAGTAATCGTTAAGAAATATAGTTCGATGATGTACCAGCAACGTTGACCACGGATTAATTATTTATCAAATATACTTCAACAGAGTGTGAAACATCTAATAAATTACTGACCAATGCTCACAAACACTTTAGGAGATTAGGAGATAATAAATATTTACAGGTTAAATATCAGTTTTATTTGCAGTAAATACTTATTTTTGTTTAATACAACAATAAGTTAAAAATTCAATAAATTACATTAAAATACATAATTATCTTTTTGCAAAATTTCTTTAGTTACTACGAAATTCCGAGAGTGTTTGTCTTTGAGGTCGAATTCAAAATTGGAACTGCGAAAGCGCTGGTCGCTGTCTCTTTCTAATAGCGGGAAAGAGATAGAGTGTGAATGTTTCGAATTGTATGATTAACCCAAGGCTGAATAAGATATTCGCGGCTTTCCAAAAAAAAATATTAAAAAGTTACTTGGTCTCACTCAGTGAGCAAAATCGGATTTTGCTCACTTATTTCAGGCAGCAAAACCTACATGTTTGAGCTACTGAAGTGAAAAATATATTTATCTCCCCCACAGCTAAGGTTGCATTTTAATATTATGAATATTATTATATAATTAATATTATGAAAGGGAACTATTTTTTTGAGCTGTTATTTAAATATTCGAGATGTTATTATGATCAGTTCAAAAACATATTGAACAGTTATTTAATTTAATGGCGGTTGATTAATTATTGCGACAGTAAAACATGGACAGTAATAAAAAATCAATAAGTCGGTTATTTTATCATACAATGTCAATTCTAAAAATAATTGAGCAGTCCAATAACTGAATGAGCGGTAAAAATGATGGAAAGTTATCTATGTATATAGGTATAAGCAATAATTTCTTCAGAGATTAGGTTATGTTTTTTTTTTTATACAAATTTATAGATAATAATTTTAACCGCCCATTTAATTATTTTCCTGCTCAATTATATATTCACTGATCCATTTCATTATTTTTTATTACTCATTTTTGTTTACTTTACTGCTTAGTTTTAACTGCTGAACTAGTTATTAAACGTGCCATTTATAATTTTTAACTTACCAAAACTGCTATTTACAACTGCCTCTTTAAATCAGTGCCATTATGAAATAGACGATAGAAATTAACAAAGCCGCATTTAATTTTTACAAAAAAAACTTTTTGTTATAGCTATTTACGAATCGTCTCGTGGATGAGCTTTAACGATGATCTAAAGATAATCTAAAACTTAACCGTTTTAAAGTAAAATTTAGCTTAACTCTTATAAATTCGTCATTATGTGTGTCCTGTTAGCGGCTACTTTTTTTTAGTATAGGTAATCCAAATATAATTTTTTAAACGCATCCACTCGTGTCATAACTAAGTAAACCTATGGTATATAGTTAACACATTCTTGCCTAGTTGCTTAACTTTATAGCGGTCCTATGTAATAGGGCGAATTCTGTGTTTATAGCTTAGTATGATTATTTACAAAATTATTAAAAATTCTAAACAGGCATCAACGATTGCTTCCCCTGTTGCTTATCGTATCTACTGCCCATGTTCTCTACACTACTGCCCGCTGATTTCAAAAACGCCACCTAAAGCCAGCCGGCGCGGCGGCGGCGGCGGCGGCGGCGCAAGCGCAAGCCCACTCACCGGATAGCCTGTCAAGATCCAAGGTCCCTTGCGAAACTGTCAGCTTTGATGGAAAAATAATAGAGCACGTACTTACTGGTCGTAATAACAACGCAATGGACGCCAGCGACACCTGAAATGAATTCGAATGATGAAAATATTACAGTTCACACCAACGGAAAGTTGGAATAACGTTGCACTAATAATAAAACCGTGAAAAATCCATAGACAACAATAGTATATTATAATAGCCAATATACATACATTCTAATAGGATTTGATTTTAGAATCTATTACGATGACGTTACTATAGTTGGAACTACTAGTGAGTAAAAAGATAAGACTATACTTCTATTTGTACTAGTGCCATAAAGTTAAAATATTTTGGTTTAGCTCTGTGACAAGGATTAAATAAATGGGCAAAGAAAATAACACAGAATTTGGGATCCCATTTCTTTGGAAAATAATAAAATAACTCACCCTATCGCGTATCGAAATAATAGACATATACTATACTGACAAAATACAAAACATATAAAACAAATAAGAAAATATTACACAGTTTATTCGTCTCGACCCGGGCGCAGCCCGGCAAGGTGCTATATGCAAGCAACCCTAGCGCTAGCGTGTGTCAGAATGTCATTCATAATTCAAATGTTAAAGTATACGAGTAGAAGCATAATCAATTTAATTTAAATTTTAAAAAATATACTAGGAGACATACCTAATGAATGAAACGCACCAACAGAAAATATTAGGCAACCTCTCGAATTGAACTCATCGGATTCACTAAAGAAATCACTATCAATGAACTCTAAAAAAAGACGGTTGGCCATTCATTGTACCTATTCGTTTTCTATTTTTAACATCTAGGTATATTGTATCATGTGTATCTATTCTACTATCGATTGATTTGATACCTACCCACTGGTTTCGTAATTTCAATTATTTTTATTTGTCTAAATAAGGTGTCGTTTTGCATTCTATACTCGATTGCCTATTTTAATGTTTTCGGAGCGTGTATGCGGAGTGTGCTTTTAGGGTTCCGTACCCAAAGGGTAAAACGGGACCCTATTACCAAGATTCCGCTGTCTGTCTGTCCGTCTGTCACCAGGCTGTATCTCATGAACCGTGATAGTTAGACAGTTGAAATTTTCACAGATGATATATTTCTGTTGCCGCTATAACAACAAATACTAAAATAATGAATAAAATAAATATTTAAGGGGGCTCCCATACAACAAACGTGCTTTTTTGCCGTTTTTATAGATAATGGTACGGGACCCTTCGTGCACGAGTCCAACTCGCACTTGGCCGGTTCTTATTGTATTAACATCTATATTAGCTCCGGTAGCGAGACCTTTGCCCAGCAGTGGGACAGCATAGGTTAATAAAAAAATAAAAAAAAATAGCTTCGGTAGCCTAAACTTTATGACACGGTATAATTGGATGACATTGTATTAAGATGGCTTTACGTTGTAAGATAATAAGGCGAGCTAATGGTCTAACGTAGATCTAATCGTAATCTTTAAAAAAAACACATGCAAGTAAAACCTTTTTACTTACGAACGGCCAACATACAAAAAAAATTAGTCGAATTGAGTCTCCTTTTTGAAGTACGTAAAAAACCCGGACAAGTGCGAGTCAGACTCGCCCACCGAGGGTTCCGGAAATCCCACGAAAACGGGACCTAAGTGAAAACCTTAGGGCGAATTTCATAAGGGTCATTTAAAAGGGAGAAATAAACCGAAAATTACTAGTCGTAAAAATAATTGAAAACATGTATGAGCTTGTGCTAATAAAATCGTTCATATGATACCCCCATGATACGGCTAACTCACTTTAACATATGATTGTAACATTATAACTGTGTTATGACAAAATGCTATACTCTGTCAAAATTCGTGAGTAAGCTCCTATACAAATGTATTCAACATAAAGTAATTTTCATAGCGCAGCTATCACATTTTTTATTTTTTATTTTTATACCTCAAAAAAAACGGAACCCTTATAGGATCACTTTGTTGTCCGTCTGTCCGTCTTTCTGTCCGTCCGTCCGGGTGTCAAGACCTTTATCTCGGGAACGCGTGAAGGTATCGTGTTGAAATTAAAACCATATACGCAGATCCATAGTCTCTTGCTACAAAAAGAAAAATCAAAGTTATCAGTTTTCGTAAAAAAAAGTTACAGCCGAATATGTCGTCAAAAATGCACATTTCGACGCTCACAAGGAAATCAAAACCTATGGGGTATTTCCCGTTGACCTAGAACTATGAAATTTGGCAAGAAGTTGTATTAAAGTACAAATATAGGAAAAATCCGAAAACTAGACATTTTGAATTTAACCACAAATGTCTTTATGCAAGGAATGAGGGTCCAAATTTATAGTTCTTTAACCGTATCATCTGGGGTATCATATGAAAGAGAAGAGCTTAAGCTTAAACATGTTTTTAAATATTTTTACATATATATTTTTCGGTTTATGAAGGAAAAAAAAAAAAAAATGTATTCCCCCTTTTATCTACTAGTTTGTAAGGAACCCTCGGTGGGCGAGTCTGACTCACACTTGTCCGGTTTTTATATATAGAATAGCTCTAAGTTTGACCACTAGCACGACTGATGGAAAACGATACTGTGGCCGAAGATGAAGCACGATACTTATTCACTCTAGACTTGAAGTCACCCGGGTTTTAGTTTTCAGGAAACAAGAACAGCGGCAAGGCATTCCATTCCCGAGCGGTTCGCATTAGGAAGGTGCAAGCAAAACGCTTTGTTCGAGCTGATGGCAAATCCACCATGAAGGGTTGCTATTAAAGCGTTTTCCGGTTTGTCCTGTTGTGGAAAGGGGATGGAGGGATTAGGTCATGTAACTCGAGCAATCTACTGTTAAGTGCACGTTTTCATGATAAAGTATGCCCAATACCACTGTGCTATTTTTAATAATAATGAGCAGAGTCGCAGAGTACGTTCTATACTGCCTAATACAGACGAATCATAGTCTGAATTGAGCGCAGACACCAAAGTATGCTTGAATGACAGCCGCCCACAACTCATTGAGAAATGTGATGTAACAACCATTAATTACGTAGGAACCGAAATGAAAACGAGAGTGTTAGACCACAGCTCTAGCTGTTACCTCTATTGGTAAGGTTTACCACTAGGGATTTCAATCCGGTTTAATTTTCAATCTGGCCGGATCACCCCTATTCAGAATCATTCGGATTTGGAATCGGGTCGGAAATTGTACCTTCATCTCTGTCATTCTTTATGGAAATGACTGAGATAGAGATTTAGTTTCCGACCCGTTTCCAAATCCGAGAAGTTGTGAAAAGCCCTACTGGGCCGGATCATCAACCCATTGTGTTGAGGGCCTGCTTACGAACATAATACACATTTATCTAAACTTTTGACAGATAACAGACATATATAAATTTAATTTAAATTTAACCGACATAAAAATGACTAAAATGTCGCCCTTAAAAACTAAATCATAATTGATTCCTCACAGACACAGAATACATCAAACTTATAACCCCTCTTGTTGATTTATTGATTGAAATTGCGCAATGAGTACTTGTATAAACAAAAATTAATCATTTTTAATGTTAATGAGTAAATAAAAATGTAAGCTGTAGCGATTATAATCAATATAAATTAACTTAAAATTGGTTTTTCAAAACATTGCTTATGATAAAATACTTCTGGGTTATAAAGAAGGGAAAATAATTGTTTTTTATTTTTATTTTACACAGAAACACCTAGTGTTGCTCTGTTTACCGGATCAGGTGAAAATATTGCCGGATCCGGTAGGTAGTCAAATAACACCGGATCCGCCAGACCAGATTGCAATCCCTATATACCACTTACCTTAACTGCGAAGCTATAATTTGATTTTGAGGAACATTTTTAGATGTCAATATATATATATATATATGTGTCGCTAACCATTGCTAGCGAAAATATTGAAATGTTATGACATCTTAAGGTGGGGCTCAAATCCCGCATTGCTGCGCGTGCCACAACGCTCTACTGCGCGTCAAAATACTTAAATACTTAAATAAAATATATAAAATCATTGAGAAGGGATGAAAAAGAAAAAAAAGTAAGGAAAAAGTAGGGAAAAGTGAGAGATGATTTTGTTTATTTAGATAGGAGAAATGTTTAAAAAAAGTTTTTCATCGATATCTTTTAAATTGGCTGAGGAATAGGAATATATTTTTCACTACTCCGTCGCCAGTATAAATGTTATATTAACAAAACTTAATTTTTTTTTTATTTCTGTTACCTAAATAAACAAAATCATCTCTTACTTTTGTAAAATCTCCAACCAATGATTTTAAATGTTGTAATGCGCGAGAGAGATAGCTGCGCACGTTGAACTCCACTTGAACTCCACCTTAAGAGTTTGGATAAATTTGTCAGTCTGGAGTAATCCATGGGGGAGGCCTATGTCCAGCAATGGACTTCTTATGACTGACATGATGAAGTAATCAGATGGCACAGGGTTCCGTAGAGCTACAAGAACATTACACATCTGTTTTTGATTTTTAAAGTAGTTTGGTTAGTTATGTTTAGTTTGTTTGTTCTATATTGAAGTTCAGCGATATTTGTAATACTTAATAAATAATTTTGTTAGAAAAGATGCAGTCGGGTTTTAGATTTTCAACCTATAACTTGTCAAAGTCTCTTTTAACAAAGAGTTTATGAGGTTAGGTTACGGAGTGTTATTCATAATCATGTAACCAAGACTGCAGCGGCTAACCGCAGACCTAAATCGGTAATACCTAAACAAGAACATGCCGATGATAGTTACGCAAGTATGCTTAACAGACGATTTGTTTGTTATTAACAATGACGTTATTTATCACATGGACACAACATCTAAAACAAAATTAACGTACGAAGCGTCCTGAGTTGACCGATACTCATAGTTATAATAATAACGATCTAAAGGTGGAGATTAACGCGCGCAGCTATCTCTCTCGCGCATCACGATCTTTTAACAAGGGATCTTTTTTTTTTTTTTTTTTTTCACGATCTTTTTTTTTTCTTGTATTAACAAGGTTTTATTTAGTTTCACTTGTCCCGATGTTTGTCATCAAATCTTGCAAATTAAATTTAATCCACTTCCCGATTACCGATTGAGATGAAATTTTGCATACATGTGTAAATTGCGTGACTATGCAATATTACGATGGCATGATGCTGATCTGATGATGGAGCTTGAAGGTGGCCAAAGGAATTTCGCAATGAAACGGCACAACCTCATCGAGTTTGGGTTCATTCGAATCGTCTTGACGAATAGTTTGTCTTTCAATGGTAACCAGGGTCTAATGATGGAGCTGGAAAGTGGTCATAGGAACTCTGTAATGAAACGACGCAACCCCATCGAGCTTCGGCTCGTTTGATTCGTCTTGGCGAGTACTTTATTATTAACATAAACATAATAAAAGTTTGTTTTTTAAAATATAAATACATACTTCTTAAACATCTATAATCATTGGTTAGGGATATATGAAATGTGAGTAACTCTGTTTATTTAGATAGGAGTAATATTTAAAATAAATTACAGTTTAAAAACTAAAAAACACGCCACAAATTATTGTGGTTTAAGTTCATTACAAGACTTTTCTAACAAATCCAAACACAGCTATGATACGATGAAGTTCTAGTCCATCATGAAGTTCTAGTTCATATCTTCCGGCTCCATCATCAGATCAGTTCGAGAGTACCATATTATTGTGTTGTCATCAGAACTATATACAGCTGCCAATTTTCATGACGCTACGATCCTTGGAAGATGGTTAAATTAGTTACCTTAGATTTCATTACATAGTTAGTTACATACAGGAAGACCTAATAAAAGCGTGTTAAAAAAGCTTTATACAATTATCACTTACGCTAGCGACGAATTAGTAAAAAAAACGTATATTTTACTCCTCAGCCAATCTAAAATATATCACAGAAAAAACTTAAAAAAAAATATTTCTCCTATCAAAATAAACAAATTCGTTTCTCACATTTCTAATATCCCTAATTCCCTACTGAATGATTTTATGAATTCATGAACCTGCACGCGTTGCGTGAAAATGTTTCAAGAATTTAATTTAAACTCTATGTCGCCGCTTCAATTTAGATAGAAAAGTTTAGACGCATCTATTTTACCGTTTCGAATTATCCTGAATATCTAAGTTATTTTAATCGTGTACCTAAGTGGTCTAAAGGTTGCCGATTTGAGAATTATGTCTACAGAACCCTATCCCTGCATCTCAATACGCTCTTAACATCTCACATTAACATTTGTTCTCGTATCTATTTAAAATGAAAAGAACAAACAATACAGATACCTGTTCGGAACCCGAAACCAATTAATGTGATTTCCGAGAAACCTGTTCCATGTTTATGGAGGCTGTGACATCATTTTATTGCGAATCATTTTGTCTACCGAATGACTGGATGCACATTTTTTTATTAACTGACTTCCAAAAAGGAAGAGGGTATCTATTCGACTGTATTTCTGACGTGACAACGTCTAATAAATCGATGAACGCCGGCTGGATGCACGAAAAAGTATGACTCATTGTCCCGTTACGGTACGCTCATTGTCCCCGTTACAAACGCGCGCGGTGGCTGAGGAAGCGGGCGGGTGTGCGCCGCGCCCGACCGTTGCTTCAATTATCATTCCTTGGAGCTCGCGCGCGGACGTATGTTGTCACGTTAAACTATCATCCGTAAACCGACTTTACAGACAACCATTTTTTTTTAACCGACTTCAAATAAAGGAGGTAGAGAAGGAGGAACAGAATATTACATACATAAAGGTAGAATTGATACGACCATTATGTATGTAATATTGTCAGAACTGCACAGATTTTGTATATGTTATAGTATACCAGCTTCTAAATTTCATAAATATATGTATTACGTAAAAATTAGAAGTCGTATTGCAAAAAAATATAGATTTATTAAATAAAGTATCTCCCAACTTAGGCATTAATGTAAGTTTGATCAAAATCGGTTCCGTAGTTTTCAAGATACGGACATTTTTATTTTTAAAATATGAACATTTCAACGACGCTATTCAAACTACTGGGCGATTAATTTGGAAATTAAATTCGGGTACAGTCAGGGGTGGGCTGTTTGACTGACTATGTAAACTTTGACGACATTTATTATGAGAAATATTTCATATTTACTATTTTTATTTGGAAATAAATTATATTATTATTATTTCAATGAAATTTGGTAGGTTTATCACTCATACTATTTATAAGGATCTGGCACACTTTATAACGCTAAAATTAGGCGTTATAATAGTAGTGAATTGTGTTTGAAAATTAAACGAACTTACTCAGCGAAGTTTAGTGAATAAATTTTTTAGTTTAATAATAAATAATTAGAAAAATATGACATCTAATTAAACGAATAGCATATTTTGAATTCAGTTTCTTCAGTTTTTGAACTTACAATTATTTTAAAGGTGTATTTATTAAAAGTACGTACATAATTATACGTATGCGTACAAGACGTCACCTGCCGGTTCTAACGGAAGACCAGCGCTTCTTATTTTCACCAGAATTATCAAAGATAATACAATAACTACAGAATTGTGCTGTGGAATTAGTATGTGACAACAATGATATTTGTGTTGTTCTTGTTAATTATTGATTCTTATTTATTATTATTGTTGTAGAGATGTTTTTGTCATAAAATAAAAATGTTTTTTCGAAATGTTCTCAGACCAGTTGGCAGCGTACCCAGTATGCTACCACGCTGAATGACAATGCTTGTGCGTTGGGCCTGATATGCACCAGCATTTTGATTGCGCGTCGCGTCGATTACATGTTCAGATAAGTTTCGGAAAATGACACGGCTTTGAATCTTTTTTAGAAAAATAAAAAAAACTCTGAAGGTAGGACCTTCGTTTTTTTATAAAAAAAATTACAGCAAAAAGCCAGACGTCTCGCCTGATGGTAAGCGATAACCGTCGCCTATGTATAACTACAACATCAGTGACATTACTGTTGCTTTGCTAGCCCGGAAAGGTGATTGTTGACACCATTTTTAAAACGCCAAACGCCGCTTTTTAGAGATCCAAATCCTTGGTATGATATATATATCTACATGTTATGTATGAATATGCAAGAAAATTATTCTTACAAGTCACGCTGCAAGGTATTCATACAAAGCACCCCATGCGAAACGTTGCGTATTTTATACTATTTTGTAAGTTAATGCAGATTTTCATTTCAGTGGCCAATCTGACGTATCTTATGAAACTAAAAACTCAATTGTAATTTGCAGCAATCAAATGTACATAATACTTACCATTTATAATAGCAGAACAAAACACACACAATTATGTAAACAAGCAGCAAGCGTGTTAATAACGTAATACATATAACTATGTAGGTAACTTTGTGCAGTTATACGAAGATATGAACGATAAGATTTTATTTAAAATTATTGCAACTTTGCATAATGTATAATATTAACTAAGCAATAAAGAATTTATCGGCGCAGTTTGGTCTTGCTTCAGTTTTGAAACAAGATCTTACCTATACCGATTAAATAAACATAGAATCTAGATTTCATAGCAGTTATTTCATAAGCAGCCAGTTTCCTGTAACGCCAAAATCCTAAAAAGTTGGAGTTATTCAAGGTCGGAATCCATTGAGAAACGTGCCGATACGTTGCCAAAGAGTCCCTTGTTAAAATTAACCTCTAAAGCTTGCCGCATTGATATCGCCGCAATGTTGCTAGCTTATCGATTTGTTATCGGACTTATTTCGGTGAGTGTACATCTGGAAGTTTACTCTCATTTTCTTACAGTGATGGTTCATAGTTCTTATGTGAGTTCGATCCCCACCCACATTTGTGTGATGAGCATGCATGTTTGTTCCTACGTATTATAAGACTGTATTCATAACAAAAAAGCAGTACATATGTATTCTATCAGCCATTTTAGGTCTCATACTATTTACAAGCTTTGCTTAGTTTAGGCTGATTATGGAAATTACTAATTAGTACTATCATTAATTATTAAAGGAAAAATCTAATATGATAAATCAAAAATCCACATCCTTGACTTCGTTAGGAAAACTAGCAATATACATATAGATAGATAGATAACACTTTATTGAAAACCACATGATAACAAAATTACAGAAATATAACATTAAGTACTTAGGGCTAGAATATAATAAAAAAAAGTAACTAGGAGTAACGGAATAGCCTGTTTTCTGTCATTCTATGTATTTCAGAACAACGCTTTTTATAGAAAGGACTAAACATATGTGTAACTAATTAGAAGCAGCTCTGCAGAGCAATACAACCACAGATATAGAAGATGGAGCATGCGACTTCATTTATATGAAAACCTTGCGTGCCACATTTTTGGTACCGACTGTGACGTCACATAAACAATTGTGTGATGGAATGTTCCATCCGCGCGAAATCTATTCAACCCACAGATCATAAATACAATGCTGTTTTTATGATCTGTGATTCAACCCAATGCATCCGCGCGCTTGTACGCTAGTAACTAGTTGACAAAATATCGACTCGGAAGTATATATCACCTGAAATTAAATAAATCTTGGTCATCGACTGCGATTTTTATCGTACTTGACACACTTGGGGTATCTATAGAAGTCTATGGAAAGAACCGTAAAAACATTCAAACACGAATACTGCACATATTTTTATCTCCGTTTAAACACAATCAATTCAATGCCGGAGCTATTTTCTCATGCTCTTGAGCCGCATATTATGCTATGCGGTGTTACACTGTAAAGTACCTATATGAATCTGTTATTATGACCGCATAAAGTTTTATAAAGTGGCCCAGCGGCCAAGGCAACATTTCATGTGACTGTAACTAGACTATAACATGTTCATAACAAATACCTACTCCGATGTAGAACCTATTTAGGGTTTATACAGAAAGGACATATTCAACCGAAAGGGGCGCATTGTAGGTTGAGACAATAATTACTAAAATTATTTTGATTATAAAAACGAAAGTAGTTATGTCTCTTTGTAATCTTTTCACGTTCGAACAGCTGAACAGATATTTATGAAATGAAAATATGAAAACAGGCTATTTTTTTGTCATCATCATTATCAGCATCATCATTATAACGTCGGTGAAACCGCGAGTGTCAGTTAATAACAAATACAAACAAGATAAAAACGAGCGCGAGGCAACTTTGCACCGCTCTGAAAGAGGTGAGAGCAAGCACCCATGAGAGTTGTTTTCTGTAAACCAATCGTCAACTAACTTAAACCAATCGTCAACTAACATAAACCAATCGTCAACTAACTTAAACCAATCGTTAACTAACTTAAACCAATCGTCAACTAACTTAAACCAATCGTCAAGTAACTTAAACCAATCGTCAACTAACTTAAACCAATCGTCAACTAACATAAACCAATCGTCAACTAACTTAAACCAATCGTTAACTAACTTAAACCAATCGTCAACTAACTTAAACCAATCGTCAACTAACTTAAACCAATCGTCAACTAACTTAAACCAATCGTCAAGTAACTTAAACCAATCGTCAACTAACTTAAACTAATCGTCAACTAACTTCACTTGAGCAGTGTTCAATTCCTATCCTGTTATCCATAGAAAGGAAAACTTACAGCCTAATTAGACAAAATACAAAAAATATATTTACGCTCAATACGCTGTTGGATGCACATTTTTTGTGAGGAAGTATGCGTAAAATCCCTGTATAAGATTATAAGTGCGTATTTTTTAAATAATTCTAGTGAAATAACTTATTTGCTACGAAAATGTTCGTTGTACATAATAGACGAAAAACCCCATTTTATTATTATTTTTGCGAGAGTCGAATTATTAATACAAAATATATTTTATTTTATTTCCATTCAAATACTTACTGTGGTTACAGCAGAACCAAAGCGCACAGCAGCCAAAAATAAAATAGTTATTATTTTATTATGTCAAAATGTTCCCTTGAGTTAATAATAAATTAACTTAACTACCGTTACTACTTATCCTACTGAATATTAACAAGTATAAGTTTAGAAAACTCAAAAACCCCCGAAGGAAAACCGCCGAACCGATTTTGATGAAACATAGCTATAAACACTCGGGGAACGGTAGCGAGTATACCATTAGCACCTTCCCTTCCCTGCCTACAACCCCACATCCTCTACACATTTTCCAACAAACCACTTTTCTAAAAAAATAAAGCTATAAACACTTTCGACGAACTCCTCTTTCAAAAAAATATAGTTTAAAAAACTGAAGCAACCAAATTCTCATGGATTCCATTGTCAGAAGTAGACCAGATTAAAATGGGACCACACGGAAAGCATAAGCTTTCAAATAAAAAAAGAATCGTCACAATCGGTTCACCCAGTCGAAAGTTCTGAGGTAACAAACATTTAAAAAAAATGGTTGTCTGTAAAGTCGGGTTACAGACGATAATTTAACGTGACAATATACGTCCGCGCGCGAGCTCCGAGGAATGATAATAGAAGTCGCGGGTGGTCGGGCGCGGGGTACACCTGCCCGCTTCCTCAGCCACTACAAGCGCGCGCAACGGGACAAGGAGCGTAACGTAACGGGACAATGAGTCATACTTTTTCGTGCATGCAGTCGGCGTTCATCGATTTATTAGACGTTGTCACGTCAAAATACAATCAAATTGAGAACCTCCTCCGTCAAAATCGGCCCATCCTTTCGAGAGCGACGATGCCAATGACAGACGGTCGGGTTCGGGTGTTGAAAATATCAAATATATCATTCATACTTTCAATACATACAAAACATACAGCGTGATTTCTAACAAGGGTCTGAAGGTCGGCCTCATATGAATATGTATCACGCATTCAATCCGCACGACTAATGTCAGAGTCTTTTCACAAGGTTCCACACTCTGGATTATAATCTATCATAATGCTTTAAATTTTTTAAATCATATACCTACAAAGAGAAAAGACTTTTTATAATTAACAAACTAAGCTATCAAGCTAGAGTGGTCAGATATGTGGCAAATGTTTGTGTTTCTAATTCTACAAACGCTTACGCTTCGAAATGTGCAATTTTTGCGTTTTTTCAACCGACTTCATTAAAGGAGGAGGTTCTTAATTCGACTGTTTTTTTCATGTTTGTTACCTCAGAACTTTCGACTGGGTGAACCGAGTTCGATGTTTTTTTTTTTATTTGAAAGCTGGTGCTTCCCATATGGTCCCATTTCAATTTGGTCCAGTTCTGACAATGGCATCCATGAGAAGTCGGTTGCTTCAGTTTTTTAAACTATAATTATTATGACTAGCAATTTTCCAGTGTTTCGACTTCTGCTGAGTGCCCAATATGTGGTTTTGCATTATTTCCATCACGTATACTTATAAAAAGCTCCACAATTCAGATAATAATTAACATTGTTGTCAGGTAGATTTATTTGTTGTCTCTAACTGTAAAAATCGTGATGCAAACGGAACTAAAGGCCAGATAAATGGACCGCACGATTTTTACAAACAGTAAAACCATGGTTAAGAAACACTGTCAAAACTGGAACGTGTGCTTTTGGCATCTTTTCATGCATGTGCGAGATCTTATTTCGCATGCTTAGATTATCTTTTGAACACAGGTGAATGCTGATTTTCCATTGACAGTTATTGTTAGAAGTTTAATTGTTTGCTATATACCTAAAAAAAAGAAATAAACTAGCTCATGTGGACATAGCCCTCCCTTAAAGATTTGCAAAAAGACCGGTTGGGAGCAGTTTGCATTCAGCCTCTTCCTGCTTTTTGTAGTTGTCTGTTATAAAACACTAAAACCTTCCCTCGCGAGTCGGCACTCGACCAACTGATTTTAATATTTTCATTTTTTGTGATTTTAGAGTTGTCCATAGAATGGATTATAAAAGTGAAAGCTTCTTTAGTTGTGCTGAGCACTTTATTTTATGGGTATTGAATGAGGCTGAACCGTCACGCTCGGGTATGTAACGCTTGTTCTGATAAAGTCGACTAAGGTAGCAAGAGAGATGTAATTAACGCGTTACTGTTATACTATTTTTAGGGTTCCATACCTCAAAAGAAAAAAAACGGTACCCTTATAGGATCACTTTGTTGTCCGTCTGTCTGTCCGTCTGTCCGTCCGTCCGGGTGTCAAAACCTTTATCTCGGGAACGCGTGAAGGTATCGTGTTAAAATAAAAACGTTAAACGCAGATCCATAGTCTCTTGCTGCAGAAAGAAAAATCAAGTTTCTCAGTTTTCGTAAAAAAAGTTACAGCTGAATATGTCGTAAAAATTCACATTTCGACACTCACAAGGGAATCAAATCCTATGGGGTACTTTCCGTTGACCTAGAACTATGAAATTTGGCCAGAAGTATTGTACACATATAACAAAAAATCTGAAAA
Organism: Lycia hirtaria; assembly: GCA_947563715.1. Lineage (NCBI taxonomy): Eukaryota > Metazoa > Arthropoda > Insecta > Lepidoptera > Geometridae > Lycia > Lycia hirtaria. The sequence goes on from OX387386.1 coordinate 3,929,844, forward strand.
TCGAACATATTTATATTAATCACATAAAAATAGTGTCTTTATGCAAGGAATGAGGGTCCAAATTTTAAACCGAATTAACCGTATCATGTGGGGTATCATATGAAGAGCTTAGTTAACATAAGTTAAAACAGGTTTTTAAATAATTTTACGATGTATATTTTTCGGTATAAGAAGGAAAATATAAAATATATATATATACTTATATATATGATATCCCCCTTTTATCTACTAGTTTGTACGAAACCCTCGGTGGGCGAGTCTGACTCGCACTTGTCCGGTTTTATTTTGTATTATTAACGTCATCTTGATGAGGTTTTCACTTCTGTGGTGTGGTCTTAGTAGACACAATTTTTATTCAGTAGGTATATTTCTTCATTTAATGAAGTGCAAGAAGAATCAAGATAAACGGCCATTCCATGTCGCACCTGCGATTTGCTGATGATCATCAACATAAACGGCCGTTCCATTTTGCACCTGCGATTTGCTGATGATCATCAACATAAACGGCCGTTCCATTTTGCACCTGCGATTTGCTGATGATCATCAACATAAACGGCCGTTCTATGTCGCACCTGCGATTTGCTGATGATCATCTACATAAACGGCCTTTCAATGTCGCACCTGCTATTTGCTGATGATCTCGTTATCATTGCAGAGACCGCTAAGATCTCCAAATCATGCTGGAGCTATGCAAAGCATCTGAGAGTGTCGGTTTGAAAATGAATATGACCAAGACCAAGATCATGAAGAGTTTTGGCTGGAACGCCATCGAGACATGTTGTTGCTTTGTTTTATTTTCCTAAACTTGTGTTATTTTGAATATTAATGCGATAAAAATGGTGGTGTTTTACTCATTAAGTGTTCGATCAAGTACATGAGCATGAGTGTGGGCAAGTGAAATGAAGCAGTGAAACGTGTCATTTTACGTTGTCGACAAAACTTTATAGAAGCTTCTAGTAAAGTCGCCACCACTTTACTGAAGCAGGACTCGACTTATAAATTGACTGTATACGTGACTTAGATTGTGACTAGAACATTTACAACTTATTTAATTAAAGAAACTTGACAAAATCCTAATACTTGACACTGGCGAATGCTTTAATGCAGGTCCAATACAAAAAAGAAGAAGAAGACCAAGATCATGACCAACCGATCGCGAAGGTCCAGAGTTATCGTAAATAACTACACCATATAGGTAGTTGAAGATTACGTTTATCTTGGTCATCGATTATCTTTCAATCGATGCTCGAATCTCAGTTGAAGATTGCTAGGCGAGTACAGATTGGGTGGGTTGCTTTTGGGAAACTAGAAAACGTCTTTAAACTTAAAATCCCGCAGTGCTTATAAACCAACGTTTATACCTCATCCTCATTTATGAAGCCGAAATATAACCGCTCATTAAAAATACCATTCAAAACATCAGTACATATTTCATCATAGAAATTTTTCAACTCATTTCATTGTATTTTTTTTAGTAATCTTCTTCTTGTCTCCTAGAGCCTGGTTGTCTTTGCAACCTAGTTAGTTGTATGTGGGCAAATCACATTATTCTACTTAAATGTCGATTACAGTGAGAACGAAACAATGTCCTCCTACAACGGGCGCACAATGGGTCGAAATCGCTCGCTAACGGCCGCAATATTCGAGTCAAATCTAAATCAAAGCCGTTTTTACGGATCTTTATCCCAGAATTGCCTCTTTTTCAATCAATTTTATACAGCCAATAAATAATTAAAAATGTAAAAAAAGACGTGTGGCACTCGGAGACTCGCGCGGCGTGTTAGGTTATTTTCGTTACGGAATTTCTGGATTCGGTCTCCACGCTCAAGGCCCGCGATAGAAGCTATGCAATAGCTTAAAAATTGATATGTTACAATTTAAAATTATAAAATATTTATTGTATAATTGTGTAATGTGTATAAAAATAAGTTTCAACAGTTTGTCCATCACGAACATACAATATTACTCGTAATTATTTTTTTTACAATACAATATACTATGCAAATAAATGATTATAGTAATAGTTAAGTTCTATACAGCCAAGACAGTGATATAAAAGACACTACACACATTTATTCATGTCTGCGTCAAAATAATCTTTGTGATCATAGAAGACTTAACTAGTAAACCATTCTTTTAGGGTGCACTTAAATTTGTTGCCACATAACATTTTTATATGTACAGGTAAATGGTTATACACTTTTATTGCATTTATAAAAGTACTTTTTGCGTACATGGTATTGTTCACCTGGTGAATACATAGATTAAATGTATGCTTGGTACGCAAGTTATCGGCACGACTGGATGTGTGGTTGAAGTACTCAGACTTATTATTTTTCATAAACATACATAACTCTAGTATATATATATATAGTAGTTAAAGCGAAAAGCTTACTATCTTTAAAAACATTACGAAGTGTATCAGTAATATTCATTTTATAAATGTTTCGTAAACACCTTTTCTGTAATATGAAAACTGAATCAAATTCTACAGAGTTCCCCCAGAAAATTATACAAATATATATCTTTGTTTTAGTCACATCATCTTTTCTTTATTCGGCTTGCGCTTGACCGTCAACGCGACAGTTACGGTCTACGATGGAGCGCGCTTGCCTAAAAGAAACCATTAATTCATATAATTCTCCTGTGCCAAAACGATGTCGTACATATAACGAAATGAATGTTTTGCTAAACGATCTCGATATAATTCACGAGCCACTTAACGCATTCAAGTTTAAGTTATTAAAATTGTTTTCTGAAAGCAATCAATTATAACACTGTTCTGTCATCTTATTTTTCGTTTTAAATTAATATAGTTTTAGTTTTTATTACTTTGTATCCTACCACAACAAATAATGATGTAGACGCCTGTTATGGGTATTCCTATCTGTAATCATATTAGAGATTATACCTACTTAGTCTTAATGTAATATGAATACTGTAGGTGTTTCTAAAAATAAATAAACCTATCGTCATTATCTAAGCCATAAGAAGTCCACTGCTGGACATAGGTCTCCCCCATGGACTTCCAAAAAGAACGATTGGAAACGGCTTGCATCTAGCGTCTTCCCTCCACTTGTATGAGGTCATCTGTCCATCTCGTGGCTGCTCTACCTACGTTGCGCTTGCCGGTGCGTGTTCTCTACTCGAGAACTTTTCGCCCCATCGGCCATCAGTTCCACGTGTCATGCCCACTGCCACTTCAACTTACTAATCCGATGTGCTATGTCGGTGACTTTCTTACGTCTACGGATATCTTCATTTCTGATTCGATCTCGTTATAGAGACTCCAAGCATAGACCTCTCCATAAATGATTGCGTGACCTTGACATTCCTTACAAGGCTCATAATTAGGGACCACGTTTCAGTGCCGTATATTATCACTGGTAGCACACATTGTTCGTAAACTTTCGACTTGAGGTATATTAGATAAGGAATATTGGTACATGTTTAATCCAAGATGTAATTAAAAAAAGGTATTCAAACAACAAGCAGTAGTGTGCAAGCATATACATATATTTCGGTTCTAATAAAGTCTACAACGAAATTTCCGCGCATAACCAGATTTAACATCTAATATCTCAGAGTGGTGAGCACAGTGCATTACCACACAGGGTCTTGAACTGTTGAAGTCCGTCGGACCGTTACGAGCTAATGTCAACCGAGTGACTTGCTCGTCTCGTCACTTGCGTAGAAAGCGCAATTGTCATGTAATTAAATTGTTATTGTATGACGTCGCATTTTATTCAGAATAGCTATTGTGCAAGCAATGGTTAGTAAAGTGGTAGGTGAACCAGATTTCACAAACAGGGTTACGCCGTAAGTGTACATATATACTACAAATAAAACGCCACTAATGCCATCTCATGTCTCTAAGAACAATGGCTGTACGTTGTTATTTCAATCGAGACAGTTTTATATACCTACCTACCTAATAGTCCTCCTCCTCCATTCGTTTGCTCACTGCTGAACTTTGTGATGCTCCCGACCCTGTTGTGGCAGATGACTACAAATCTCTTTCCATCTCTGTCAATCTTCAGCCTGACGTATTTCGTCAATGATTTTTGTGCTCAGATAAACATTTGGTCGGCCCATCTTATTGGGCTGCGTCCCCTGGGTCTTTTTCTTCCACTTTACCGGTCATAATAAGTTTCTCCGGGTTGTCGTGGGACTTTCGGGCAATATGGCCAAAATATTGCAGGATCCTCTGGTGACAGATGTTTGACAGGCTCTTGGTAATCTGTAATTCCTTTAGGATTGAAACATTAGTTCTATGGGCTGTCCAGTGACAAAAACATAATTTTGTGACCTATTTTGTGTGTATGATTTTTTATTTTCTGTGTGTTTTTGTTACAATAAATGTATATCTATGTCAGTCCAGGGAATTCGCAGCATGCGTCGCCAACACCACATTTCTAATGCGTCGATGCGTCGTCTATCGGTCATTTTTATGGTTCATGACTCGGCGCCATAAAGAAAAATGGGAAAGACTAGTGTTCTCACTATATACATTTGTCTTTCTCACCCAACCAAGCTAACCTTTAATTTTCATCCTAATAGTACATGTATGTAATAATGTTACATGGACGTTTAGCCCATTAGGCTAAGAGCTCATTAGACGTTTTAAGCTGTTGGGCGTTTTGCCACTTAGACTTTTTGATGAGGAAGGTTTAAAACTACAAACATAGCGTTGGTAGTTTTAAACCTTTCTGTGGTTTAAAACTACCAACGCTATGGCACAAGGTTACATCATTTACAATACCAGTTGAACAACTCAGTCGTACTCTACTAGACTGATACGGGTAATTAAATTTACTAAGATATTTAATCCAATATTCCGAAAACACACAACTAATGAAATACAATGAAAGCTAAAAATTCAAAAAATTTAATTCTAAAGTTTATCAGGCTATTTAATTTCAACAAGGAACATTAAAAACTCGGAGACCGTATTTTGAGCTTCAGCAGTGCAAAAACTTTTAAGTTTTTCTGTAGCATACAGGCATTTTACGACAGTTCATTTAATTTTAACTGATCATTCCCTATCTGAAAAAGTATAATGTTTTTTTTTTAACACGAATAAGTCCGCGTTTGACCACCAACTTGCCTGTCGGAAAGCGAAGATGTGGTCAGAGATGATGCACGCAGACTTAGAAGATACCTAACCTACCTTTACATCTTAACTTTGATAAAGTATCAACGGGATGTAGCGTCAGTCCTCAATAATGATAATTTAAAAGAACTAAAATAACACGCTTCAAATTATTGTATTGTCATCGGTCCTCGATAAGTCTATAAAGTTTGACCGTTTGAAGTGGGTCAAAATCAAGTCCAAAGGAGTCGATTACAAACAAACAGACATGCATACAGGTGAAGCTAATAAAAACGTCCAAGGTCAATGAGATCAAATTATACCCCTTACACGATTAAAATAATTTCGATTTTCATAATAATTTGAAACGGCGAAATAGACGTTTCTAAACTTCTCAAACTGAATTAGACTTTAGCGCGGTGAGTTCGTCTTTGTTGGTTTAAGAGTATCGGTCAACCCAGGACACTATATTCGTGAATTTTGTTTTATATTTTACGTCCACGTGATGGAAAGTCATTGCATGCACCTAAAGCTGTTTGGAAAATTCGTGACAAAGGGGAATAACGTGATAAAATAACGTTACTTTGTAATAGATTAACTAACTTAATAACTTACTAGATTAATTAACTTTGTAATAAATTAACTTATTAAGATAGAGAACAACGGGATAGACAGAGAAAGGAATCCTTAGAATATTTAGACATGTAGAGATAATTAATGAAAGAAGATTTACCAAACCTATTGATATAGCGAGTGTGAATGGGAAAGTCAGTAAGGTTCGGTGTATCACGACCAAATGCACAACATTTTGGAGAAAGATCAGGTCAATGTACCCGCAACCGTTGAGCATGTATGAAAACAAGAGTTAAAGTAAAAACAGCAACATAAATGTGAGGATTGTAGCATGTTAATGGAAATATAGACTATACTTACAACAACGCGAAAACATATTTTGTTGATTGTACGTAAAACGAATAAAATTAAATGCACCTTCCTACGAAACGACATTCCTAAGTCAATAAGTCCACTATCCAAAACATCCACCGGCCATTGACCAAACTCGCAACAGACAGAACAAAGCAATAGATACATTAGGTACGACAGGAACGGATAGGACCAGTATTTACTATATATTATGAAATTGGTTCACTTGAGGCTTTGGAGTTTGCATAACGAGCGGAGGGACCTGCCGGTGTCGAAAGCGGCGTGAGCGGCGCATTCGATAATAATTGCCTCTCTTATGTCCGCTGCACACCGTCGACAGGCGTGCTGATCAGGCGAATATACTACGCGATTTCGTAGGTTCTAGCTATTCATTTAATTATTAATCAGAACCTATTACTTACCTGCAGTATGAATGTTACCAACATAACCTGAATCCATTAATGATTACCTAAGCACACAATACTTAGTCCGCGTAATTTTACTAAAAGTTTCCATTTTCGTAATAGAAATAATAATAAATAAATTAAAAAATATTGGAGGACTATTTTGTAAATACATACTTATGATACATGTAAACACCCATGCTCATCACATAAATGTTTGCCCTGGGTGGGGATTAAAATCAGGACCAGAAGGCAAACTTACTACCACTGAGCCATAAAGCCCGTCATTTTAAAACAAAGGTATTCAAAAAAGTATTCTGTATTTATAAATAAAAACATCAAGGCTACAAAGTCTCTTATCATCAGCGCAAGCTAAAAAATATATGTTTTTGCCATTTGACCCATTTGTGTTAAGAAAATTCGAACTTTGAAAGATTTATGTACATTCTTTCTTGTTATACAGATCTACGATTGACCACCAACTCACCTGATGTCAAGCGACGGTGTGGCCGAGGATAGAGCTCGTTGATCTAATTAAAGGCGTTTAAAAATATCGTTGAACACGTATTCAGACGAATCTTCGGAATCTTTGGAAGCTACTATTTTGTGTTTATTTTTTTCTTTTCGGAATTTTTTTCACCTCGACCCTCTCAACCGAGAATGTCTCAAGAGAATGAATGAATCTCAGCCATTATCATTCAGCTTATGGGCTATAGATGTTATTTCCAATTATAAGTATTTATATATCTATCTAATACCTTTAAACGAGCGATTCTTGTATATATATATAATCTGAATCTCGGAAACGGCTCCGACGATTTTAATTAAATTTGATTTGTAGGGATCTTGCTAGGTTTATTTGAAATGAAAATTTCTTTAGGTGCACCTAAAGAAATATTCATTTCAAATAAACATCAAAATCGGCTCGCAGTCCAATAGGTAATGCCAATGACAAACTTATTACTTTCGTTGAAAACATCATACTAACTTTGCTTAAACGTGAAAACTCCTTTACTTTTACCCAACAACGGCGAAATCACGTTTCCTTTCCATTGGCACGATAGACACACGTTGCGCTCGTGTGTCCTCCAGCTAATCAAAGTTTCTTCGCAACCACATGAATAGGAAAACACACGGCAAAAAGAACGTTCCTAAAATGTATGTAGATGAAGTTTGTATTTCGTACTTACCAGTATAAATTAAAACGAAATGTCCTAACTCTAGGTTTCCTAAATTTTGCAAGACTCGAACACAGCATTCAGTAAGTGATTTGTTACTACATCGTTCAATTTACAATTTAATATTTATCTCGGGTGTTACGGTCCTATGAATTCTGATTCTAGTCGAGAGATAGAAGATTTCGACATACATAGACTAATTCCGCTTGGACTACTACCTACTGCTTGGACAGTTAGCAGTGAAGCGAATTTATTCTAGAGCTATTAATCCAATTATCTTAATTTTATATATAGGTATTGGAAATGGACTCAGCTTTTTTATTTATTTATTTATTGAGGAACAGTAAGCAGCTGTATTATAAAATCTAATAATAAAGATACGTAAAGTCTTAATAATAACACAGCCCACAGCATTATTCTTAAATTACTTGAAAAAAGTTAAGCAAAAAATACCATACCGCTACAGAAAAAGCAAGAACAAAACAAAATTGAAACTAGTAAAAGCAGAAAAAAGTAAAGCCTAGAATAGTTTTTAACTTCTAATGTTATTCGTACATTAGGTAATTTATTTTTTATTACCATAATGGCGATAATTTGTAGACAAGTTTGAAGTATTGCCGCTCTGAATTTACCCGCCGTGCAGGCAAAAATGCGCCAGCAGGAAGCCAGCATTTGAGCGACATCTGCTCAGCGGAAATAAGCTCACTGCGCGAACCTCTCGTTTGTACCTGATTCTAGGTACTACACACAAACCAGAAACCAAATCCATGCAATCAAAGTTATTATTGACAATTTTGAATAAAGCTAATGCCTTAAGATATTTACTTACTTATATCTTGATTCAAGTTTAAGTAATCTATATTTATTTAACTTTTTATACATAATATAAGCTTTTTTCCTAGATTATCGTATAACATATCACTGTAGATTATAGCGTAGGCTACTTTTAATCTTAAAAAGCTAGTTAGAGGTTAGTTATTGTTGCTGTCAATTAACATATGAACTCAGAAAGTGCCAACATTGTAGCTAAAAAGTTGGCACTTTCTGATAATACGTAGCAATGAAATTTTATCGATATAGATGATAAATACTCATTGAATATGAAATAAAAGCATAGCAAATCTCAGTTCTCAGCACTTTCGCGGATAAGACCACATTGCAATTTCTAAACACAGGGTGGCATTGTCACTGATCACAAGTCACTACATGCGTCTAACAGCGTTGCCCGACATGTCGCGACTGAAGACAAGTCGGGCGATTACCTTACTTGAGGCTTGCTACGCAGAGCCGGGGTAAAGTTATATAGGTATCCATCATTGGTACGTAGTACCTTTTTTTCGACGAAGGGAAAATATTCCAAAGATACTCTGTTGCGTTGTACGAGGATGCAACCGGGTTATGTCGGCCCACTAATGTACCCACAATAACACTCGGTGGCCAGCCTTAGTGCTAAACGGAGGACTCCGGGTTCTCATGACGAACAAGTAGTACATAGCACCTGATATATTATTGCATTATTACCTAACTTACATATTAAATCTGAGCGTCATGAAATCTGGAACCTTGATTAGTTTTTAGGGTTTCGTACCCATAGGGTAAAAACAATTAGGGACCCTATTACTGAGACTCCGCTGTCTGTCCGTCCGTCCGTCAGTCTGTCATCAGGCTGTATCTCATGAACCGTGATAGTTAGACAGATGAAATTTTCACAGATGATGTATTTCTGTTGCCGCTATAACAACAAATACTAAAAAACAGAATAAAATAAATATTTAAGTGGACTGCCATACAACAAACGTGATTTTTTTGCTCGTTTTTTGCTCGATATTGATAACGGCAACACTTGAAATGTTCACAGAATACTGAGTTATATTATTCACTTAAAAAATAAATAATTAAATTAAAATAAAATTAATATTTAAGGGGCTTCCTATACAACAGACGTGATTTTTTCCGTTTTTTATAGATAATGGTACGGAACCCTTCGTGCGCGAGTCTGTCTCGCACTTGGCCGGTTTTATTTTTTCATACTTAGTAGTTTAGTTACAGTATTTAGCATATTGTTTTGTAGTTCATACTTCATACAAGCACTTAAAAAGGAATTATTCCAATTTGTCGTTCCCAAGATTTTGATGTGAGCCCTTATTAAACACGTTAGCTTAAATAAAAGCTCGTGGTTTCGGTCAAAGGATTGAACCAATCGGAGGCTAGGGTTGCCAGATAACAAGTTTTTTTTTGTTATATCCGGCATTTTAGCCCTATGTCAGGAAAACAGGGAAAAGGATATTTTAAGCAGAAAGTGAGAATACAAAATAGTATAAACATAAAATATGAGAAATAAAATATTTATATTATAATTACGCCTTAGCTCGCTGGTTTGCATCCGGAGATTTTAACTTATGAGTTTATTTTTTAATTGGCTTGCACTTGACCGGTGAAGTCGTATGTAACATACATAAAGTAGATAATTAATTTTACACAAATAAACGTAATTTTATACACAAAACGTCAGGAAAATTTAAGTCAGATTTGCTAGGAAACTTTCACGTCTGGTAACCCTATCTAGAGACAGTCTCGAGACAGAACTAACTTGAATAAATTACCAAATGTACCTAAATAATTCAAGTATGGAATGGTAACACTGTAACAGCAGTTAATCTACCGGTTCCAGATAAGAAGTGTGCAAGCCGACAATCTGAAGCTAATAGAAGCAGTGCGCCGTACCTCAGGGCATTTCGAAATAAATGTAAAACATACTCACTAGGCGTTCACTGACTCTTTATGGAGGTCCGCTTGTGTTGTTGAAAATATTAGCAATACTATTTACTAGTAAACATGTAGACACAAATTGAACGGTAAAGTTATAGGTTGTCTTTGTTAATGCTTAGGGTATGGCTAGATTAAATTTAAGTAAACGCTTAACTGGCATTGCATAGGCATGGTTGACTACTATATATTACTAAACTACTAACATTGATTGATTTGACTATTTTTTAGGGTTCCGTACCCAATGGGTAAAAACGGGACCCTATTACTGAGACTCCGCTGTCTGTCCGTCCGTCCGTCTGTCACCAGGCTGTATCTCATGAACCGTGATAGTTAGAGAGTTAAAATTTTCACAGATGATGTATTTCTGTTGCCGCTATAACAACAAATACTAAAAAAACCGGACAAGTGCGAGTCAGACTCGCCCACCGAGGGTTCCGTAAAAACTAGTAGATGAAAGGGGGAAATCATATATTTTTTTTATATTTCCCTTCATAAACCGAAAAATATACATCGTAAAAAGTATTTAAAACCTGTTTTAGCTTATGCTACTGAATCTCTTTCATATGATACCCCACATGATATGATTAATTCACTTTAAAATTTGGACCTTCATTCCTTGCATAAAGACACTATTTTTTTTGTGATTAAATAAAAAATGACCAGTTTTCGGATATCTTCCTATATGTGTATTCTAACACAATGCTTTTTGCCAAATTTCATTGTTCTAGGACAACGGGAAGTACCCCATAGGTTTTGATTCCCTTGTGAGTGTTCCTATTGAGGTACGGACCCTAAAAACAGAATAAAATAATTATTTAAGGGGGCTCCCATACAACAAACGTGATTTTTTTGCTCGATATTGATAACAGCAACATGTAGACGCTTGAAATAGTCACAGAATATTGAGTTATATTATTCGCTTTAAAGGCTGCTAATTACTGTTTTTTTTTTAAATAACATGTAACTGTTTAATGTCTTTAAAGTGCCGGTATTTCAACACGGTTACCTTACTAAGCTGATAACAGATATCTATAGTCTAGTAAAAATAATATTAATGACAACATAAAAGACAACTAAGTATATTGTTATTTAAATGAATGTACTGGTGTTTTGAAATACATTTGACACAATTTCATAATGATATTATAAAAGCTAATTTTGTTACTTTTACACGCTTAAACGGCTGAACAGATTGTTATGAAAATTAGTATAGAAATAGCTTTGGACCTGGAGACGGACATAAGCTACTTATCATCATCATAATCATCACCGTTTTTCATAACTACGCGAGTGAAAACGCGAAACGCAGCTAGTCTATAAATCGGGAATTATTGTTGATCTATGATTTTTAGTTATTTTCCTATCATAATTCCAAAGAATCCCCCCAGTTGCAAATACTGTGATGTGCTCCATACAAACGGATTTATTTTTACTAGACTAATAAGGTATTAAGCCCAAACATGTTCTAACATATTTCAGTCCGCTCTAATTCTGTAAAATATTGGCTTTAATTATCGTACATTATTCATAATTTTACATGACATACGGTTAATTTTATCGGTTTATATTAACAAGTTGTTGATATATTATTCTCGGTAGTTAATTTTAGCATACATTTATAGTTCTGGAGTTAATATGAGTTATTATTGTGAAAGCTTTTGATAATGGGATGATTATTTATTAATCATGAATTAATAATTTGACTAGACAAATATTTTTATACGAATAAAATTATGGAAGACTATAAGACTTCTGTTTTGCCGTTTTCAAATTTTGAGCTACAAAGTCAAAGTAAAAAGCAAAAAGAAGTTTTAACAGACTTCATTAAAACAATATATTATAAAGTAGCCAAATCTATATTACACTGCTAGATATATAAATAAACGTCTGAAAGTTAAAATTTAAACATTTAGACATTTATTACAGTCAAAATAAAAAATAAAATAAATAAAAACCAGGGATCTACATATACATATGTACTAACTAGCCACGCACAGCGCACTCAAGTCTCAAGTATTTATGGTTTCTATTCTATTGCGTAACGCACGGACAGATATGTCAATTTCTATGTTTATATGTGCTATCTGTAAAGTGTAACAAACCCACACATTGCATACGTAACGTAAGTGCGGTTCAATGAGACAAAACGATTGCTGTTATGGAGTAATGGGACATGTACCTATTACGAAATTAAAATACTTCGACTAGATTTAATCCTGTTTTCGTACAATCATATAAGTATCGATGTTAAAAGAAAAATAAAATACCAGTATAATAATATAAATGCATAAGGGCTACTTTCGTAGTGCAGCCATGTCGGTACAGCTCACACGTTACGCATGATATGGTGTAAAATGTAATGTAAATTGTGCTGTAAAATTTGTTTAAATGAACATCATCGGCAATTCCGTCACTTACCATCAAGCAAGTTGGTCTTTACTTGTAGATCGGAATAATTTCACGTAAAAAAATCATTTCCTTCACCGAAAATTCTGTTTGTTGGAAATGGAAAACACGCTCCACGACGTGGAAGTCCATAATACCAGACAATCTAACGGTTTCGTATGTTTGTTTCAGGGAGCAATACATATTCAACGTGTTCGAGGTAATAGTAAGCACGTTAGAGACAAAACTGCAGAGGATAGAGAATCTCGACAAGGCGGTGGAGCACTTGATGAGACGAGTGGAAGCTCTCGACTCGAGAGTCAACGACAATATACACAAGACAGACGCTATCATCTCAAAACTGGGAACCCTCGACTTCAAGCTATTCAGCCACAACAGTGGAGAACACATAGAAGGTACGACAACGAAGAGACCCCGCGACCCACACAGAATCTCCGACGCACAACTACTCGATAAAAAACTAGAATCCCTCGACCAGAAAGTATCAAACATAGACACAAAACTGGTCGGTTTGAAGAATCAAATCGATAACAACTTCTTACCAGTGGATGATATCAACGCCGAAGCCAGCGAAAAGAAACCTATCAACTTGAACGTCATAGAGATAGCTAAAGGATTAAACTCTGAAGTCGTAAACGAAATCACGAAGGAGGTCGACCAACTAAGAAACTCGATGTCGACTGTCGATCGAAAATTACAGTTCCATATTAATCTAGTGTCTGAAAATTTAGGCAAAGTTCTATATATGATGGCAGATGTTCACGCCGCTATAGTGGAACCTGAAGCTGCCACTATTAACGTAAACAGTCTGTTTAAAAACCGTACAGCTGCTTCGAGTACACCAGCACCAGTCGCCAAATCGAGCAAAATCGACACTCTCGTCAACAAGATTATACCTATGATGAGCGTCTCAGAAAAAATGGACGAGGTATGGGACGTCGTCGTCGGCACGAAAAGCTCTGTCGACGATCTCGTACCAAAATCAGACGAGCTCCTGACACAAACGCAACGACAAGAGCGCGCAATTGGCCAGATACATAATGATCTTCGTCTCAAAACCAATTTAATCATTGAAAACTTGGATATGGTCGAAAAAAGATTGAAGAAGCAGGAAGATGACGTTGCAACGCTGGCGCAACGGCCGGTGCCTGCTGAACTACTGCTAGATCCCACCATCGACAGGCTGGTGGAGTACGCACCGACTCGGTACCGCATCGAAGACCCAGTCACGGAGCCGGCGACCACACCCGTGCCTACTCCACCATCCATGCTGCCCGCCGCTACCCACAGGTGACATCCTTCTTGATTTTGACTGCATTGCGATTGTTTCATTGCGAGTGTGCTGTGCTGTTTAGCGAATGTCGGCGCGCTAGCGTGCGCGTGGGGAGAGACTAATAGTGTTGTGGCCCACAGCTCGAGCAGTTCAAGCCCCGGCACGGTGACCGTGACGCCGGCTCCGGCGGCCGGCGGTCCCACCACGCCGCGTCTCTCCAGCAGAAAGGGCGGCATCATCTTCCCAAGCGTCAAGAACAAACCCATCATCGGCAATAACACTTTCGCCTCGGAGATCGTCGCCAACTATAAAGATGTGAAAGTGAGTATTATGTAAACGATAGGTATATTTGCGAACCTTTAAACTCCGATCGATTTGCAATTAATTAATTGCAAAAGTTGTGACGTAAGAGCTTACATTGTACTTCCGAAGGTCTGTCAACGTTTGGGTAATTTTCACGACTAGCTCTTACAAAAGTAGTGTTTTGACAAGTTTTTCTCAACAAGATTAATGGACGCTTCAGTCTCACGCTCGCACAACATATATAATTAGATAAGTGCTAAAACAGAAACACGCGTGCAACGCATTACATAGGCATCGATATAATAAAAGTTTATTGCTTGGGTACTTACCTAAAATAAATAGTACGAATGTGGGTTAGGCGAGTGGATGTGATTGCATCGCCGTCGGATAGGGAGTTACAAATCACTAGAGGCTGCTCGGTGCTGCCGGTCTCTTAGCGGAATGTTAATCGATACCAGCTCCAATCCGGTGGCAGTATTTAAGAGGACGCTAAAATGCGCCTGAAACCATAGACAAAGGATTTTGACAAATAAGCCATGTGGCTACGTGATTAAAATATAGGTATTATAGATCTTAAATTATGATTTCACCATTTCATTATTAGCGAGTTGACTTACGTAGGTTGTTTATAGTAGTTCATAGCATACGACATACAAAATATCGCACGCATTTCACCAGTCTCTTTTCTTTCAGCTGAGAGATCATGACTCCAAATATTTCCCGTGCTTTGTTGACCGCATACGTAACAAAAAAAATAGGAACTTTATCGTATGAATATCTAACTATTGATTTCCGAATCTCAACACGAAACTAGTCAAAATCGTGATCACCGAAAGCGCCTTAACACTCTCCCCGAGTATTTCGATATGCCTGTTACCATTTAAGTCCTTATGTAGCAATAAGGAACAAGAATTCACGCTGAGTTACAGTTGAGTTACACTAACTAATGCAATGTCTTACGCAACGGTATCACAGGTGTATCTCAAACAAATGATTCTATACTTACTGGATGTTAATTTTCTTTTCAGACTTCTGGAGCTTATAAATATTCCATTTTAAGCAAATAATGCTTCACTTCGTAGTTATTCGTGTCGAGGATGAATCTTTACAAGTGCAATTCCAAGGCTTACGAAATTTAAAATTATCTTTTGCAAAAATAGATTCCACAAATTCATTTGCCCATACACCACTTCATGACTGAAAAACAATTTGTGGTAGTAGGCCTTATTTGTAAAGTCCGCCGTCATGATATTGCACCGGCAAGCAGTCCTGTGCAAGCATTAATTTTGTTCAAGAAGTGTTAACGAAATTTTACATCTAGTCGGGATGACGAGCACAGTGCATTGTCACTCAGGGCTTTCAACTGTTGAAGTTCAAACTTTCTATGGAAAACCATCAACCGGTTGCCCGTCCGAATTCAGATGCATAAACTGCTGGTCAAATTCCGGTTTGTTCTCTTCTCCCTTATCATCAAACATTTTAGTACCTGCTTTTTTACCTTTTCTTTCAATAAAAAAGATGGAAATCAAAATCCACGCTTGTTCTTTTTGTTATCCAATAGATCAATAAAAATGGCGTCGGGGAAAAAGCCATATGAAATGTCTCAAAATCAACAATTATGGTCTGAACTTAACAAATACGAGTTGAGCGCACGCTAACGATTTTTAATTGCTTAACCTTTCACCTTAGTCCCAATCCAACTGATATTATATTGTGATATGGCTTAAACAGTGTAATTAGTCCTCGTTATTAATAAATATATACGTCTTGTAGGAAAGCCATGCTGTGCGAATCAAACTTATACTCTCGGTTTTTAAATTTAAATCATCTTCAAATTAGCATATGTATAACCGATGAAATCCGCGTAACTTCACGGGTTATTAGATTATTTTCTGCTGGTGGTAAGTAAATGTGTATTACATCACCGGCCGACATAACCGGTGGTTCTTACGATTAAACAATATAGAAGGTGTAATCAACAGTAATTGTCACGCGGTGGGAACAGCTTTTTTGCGCGCGCGCACAAAGCGCGGCAAGCTTCGGCGTGTTGAACCTGGTCTGAACCATATTTACGCAACTTACAACTTTCTTTATACGGAAATATCGAATGCTGTTGGAAATGAATGGAAATGAAATCTTCGTAAAAATAGTTCAAATCAAAAAAAAATATATAATAACACAGTATGACCAAGTTTGGTGTTGACGTACTTTTCATTAATTTTTTTCAGTGCGATTTTTGTAAAACAGCCATTTTCGGACTCGAAATACGCAAAAAGTTGACATTGACGAAAACTCCAGGGCACCAATGGATTTTAATCTAAGACTGTAAACAAAATCTAACAAACCCCGAAAAATACCTTTAAAAGTCTAGGAAAATAATATGGTTAGCACATACATAAATATAAAGTAAAAAAAATGAAAAAAGTACAACCAATTAGCAAGCTTCAGAATAACAATCATATATTTTAAGCTGATTACAAAATTACGGAACCAAAATTGATGAAATATTTAAGGGGCCAACCCATGAAATACGAATTCGCGTTCTAATAAAAAAATCATAGAAATTTATTTATGACTGGCGGATTAGGAATATCGTGAAACCCACACATAAGATACTTAGTTTGAGATCCTGATTTTTTGAAGTCAGTTAAAAAAAGGCTAGGTGGACGTAAAGAAATTATGTATGAAGGTGATATGATCGACAACTTTCCTTTACCTCGTCATCAAAATGATTACCAAGGTAATTTAACAAATAGTTGTATAATAAAATTATAAATTACCTCAATCCAACCAACAATATTTCTCGGTTAAATGCAATCAGTTTCCTAGTAACTAGAATTTATTCTGTGGCAGACATGATTATAATACTCATAGAAACTGACTTACCCAAGCATACTACTTCTAATGTAAGCTGAGCGCCCTGGTGTACAGAGTTTAACACGATGAGAGTTCTTATTATGTTGTTTTACCGTGACTTACAACTTTCAATGTCTCGTTTTACAGAAACCGCTAATTAACATCGGTTTGTCTGCGATATTGATGTAGGTATTATGAACTAATAATAAACAAACTTAGGCTTCTGGTTTTTGACGTGATAACGTCTTATAAATCGAAGAACGCCGGCTGCACGCACGTAAAAGCATGACTCATTGTCACGTTCCGCCTGAGCCGAGCGTGTAAGTGAGAGCGCGGAACAAGCGATAGAGAGGCACGATCGGCCTAAGCGTTCGACTTGTGACGCATCTATCATGACGATACGTAAAATTATCGTCCATAAGCCGACTTTACAGACAACAATTTTTTTCTATGGCTGCGTCCCGCGATTTCACCCGCGTAGAGATGAATTCTATGATAAGTATGATGATGAAATGTTGCCTATCTGACTCCAGGTTGACCACTATCATTGTACCAAATTTCATAACAATCGATTCAGCTGTTTATTCATGAAGATGTATCAAACACATAGATAGAATTGCTTTCATTTATAATATATACATAAAAGGAGAAAACTGGTGTATATGCTCCTAAACATTACCTATCCGAATTTAATGATTCATTAATATATGATTGTAATTATAAATGGCTAAGCTATATTTCTCATCTTTTTTAAATTTCGTTAATAATTTTGAAGTTATAAAAAAAAGCTGTTCCAGTTAATAATTTCAACTGTTATAAAAATAGGACGAATAGCTATTACTATTCCAAATTTAGATAAAATCGAAACAAAGAAACTATTTTCGTCTGTTGTATGAAAAATGCGCGATTTATGGTCGAAAATTTCGATCTCAACGATTCTGTTAAATCGCGATTGAATCAGTTTCATCTAGATAAGCGCGCTGCATTGTAGACCGCGGACTTACTTTACATCATGTGACTTGCCGGTTAAGCTAAGCACAAACGTGTCTAGATTTTAAAAACAATTCGAAATAAGTATGTTCGTGTTCGTTCGGCCAATCAAAACGCCTCCTAATCTACAAACTGATAGTCTTTTGTTACTCTAGTTATATCACACAAAACAAAAGCGACGGTGAGTCAAAATGATGTATGTGAGTTCTAACGAGACGCGAGAGCTATCGTGACCCAGAACTTTCTACGACAATATCCCGAACCACGTGCGAACAGCCACCAAGACAGCTGGCAGCACTTACGCAATAATAAACTCGATTTAGACAGTTGACATTAGATCCTAGGTCAATCGATTAGGTATATGTATAGGGACCATTATAGACTTTGTCATAGACTTTTTTGAGCTCCTATACAAAAAGAAAGGTTGATGTTTATTCCCTCTAATAACGTCTTCCTTTTGTAGACTAAGTTAAGAGTCCGTAGTTCGACCATAGACCACGCATACCTGCATTTTTGAAGATACGAGTATAAAATGACTAATGAACTTATAAAAAAATCGTCGTTTGTAAAAGTAGAAAACAACACCACAAATATTCGACAAAAAAATTAATTTTGAAGATACCCATGCGCGAGCGTGACAGACGATGGTCGAACTACGGCCTATTAAATACGTCATTGGTTTATAACAAGCACAGACCCAACGTCTGTGGAGCTCAATTTTTAAATAAAAATAAAATAGTAATGTGTTTATCTGTTTTTGGCATCGTAGCTCCCAAACGGATGAACTGAATTTGATTTAGTTTGATTTTCTGCTTTAATGGCGAGTTATTTAAGATTAGTGTAAATTATTCTTAACCAATATGATGCAAAAAATCTGTTCCACCGATTTTATGTCAGCGGTTGGAAGCGAGTAATAAAATGTAAGAATTCAAAGTTGGTTCATTACAACTTTGCGAGCGCCGGCCAACTTTGTACCATCCACACTATCTAATCTAATCTATCTATTATTATAACAGGCAAGATTTGTATTGTTGTATGTTTGACATGAAATAGCTCAAAAACTACGGGACCGATTTCAAAAATTCTTTCACCACTAGAATACTACATTATTCCTGAGTAACATAGGCTATATTTAATACTAGAAAAAATAGGGATCCTTACTATGTTTTTCTTACGCGTACGAAATCGCGGCGGGCAGCTAATTACTTATAAAGTTATAATAGGTGAGAGCAAACCCTAATCATTCAAAGCAAATTTCGGAGAAACAATAAGTAAGTAATCGTTTATAAATATTATCCTGTGATAAATAGCGCTATATCGCTACTATAACTGGTATTATGATTATCTCTATAAAGTTTCTAAAATTTAAAATCGTTATCTCAAGTCTAAGCAAATTATTGATAACAAGGCAAACAACATCTTAACATCAGGCGAGTTGGTGGTCAATCGTAGATCTACATATAATGTATAAAAAAAAACTTGCACAAGTCATAGTTTGTACTATATATATCTACCCACTACTCTTCACTACCACACTGGAACTATGGACGATCAAAGATGGAAGACGTAAAATAAACCATTTGCCACCGCTCTCTATTGAAAAACTAATGGCCTGTCTGTTTAATATCCCCATATAGAGGCATCCATGATCGGCGAGCGTCTTCGCGAAAGACTATTGTGAAGTTTGACTAAAATTAACGGTGTTAATAAAGTCCATTGCACACGATGCGAGGAACTTGCGCGAGCAATTTATCAAACATGAATTGAGCGAGCGCAGTTTTAAGGACGGCCGGAATAAATTAGTGTTCGTAAACATAAAATTTCAAGACAAAAAAGTTGTAGTAAGTACATTATTGAAAATAAAATTAATAGTAAAAAATATTGAAAATGTAACGATGTAAGTATATAAATATAAGAATGCTCAATAATTACTATTGACAGAAAAGTTAAGACTATCTTGAATAGCATTTTTCAAGCGAGCCTTTATTTTACTACAATATGAAGTTTATATACATACATTTCACATGATCGATTGTCACATGTTATCTTATATTATGTTAGGCTATATTCTGTTTTGTATACTTAAATAAATAAATAAACATTTAATAGTTTTAAAATTCGAAAACTAGAGTTTAAGCACACAACTAAATAAATATAATACAAAACAATATGATGGTATAAAATCATTTTTATATATCAAAAGTTATGTGCCAATTACCTACTGATATCCATTCGGTACCTATTGTAAATACAGTGTTCTGCTCGCACATAAGACGTGAGTAAGTTATGCGAGCGAGATAGCACAATTTTGTAATCCCGAATAATCTTTGTCTTCTTTATCCTTTAGTAGGTCCGCTGCTTGTATAAGCAACTATACAAGCAGCTCATTTGTTTTTGTATATACTTAGTATTATTTTGTAGCGCTTGCGCAAGATATTGCTAATCATGTGAAACGAGCTTAACTCGAAATAAGTACTTTATGCTATTAATGACATAAGTGTAAGTACCTGTAGACGGAATTGAGTTAGTTTTTGTAGTATTGTTCAAAACGAAGCACACTTCGTCATAATGGATTCTACTTAATGATCACTAGTCTGTAGTTAACTTATTAGGTAAGGTGATAGGTACGCGAAAGTCGGTATTCAATCCACTTAGGCGAGTGGGTAGTAGGTATTGCTAATACATCTTATTTCCCTTGTCAATTTGTCTTAATTGCGTACTAAATAACTGAAATTAGTATTTTCATCAACTCAGGATAGCAAAAAAACAAAAAAATAAACAACAACGAAAGTAAAAAAATATATCACGAAGGATCCGCTGTCTCCGAACCGTCTTTAATTTCAATGTTGGCTTGCATTTTTATTTGAAAATTACACTCATTTTTATCTTGGAAAGAGACAAAAATTGAAGCGATTTAAAAAAAAAACACAATTTCGAGTTGGATCGCTTTGAGTTTTGTGTACTCATAGGTACTCGTAGATAAAAACGAGCGAAAGCTAACTTTAAACAGCAATAATAGACCATGGATGAGGCCTATAAAATTACATCCTACAGATGTCCGAAATATCTGGTATTCTTAGTTGTCTTACTTCATTGTAATAAATTAATAAAAGTGAATATACCTAAATTATTCATACTGTAGTTTACAAGATTTTTTTATATTCGGACTTAAGTAAATAAATAAAATAAATAAAGTCAATGTAGGTAACTTTAACTCCATGTCAAAAACTACACAATATATACCTACACATACATACTTATTTTATTAGAAGGTTCTTGATTTTTCCCAAAAGATTATAATTCAAGTTAATTAATAAAAAGTCGTTTTGACTAGGTACTAATATTATGAGGGAAAAAATCAAAAACCTTCGAATAAGGCTATTTGCAATGTTTAACACGGGATCAAAGTTTCCCACGTTGATAGTAACCTATTTTCTTAATTTTCCCTTTTTTTATAGTGCCACTTGTAAAGCAGATAAGTCTAAACAGGCAGGTGTTTAACAAAGGAAACAAGATTAGCTTGCAATGTAATGAAAGTTTTACACCGTAATGAGTCGACATTAATGAGTCACTCGAACGACAGCCAAAGGGAAAGAAAGCACTTGCGTAACACACAACCAGACACACCTACATATAAATCACCGTTAAAAATGATAACACCGCCTGCGAATGAACGCTTAGGTTCATACGGTGAGCGGTATAGCGGTATGCCTATTCATACATTAAACCTATATTATATATATATACAATATTCTGTGTAGTATACGATATATATATATATATACACACACATTGTTTTATTTTCGTTACGCTTAATACGCAGTTGAGTGTACGTTTTTTGTGAGAAAGTATGTCCAATATCGCTTTAAAATGATATAAATGAGTATTCAGGGCGCTACGCCCTAAATGCCACATTTGTTCTCTGTGTTTGTGTGTCTGCCTGTGGCCTTGTAGCTCTTAAACGGATGGACAGATTTTGATCTACTTTTTTATTTTTGGTTTAAAAGAGGATGTGGTCGAGTGCTCCTACCAATTTCATCAAATTAGGTTCAGCCTTTTTATTATATTTCTGGGATATTTGTACTCATGTGGTATTAAATCTTTAGAGAAGTTTATATTATAGTTTTCCTACTTGCTTTAATCGCTGTATTCTAGACTTCTCACAGAATATATAAAGTAGATAAATAATTATGCAGTAAGTGATTACTATGCATTATGTGCGTTCGGTTGTGTAACATAATTGTGTTAGTATGCATTATATTCATTTAGTATTACTTAGACATTTGAAATGTACTGACGACACACATATCAGTCCGTTTAATCAACAGCAAAGAGAGAGAGAGAGAGAGAGTATACAGTATAGAGAGAGTATTTAATACAGGGCTTTTTTGTGGGGGCACGTGAGGGCACGCAGTGCCCCCGAAGGAAATTTCGAAAAAATTAAAGAATAAAAAAAAGGTTACATTTACATATTTTTTTATTATCATAATAAAAAATCTAATCTATATTTCTTAACACAGACTTCACGCAGTACGCGTCTTTGCGGACATCTGGGGGCGTTACCACAACCCTCAAAGTAATCTTATTTCAATATTACTTTGATCTTAGTCTTACTCTCTCAATTGTAGAAAGAACGAGACAAAAGTCAAAGTAATATTGAAATAAGACTGCTTGAGCGCTTGTGGTACGGCCCCTGTAGCTTGCGCTATTACTAATGTGATTTTATATCTTTAAATTTATGGCGAATTATGCATGCCTAATAAAATTTTAATAATTGCGAATACTTTATTAGGATTTTAAAGTACTTATGTCTTAGGACATTCTGATTTCTCTATGCATCATCAATCACACCATGCATAAACACAAATTAACTAGAAGATATAACTATAGTGTTACATATTACCTGTGGTATTACATAAATAAGTATATGAAACTTTTAAGAGCTAAAAACCTAGCATTTTTTAGCATTTTGTTGCAAATGTTAAAGTCGATCAATAAAGCATTATTCTATTCTACATATACTCAAAGCACGCAGCTATCTCTCTCACACGCTACATTTTTAACCATATAAAATAACTGACTCACTTTTGTAAGTGAGATAAAGTTTTGTTTATCTAAGATAAATGTTATATAAAAGTTATTTCCCATATTTAAATAAACAAACTTTTTTCCCATTTTTCTAATACCACTCAATAATTTTATATGTTTAAAAATGTAATACGCGAGAAAGATAATGAATTTATCGATGAATCTTAAAGCCGCAAAGGTAACTTTGCAGCTAACGCTTGCAACTGCTGCGACCCACAAAATGTAACCCATTTTCATGTTTCATACGTTCTCACAGAATCTTATCTTTGGAAGCGAATGTCTCCTTTCAATTTGAATGTATTTTACAACGTACCGTTTTTGCAGGGGTATTCTTGCGTGGATCTCCTGAATGCTGGCATGCGAGAGTCTGGTGTCTACTATCTTCAGATCCGAGGCACCACCTACTGGTTCCTGAAGGTCTATTGTGAGCAGAACGTTGCTGACGGCGGCTGGACGGTTAGTCGAATTTGCTTTTTTAATTGGTCCGAAACCGAAGAGAATTTAACAAATTTTAAGATCCCGAGATCTAATCTTTGCAGCATAAAGTAAATAATAAGAAAACAGAAGACAAAACTTCCTGGATCAGCATGGGTATTGAATTACATTTAGGAAACGCCTTTGCTTTGCTTTCAATAAACTTAGGTCCATAGTTCCCCAATTAAGAATATAAATCTCTGCTGCTTTCTTTCCCCATCATCATAAATCATTATCTACCTATTGCTGAGTGTCGGACTTCTCTTTAATCCGTTATCGTACTGACTGGCAATTTTCCTTACTTTCTGAAAATCGTAATAGTTGCCTGGAAGACATCACTTGAACCAATAAGGCCACCGGTTGTTCCACTAGTTTATTTCAATTCCTGTGTTCGTTATTATTATAATTACTTCTATGGTGTGTATGTACAATAGAGAGTTTATCTATCTGTAATTAGGTTTATATAGGCGATGGTTGACTGTCACTGCAAGCCAACATTTTGTATATCTTACCCTCTCTCTCATCTTTTCGTTCCTCTCCATCTTAAGATGGCCTGGAAGAGCTCGCTATTAGAAATAAGGCCGCCATTGTTACACTAGTTATATATTACTCTTTTCTTATTGTATTTTTATTGGTGTACAATAAAGAGTTTATCTATTTATATATAGTTACGGGAAGTGGGTATAGGGATTGTAAGGAAACAACGATGTCCTTCAAGCCCGTTTAATTCACTAACACGTACCGTCTTCTACAGAGCACTCAGTCTATATAACACGAACACCGTAAAAAAAAAATCGACAGTATCGACGCGCTTCAAACACACAGTCTGTGTTCCGACCAACAGACTGCTAGTATAACGTCTCTTCACTATACTGTTCACTTCCCTTTCACTTGTAACTTTTTCTTCTTTCCTTTATGCTACTTGTAACTGAACTGCCCTCTGACCGCGACTGAAGCTCCTTATATACCCCGCAGAACCTTCTATAAGCTTTAATTTCGATAGTCATTTCGTTCGTCATTTATTTCTCCCAGAATATTCATTTTCGATCTTAGTCTTTTCGCTCGTCTTTTGTTTTTGTCATTTGTTCCGAACTTTCTACAATGTTTACGAGATTCTTTATTTAAACAGTAAAGGAGCATTTCTTCCTAGAAATTTCACCATCATCGTCACCATCGTCTCAATATATATATATATATATATCCCTTTATTTTAGTCACGACAAACAGCCTCATGGTCTCCCTGTCCCATATGAGGAAAATTGTAGTGATTATATGTAGGTATGTAAGTATATAGGTACATATATAGTTAGACAAAGATAAAATTATTATACATTTATCCAGGTTATCCACCGTCGAGACGACTACGGCATCCCAGCTGAAAACTTCAACCGCGATTGGAGTGACTACAAGAACGGTTTCGGCGACCCGAGCAAGGAGTTCTGGCTCGGCAACGAAAATATATATATGCTGACGAACAATGACGATTACATGCTGCGAGTCGAACTAGAAGACTTCGATGGAAACAAGAGGTAACGGGGCTGAGATGAAAGTAATTTCTCATCATCACATCGACTTACATCGTACAACAGTTGTAGTCACAGCTCCGGGAAGCTGCCCACCCCCCCCCCCCCCCCCCCCCAACCCCTAGAGATAAAAAAAAATGAAATCGAGCTCGTGAAGCTTTACACATTAAAGTTGGAACCATTCTTATTACAATCGCTATAGAGGCAAAGACTCGCGCTACAAATGTAAAGCTTCATGCTCTTGACTGTACCTACAATTCATATTTTTTCATCCTCCATAATATTAACCCCCCCCCCCCCTGGGTCATGGGCTGGCGACGACCTTGGCCTAAGCTAGAGTAAGCAAAAACAGAGAAATGCATAAATTCCCTTGAGCTGAAAATTATCGTAGAACTAATAGACTCCATTTAGAATAAAAATGTATTCTACTTGAGATATAGAAGAACCTATCCACATAGGTTTAAATTTTGAGCAGTTTATATCTCATCACGATGGAATTAATGAACACCCTAGACAATACACAGGCTTTTTACCAACTTCAAAAAGAAGAAGGTTATTCCGCTGTATTTTTTTTGTTACCGCAAAACTCCATCATTTACAATCCGATTTGATTATGTTATTGTTTGAAAGGATATCCTTGCAGAATGATCCCATAGGAATTTCATCAAATTATGTTCAATAGATTAGTTTTTAAAACAAAATTGCGCATTTCAAATAAACTAAAACTACGACCCGTAGTTTTTATTTAAAATGTGTGAAAACCACGAAAACCACGCAGGGTTTTTCAAGTCTTTTAAGCTATAATTATTAGGCGATCGATTTACGAAAAGAGAAATATTAGAGCTTTAGCTATTCACCCTACACTAAAGATATTAGACTGAAATTATTACTGGGGGGTTAGAAAGTATAATTTCGTGAACGCCAGTAGAATAAAAAGTAAATATATATATGAAATTGACATTAGCTAAAGAACTATGACGGCACGACAGTTTCTTAGCATAAATAGAAACGTTTGCCACTTATCCTAAGCCTACTGTTCCTAGACAAAGCGTACGTATGATAGTATTAGTCTAGTAAAAATAAATCCGTTTGTATGGAACTGATCACGTTAAATGCACTTTGAGGGATTCTTTGAAATTATGATTGGAAAATACCTAAAAAAACATAAATTCACAATAATCCCCGATTTATAAATTAGCTACGTTCCGCGGTTACACCCGCATAGTTATGAAATACGGTGATGATGATGATGATGAGTAGCGTATGTCTGTCTTTAGGTTCACAGCTATCTCTATACTAAATTTCATAATGATCGGATCAGCCGTTTGAGCGTGTAAAGGCAACAAAGTTTGATTTAATAATATAATTTTGAAATGGTGTCAAATGTATTTCAAAACACCAGTACATTCATTTAAATAACAATATTCTTAGTTGGCTTTTATGTTGTCATAAATCTTATTTTTACTAGACTATGTGATTTTCGATATGTAAGACATGACACATAAAGAGTGTATTTCTAGCAACTATTGTTATTATTTGTTTTTTTTTTTTGGATAGAATAGTGACTAATATTCTTCTAAAATTCATTTAATCATGTCAACAGATTCGCCCAATATTCACACTTCAAGATATACTCAGAAGGCGAATATTACAAGCTAGAAATCGACGGCTATGAAGGCAACGCTGGAGACAGCCTCAACGACCCTTGGTACGGGTCAAACAACAGTCCTTTCTCTACATACAACAGGTCAGTTCAAACTTTAAAATTACTGTTTTGCAGACTTACACTGGGTACTGTCCAAAAGAAAGGATTTTCATATTTTCACCTTTCAATATTATAGTCTGTTCAATTAGAGAACAAATGGAGTATTAAGGGTGCTGCTGTCCTATTTCATCATTTTATTCAGTCGAGACCACAGACTACCATAGTAGTGTATATGTATATATAGCCGACTCTTTTTAGCCGACTTCCGAAAAGAAGGAGGTTATCAATTCGACTGTTGTTTTTTAGGGTTCCATACCTCAATAGGAAAAAACGGAACCCTTATAGGATCACTTTGTTGTCCGTCTGTCTGTCCGTCTGTCCGTCCGTCTGGGTGTCAAGACCTTTATCTCGGGAACGCGTGAAGGTATCGAGTTGAAATTAAAACCATATACGCAGATCCATAGTATCTTGCTGCAGAAAGAAAAATAAAATTTATCAGTTTTCGTAAAAAGAAAAGTTACAGCCGAATATGTCGTAAAAAAACGCACATTTCGACACTCACAGAGGAATCAAAACCTATGGGGTACTTCCCGTTGACCTAGAACTCTGAAATTTGGCAAGAAGCATTGTGTTAGAGTACATATAGGAAAAAAATCGAAAATAGCCCCGCCCCACTCGGATCCGAGTGGTGAGCAAGGAATGTGTTAAATATTTTTACGATGTATATTTTTCAGTTTATGAAGGAAAATATAAAAAAAATATATGATTTCCCCCTTTTATTTAGTTTGTACGGAGCCCTCGGTGGGTGAGTCTGACTCGCACTTGACCGTTGTTTTTATTTTTATTTTCAGCGATTACTCCGCCAATTATGAATTGTTTTTGATGATTATTTTTTTGTTTAATAGGCAATACCTTAGAGGTGGTCCCGTATAAATTATATCAAAATCGGTTTAGTACTTTGGTTTTTGTCACAAAATAATTGAAAAAATGTCGTCGTAAACGAATTGCGTATTTTAAGTCTGTATACTAAATCTCACAAAAACTGTGAGAAACTCCACACTCAAATTTGTCGACGAATACGTCTACCTAGGACAAATAGTTCAAATAGGCAAGTCCAACTTTACGGAAGATATTTATCAAATCCAATTCGCCTGAGCAGCGTATGGGAAGCAATTTTTCGTCCAATATACCTAGTCTTGCCATAAATATAGTCTCGAAGAAAAAAAAATTTTTTTTTATTGCAAATAATATTTATTACTTTTACAGTGTGTTAGTTTAATACATAAATATAAAACAATTTAAAATATAAAAGCTTATTCGAAGTGGTCTCCATTGGCTGCAATACAGTCCTTTAAACGTTGAGGCCAGTTATCAATAGAAGCACAGAGTGCGTGCGTGCGGCGCCGAGTCTTGTTGGAAGGACCATACTTGGTTATTGAACATGGTGTTGTTAAGGGGCTTAACTACCTTCTCAAGAATGGTATTTTGATACACTTGTGCCGATGTTTTAATACCTTTTTCACAAAAATATGGCTCAGTCACTCCTTCATAGCTAACACCCCACCAAACCATCACTGAAGTCGGATAATGCCCACGTTGCACTCTGTCGACTAATTGGGAAGCTTCCTTAGAGCTTTGAGCATAAATACGGTCATTTTGTTTGTTAAAATGTTGCTCCATTGTAAAGATTTTCTCATCCGTAAACAATTTTTTTCTGTGACCTCCCTTTGCGTACCGCTTCAGTAGTTGTTTCGATTTTACCACCCTATTATTTTTTAAATTATCAGTTAAAAAATGACCAGTGCGTCTCTTATAGGCTGCAAGTCCTAAGTCATCTTTTAAAATACGCGACATGGTTCTGGGTGCTATCTTCATCTCCCGAGATAAAATCTTTTGCTTTCGGACAGGATTTCTTCGAATTCTTTCCCTTACTGCTTTGACCACCTTTTTCGTACGAACACTACGTGGACGGCCAGATCTTTTTCTGTCACAAACAGAGGAGGTCTCATTGTACCTATTAATAGCCCGGTACACAAACATTTGACTAATACCAAGCGTATGGAGAGTTTTAAAAATTGCATTTGGCTCCATACCAACTTTGTGTAATGCAATCACAGCGATTCGGTTCTCTTTATCACCCCACTCCATTTTAATTTCGCAAAATATTGTACAATGTATTGGCGCCAAAATTAGAAAACTCAATGAACAATCGTATAAAAATGACAGATTCCAAATTCAAATGTTTTTCTTTCTTATTTTTAACTGTAACAGTATTTATGGCCAGACTAAGTATACCTCAGTGCTTCAAGTCGAACGTTTACGGACCAGAGTGTGTTACCATTGATGACATATGGCACTAAGAGGTGGTCACTCAATATGGGCCTCATAAGGAAGATCAGTCACGCAACGAGCTATGGAGAGGGCTATTCTCGGGGTCTGTCTAGCTCTCTACAAGATCGAATCAGAAATAGGAGATCCGTATAGACGTACGAATATCAACGACATAGCAAAGCCGATAAGGACGAAGAACTGTTGGCCGGTGGGGCCGAAAAGTTCTCGAGTGGAGACCATGCATCAGCAAGCGTAGGAAGAACAGCCACAAGGGGGACAGACGACCTCATACAATTGGCACGAAACGCTGGATACAAACCGCTTTCTTTCGGTCTTTCTGGAAATCTATAGGAGAGATATTCATATTACATAATTATATACAATAGATTATAACCCATCATCGTTTCAGACAAGAAGTCCACTGCACTGTTTCATTGTAACAATTCAGTTGGCACAATATACATAGCTTGACTAGCTGCGCCCTGCGATGTATCTCGCGATATGATGAAAAACGTTGATGATGATGATAAAATACATTCTATAACCAGGTGCTAAAGAATCACAAAGAGAGGTACTTTAGCTTTTGTAATAATAGTTAGGGTGTGGCTTATACACAGTGTTTCCGCATCACTCAATAATATCTTAATTGAAAAAATGTACAAAGCCACATTTATGATATTCCAGAGATAACGACAGATCATCATTGAACTGTGCGTCTATGCTGAAAGGCGGCTGGTGGTGGAAGTCATGTGGTCGAGGACTGAACGGCCTCTACCTTCACGATCCTCAGGACCTTACCGCCAGACAAGGTGAGAACCATTCCGGGCAAATTGCACTCACTATCTGAGACCACATCGTCACTGAACATCAGTTGAGATGTATATTTTAACCGACTTCAATAAGGAGGTTCTCAATTCTGTTGTATGTTTTTTTTTGTTTGCTACGTATGACGCAGCTCCGTCTTTAATAAACCGATTTAAAAATTGGTTCAGTCGTTTGGTTTTTAAAACAACATGTCATATTTAGCTAAGTCGTAGTTACTTAAGAATTTACAACAGATATACTGGTCTAAAGAGACCGCAGCTGTCGCTTAACAGGCGAGTTGGCTGGTCGCAAGTTTATTTAAATATCTAAATATACGAACTATAATAACTAAGTACATGTAACTGCGACTTGTTAATTTATTTGCGCTCGAAGTCTCGCCAGTGTCTCTTTGCCCGCATTTTATTTATTGTGACATAACAATATATCTTTATAAGATGCTGCTCTGAACATGTTTTTTTTTAATAATAGTCCGCCAGGACACTTCACACAGCAGTACCTAGCCCCAAACTAAGCAAAGCTACTATGGAAACTATATAGATAGCTAATAAAATACGTACAAATGAACTTTAAAAAAAATTATGTGTACATATATAATTCTAACATCTAATATTTACTTTATGAATGCCACGCTGACCGTATGAACATGTTAAATTGCAGGTATCGTGTGGTTCCGATGGCGCGGATGGGACTACACCCTTAAGCGCGCCTCCATGATGATCAAGCCTAAAGGACTGCAGCCCAACACGTGAAGACGACACCGACGAGCCATCTGAAGCTCATATCAGCCTCTGTTCACTCATTGCAAGGATCCTTACGAATCAAACTTCTTTATAGCAAAATGCTCTAAAGCCCTTTTTAGATGAAACTTTAGAAAACCGCCAAAATATCCATACTTTAAACGAGCACTTCTTTCTTCTTGTAATATTAGATACATGTAATAGGGATGTCGGAAACGGCTCCAACGATTTTAATTAAATTTGGTAGGTAGTTTCGGGGACGGTAAATCGATATATCTAGGTTTAAGTTTTAGAGAACCTGGATTAGCTCGATTAGTCATAAAAAATCCAAGCGGAGCTTAGGCACCTACCTATAGTGTGGTTTTTAACCTGTATATCAATAGTTGACGGTAGGTATGCGGTTAATTGCGGTTTTGTATAGCGGAATAAACGGAATACCTCTCGCTAAAGACCCTAAATAGACCAGTAGATGTGTTGAGATGCGTTAGCTTGTATATACTACCTACAGGCATACTTTACTCACCATGCGTCAGTAGGTGCAACACGTCACCAACTTCTCTGTAATACGTTGTCTCTAAAGAGGGCTAAAGGTATATTGTGTGTACTTATCCGCATGTCAGCTGAATGTGACAAGCATCGTCTAAATATGACCAACAGTAAAGCATGTCATTATTATCGCACAGCCAAGCAAGTTTAAAGAGTAGGTATAAATCGCACAGTCAATTCGCAACATGTCTTAATATGTAATACATTCAAAATTAAACATGTCTAGTATTACAAATGGAAATTAATCGAAATGGTATAGATTCGCACAGCTAATCATTAATATAACTATACCATCAGAGACCCGTGGCAAATTCTTTGGATGGGGCCCTCCCCAAGGCCCCAAGGCCGTAGTCAGGAATTCGGCGGGGGGGGGGGGGGGCGCCATCTTGCGGGGCCCTCTCGGGTCGGGGGCCCGTGGCATTTTGCCAGCCCTGCCACCCTATATTTACGCCACTGGCCTGGACCATGATCTCTTATTACTGTTCAAAGTTACATAAAAATAAGAGAAAACGAGCGCAAGCCTACTATGAACAGTAATAAGTGTTCTCAGTAACACCTTACAAATAAAAAAGCGCCAACATTGAATGCATCGTGTGTTTGACGGAGAAGCACGCTCTGCGGAAACAGCTGTAAAAAATTCGCTACCATCTCCGGGCCCGGTACACAATTATTATTATATAAACTATTTTCGCCAAGCGCTTTTTTAATCGTGACAGGACCTGTATGAGTCGCCACAGCTAAGCAATTATTTAAAAAAAAGTATTGCTTCTGGTGCGGTACTCAGCACGAGCATGTTTTGTGCGAAGTTCGGGAAACGAGCATTTGGCGTGCGAATTGAGATGAAATGTATATTTTTATCATGTCCCAGTCGCGAATAATTTAGTAGCATAGTGAACATTAATCGCTGGCTAGTAGTCTTCAAATAGCATTGTCATCAACGTTATAAGCCTGTCAAAAATACATACATACAATAAATACGAAAACAGTTAAGTCACGCGGTTAAGCTTCGTTCAATCAAACTAATACATTTTACTGGTCTATTACACCCGTTTTTTTTTTATCGTCTTCGAAAAAGGAGATTATTCCTTTTTGTATCACGCGGACTTTTTCATGCATTCAACTAAAAGTGTGATTAACCTGTGATATAATGTTAAAATCCGCGTCATATGCCGACTCGTAGGATCCATGCAATACAGTAGAACATAGCAGGCATATCGCTCAAAATACCTAAACCTTTTCACTGTAAATATTTCCCCAAAATCATTGCTCATGTCACAAAAATCAACGGCATCGCAGATTATTTCATGGAAAAAAAACAATCGCTCCTGTGTATATATCAGCTTAAGATAATGTTTCAAGTGCCACATCACGTCCAAAATTCATTAATTTATTGCTCATTCTATCTTGAGGTAAAAGAAACATCGTTAATTAGGTTTATAATTTAGATCGTAAGAAAATTGTATAAGATGTAAATAATAAATGTATCGAAACGACAGAATAACAGCTTGGTAAAAATACAACAAGAAATCAGCAATCTTGAGAAACAGTTTCGATATATTTTTCCATTTACGATTATCCGCAGTTCAAACAAGAAATGAGGTATGCAAAGTAAACATGTTTGAAGTATGCAAAATACTAAGTATTAATTTTGTGGATTTCATTTAAATTTAAAACTATTTAAGTAGCGAATTAAACCATTTTTGAGATATATAATATATCTCTAAGTTTTCAAAATATTTTCATTGTGTGAAACGCTGTGGCATCAAAACTTCGCCTAATCCTTTAGACTAATCTTTATAACCCATTTAGTTTGTGAAATAACATGGATTAATATACCCGAAAACCTTATATTCAAAGACTACATAATTAACGTTGAACAATGGAACCTGAAATGAAGATGTATGTACCTACAAAAAAAATCTCTGAAAAAAAAAAAACGATTGTAAAACATAACATTTCGAAAAGCACAAAATATATATCTAGTAATACTTTACATACATGCATACATACACAACGAACAATAAAATAAAAAATATTTTTAGACTTTTTACCAAGCTGTTACAATTGGGTATGTAAAGTTTTTTTTTTGTATTTTTTTTATATTTTTATATGATAGAATGGATCATTTAGAAAAACTTATTTCAATATTTTTTTATTCTGTTGAGTACTTATTTTTTAATATTTTTTTAAAGATAAAATCGTCCGTAGGAAAGATGACGTCATCGTACCTACTGAATAAGATGTTGTGATAGCCAACATGAACTAAAAAATACATATAAGTCAACTTGACAGTGACATGTACCTATATTCGTTTTTGTCTCTGACTGATACAAGAGATCATCGGTTTTTGTTGTGTTTTGAAAAAACAAATACGTTGTGTAAACATAAAGAATGAAAAAAAGAATAAGTAATTAATAATTAATATTGAGCTCGTTGTAATTAATTAATGTTTTCTAAGGTCTTCGCCATTGTGTTTGCGCATTGAAATGAAACAAATTCACAATATTATTCAGAAACTACAACTGTGAAATGTTTCGACTTTCATGCCAAAAATCCTAATAAACTGTTTTTTTCAAGTAAAGGAAACCTTTAAAAGACTGGTGTGAACAAGTTAACGTAGACTAAATTCCTGGGCGAAGCATTGATGCTACAGTACAATGAACCAGAAAAAGGAACCAGAATAAAATAAATAATGTATAAATGTAAATAAAATAATCTCCTAAATAATTACAATGAAATTGGTTTAAAATTAAACACAATAAAATCATTTCAAAAAAGAAGTTATGTACTGTCAATCACTTTTATTTCATATCCTGGCATTGTTCATAAGTTGTATCTCTTTAGCTCCTCGGATTTTTGCGATGTTGTTCTTGACGCTAGTTGAGATGAACTCCAGAATGATAAGATTCTCAACCTTAGGTATGTTAGCAGAGTCGGCACGTACAAAATTATCCATAATTTATCCAATCAGTAGGCAAACAGTTTCTTACAACAAAGCAGTGGTCAACGTAAATGCAGTATCAATCAAAACGGTAGGAAAGCAAGGTCGTCGTAAAGATAATGAACAGAATTAATTTAATACAAATGAATAGAGTAGCAGAGCACCAAACACACAAAATAATTATTTTCTTTGTTTATTTATTTTGAGACAGTTGTCATAGAGCTATTGTCTCTCTTGTCAATGCCAATGCTGTCAGTTTCATATTTTTTTACGAACTAAACTACATTTTATTTTACTACATTTTAGAGGTCGACTGAAGGTCAAATATTTTTTATATTTTCGCAAAAATTTGCGCGATCTCATCATTTTATGTGCCCTAAATAAAAAAATATGGTTTATAGACATATAATCTCGAAATGGTTTTGGAATCAGCATATGTTACATTTTTCTTTACATACCCAATTACACTGTAGTACTGGCATAAAACTTATGAAACGCAAAACTTACTTTACTTGTACTAAAGTTCACAATCTATACGATACATATAATTGTTTAGCCCTGCACATTCCTATTAAAATTAGTGTTAGCACATAAACAAGTACCTGATAAGAATAGCATCTCGATACTTGCTTATAAAGCAGAACGAAGTGTCAAAGACCCTAAAAACTATAGACGATCTTATCGACGCGGTAAAAACGCTTAAAACTAGTTTTTTCACCTTAAATCAGTTAGTTTGGTAGTTAGTGATCTATCTATAGTTTTTAAAGATCTTTGGGCGAGGGAAAAAAATGTGGATTCCATTTCGTGCTACGTACAGTATAATTTTATCCTTTTTTACGACAGAAAAGACTAGACAGTCCGGGCTATATGACAAAGTCATATTCCACTCTGCATTCTTTAGAAAGACCCACATATGTTTATTTCGCCCCTGAGTATAGTACGATTAAAGAATAGTTCATATTATACAATAACGCTATTTTGACGACATTATATCCAATATTTTGCTGTAGGAAATTTCACTGTATGTGCACGACGTAGAATTCAAATGCCATGTCCAAAACGTTGGCCATATGGACCGTACTTATCATCTAAAATTCATAGTTTATTTTGGTTTATTATGCGCCTATTTTCTATTAACATAAGTAATGCCAGAGTATTGTCAACGAAACTACGTACGTAAATACAATCAATGTTCGTGTGAACGTAGGCAAACAAGCAATGTTCGTTTAAACGTACGCAAACACAAGCAATGTTTGTTTGAATGTACGCAAATATAAGCAATGTTCGTTTAAACGTACGCAAACACAAGCAATGTTTGTTTGAATGTACGCAAACATAAACAATGTTCGTTTAAACATACGCAAACACAAGCAATGTTTGTTTGAAAGTACGCAAACATAAGCAATGTTCGTTTAAACGTACGCAAACACAAGCAATGTTTGTTTGAATGTACGCAAACATAAGCAATGTTCGTATAAACGTACAATTAAATAAAATATTGCTCAGTTTGTAAAAAACTGACCGATTACATGTAAGTGACATCAATACTATAAGATATTAAATCTACATAATTATATTACTGTAGTTTCATTTCAAGAATACGGTGCCACTAGATATGTTTTGTAGCGGTAGAATCAGCGCTACCGCTACAAAACAGAGGCACCACCAGGGCCTTTAGTCCGTATGACCATCGGTTGCTTTAAGTGACCTTGACGTGAGTGCGTCGACAATGAAAATTACACTTTAAGTTTAAAAATCTAAAGTCTAATTTTCATTGTCACACATCCACGTGAATTTCATGTAACGCGGCCGATGGTCATACGGAATAAGGGCGCTGGTGGTGCCTCTGTTTTGTAGCGGTAGCGCTGATTCTACCGCTACAAAACATATCTAGTGGCATCGTAAATCTTACCCATTACGAGTACTATCAAGCCGTCTAACAAGAAATGTAAAATCTGTTTTTTTTTTGCTGTCTTACAATGTAAAGCAGAATATGGGACAAGCGATCAAAAAAAAAGCATTGTTTCAAAAATAAGAAATAATTTTGGTCGTCAGTCCACCATTCTTTTTTACATATAAGTAGGGAATATTGGCTTCCCACTGCGGTTATTAGACGTCTCTCTATACCACAGATAGAGAATACAACAACTCAGACTAACCGAAAACTATCTTATAGTCTGTCATTTCTTACATGTCCGACCACGTAAACAAAAATGAGGCCCCGATAAGTTATTTACAAGTTTGGACAGACAAAAAAGCAGTTTATTTATTTTCTCCTTTACCCACCACCTTACCCGATCGTTGCTAAAGTTTTGAGGTTGTAATAGAAAACACTTGCTTAGACTTATATTTTATTAGAAAAAAAAACGACAAATAAAGGGGAACAAAATCATCGACCACAAAATGGTTATATTAATACTATGAGATTGACAGATAGAAAATGAAAAATTAAGACTAAACATTACTAGATATAGAACTGCAATAACCTAACATTCACTTAGAGCTTGTTTACTTGTTCTCATGAATAGAACACAAACAAGACATTCCATTGGTTTCTTTTTTTTAAGGCACCACCTTGTGAGAACAGCAACCGTCTCGCTCGCGCTCGACCTTCTCGTTTAGAATCAAAACAATATTTATAATTTTTATTTTAACAATTAGGACAGATAAACGTCTAAACGTCAAAGACCACATTTCAACATTTACGTCGAACAAACAAAAATTGATCTAAATATGAAGGGTACAGGCAAATAAAAGGGAATGTCACAAATATCAATATATTTTTAGTCATTTATAAACAATACTATTTATATAATTGGAATCATGTTTTTGTCTATGGTATTCCAATCATTAGAATTCAAGTCAATTAATTAGGACATTCCCTATTCTTTGCCTGTACCCTTCAATATAGTTGCGGCTCTCACCCTGGCGCCTTAAGTAAATCTGTTAATCTATACATGTATAAGAATGACGTAATTTTATACTAAATTAAATACAATGTATTACAGCTTATAATCCACATGTTCAAACGTAAACATATTACATATATTAATACTTACGTACATCTGCATGGTAGCTTCAATTATTATATGTATATACGAAGTAATTTCAAATATATGCATTGCACCTTAAAATTATACGCACTGTAGTTCAAATATATGTATATGCACTGTAGTTCAAATATATGTATATGCACTGTAGTCTCAAATGTATTTATACACTGTTCCTAATCATACATTGTAATTTCTATATGCACAGCCGCCTCAAAATTTGCACTGTAGTCTCAAATATAATATGCACTGTAGCTTCAAAATATTACATGCTTTAAGCTTTTAATCTTCTGAATCCTCAGGTTCAGTATCATGAGACATGGGCTTGTCATCGATAACCAAACGCCCCGAAGACGCAGAATCAGGGTCATCGAGATCATCATCGAAATTACCCAAAAACATGTGTTGCATATCTCCGAAATCGAACAGCTCATTGACATCAGACGGCTGCAGCTGCATCGAATCATCGAAATGTATGGAATCCTGAAGCTGTGGATCTTGAAGCTGCACTGAGCTAAGTTGCACAGAATCTTGAAACCGTACGTCTTGAAGCTGTACCGTTCCAAGTTGCACAGAATCATGAAGCTGTGCATCTTGAAGTTGTACTGAGCCAAGCTGCACAGAATCTGGGAATTGTGAATGTCATTCTGATTCCTCAGGTTCTGTGTCATTTGGCGTGGGCTTGTGATCAATAACTAGATGCCCTGAAGATGTAGAATCAGGGTCATCAAGATCTGCATTGAGCCTATCTAATATCATGTCATCCTTTATATCTCCAAAATCAAATAATCCGGTCACATCTGAGGGCTGCAATTGCACAGAGTCTGGCATTGAGTCATGCAACTGCACGGAATCACTAAGATGTGAATCTTGAAGCTGCACTGAATCTTGAAGTTGTATTGAGTCTTGTTCACGATATATAGCGTCTAAGTCTGCTAGAGTGTATTCCATATCAGCACAAGGGGATAATGCGTGAGAGGGGCTTACCGAGGGTTGGGGTATTGCGCGGGAGGTGGAGGGCACAGGCCCTGGGGGGAGTTCGAAGGGGGGGTAGCGGAAAGCGCGAGGTTCCTCCGACGAACATACTGAGGGCGTCGGGTACTCAAAGCCGCGCGCTGCGGTCTTCCGCGGTGGCGCCGCTCCGGCCCCCGCGGCGGCTTCCTGTGGACATACTATGTTTAATCTTCTATACAAGATAATTAAATATAAAAAAAAACTTATAAGTACTAGCCAGCACTGAGACAGTACAGGTTAAATAAGTTAAATACAAATTTTTGTTATTTTTTTTTTTTATTTGTACTCAATAATTAAACAGTCTATAAAAACTTTGCACGTATGTCACAAAACAACTTAATAACAAAATTAAATGACATTTTCTATTCTAGTTTTAATCGCTATTAGGTTTATATTAATTATTATCGAAATCAATCAATCTTATCATGAATGGCACCATATTATAGGAACTCTAAAACCGTATATGATGCAAACCAAACGATCTCGTTATGCTCGCTCGCTAAGCGAATCAGAAATGAAAAGATCCGTAGTCGAACAAAAGTCACCGACATAGCACAGCGGATTAGCAAGTTAAAATGGCAGTGGGCAGGACACACAGCACGCTGAACTGATGACCGATGGAGCCGAAAAGTTCTCGAGTGGAGACTACGCACCGGCAAGTGCAGCGTTGGAAGACCAGCCACGAGATGGACAGATGACCTCATACAAGTGGCGGGAAGACGCTGGATGCAAGCCACTTCCAATCGGTCCTATTTGGAAATCCATGGGGTAAGCCTATTTTCAGCAGTGGACTTCCTATGGCTGAGATGATGATGATGAATTACGAATGTGTTACCAGTAAATAATTAGGCGCGTCGCCCACACGAGCTGGAGTCGAGGCACGGGCGCACAAGCGGCGCGCCGCTTCTACGTTTCCTTCGAGTCGCGTCGCAGGCGACGTGAAGTCGAGGCGCGGTCGCGGCAGGGGTGCAGTGCGCGACCGCGCCGCGACTCCACCGCCATTTTGTTATTTTGTTTCGTGAGTAGACGTGTTTACACTGTAATGTGTGAAGGAAGCATAGCCGCCCGCGCCTCGACTCTAACATAAACACCACGCCTCGACTGTGCCGCGACGCCGCCGCGACCGCGCCTCGACTTACCAGTGAGCGACGCGCCTTAAAGTCCTGGCCTAGTCTAACTGCAACTATACGAGAGAGTAAAAAACTAAGTCAAACATGCCTGTTATGTTTTCACACGCTTCGTGCCCCGCCTCTGCGCGCGCTCCTTGCACTTCTCCAACAGAGGCGACAGTTTCTTCTCCTGGGCCAATATTTGCAGTAGGCTCATTATAAACGGCAGGTAGTTGTGGCGTCGACGAGCATTCTCAGTTGCGTACTTCGCCATCTTAATGTCCTCATAATCCACGAGCATGCGGAGACGGGCCACTTCATTGTCAATATCATCGGTCTCCATTCCGAGTAGTTGTGATGACGTCAATAGGTCGTTCAGCTGTCGTTCGTAGATTATCTTCCTGTCTGACACTAAGGCCATCAGGTTGAAATGGATTTCGCCTTCTGTGTATCTGAAATATATTAAAGCTAGATTAAGACGTACATAATTGCATATTATCATGCAAAGATCAAATCAAAAGCATCTAATGCATAATCATTTGTGTGATGAGCATGGGTGTTTCTATGTATCATAAGTATGTATTTATAAAAAAAAAGTATGTATGTATTCTATGAATCATCTAGTTTCCATAGTACAAGTTATGCTAAGTTTATGCTAGATGGTGTTGTATGAAATGTCCGCCAATATATATATTATATACAAGGGTATGCTCCGGCAGCCTAACTTTCTTAAGTAGCACAGGTAATCTGGAAATTTCAGACTAGCTGCGCTTAGTACCTTAAACCGCACCACCACATGAGATCATGTGAGCTGTGGTTAAATACATAGAATTAATAAGTTACCTCAATATGTACCTGCGCAATTTATATGGCATTTTTTCTAAAATTACGAGAGTATTCTTTGCAATAACTTGGTGTTTCTAACTTACATAATAATAGACAGTATATGATTACTCGTCCAGTTCATAAATGCGCCCATTGGATGAAATATAATAGCTTCTAACTCATTAGCATGGTTTTCCTCTCACGCGGATAGTCGAATGAACGAAAACCAGCCTTAAATGCTTACTTCTGTATCCTGGCAGTGATGATAGGCCGTACGACATCCAGCCAATCCTTGTAGTGCTCTACAGGGCCATGGTCGATCGGCCCCTCGCGCAGCCCGTCCAACTCATAAATGCGACCCTCGAACGGAATATAAGACACGTAGTGAAACGCGTCTTCCTCCTGTAACACATTCATTCTATTTTTGTAACATCCAGCAGCTTACATCCAGTGTCTTCCTGTCACTTTTATGCGGGGTCGTCTGTCCTTGACTTTGTGGCTGGTCTTCGTACGTTGCGCTTGCCAGTGAGTGGTTTCCTAAGCCATTGCCTCTACAAGCTTTGTACTACAGTATGGTTGGTTTAAAAAGGTTCGAAGAATTCGACGCCAGACGCCTGACGGCTGTCCATATAACCTAAACTAAAACCTAAATAAAAGTTTATAATATTTAGCTAAACTCACGGAGGTCTGATGCTGGTCAGTAACCTCGAACATATGCTGCTGCGACATTGAATTGTGAGCTGCCCGTATTGTCTGCGAGTTACTGAGAGCAAGGCCCCGCATCTTGGGGTCGAAAGAGCGGCTGAACTCTTTAAGCTTCGTCAGTTCAGGACCCAACTCCAAGTCTGGATGCTCGCAGTTCAGGAGCAAGCTGATCACCGCTTGGGTTGCACATGCGTTGTTTATCACCTACAAATTAAGTGAAAAAGCATCAATAAAACAAGATTCAAGATTTATTATTTACATGATGAGACGGAATTGGCATGTGCCGTTACTCATCCTGGTGCTCTCACACAGAGGTCTTCATCTTACCTGCTGTGTGAGAGCATCAGCCTATATTTTTAAGTCATTCCATCATAATAGCCAAGGTCTGTTAAACTCCATATTGTACAGTAATCCATCCATATACCCAATATGTATTTTTATTATACATTTGTAAAAGGGCCTCTTCCCTTGATGCCTTTCATAGGTCCGGAATAGACCCGTGTATAAATGTAAATATAATTATAACACAAACTGTAAATAAAAAAGACCCATAACTGCATAGCTGAAGACACCATTATATTTTCGTTTAGCATGTGCTTAAGGCGTTTACTACAGTCACAAACCGCAGTCCCAACAGGGTGTTAATGTAGTGGTTGCAATTGCATCTGCAATTATGGTCAGAAATTTCGATAAAATGTGCAACACAGCCACGGCCAAGGTCACCCTTGTCTGAACTGCGGCGTTTAAACTGTTTAGTAGACGCTTTATTTTTAGCGACTCTTGAACCAAACTGGTATAAAATTATCCAAAACCCACTGTACACATACCTGCTTGGCAAAGTAGATCTTCTCCAATAAGTTTGGATCAGTTACAATCCTTCCAGTAGCGGGTTCATTTTGTAAATACTTAAACAAAAATATAAGTCCATGCACGGGCCTGCAAAAATGCATTACATATAAATCAAAGAGCAAATTGAAAACCTAAATGTAGAAGCCCACTGCTACGTACATACCATGACCGTGATATGAACGTATCAGACAAGACACGGCGCGACTCCGCCCACGTGTCGACAACGTAACGGTATATTTTTTTTTTTCTCTCTAATTACATCACGAAAATTTATGACACAATAACAATACTTTCGTTTGTAGGCGATTTACAATTTTATAACAGATGTTTTTTTTTTTATATATATAAATAAGATAAGCTAAGTAGATTAAAAAAACTACGTATTAACTTACTCTGGTATTTAATCTAGCAACAATCTTTTTAATGCTACCTTATTCCTATGTTTGTTTCTAAACTGTTTTTTATCTTTCAGGTAATTCGTTGCATAGCCTAAGTATTAGCCACTTTAGTGTAGTTACCGGCAATCTGTATAACTCAGATATTCTACACAATACCTAGGTAATGACTAGAATACTTGGAGCGGCTAGGCTAGGCAATGTATAAAATATTATATTATTGTCCATTTCATACTTTGCCTAGGTACATAAAAGGTAGGTATTTTTATAGGTAGGCTTTTTATTGCCGGCTGTGCATTCAGTATTGCATAGAATATGTACCTAGGCAAAGTATGAAATGTATCATGTTTTAAACATTGCCTAAAGTTTTAGGTATTCTATACA
The DNA here is from genome assembly GCA_947563715.1 of Lycia hirtaria. Taxonomy (NCBI): domain Eukaryota; kingdom Metazoa; phylum Arthropoda; class Insecta; order Lepidoptera; family Geometridae; genus Lycia; species Lycia hirtaria. The sequence continues at coordinate 3,972,540 of OX387386.1, forward strand.
TTGCCTAGGCATTGTATAGAATACCGGATTATACAGATTGCCGGTAACATTTACATACTGTAATAATTCTCATATTTATGATATATTTCTAACTGCCTTACTTCTTTCTTTTCTAACTTAGCTGCCTTACAGATTTGCTTGTGGAAAATTTTCAATTGTTGTTTTGAATGTATTATTTTGTCTTGTGGTTATCTTGTGGTTTTAAATGTATTATTTTGAAATTAGTCTAATAATAATACATAATTAAATAGTTCTGAGTATTCTTTATTTAACAATCCTTTAGTTTTCTTGCTTATTATTCTCTTTATTCATTACCGAAATGTGCATGACACACTACAGTCAAGTTGGTGCCAGATGAGACAAGGTTTGCAATTGACAAAGATAACAACCCTAGGGTTTAGTGGGTCTCATACTGAGTGTTGGTTGTATTAATTTTCCAACTGTTATGTTACCCATAAGCTCAATGAAATCAATTGAATTGAATTGAAAAAAATAACTGCCTCAGCAAATATTTGTTTTGCTTACCTTAAATTGTCAAACATAGAATCCTCCATTGACCATATTTCCTCCACTTGAACCCCATTAACTCCTGAAAAAAAGAAAAATTGAATCAAATCAAACCAAAGAGAAAAAAACCGGACAAGAGCGAGTCAGACTCGACCACCGAGGGTTCCGTACGAACTAGTAGGTAAAAGGGGGAATTTATATATTTTTTTAATATTTTCCTTCATAAATCGAAAAATATACATCGCAAAATTATTTAAAAACCTGTTTTAGCCTGTGCTAATTAAGTTCTTTCATATGATACCCCACAAGTCATATTTTTTTGTGATTAAATTAAAAATGTCCGGTTTTCGGATTTTTTCCTATATGTGTACTCTAACACAAAGCTTCTTGCCAAATTTCAGAGTCCTAGGTCACACGGTCTACGGGAAGTACCCCATAGGTTTTGATTCCTCTGTGAGTTTCGAAATGTGCGTTTTTTACGACATATTCGGCTGTAACTTTTTATTACGAAAACTGAGAAATTTGATTTTTCTTTCTGCAGCAAGATACTATGGATTTGCGTTTATGGGTTTAATTTCAACACGATACCTTCACGCGTTCCCGAGATAAAGATCTTGACACCCATACAGACAGATGGACAACATAGTGATCCTATAAGGGTTCCATTTTTTTCTTTTGAGGTACGGAACCCTAAAAATAGCAACGTAAAGACAACAGTTTCATTTTTAACCTTAATATACCCTAATTTTTACCTTGCCTCCTCGTATTTATATAAGATGGCAAAGTTTGAAGTTGAACTCAATGTTAAGCTTACCAAACTTTCTGATTAATTGTGTGAAGACGCCAGGGTCACTCTCGATCAGGCACCAATCTCCACCTGACTCCCCCATAGTTATCTGTTTACATAAATAAGAATGACAAATGAAATCAAAATTTTGATCTATTCACAACTGCATTCAAGCATATATAGATAGATAGATAACACTTTATTAAAAGACCACAATACAGAAACATTAAATACATAGAGAATAATATTAAAACTAGGTGTTTTAATTGGCAGCCTTATCGCTTAGAGCTATCTCTTCCAGGCAACCTTGCACGGATAGGACAGATGGCAACAGATAGTGGACTTAAAACAAAACTTAACTAAAAAGGGGTATACATAAAACAACAGTAGTTAATTATATTATAGGTACCTAGGTTAAAAGAGGAAAACAAAATATTATAATAGATCAAATTCTCATTCATATACTTACATAAAAATCTCTATCAATATACATACATAGTATTTAGTGGTGTTTGGTTGGTGTTCAAATACATAATGGTATTTCAATAGCAAAAAAAAGTACTAACATACAGTCAACAGACAGACAGTCAAAAGTACCAACCATGTTTGGCAAACTGCCATACATTGTATAAAGTAATAGTTTTTAATCACTGACACCTTCTCAACATGAAGACTAGTTCAAGTGGAAAGGGCTATGCTCGGGGTCTCTCTTCGAGATCGTATTATAAACGAAGAGATCGATAGACGTACAAAAGTCACCAACATAGCACAGTGGATAAGCAAGTTGAAGTTGCAGTGGGTAGGGCACATAACACGTTGAACTGATGGCTGATGGGGCCGAAAAAATTCTCAAATGGAGACCACGATCAAGCAAGCGTAGCGTAGGAAGACACTGGATGCAAGCCACTTCCAACCGGTCTTTGTGGAAATCCATGGGGGAAGGCCTATGTCCAGCAGTGGACTTCTAATGGCTGAGATGATGATGATGATTGTATTTCAAGCTAGCAGTTAATGAATTGAGTAATAGTAATAAACTGGATATTGAATAAATATTGCAAACTGCAAATTACATTTTTTGTCTGGAATCTAGATATTTATATTGCCCAATTTCTTAGTTTGTATTAGGTAGTATCAGTAATAAGATAAGGCCTCTCTAGAATTTATAAGCCAAATTTGGGTAAAACTGGTAAAACAAACTCTTTGTTCTATCACCAGCAATCCTAAAATTATATAAAATCTTAGGCATGGCTGATTAGTAAGACTTACCTTAGCTTAGGAGCCTTACCGAAAAAGTTACTTAACTTTAACCAACGTCTTAAGTTCTGTCTTCTTTCCGCAAGTGTCATTACGTGTTAGCCAGAAGTCATCAAAATATGTTAAGCATTGTAATCTATAGCAATCAGTGGCTATCTAGCAGCTAAATTAGCTAATATATATATATATTAATACTAGATGACCCGGCGTACTTCGTATCGATGAGTGGACCCGATATTTTCTCAACGTTAAAACCATCTCTGAACTATGACAAACATTTCAAAACCAAAATCAGCTAAATCGGCCCAGCTGTTCTCGAGTTTTAGCGAGACAAACGAACAGCAATTGATTTTTATATATAAAGAGAGATGAGAGATATACATATATATATATATATATATATATATATATATATTATATATATATATATATATATATAGGCCATGAAGACTGAGCGCTTCGTGAGTGAAAGATTCGTCAAAAAAATAAATTTATAGTTATATTACACACACCACAAAGGACGTCAAAATCGACAAAAAAAGAAAATAAATTAGGTAGGTACCTTAGCTTCTTTCTAGAGCGTCGCCTCGAGCATTGATTATGTGAAGTTTAATAAGCCTAACAAGCGATGCTTATAAATCAATAATTAAACGTACCGTTCACAAATCTCACAAGTTAGCAAGCAAGCAAAATACAATTTTATAACTGAGTATAATGTCTACTCCATTTAAAAATAAGTTTTTTCTCTTTGTGAAATTGTTACGAAAATGCAAAAGAATGATGACTTGACTTTTGCGGAAGACCACAGACATAAAGTAACACCACAGACTAGCGGGAGACAGACACTGTAATTAGAGATGTAAACCGGTTTGAAGAAAGCCGGTGAAAAACCGGTTTTTCTAGATACCGATAAAAACCGGTTTTTTATCCACGAAAACCGGTTTTCACTTTCCGTATCTATTAACCTATAACTTAGAAGAATAATTTTTAAGCTCAACGAACAGCAAATGTGCAAATCGCACAGTGCACATCAAGAAAAAAGATTAATCAAAGACTTTTAACGACATTGCCGACTTGTGCCGGCAACTTCAATACCATTAGTATTTGGGCCCTCATTCCTTGCATAAAGACACTATTTTTTTGTGATTAAATTAAAAATGTCCAGTTTTCGGATTTTTTCCTATATGTGTACTCTAACACAATGCTTCTTGCCAAATGTCATAGTTCTATGTCAACGGGAAGTACCCCATAGGTTTTGATTCCTTTGTGAGTGTCGCAATATGCGTTTTTGCGACTTATTCGTCTGTAACTTTTTTTAATGAAAACTGAGAAGTTCGATTTTTCTCTCTGCAGCAAGAGACTATGGATCTGCTTATATGGCTTTAATTTCAACTCGATACCTTCACGCGTTCCCGAGATACAGGTTTTTACACCCGGATGGACGGACGGACAGACGGACAACAAAGTGATCCTAAAAGGGTTCCGTTTTTTTCTGTTGAGGTACGGTATCCTAAAAATGAATAAAGCTGTTTAATTACATCATATTAAATGCTTAATAAAAATGTTTGCCCTCGCATGAATCCTACAAAAAATTCTTATTTTTTTGTTAACCCATTTGACAATGGCACCGAAGGCCTTTAGATCGGCTTTTCAATTGAAAATAGCTTTTTTAAAACCCTAAAGAAACCTAAAAAACGCGTTTTTTCCAAGGTAATCGGCTTAGAACCGGTTCTGAAAATTTTTATCGGTTCACATCTCTAACTGTACTTCTTCTTTTTTGTATTGAACCCGCATTAAAGCATTTGCTAGTGTCAAGTATTAGGAGTTTTCAAGTTTCTTCAATAAAACAAGTTGTCAATGTTCATTGACATTTGTAATTATTTAATTCTGTTTAATATTCTGTTTAATTGTATTTTAAGCTAATTCGATTGACGAGATAGATGTGATGCTCAACACTTATTAATTAATCATAGTAAGGTTGTAATTCCATCTATCAATAAATATATTCTATTCTATTCGTAATTGCCTCTCAGAATCCAGAGCCATTAAATATAAAAAAAACATAATTGGCTGTATATTACAGTTAGGGATTGGAGTTTTTGGCGGGAACGTCTCAGTAACGTGTTCTTGCTTTGTTTTATTTTCCTAAACTTGTGTTATTTGAACATTAATGCTATAAAAATGGTGGCGTTTTATTCATTAAGTGTTCGATAAAGTGCGTGAGTGTGGGCAAGTGAAATAAAGCAGTAAAACGTGTGATTTTTCGTTGTCGTCAAAACTCCATAGAAGCTTCTAGTAAAGTCGCCACCACTTTATTGAAGCAGGACTCGACTTATAAATTGACTGTATACGTGACTTAGATTGTGACTAGAACATTTACAACTTGTTTTATTCAAGAAACTTGAAAACATCCTAATACTTGACACTGGCAAATGCTTTAATGCGGGTCCAATAAAAAAAGAAGAAGAAGAACCCTGCTTCCAATCCGAGTAAATTGGCTGTGACTTATGGACAGACAGATAGACGGGCGTGACGAGTTCTTTTTAGTTATCTACTTTAAAAACCTATAAAAACTAAAAAGACTTATTAACAAGGAAAAAGTCGAAGAAATTAAGCAATTCCTGGTATCAAAACGTTTATTTTTTTCACAAATTTATTTACAGTACTATGTATACAAATGTTACTTGTACGCCACTGAATTTATATAAAAAATTGCCTGCTACACTGACTTAGGAATACTATAAATCAATGTACTTTCGAGTATTCGATTTCGAAACGAAATCATAAGTGGTGTTTGGATAGAGAACACGCAAATTGAAAATTTTGTGATTAAATTAATAATTTACAGTTGCTTTAAATGATATTTTTTAGTATTTTACACACTAAAGTATCTACAAGACAGTTCAAAAATTACACATGCATCCCACCACCCCTCCATCCCACGTGACACCTCCGTGGCCAAAATGGCAAAGGCTCCTAGAACCAATGAGATTCTAGAGCACTATTATTATTAAAACCAATGAGATTTTATCTATAGAGAAGTTATAGTCATTGCATAGTGTGAAGTAGTGAAGCAGCAATACCTAATAAATAGTCATTGCATTTGACGATTTTTCGTTTAAAGAAGCTCTCTCCAATATACTGATTAAAAGGCAACACCCACTCATTATTTAGGGGCTATCCAGATAACAATAAAGTTCGGTCGTCAGTGTTTTTAAGAGCGCGCGGACGGAGCGCGATGGATATCAGAGGTTCCGGATATCTTGGATCCCTCATATGTGTGGATAGCACATTATCACTGCCCCTAATCACTTGATAACCCTGAATAGATTATCCAACTCATCCAGTAAAGTCTCGTGACGGAACGAGATGCGGACATTGGGTACGTTTGTGTAGGTTATGTCGTTGCCTTCAGGACCGTCCCGGTGGTACTCTGGGCCTAGCCAGATCTGTTTCGACTGGAAAACAATATTAAACAATAAACAAGTGGCCATGTCGGGGCACGCATACAGTAGGGTTCCGTATTTAACGCTAAAAATTTAAAAGAAAACTACTTCATTTTTATTTAGACTACTTTGCAAAAAGGTCAATGATCTCAGTACTATAATGACTTAAGTGTTTTACATATATATCGCTATATCTCGAAAATTTGTGATCACAGAGTTAACTTTATACTAGTTAATCATACATTTCTAGGTACAATAGTTCAGAAATGCAGGAGGATATCTACATTTCTAAGGGTTCCGTACCTCAAAAGGAAAAACAGAACACATAAAGGATCACTTTGTTGTCCGTCTGTCCGTCCATCCGGGTGTCAAGACCTGTATCTCGGGAACACGTGAAGGTATCGTGTTGAAATTAAAGCCATATACGCAGATCTATAGTCTCTTGCTGCAGAAAGAAAAATAAAATTTCTCAGTTTTCGTAAAAAAAAAAAGTTACAACTGAATACCTACGTTGTAAAAATCGCACATTTCGACACTCACAAGGGAATCAAAATCTATGGGGTACTTCCCGTTGACCTAGAACTATGAAATTTGGCAAGAAGCATTGTGTTATAGTATACAAATTGGAAAAAAAGCCCGAAAACTGATCATTTTTAATTTAATCACAAAAAATTGTGTCTTTATGCAAGGAAGGAGGGTTCAAATTTTAAAGTGCTTTAACTGTGTCATCTGGAGTATCATAAGAAAGAGCTTCATTAGCATAAGCTAAAACAGGGTTTTAAATATTTTTTTTACTTTCACTTTACTGAGACAAGATTCAAACTTGAAAATATTTCAATACTTTACACTGGCAAATCGCTAATCGCGGGGTACAAAAAGTAGATACAATACAAAAAACAAGAAGAAGAATAATACTGGCATAGAACATTACCTCGTTAGGAAATCCAGACATCAGTACGGAATTTCGCGCCATTTCACACATATCGCACGAGCTAAGCTTCCACGCCTGGGCAGCGATACTGTACTCTTCCATTAACGGTTCCTAGAACATCACATTACATCTGCTAGTTGACAACGCACTTCTTAATAAAATTAGAATTCCGTACTTCAAAAGGAAAAAATAAAAACCGGCCAAGTGCGAGTCGGACTCGCGCACGAAGGGTTCCGTACCATTATCTATAAAAACGGCAAAAAGAACACGTTAGTTGTATAGGAGCCCTTAAATATTAATTTTATTTTTAATTAATTTTTATTTATTTTAAAAGTGAATAATATTCAATGAATATTTCAAGTGTCTACCTGTTGCCGTTATCAATATTGAGCAAAAAAATCACATTTGTAGTATGGGAGCCCCCTGAAATATTTATTTTATTCTGTTTATTTTTTTGTATTTGTTGTTATGGCGGCAACAGAAATACATCATCTGTGAATATTTCAACTGTCTAACTATCACGGTTCATAAGATACAACCTGGTGTCAGACGGACGGACGGACGGACGGACAGACAGCGGAGTCTCGGTAATGAGGTCTCGTTTTTACCCCTTGGGTACGGAACCATGGCCGTAGGCAGGGGGGGGGGGGGGGGGGGGATTTGGGAGGTCCAAACCCCTCCCGAAATCCTGGCCATTATCAAAAATCCTTCCAGGCTTCAATAATTTTATAAAATTCTTCGAAAAGTTTCGCGCTCGCTTTGTTCGCGCATGATTGTTTCATATTGATCTTTATTTGTATTGATCATTAAAGTGCCGTGAACTTTCTAATACGAGCAAATAATTCACTAAAAATAGCCACTATCCAAAAAAAAATGCGCGCTCTTGTAGGTATGTTTGTAATTTTCTATAAAGTCATATGTTTATATTTAGGAATATTTAATTGGCAATCAATGCATTCAAATGGTTGTATTTATAATTTTTGATAGCGTTAAAGTCGCTCGTACCAGTCGGGTATTTTCTTTTAACACAGTTACTTGTTTGATTCATCTGGTCCACGAAAATCTAGGACTCGCTAACACAATCAATGAATCAAATCACTTCCATGATTTCATATTAAAAACCTTAAAAATATTATTTTATTTTGACATGGAAGTACTGTGGGTTCATTAATACGAGAAAAAAAGCATATTACTGTAAAAACACCACCAAAATTTTCGCGCTCGCGCATAACTCACAGTACTTGTATGTCAAAATAGTAATATTTTGACATAGAAGTAGTGCGAGTTCACAAATACGAGAAATTTAGCATATTACTATAAAACACTACTAAAATTTTTTTCGCACTCGCTTCGTTCGCGCATTAATATTATTTTCACATGGAAGTACTATGGGTTCACTATACGAGAAATAAAGCATATTATACTATAAAACACTACTAAAATTTTCGCGCTCGCTTCGATCGTGCATACTTATTACCTATTTTTGTCTATATATAGGTCATGCAAGCGCAGAGTGCTCATTAAAACGAAAAAAAACTCGGCTCGGCTACGCTCGCACATTATAAGTAAGATATGGGAAAACATGGCAGACTGCCGACTCAAAGCTTAAACCTACACAAAGCTTGTACCATGGAAACCAGACGGTTATTAGAATACATATATAAATATAAATATACTTAGTTTTTTTTTTGTAAATATATATATTATGATACATAGAAACACCCAGACACAGAACTAACATCCATGCTCATAACACAAATGACAACACAGCCCTGGGTGGGGATCGAACCCACGTGCTTCAGCTCAGCAAGCTGACATACTGCCAACTGAGCCACAAAGTCAGGAAAAAAAATATATCTATGTTTATGTAATTTTGGGATTCCATGGGAGATAGAGGCCCACGACAAAACTTAATGCCCTAGAAGATAATACCTTAGTGTAATGAAACTGCAGGGGGTCATCTGTGCTCAGCGTCACCCGCAGACCCCTCGCGAAGAAGGTTGGCATGGGGTTCCGGTGGTATCGCAGGAACAGCGAATTGTTACTCAACGGAGACATGGCGATGAAGATCTGTGCTAAGTAGTACATATATTGCAGGACGGGTGCCTGCAATTTTTATGCGCTATTAGGCTTGCTCCAACTGCCATTGTAATGTATTTTTTAATTTTTATCTAAGTATAACTATAAAATGTTTTGTCCCGAATGACTTACAGACAGACAACGTACAGCCTGTGATACAGCTTTAAAGACATATTACACTTCCCGATTTATCGTGCTCTATTGACTGAAAAAATATCCAAATCGCTTTATAAATGAAGGAGTTATGCGGTTACAAACATTAAAAAAAAATACAACGGAATTGAGAACCTCCTTTTTTGAGCTGTTAGCTGTTTCCAGCTGTTATTCGTGAAAAGTTAACAGATAAAGATAGAGATACAGCTACGTTTTCGCTTACAATATTAGCTAGAATTGGCTTACATTTCTAACTTACATTTCTCAAGACCAATCCATGAGAAATATTCTCAGCCACCAGAAAGGCAGCGCTCAGATGGGACGTTGGTCCAGCTTCACCACAATGGGGACGTAACACAAATGTATTTAAGCCTTGCTCTCTGAAATAAAAGTATTTACGTGGTACAAACTATTGTTCTTACTGATTAATTATGATAGATTTATTGGGTAGATCTTGGGAACGAAAGAAAAGGGACCCCGCTGATGCGACTTCACCCACGTATATATGTATTAGTCCACGCTACGCCACTGCAGACAGAGTTACTTTCGCTTTTATAATATTAGGATGTGGTTACACTTACTTTCGTAACTGGTTGAGTTGCACTATATTAGCGTACATGTAGTAGAGATAGTACGCGTACGGCGGGTTCTCCTCGTCGTTCCATTGCTCCGGGGTCTTCATGCTCTCTGTCAGATGCGGGTTCTCGGGCTTCGACTCGTCGTCGACGCTGTCGAACCCTATCACATGCTGAGAACGTCGGAGAGGTTTCCGTAGTTATTTTTAAAAAACTGACAAAAGTTTCGAACACACGTGACAGTCCTGTGGCCAAAATGGTAAAGGCTCTCAGGTACTAGATCAGAGATCTAGTGATATGCGGGTTCAAGTTCCGTCGGGTGTGGAATCTTTGAACTGTCTACATTTGTGAAACCGACAAAGTAAGATAATGATTTATAAATGTCAGGTTTTATTGACCCGCGGCCCATGTTGTTTCAGTCTTCACTGGTCGTAAACTTTCAACTTGGGAAAATCACCTCGTTAAATTTACATAAAGATTTTCCTATCCTTATGTAAATTTACCAACTATTGTTGGTTAGTAGGTATATCTTATGATTTGTAATGAATTTACCAACATATGGACTTTTATCGTAATGTATGTAGTATCTGTGTACATATACAAGTACACAGATTTTATCATATGGTTACCTTTGATTTACAAGGTACCTAAAAAGTAATCTATTATTCCGATAAATTTGAAAATCCGATATTGACTTGGAAAATTTTGACGAAGCACTACCTCATTAAACTTTTCTCATTCCACTACAGGACAAGCAGAAGGTCAGCACCTTACCACCCATTTCTCATTAAAATGCCCAAAATTATGACATGGATTCAGGGTCACATTTTTATGCATATTGACATTTTCTAGATCTACGTGCTCCAACCTCGGTCACCCCTTCGCTTACCATCAGGCAAGTTGATGATCAAACGTAGAACTATTTAATATTAAAAAAAATGGTATAAGAAGGTCATAATTACCGCAAGGAACTTGTGTAGATCGAGATTTGTGCTCGGGTCAAGTGACACTTTAAATAGCGGGTTGAACAAATTGTCCAAAAACTCCTGGAAATTCTTTAACAACTTGTTGATGCGGTAAATGTCGCTGATAAAAAACAAACAATCAATTATCAAGAACAGTATATTAGTATAATATAGCTACCTGAAGGTTGAAATGACTAAGATTCGCTACAAAATGAGATTAACGTATGTATATAGACTTTTTTAGGCATAATCTTGTCCAAACTAGGCACGACTAATTCGTATTCTAATATATCATCGTAACTCGCAAAAGGGTGGACCAATTTTGATCGTTTTTTTGTAAAGAGAATGTCTTCGTTTTTTTAACCGTGTTATTGTTTCGGGGGTTTTTGAGTCTTAAAACTAGACTTATAATTGTGTAAGAAAGAACATAGAGCTTAAGGACTATTTTGTCCTAAGAAATACAATCATAGAATGAGGGGTTTTGAAAAAAAAACTTATTTCTTACGTTGTTCATTAAGTGACACATTGATCGTTACATCTGTCAAGTCGAACAACTTATGTTCATTCGAAAACATCTATTCTATTATCCTTCAAAAACGGCAAATGCGCACACCGTGTCAGTTGAATACCTAAAGAAAATAGTGTACTCACTACAGCCTCGGCACTTGGACCAGCCATCGCAAATGTGGCGAGTGCACATCATGTTTCAACGCCCAAGTGGCAAGTTTGGTCCATTCGATTTCATTCTTGCAGTAAATGGAGATGCGGGGTTCGGTATATACGTATTTGGTGTCTTCCAAAGTTTTTATTACTTCCTACAAAATATAAAGTTTTCTATTTCATTGTATTTTTTAGGAATAGAGTCCTTTGCCATTTAATTTTTCTAAAGGTATTTTTGTAAAGTGGTATACAGAACACTAATTGCAAAACTTGTAGGTACATACATCTTATATCTTTCTTTCATCGTTCTTATAAATACGAGCCCTAAAATCGACCAAACAAATAAAATTCAAAATTGAAACCTACTTATAACCTTAAAATTCTATTGATCCATTACATACACTAACAAAACTCATCAAGTGGTTTTCTTTTAGATTAGAGTATTAGCTACGGAACACTAGCATATGATACGCGTGTCTCAACACTCTCCTTGGCCACTTGTTGGTTTCTTTTTTTTATGGTATTAACTATGAGATTTTATCTTGCAACAATAAATAATTTCTCATTAGTTAAAAAAAATAAAGTTTTCAAAGACTGTAAAAAAGACTAGTCATGGGTACCTTATGACCAGTATTTTTTTTTATGACCAGACTTTTTTTATACCTTATGACCACCTTTTCATCATCATCATCATCTCAGCCACAAGAAGTCCACTGCTGGACATACGCCTCCCCCATGGATTTCCAGAAAGACCGGTTGGAAGCGGCCTGCATCTAGCGTCTTCCTGCCACTTGTATATTATCTTCTGTCCACCTTGTGGCTGGTCTTCCTACGCTGCGCTTGCCGAGTACCTATTTTTTTTTTTTCAAAATACAAAATACTGATCGAGAACGTAAAAATCCACTTTTTTTTACTTTTTCGTCAAAAACTTAGATTATCCTATCCTCTTAATGTCACCTTGATAACTCTAGCGAAATATGTCCCGTTCATGTAATTATCAGTCTTCATGAACACCTCGCGGAGTGAGCTCTCACCGACAGGGTTGTATTTAGAGTTGAACTTGTCGAAACGATGGAACGTATTGCGATCCTGTAACATGAAACTTAATGTAAATCCAAAATTTCACCATTGGACTTTAATGGTGGCACATTGAAGTCCAATGGTGTTGGAACTAAATTTGACAGGCGCGTCATCCGCTGGAACACAGAATACTTTAATAGTATGTATAGACGGAATGCGATTGAAGCGCCGCGTCTATAAGATTTGAGTGGTGGTGGGGATTCTAGTAATGTTCCAAAATGTCAACGATAATAATTATAACACTTGCAGCTACAATAGCTACACACACCTTATACTCTACTTTCTTGTTTTTTATAAAAGTCGAGCCCTAAAATCGACCAAACATAAAATTAAATTCTCTTGGACGTTGAAATACTTATATAATCTTGTAATTCATTGATCCAAATGATAACTCATTTTTGTATCGTGAGCTGAAATTTAAAATTTCATGTTTTTTTATACGCTCTTCATTTATTTCTTAGTTTTTATAAATCATGTATAAAACGTTGCCTTTTCCCGATCAAACGGCTGAACCAATCTTTTGAAATTTAATACAGAGATAACTGAGAACCAGGAGACGGATATGAGCTACAATATATCATCATCATCATCATTGCCGTTTTCCATTACTGTGTGAGTGAAACCACGATCCCAGGTTTCAGTATAGAAGTATTGTCGGTTGAATTTTGTTCGATGTTGTCATTCTATACGTATTTTGATCAATGCTTACTGCGAATTCTTTAGTCTGTTGTGTATCCAGAGCTGCAAGTCTCGAGTTTTCGTATCGACCGAACTATAATAAGTTAATTCATACAGCCAGCATGGATAGTGTCAACTTGGAAAAAATGAGTTAGTATCACTGTATCTCTATGGTCCCTCCATATTGTGTCCATTCGACGTCATCGACGTGTAACAGACAAAACATAAACAACTAACACAGATGAATCGATCAAAAAAATCAATCATAAAATCTATATCAAATCAAAATCATAATCTGTACCGTCAGCGCCGACCATTTGTTGTCAAACGACCTTTCCCCTTCTACAAACAACTTCAATAAATAAAAAAAAACAAATGTCTATACTGCCTGTATAAATCAACATCAATAGAGTTTGGTCGATACGAAAAGTCGAGACTTGCACTTCTGCATTGTTTACTCACAGCATGCACATCCAGCATATCAACATTCATGTCGTACGCGTCCAGCTGCAATTCCTCGAACACAGCACGCAGAGTCATCGGCAAGCCAGTGGTTTTGTGCAGCGCCACGATATCATCGGGGTACTGTCGGAGCGTACGCTTAATGAAGCTGAGCAGATGCTTCTGGTCCATGCAGGAGGCTGCGTGGATGTGGGTATCCACTTTACTAGTGATAAAGAAACGAAACGAAACAATATTTACATACTTTTTACTCGACTTCAAAAAGACGGAGGTTAGCAATTCCGTACTATTCTAAATTTTATTAGTAGGTAGGTAAGCTTGGTGGTCGAGAACTGCTTGAAAATCGTCATCATAACATCTTTAACTTATCCAACTCTATTTCATTTACTTCAGTTCCTTGGACCCGCGATCTTTTTTAGGGTTCCGTACCACAAAACAAAAAACGGAACCCTTATATAGGATCACTTTGTTGTCCGTCTGTCCGTCCGTCCGTCCTGTCAACGCGTGAAGGTATCGAGTTGAAATTAAAACCATATACGACGATCCATAGTCTCTTGCTGCAGAAAAAAAAATCAAATTTCAGCCGAATATGTCGTAAAAAATGCATATTTCGACACTCGCAAGGGAATCAAAACCTATGGGGTGACTCCCGTTGACCTATGACTGTGAAATTTGGCAAGCAGCATTGTCATATAGTACACACAAAGGAAAAATCCGAAAACTGTACATTTTTAATGTAATCACAAAAAATAGGGTCTTTATGCAAGGAAGGAATCCAAATTTGAAAGTACATTAACCGTATCATGTGTGCTATCATATGAAAGAACTTTATTAGCACAAGCTAAAACAGGTGTTTTAATATTTTTACGGTGTATATTTTTCAGTTTATGAAGGAAAATATACAAAAATATATAATTTCCCCTTTTTATCTATTAATTTGTACGGAACCCTCGGTGGGCGAGTCTGACTCGCACTTGTCCGGTTTTTAATACAAGATATGTTTGCCCTTGACCGCCAACTGGTGTTCCAGTCTACGATGGAGTGCACTTACCTAGAAGAACCCGATTCAGCCGCGAATTAAAGACAATTCCTTACAGATGGAAAACCGGGCCTGTGCCTTATGAGATGGCCTTACCATCTCATAAGGCACCGTGCCAGTGCCAGGCCAGTGATTTTATAGTCACTATCATGGCTACCCCTGTGTCAGAAATGATTGCAGGATGACATAAAAGACTGCAGACCAACAAAAAGAGGACTAAACAAAACGTTGGCTAAACAAACAGAAGCCAATTCTAAATACTAATAGAAAAGTTCAGACCTCGTGAAATTATATAAATGAATACCGGATGTTATAGAAGTCTCGATGCGGGATGGCCTTCTGCAAAGACAACTCGTGGAGCTCGTTAAGAAGGGCGTGCATCTTGAACTTGGCTGACAGGTAGCTCAGCCGACGGAAGCAGAACGACTTTCTGAAATGCATCACTTGTCGTGTCGTTTCAATGTCTATTTAATTGTCTACCTAAATCATGTTGCAGGTAAAATTTATAAAGGGGGGTCGAAAGTGCCCTGAATGGCTCCGAGAAAAAGATGGTCACGTACGGCGTGGCCTTGCTTCTCGACCTGGTTGGGGCCTCTGCCGTGTTCCCACATCACTTATAGTCTACAGATTTAATTCCATTGCTAGGTATACTCCTCTCATAGATGGTATCTGCCTCCGTCCTGGTACATTGGAGGCCATTATTACATGTGATAATTAGGTACCTACCTAGTATATCGTCCCAGTCCGATCCGTCTCGTAGCTGGACGATATCAACGCTCTACTTACCTACCAACATTCGTTTGACCGTCAATTCACCTGAAAGCACTATAGTGCCATATAATGGACCACGTCTGGAAATAAAGAAACCGATCTAATGTTAGTTTGAAGGGCGCTGTTTAGAGATCGGATGACCCGCTAAATTGTCGATATCTAGCCACTAAAGCAAGACAGGTTGGAGATTTCGGACGGCATAATTATGCTAACATGGGAATTATCCACTCGACCTGTACAAACTAATTTTGCCAAGGTGTTGCATAGGCAGGTACATGTACTACGAGTATATGCTGATAAGTTATTCTTTAAATAATAATAATAAGAAGATATTTGTAAGTAACTATCAACATTATTAATCATGTTTTCAGATGAGAAAAAAGTATTCTAGGATCCATTAATGGAGCCATCCCAGTGATCCAAGTGGACGGTGGGGATTTATAGTCCTCCGCAAAAATGATAGAGAAGATTCACACAGCCAGGCGGATGACGATTGATTTACAGTGGCAAGAGTGACACACCACGAAAATCTCAACGGTGTGCAGGGCAAGTCCCCTCACAAATCCGAAAAAAGAATTTCGAATTGAAGATCACCGCTATAACACAATGGCTTGAGTAATTAATGAGTATGCTAGGTACTAACAGAGGTCCATCATCGACCATTTCCTGAATCCGTCCCAAGTCTATCACGAACTGACGGAAGGTGATATTCTCATAGTGCAGAGCGCGCCCCGCGTCTGAGTCCTCGGTACTACGGTACAGCATCATCACGCCATGCACCCAGCGGCTCACGTAATTGCGTTTCGGGGGCATGGAACAAGCCCAAGGATCTATGAGTAACTTCTTCGCACTACCTGATACGAAAAAATAAGGATTATATACCTACCTAGTTAGTTACAATCAATTTAGGTATATACAAATGTATGGGAGTAGATTTAAGTGACAGCAATACTGTCTTTCTGTCTTCTTGTTACCGTATAAATTGTTGGAATAGATAATAATCCGTCTAAGAGTTCCATCATCAGCCTCAGATTTAAGCTCGTTCGTCTAAAAGCCCTCAGATTAACTGTGGATAACAATATTCAATAAATATATGTACAGATAAATAAAACATAGATTTACTAGGACCATACATATACTTACGTAAATATTTTTTTTTCATATATTTTTGCATAAGTAATTACCTAAGTATTTCCTTCAGGCTTAGACAAGTGTTAACCTTTCTATTTCTACAACGCTTACGCTTCGAAATGCTAAGAACGTGCCGTCACGTGACGTTTCATTAGCTAATGTCAATCCCATTTATTTACCTTTATATTCTACCGGTGTTCACGAAATCAGAATGCCACTTGTCTCACCACCCTAATTTGGCATTGTACTTACACGATCCTTAAATTTCACACATTTCCGTTAAAGATTTATATCATGACTATTTTTCTCTATCAACTATGATTCGAAAAATTATAACCTTCTGGGTCGTAATCTTCGAGGCTTTCAAAAGAAGTTCTCATTCTATCTCCCATTCTTACAGTCGTAGAGGCGCCTGTGAGAGGAACTGTAAAGTACGAACGCTCTGTAATTTCACTTTATTTATTAGTTTTCTCAACAACTTATTGGAATCTCTAATTTCAATGACTAAAGCTTGTACCACAAAAACTTCAAAAAAAATATTTTTTTCAAAATTGCAAGCCTCAAGTTAAGTTAAAAATCCAAAAAAAAAAACTATTTTATTGGCTTATATTATAATATATAAGGCAACTTTTCGTTACTATTCCAATTGAAAATTCGAATAAGAAAAATTTCCATACAAGCGTTCGATGACGCTGTATATGACGCTTTAAATTAGCAAGTTATTGCAATAATAGAGTGCTATTGTTGCAATAACTTGCTAATTTAAAGCATCAAGGGTGTACCTCAAGTGCTTATGCTCATGCTTCATGCTTATGCTTAACTTACTTGTAATCTCTGGTTTAAGGTTTACAGTGCCCAAATAAGAGCACGATGGCGGCCCGTGCAGGTTTTCCGAAGAGCATGCCGTCAACTGAAGGTAATGTTCTGCAGTTTTGTCTGAAAAGTATTGTATCAAGAAACAAAATATCTGCCCACTTTATTCAATTGCTGGACATAGGCGTCTCTCGTTTGACCGCCACTCAGCCCGATCTACAGTTTTCTCTTTCAAGCTATTTACCAATCATCATAATCATTATTTATTCATAATAATTTTATTGTTATACTCGTATGTCACATTCATTAGATGTATAAACATTTTTTTTTTTTTTTTTTTTTTATTCAAAGATAAGCTTGCGCTTGACCGTCAACTCACCTGATGTTAAGTGACAGTTACGGTCTACGATGGAGCGCGCTTGCCTAGAAGAAACCTATTCACTCGCGATTTGAAGACACCTAGATTATATCCAGTCGGAAAGACCCATTCAGGAAGCGCATTCCACAGTTTGGCAGTACGTACAATGAAAGTGGAGCCAAAGCGTTTCGTACGTGTTTTCGGAATATCAACCATATAACGATGTCGCTTTTTCATGCTTCTTGCAGTCCGATAGAAAAATGGGCATGGGGGAATGAGATCATGCAAAGCAGACGCACACTCACCGAAATGTATACGATAAAAAACCGACAAACTAGCTACTTTGCGACGATGCTCCAGACTTTGAAGCTTAGTCCGGACAAGGTAATCGTCACAAATGAGCCTCTTAGCACGCCTCTCAATGGTCTCCAACGCCTCGAGCTGGTACTTAGCAGATCCGTCCCAAAGGTGCGAACAGTACTCCATGCACGACCGAACTTGTGCTTGGTATAGCGTAAGCAGCTGTTCCGGCGTGAAGTACCGACGCACCTTCGAAAGGATACCCAGCTTTTTGGCAGCTAATTGAGCCTTAGACTCAATATAGGAGCCAAAGTTAAGGGTGGACGTCAGTGTTACGCCTAAGAGCTCGAGGTGGTCCTTAATCGGTAACGCAACATCACGGAAAGTAGGAGCCAGCTGGAATGGGCTCCTTTTTGCAGAGAATAGACACGCCTGCGTTTTAGCAGCATTGAATTTGACTAGGTTGGCATCGCCCCACTCGGAGACTGCCTTAAGAGCCAAATTCAAGCGCTCGACCATTGCCTCTCTAAGAGCATGGGTTTGAGGTACACTGGCTCGCGCGCTGGATATGTAACTCTCAACAACGGTGCTGTCGTCTGCGTACCCAAAAGTACCGGGTTTTTGCAGACCATTAATATGCAGCAAGAAAAGCGTAGCAGAAAGCACAGACCCCTGGGGAACACCAGCATTGATAGCCATTCGGTCAGACGAGCAGCCATCAATGACTACTCGTAGCGACCGGTCCCGCAGGAAGTCCGATATCCAAGCAATAAAACCGGCGGGCAGTCCATATGAAGGAAGCTTGCTGATAAGGCTGTCATGCCAGACCCTGTCAAAAGCCTTCGAGATGTCAAGGGAAACGGCGATTGCTTCCCCGTGCTTCTCTATGGCTTCACTCCAGATGTGGGTGACGTACGCTAAAAGATCTCCAGTAGACCGATTTCGCCGAAACCCGTATTGACGATCACTGAAAAGATCATTGGATTCAAGGTACGTCAAAAGCCTGTTATTGAGGATACGTTCCATTGTCTTGCAGAGAATGGACGTAACCGAGATAGGCCTGACATTTTGGAGGTCAAACTGATTCTCAATATAAATATGAATACTCGATATAGCTTCAAATATTTTTATGAAAACTGAGACGTTTGATTTTTCTCTCAGCAGCAAGAGACTATGGATCTGGGTGTATGGTTTTAATTTCAACTCGATACCTTCACGCGTTCCCAGATTCAGGTCTTATTACAGACGGATGGACAGACAGACAACAAAGTGATCCTATAAAGGTTCCGTTTTTCCCTTTTGAGGTACGGGACCCTAAAAATACCAAAAAACCTTATAAAACCATAACCGTGGTTCCATAGAAATTTTATCAAAATCGATTTAGTATTTTAGTTTTATAACAAAATAACTGGAAAAATATGTCATCCTTCGTCATAAACGAATTCCGTATTTTGAGGTACATGGTTTTTCAAACAATTATTTGTGAAATAGAAGTACTCTGAGACAGGAGCTGAACGGGAGCAGGATAGGAGCAGGGCGAAAAAGGGACATGACTTTATTTTTCATTTAAATAGAATAGATCTACGTTTGACCACATACCTACTCGACACAAACAGATAAGGTTGGCAGTTAGGCTGGAGCGCAGCGGGTGTGTTTTCTTGCACGTATGAAGTCGCGGATAACATATTACTATAAAAACACTACTATTTTTTGTTTGTTTACTTGGGTCATGCAAATGCTGAGCGCTCGTTAAAACGAACAAAAATATAACACTACCCAAAAAAATCATTGAAAAATTTGATATCACTTACTTACTTACTGAAAAATTGATTAAATGGCTCGCGGACCAACTATTTCATAGAAAAAAAACTAAAGTACCTACTTTTAGCTCGTTATACTAACCGTCTAAATTGAGCAGCGCCTTATGAAAGACGGTGGAATTCTGTCCTTTGTTAGGCAGTTTGAGGGAATGCTCATGAGCGTTAATGAATTCCGCTGTAGATTGACAAAAGGACTGTTCCGCAATATCCATGTACTTCCGTCGGAGGGCCATCGCTTCTACAAGGTAGGTGGACGCGTGAGCAAGTTCTTCTAACGGCACCTTATGTAGAATCACAATGTATACAATCGAGCACACAGTCGGTTTTAACTGTACTGAAACTTCCGTGAGTATTCATTTATATTATTATTATTAACCGGAAAAAAAACTCACAGTGTTAATCGGTCAAAAGAACGATGAGACTGTCAGAGTCCCATCTTCAGGAGTCGATCAATGCTGTAGGTACTGACGGGAAACGCACGGAGCGCGCGCACCTCGCGTGCCGCGGAACCTCGCCGCCCGCGCCGACACCACCGCCACCGCGTCGGCCAGCTCAGATGTAGAATCATACTCTAAATTTGAGTCCACGAACAAAACACTGACTGTATCCAGGGGAGGTTCTTCTGCCGATTTTGTTTTGCCGGTTCGCGGTACGCGAGGCGCGCGCGCTCCGTGCGCCTCCCGTCAGTACAGCGTAGAACGACTCCTGAGGATGGGACTCTGACATCCCGAAACCGGTTGGAAGACATCGTTCATTTTATCGATTAATATCGTGAGTTATTTCGGGTTAATCAAATAATACAGTCGGTTCATTTTTTTACAAAAAATAGATCTACGATTGACCACCAACTAGACAGTGTGGTCGAAGATGGAGCTCGTCGATCTATAAGATATCTATTAACTCTATCCTTGAAAATTCCGAGAATGTAGTTCTCAGGAAACACAAATGGCAGCAAAGAATTCCATTCCTATGCAGTACGCATAAATAACGTGAACCTATATCGCTAAGCACAGATTTTTAGGATTTCAATAAGAAATCTGTGGTAATTCGTCGACTTTCTGCTAGTCCTGTAGTGAAATGGGGACAGTGGAATTAGGTCTTGACGTGAAGCTCTTGCGCACACTCCTCGAAATGAATCCTGTAGAATATAGACAGCCATATTATTGCTACTATACAGCGATGCTCGAGACTAAGTATTATTTACGAACTTATTACATCAATCGATCGATCAACGATGCTAATGATCGAAGTCTCTTCATCGCTGTGATAGTTTTGGCTGATCGACAAATCTACGACCAATCTATGTAAACGTTGAACAATCTTAGATCGAGAATGGATCCATCTTTGATAGATGTAGTTATGGGCTTTAGCATGAGGTATCCGTTCCGTATTATAACCGATATGAACGGATATCTGTAGAATATCAGCTCTATCGAACACCAAAATAGATCAAATTTTACTTGAAAGATTTGTTGTGATACACCTCGACAGGAGTAGGCTAAGTAATAAGCTTAGAATGCGAGTCGCTTCTAAGTGAAGCAACTTTTAAGTCCTTCGTCGCTCTGCCCTTCGCTACACAATAACTAGGCAAGCAAAATTTGGCATAATTTCACTTCTCTCTGTGATAAATACGTTTAGTACTTTTATTACTCTGTGATAAATACGTTTAGTACTTTTATTACTCTGTGATAAATACGTTTAGTACTTTTATTCGAACGCTCATGTGTACCTAAGCCAATAACACTACGTGGTGGGCAATGACCCACACATTTCAACAGATAATTTGGCTTCACTTGTAAACGGAATTTTGAATGAAACTATATCAAGGGCTCTCTATAGCGTCCTTGAACTACATCCTAAGTGGCATTACTCTAAGGGTGAAGAAAAATAAAAGAATGTAAGATATTAGAGGTAATTTTCCTGTAACAAAGGTGGTACCCTCACCCCAGTTGCATGGATCCCTGCTACCGATACCCGCTGGAATGGCACCTCATTCGAAATGCCGCTGTCTTCCGGTCCACGTGTGCGGATCTTAGTAACCCCGGCGCCAGGGCGGTTGGGGTCCTTCTGCTCACTAGAAAATGATAGTTTTAACGGGAACGATACGAAGTTGCAACCTTGGATAGAGATAAAAATATAAATAAGGAGAGCTTTTTAGAAGATAGTTTATTCAATTTTATCCATATATACAAATAAATTTAAAAAGTTTAAAAAACCGCTGTATCAATGTTGATGAAACATAGCTAAGAACTCTCTCGCTCAAGTCCTCTTTCAAATAAAATATCTAGCTAGATCAATATCGGTCTATCAGTTCGAGAGCTACGATGCCACAGACAGACACACAGATACACACGTCACAACACAACATATAACACCCTATTTTGGGTCGGGGTTTAAAAAGGGGTAAAACTGATTTCTATCCATAAACATTATCCAATTGAATGACCCCGCTCGTAGCCTCTTTTCCCCGCGAAACTGAGGCAATGAGCCGCGCAGCCCTCGAATTACGAAAGTAGATACGGTTTTAACGACTTTATCGGAGAACTTACGTGCGGTTTCTTGTCCATTTCTTATATTCTTTGCGATCTTTGAACACGAATTTTTGACGAGAGAATTGTTTCTTTCCTATTTTCAAACTGTTAGGAAGAGGTTGATGAGTCGGCGACGGGGCCAGTGAATTGGTTCGAACATGATCAGGGCCCACTGATTTGGGACCACTATGGGAATGACCGGGCTGTGCCTCTGAGAATTTGGGACCCCCGGCATGGGCCATGACGTATAAAATGTGGGGTTTCTATTTTAGTCTCCTGCGTCTCTATCCCATATTGAAAATTTGATTCTAAGAGATTTGATTGATTGACTGAAGATACAATTGTCAACGTAAAATAAATGTTAACGTGACATCAGCGATTACGTAACGTAAGTAACGTTTACATTGAATTATTTCCGTGACATCCAGTGTCAAATCCTTGTAAGTATAACCTTCTTGAAATACAAGGGGTATGTTGATTGCGCTGTTATCATCGCTCACTTATCATATCTCTTCAAACTTTTACACGGGTCAAGCCCGGACAAAGATCCGTGGGGCCGAAGCCAACACTGAGAGGCCCTATACAAATAAGATATATAAAAATACATTAAGTGGATGGTTGGTGAAACTAATGTTGTACAATATGGAGTTTGAAAAGTTTTTGGCTATTGTGATGAAATGTTTATGAATTAGAAAACTAGTTTATTGGCTGATGCTCCCACTTCCAGTGAGTAAGATAAAGTGCTTCTGTGTGGGAGCATCAGAACGAGTTAACAGCACATGCCAATTTCGTCTCATTATACAGAAATGTTGAAGCAGGCGATGACTCGCCACCCACTAAATGGACCCCCCATAGTGGCGCCGGAGAAGCAACATCGGTGTGGGTGGCTAAGGTTGTCGAGAGGTGTGCTGCGCGTTCACTATCACTTATCATTATTATTATCAATATATTTTCATTATCACACTGTCGCTTAAAATGAGTTGAGTTGGTGGTCAATCGTAGATCTATCTTGCGTAAAAAACCGCTCTGGTGGAACCAGGGACACAGCTAATAGGTAGGCAGAGCAGCCAGAGCATCAGAGAGCAAGGGCGTCACCAAGGGGGGGCAGCTGATTATAAATGGTATTCTTTAGAATAATTCTAGTAAAATCACTTGTTTATTACGAATATATTCACTCGAAAAACATAACCCTCCTTCTTACGCAGTCGGGTAAAAAAACCACATATAATAACTAGTTATCAACCAACGAAGTTTTTTGTTGCTGGTTATAAATTATATTTATTAATATGGTAGAGGGTTTTGTTGAGTTTAATTTGTCATAGTGAAACAGATGAAAGGTCTTCCCTATTTTCTAAAAATTATAATTTTCAGTGACCAAAAAAAATCGGTTTTGTTAGTAAACAATGCATTTATTAAATATTAAAAGGCACAATCTTATAACATCTAAATTATTTTAATTTCATTGTTAATATAACTAATTATAAATTAAATATATCAAGTAATTAAAAATCATAATTCGTACTCTTAGCGCAACGTCTAAGATTCATACGACTTTGGTCAGGCAAAGAGAGTAAATGATTGTATCCTTTACATTACCCATGATAGTTTTTCTTTTAATTTTATCATATATGCTACTAGCATAAATGTTTATATAACTCCAAAGTCAACCGTTTAACACGGATGGGGGGACGACGACGACACATAACTCTATCAAAAAATAACACTTCAAAGCTTAATATTTCGCAAACGAATCTCTAAATTGAAAAATATTTTTCGCACACCCCAATGTTTTTAATTACCTTTTTCGCATCTATATTTTTTTATCTCCATTTATCAGATATTTTTCGTTAGTCAAGTGTCAAGTAACATAAAGATAAAACGTTTTTTAATTATTTCGAAACAATTAAGTGCGCTGTGAATTCCTTATTATCATTGAACTATAATGCCTATAGAGCCACAAATATTGAAAATTTATGTCAGAGTCAAAACAACTGCTCACTCATTTCAGACTCCTTGGTAAAAAACTGCCCGCGACATTGTTCGCTATATTGATATCGTTTATTCACATAAAAAAAATCTGTTATTATAACAAGTAATGTATAATATAGAATATATTTACGTACTGCCAGTTGACAATTTGTAGAATATAAATTTCATTTATAACTGATGTTATAGATTAAATTTGAGTTTGAAAGGAAATTGAAAAAGGTTTTGAGTTTAAAATATAAAATAAAGCTGTATATGGCTAGGGTAACATAAAATAAAATCAGCTGTATAAAGGCTTCGTCAATAAATTAATTAAAAAATAATAATTATTAAAAATATAATTATATAAACATAAATAATAATAATGATTTAAAAATGTCAATTAAAAGGCTATTGAAGGTGAATAGTATTCTAATTTCGAGCAAATGTGTCCTAACTGATGACCAGACAATTAACATTTTTTTATTCACCGATATGCTTGCGCTTTACCGCCAGCTCGTCTGATCTTAAGCGACGTTGTGGTCCACGATAGAGCGCGCTTGACTAGAATAAATCTATTCGTTTCACGACCTGGTTATATTTACCTATATAAGGATGTTCTCGATTCTCGGTATTTTTTGTTGTTTTACTTACAGATTGTGACTCTATCAATATTGTAGTTCAATGCTTATTGGAGCATAAATACTCTTTAGGCCATACTCTTATACTTAGTGAATAGATTGTAGAGCACTCGCAACGTCGATTTCAAGTCGAGATTCACAATATCTGAAAAATAAAACGTTAAAATAATCAATATAATAAAACTAAAAACTACTTACAATCAGTATGAGTATAACTGACAAAGGGAATTAATAGTCATTCCAGGATAAAAATACTGATACAAATTGTAGTTGGCGGTCAAACGCAAACCTTTAACAACATAATTAACAACATTAACAACATAAACAAATATTGAGATAAACAGGAAACAGCAAGATACATAGTATATACCTAAAAATATTTTCCTTTAGTTGGCATGTAAATTGAGTCATAGTTTAAGAGTCCGTTGTCCGGCCATAGTCCGTCTCGCTCACACATACCCACATTTTTGAATATCTATACAATACTGAATGAACATATAAATAAATTATCATATGTAAAACTAGAAAACAACATCACAAATATTCGACAAACATCAATTTGATCCAAGTCAATTTTCATACATAAAAATCATTTTTACGCAAAATTATACAGTAAGTAGTATGATTTTGACATGATTGATTTGGTCAACCCTCAACAGTCTCAATTTGACGTGTCTGACAAAAAATACAGGATTAAGAACCAATCTCTTTGGAAAAAAATCCGGCAGCAGACTTCTTATAGGTAAGATAATAAGTTAAATAAAACTATTATTACCTTCAGGTCTCGCCTTAGGCTTGGCCAGCCCAACATCTTGCATCAATTCAAACGCAAACGACACATTATGAACTTTCTGGTCAAAATCTTGCGGAGTCAGATGGAAGTCATACAGTGGCACAAAGAATCCCTCTAGCAAACCCATAAGCAGCACAAGATAGACTCCATCATGGAACTGTGTATCCAAGTCCATCACTTCGAGATTCACTCTGCTCAAGTGCTTGTTAACAAATGTGATTAATGATTTCTTCACAACTTGAAGCTTGTCTGGCGCATGGTCGAAGAGTGCATCGAATGCGTCACGTTCGCATTTCATGCCGAGATCATCGTATGTGGTTGTGATGGTTTCGATGAATGTTCTGAAAAGTATTTGTAGAATAAGTCATGGTTTACAATATATTAATAATCTATATAATCCGAGCCACGACATTCGTAACTTTTATATGAAAATAAAAACAAATTATCCCAGACCCATAAAGGTCTAAAGATAATGCAAATGTTTTAACCTGCTAACAGATGGCAGTGTACCCAGTAGACAGCCCCATTGCCAAGGTGATATCTTCGTAAAGATTTCTGTACTAAGTATAATTATAGTTTAAGAAAACTGAAGCTTTTCCAAAATACTGAACCTATTTTGATAAAATTTATATTGGACCACCTCTCCAATATTACCTACTAAACAAAAAAAAACATCAAAATCAATTCATAATTGTTGAAGTAATCAGTTAACAAATATTATTTAGTTCACTTAATTATTAGTAGTGTAATAAGTTCGCTTGTGGATAGAATGGACATAAAACCAAAATCAATTAATTACCACAGAGGACATTAATAACATTACATACAGAACGGACACTCTCCGTCCCCCACCAATCTCGGGTTCCTTACACGCTCGCCTTGTTGTTTGATAAATATTAAATAAATAAATATTTGTGGACATTTCACACAACACCACCTAGCCCAAACTAAGCAAAGCTTGTACTATGGAACTAGATGGCTGATAGAATACATATATACTTATATACTTTTAGAGTAGTTATCTGGTTATAAATACCTGTGTGAAAGTTGGTTGGGAGTATCTTTTTTGACAACCACAACATTCACAGTGACATTCTCTGGCAAACGCACTGGTGCACGGAAGTGGCGAGCCAAAGCAACCAATAGATGGAGTATAGACACAATGTTCTTAGAATGAATTGAGTCCACACTCCATTTTGCAACAGGCTTTGATGTTCCAAACAGCACCTGAAATAGTTTTGTGATTATGGTTTCAAGACAAGAAAATATACAATACAGAGAGAACACATTATTATCATCTCAGCCACAAGAAGTCCCCATGGATTAATTTCCAAAAAGTCTAGTTGGAAACAGCCTGCATCAACACACTTGAACACATGTAAAAGTTAAATTCATGATAATTCAACAATTGATGGAATTGTGCTTGACCTTATATGTATGCCATGGCTTTGTGGACGCAGGAAATCCTAGTGGAGTAATAAGTAAAAACTACTAAAGAAAGCAACAAGTTTGCAGTTTTTTATTTATCTAATAAAAACCACAAGGTGAACAGAAGACCTCATACTACAAGCGGCAGGCAGATGCAGGTCGCAGGCCGCTTTCATCTGATATTTTTGAAAATCCACTGGGTAGGCCTATGTCCAGCAGTGGACTTCTTGCAGCTGAGATGATGATGCCGAATAAAAACCAGAATACATTTGTAACTCACCCTATTGACAGCGCGCAAAACAATAGCAAGTTTTTGTCGCTGGCCCTCTTCCGATTGAGTTACCTCTGGCACATCTAGCTTTGTCTCAGTCAGAATCTCAAGCAACTTCTGCAGGACCTGGCCATCATAGAGATCCTCGCTGATATCTTTGACAATGATCCTCTGGGAAGCCAGCTCATCATTGATCCACTCAATCAATACTGTGATAAGTTCTTTTACACGAGGATCTTCAAGTGATCTGGGCTCAATGATAGCTCTTTCTTCATTGTCAACTATAATATAGAAGATATTTCTGTAGGTAAATAACCAGATGGGGTACATATTCTCAACAGAAGGAGGGAGGATCGACAGTATATCTTCTGTTCAGGCCACTCAGGATGTCGGTGTGCAATTCAAAAATTTGTTTGAGAAAGTGGTCAAAATATGGTCAAATCTGTATTTGCAGTCACAAATACTGTATTTTCTATCAATTAAAACAAACATAAGAATTGGACATACTAATGATTTTTACTTTGGCCCAAATAGAAAATGTTATTTCGTTGTCATTCATGGTGAGTTAAATGGCGTAGGTGTTAAGGAATTAATTTCAATATTTTTGTGATTGATGTCAAATCACAATCTAGACATTGCTTTCTTAGTTTCATGATCATTATTCATTGGAATTTTATAATAGATCAAAAAAGGGTGTATTACCCTATTCTATGATATATGTCCATCAAGTTACTCAATTTTAAGTAATGACTGGTCGTTCACTGTCATTCTTCTACTTACGCAAGCTATACTCCTCTGGTGGTATCTCAGGGGCAGTAGGGCTGCCTGGCGAGTCAATAGCATACTTCCCTTCTGCCTGCACATCTTGTACTAAAATTTAAAAAATAACCAACTTAAACATATGTAACATACCTACCATTCACGCATATATTTAGGTCATTTTAAAAGCGTGGGGTGACCAAGGCGTCACCCACGTCCCAGCCTACACAAGCACATCTGTTCGTAATATAAAAAATATCAACATTACCTTCCTTAATGCGCTTCTTACGTCCGATTGTGCCAATTTTATCCCAAAACGACTCTTCCTTGTCATCTTTCTTCGGTAAAACAGGAGTGCGAGGAGAAACAGGGCGTGGTGACGACATTTTACCCGTTTAGCGATTACGTTACTGCAACAGAGCTAAAGGAAAACATATACATGAATCATCAAGGTGGTGATATAATAATCCTTTGTAATCAAAAGGCAAAGCCCTCAGCACAACATGTAGGCAAGAATAGAATCCGTTTTCACTCACAATAACGTCTTGCCTGAATTTTTTTATTTCTGAAGAGACAAAATAATTTTACAACTAAAATAAATCTAATCCCAAGTTCAATCTCCAATGCACTGTTTCTTCTGACTGGTCTGTGGCTCCACAGATTAGTAAACTTGCTCACTTGCTGCTTCTTCTTCTTCTTTTTTGTATTGGACCCGCATTAAAGCATTTGCCAGTGTCAAGTATTAGGATTTTTTCAAGTTTCTTGAATAAAACAAGTTGTAAATGTTCTAGTCACAATCTAAGTCACGTATACAGTCAATTTATAAGTCGACTCCTGCTTCAGTAAAGGGGCGGCGACTTTAATAGAAGCTTCTATGGAGTTTTGCCAACAACGTAAAATCACGTTTCACTGCTTTATTTCACTTGCCCACACTCACGCACTTGATCGAACACTTAAGGAACAAAACACCACCATTTTTATAGCATTAATGTTCAAAATAACATAAGTTTAAAAAAATAAAACAAATCAACAACACGTTACTAAGACGTTCCCGCCAAAACCCCCTTGCTGCTTCTAAGTTCCACTAGTCATCGACTCTTTTTCTTAATTTATTCATGAATCATGACCATGGAAAGTGGAAACAAGTTTTTTTTCAACTATTTAACGGCTCTGGAAACAAGTTATTTAGTCGAGCTTGCCACTTATTACTTTATAATCGCTCTAAAAAGAATGCCCATTTCCAGGGGAATGTCACATTATAATTTTATCAGTGATAAATAAAATATTAGGTAGACTAACCTAAAAAAAAATTACTACAGACAAATTCGTTATTTAAGTCTATAATTTTGCCATCTTTATGTTTGATGAGCATATTTTGTTAGGGTAATCAAACCATTTTAGTTAGCAACACTGAAAATGTATGTTTTGTTTTGCAAAAAATGTAAACATGATAAGTAGTTCTGATTAGAAAAAAATCTGCATATAATTGATATTCTTTATTACTTATATGGTTTATTTAGTGCCATAAGCAGCTATCTAGAACACAAATAAGCGAACTTGTGCAGTAGTGACGTGCAAAAATAAAGGATTACATACATTTCCTACCGATGCAACCTTGAGGAACGAATGGATCAGAGCAACCAGGGTTGACGTAAATAGAAAAATTGGATGGCATTTAAAAAAATACACAAGCTTGCTCTTGATTGATTGCAGTGTTGCCAGACGCCGTGAATGAGAGATCGTACGAAAATCGGTCGTATGAGTAAATAAATAAAAGTAATTTAAAAAAATAAAACTAACTTCAAAACAATCTGAAAAGGCAGAAATAACACGAACAAAAACTAAGCGTCTACCTAAGTAGGTACGTACACCAACTATTTTTTAACGTCGGTGTCAGGCCCTAAAAGTATCACCAATTAAGTCCTATACAGACACCGACCTCAAAAAATAGATTGTTAACATTTAATTAGATTGTTTTGAAGTCAGTTTAATTTTTTTTAATTAATTTTATTTATTTTCACACTACACCACTTAATACTGTTCAATTTAACATAAAATCTATTATTTCGAATATTTTTGCGAGAGACATATTTAATACTTGAAGAATGTTTTGATTTGATAACTTAATTAATAATCACTTTGTTCTGTTCATACAACTTGCATATGATGCTCTTATGTAACCACAGACGAATTAGAGAATATGTAACAAGTGATATGAAATATTGAATTTAGTTGCATATATAAAACGATTCGTAAATTGGTCGAGACTTAACTGTAACTGATCAAGGGGAACTCCTTACTAGTTAGGTGAAAAAATTATGTACTATGCTCCTGCGATTTTTTCACATTCCGTAAAAACAAACGGAACGTGAAAAAAATATTAAGAATTTAAGTAGGGCCTCTCAGTGTTGGTTTCGGCTCCACTAATGCCCATCAAAGGACCGGGCTGCGACCCGAGATTTTAATGAAATAAAGGTGATAATAATAATATAATAATATGCTTTATTTCTCAAATTACCATTTTGCAGCGGTACACATACGTATAGTTTAGGCTATGCGGTTTGGACAGTTAACTTATGTACCCAATTTGGATCTCTGCACCCCAGACTAGGCCAAACCTGTGTCCTTAGGTTACAGCGGTTCATCACTGAGGACATAAAGTAATAAGTGGTCCGTATTCTAAAAACAATTCAGAGAAATAAGAAAAAAACAACTATAAAATGACAAAATATACAAATGCGACTAATTTTCTTATAAAAATAGTAATAATAAATAAACCTTTTTTTAACAGTGTTACTTATTATTATGCAGAAACGCGCCGTCCGGGCAATCGCGAAAATACC
The DNA here is from genome assembly GCA_947563715.1 of Lycia hirtaria. Lineage (NCBI taxonomy): Eukaryota > Metazoa > Arthropoda > Insecta > Lepidoptera > Geometridae > Lycia > Lycia hirtaria. The sequence continues at coordinate 4,003,580 of OX387386.1, forward strand.
CTACGACATCTCCGCCCGTCCACACTTTAAGAGGCTGGGTATCCTTACATTGCCGTCTCTTGTAATTTTTCAAGTAGCGGTATATGTGAGGACAAATTTAGCCTCATATAATATACGCAGCAGTAGTCGTCGCAAGGATTATCTTGAGAGTGTACCGCGCACTTTAAAAAAGTCGACTAAGATTAGTCACGTCATGGGACCAACAGTATATAATAAACTTCCAGATAATGTCACGGTCGCGCCGGGTTTGCCATGTTTCAAATCTCGCCTAAAACGATGGCTTATTGCACAGACGTACTATGATTTTAGCGATTTCAAAGGCTTGCAAGAATAAGTGTTTTTAATTAAAAAAAAATGACATTTATTTCTGACATTTAAATACTATTAATTACTATTAGATAAATTATTATTTGAAACTTAATGTAATCGACATGCATAGGTTGACATGACATAATATAAATCAGTCTATTATCTGTTTGTATATTGACATGACATTGACATTGTATTTTTAATTTTAGTATTTATATCACATTATGACATTGTCATATTAATATTAAAATAATTACTCCTGAGGTTAGGTACTCTAGTATGAGTACCTAGTGTGGTCTAGAACCTATAATGTTATATTTGATATAGGTATATTAATTAAAAGATAGATATTATATTTATTAATTTTTGACGTGTAAGTGTGAATTACGAAATAAATGAATATGAATATGAATATGAATATGAATATATTAGGTAAAACATTTTTAAATAGATGATACAATTCACTTAAGACGCTTATGCGTGTGTATGTCTGTTCGGTGTGTGCGTGTACGTGTAGTGTCTTGTTTGTTGTAGTATTTATGCAGCGCGAAAAAAATCAAATCATCGAGATGGACAGATGACCTCATACAAGTGGCGGGAAGACGCTATATGCAAGCCGCTTCCAATCGGTCTTTTTGGAAATCACTGGGGGAGGCCTATGTCCAGCAGTGGACTTCTTATGGCTGAGATGATGATGATGATGAAAAAAATCAGTAGAAATAGATAACTTCAAGATGTGTCCAACAGTCATGAGTATTTTTGTTTTTATTATTCTGCTAAAACTATATATCTGTGATCTTTACAGATAATGTTTTATAAGAGAAAGCGACTCCGTTTGTCTCTCTGTCTGTTTGTTACCCCTACACGACCAAAAACGGCTAAACTGGATTGTTATGAAATTTGTTCCAGACATAGCTGTGAACCTGGAACAATATTTTTCATCAACAAAATGTGGAGTTAATCATTTTACTATTTTTAGAAGTGATTCAGTAGTTACGTTATCAAGTTGAAGTAGATAATCAACCAGAGTTTTACTGCAATCATTACGGTTTAGTTTTAGGATCGGTTTATGTTTGCTGACTCGATTGTATAGCATAGGTCCTAATCCTATGAAGGACTTTTTAAGCTATTGCATAGTTTCTATCGCGGGCCTTGAGCGTGGAGACCGAATTCAGAAATTCCGTAGCGAAAATAACCTAACACACCGCGCGTAAAGCTATTATGCAATAGCTTTACCGCGGCAGTGTCCGAGTGCCACACGTCTTTTTTATTTAAATACATTGTACGAGACTGTATACTATTAAAAACAAGATCTTATCTTCTTTTGTTGGTCATTTCTAATTGTGCCTCGCTAACCTTTGAATGTTGTCTTAGTAAAAGAAGTTTTATAAACAGTTGTTTAACTGTCAGTACTTTTGCCTCCTGATAGAGAAAAACTGTTGAAAATCGTCTTGGCTTGAAATTCATGACCTTAAGTAGTGCTCTTTGTGCTATTTCTAAGGGAAGCAAGTGAGTACTGGCAGCTGCGCCCCAAACAGAGATACAGTAGCTAAGAACTGATTGTGCCAAAGTGTAATAAACTCTATGTAGTATGTCTGGAGACAGAACATGTCGCAATTTTTTGAATGAGTAGATCAACTTTCTTATTCTTCCTGAAAGCATGTTTATGTGTTCTTCCAATCGGAGATGTTTATCGAGAAGTATTCCTAAGTATTTAATACAATTAGTATGTTCAAGAGGAACGCAAGAGCATTGTAGGCAATTCCTGCACTTACTGTTATGGATTGTTAAAGTGAGGGGGGATTTTGGTTGCGTCTTTGTTGTCATGGTGAAGGTCATATATTTTGTTTTTGTGACGTTTAAGGTTATGGTCTGTTCCATTTAGATTGGCAATAAAGTTCGTTGACCTTTGAGTGGTCTAGCAGAGATAACAAACCTTTTATGACAGTGATTATAATTCATTTTATATTACTTAGCAGTATGTTTCATTTACAGGAGTTCGCGTAAATAGGTACCAACAGAATATCAAATATTCTGCCGCTAAGCAGTACCTAGTAGGTAGTTTACAGTTTTTAAAAGGACTTTGTTACTCAACGTTGTAGGTACCTACTAGTGCAACAGGCATGCGCAGCGCAGGTGTTATTTATAACTTACCATCAGAAGAGCGCCAAAAAATAGTTAGGCACATAAACAACGAAAGTACTTATTTAATGCCATTTATTTAAACGAGTAGGTTCACATATATTGTCGTAAATAGGGCCACGAATTCTGTGATATTGTCATTCACTGCCACCACTTAATTCTTCACTGTCTGTGGAGCTCTCTGAATCAGACGAAATGCTTGTGACATTAATTATGAATCTGTCGTCAGTTCTATCTATTGTAGCATCAGTTCCACGCATTTTTTCAATAACAATAAATAAATAACAACAAAACAGTAACAAAAATATAACAGATTCAATAACTAAAATTCAACAAAAATATTTACGAAACAACGAGACCGAAGGTGCCTCATCTCTGTTTGTCATTGTACGTCAGACGTAACAAAATCTGAACTTGAATGGAAAAGTAACTTAGCTCGCGGTTTGTGTTATTTTCAAGAAGTAGTTTGGCAAGTTTTACAAAAGGTGTTGTAATGCTTATTTTTTAATATTTCAAGTAGAATAATTACAAAAAGAGATGTTCTAAATCTAACTAAATCATTAAAATAAAGTATAACATAGAACACTTTTAGTGCGTTAAACACCCTTTTTACAAAAATAACTGACAATAAGTATAGAGATCATGAAAATATGACAAATAAATAAGTCAAGTGTGTTCTAGCACTATGTAGAGTTGTAATAAAAATCGATGAAAATTAATATTTTTGTGATCAATTTTGGTAAAATTTGAAGTAACGCTAATTTGCTCTTAGTGGCTGACGTGGGGTCAACGAACTTTATTGCCAATCGAAATGGAACGTACTATAGCAAGTTATTTTTGAGCCAAATTGCTACTTTGCAGAGGCTTTTATTAGCCATGGCTTGAACTATATTCCATGTGCTAGCCTCGAAAACCAGTGCTGTGCAATATTAATGGTATCAAGTAACTACTGTACTACAATTTATGTTGCCTCTATTCAAATCCTTCTAAATAAAGCATTATACTTTGCCTTTGTATTGTTATTAGGGTTCCATTCCTCAAAAGGAAAAAAAAACGGAACCCTTATAAGATCACTTTGTTGTCCGTCTGTCTGTCTGTCCGTCTGTCCGGGTGTCAAGACCTATATCTCGGGAACGCGTTAAGGTATCGAGTTGAAATTAAAACCATATACGCAGATTAATAGTCTCTTGCTGCAGAAAGAAAAATCAAATTTCTCAGTTTTCGTAAAAAAAGCTACAGCCGAATATGTCATAAAAATGCACATTTCGACACTCACAAGGGAATCAAACCTATGGGGTACTTCCCGTTGACCTAGAACTATGAAATTTGGCAAGAAGCGAAAACTGGTCATTTTTAATTAAATCACAAAAATTCGGCTCTTTATGCAAGGAAGGAAGGTCCAAATTTTAAATGTCTTTAACCATATCATGTGAAAGAACTTAATTAGCACAAGCTAAAACAGGTTTTTAAATATTTTTGCGATGTACATTTTTCGATTTATGTAGGAAAATATATAAAAAATATACATATTCCCCCTTTTATCTGCTAGTTTTACGGAACCCTCAATGGGCGAGTCTGACTCGCTGTTGTCTGGTTTTATTTTTTATATGAATCATATATTGGTACGTCTTGGCAGTAAAAACAACTGGTATGCCATGACGCTCTTACACGCCATAAAGCCCCCACCACGTTTCTGATCTCTACTCCCTTATGTGCGCGTGCGCGTATGTACTTATCTATGTTATACACATCGTTATATTGTATGTATATTATGTATGTGTGAATTGTATACTGCGTAAGTATAGCTAATTATATTATTTTTGACGCGTTCAAAGATTTTATACATTTGTTATTATTTCTGACAATATTACTTTTTTTAAAGTTTGAGTTTGGATAACGATTACTTGTTCGAAGTTAGTGAAGTTAGTGTTATCACTGAAAAACGAATGATAATGATAAATTAAAACCTATATCCTTCTCCAGATTTTAAACTACCTTTGTAACTTTCAAAATAATCACAGACATGTTGTAATGGCTGTGAAAAGGGAACAAAAATAAAGACAGAACCTTAACTTTTATCATAATATTCTTTGAATGTTGTAATAATATTAGTGACTTAGCTTTAGTTAAGTAATTTTTATGGACTTATTCTATGATTATATTATGACAGTGTTACAAATAAATAAATTCAACCAAGTTTGATGAGTTGATTATTGCAAAACAAAACAATTACTTTGACTTTTAAGATAATTCAAATTCTTTACGTTTTTTTTTAAATAGGTGATATATGCATAGTGTACCGCAATGTTGCTGAACATCATGAGTTGTTGCCGCCCCCGTTGAGGGGGCCCTCCGGGGGCTGTTTCCTTGAATAAAAAATATACTATATATGTATGTATTGTCTTGGTGTACGAAACAAATTCGTGCTTGGTCGTTTTCCTTTTCATATTTAGCTTTATATTTCTGTAAGAGGCTGGCAACACTTTTTATGGCTACTGCCCTGTGCGTGGAAATAATTCATAGAGTACCTAAGTGTAATTTCTATGAAATTGTATCATTTGTTTTTTTTGGCGGGAACATCCTTGAGACATGCTCTGTTTTATTTGTTCAACTTGTGTTATTTCGAATATTAATGCGATAAAATAGTGGTGTTTTATATAATAAGTGTTCGATCAAGTGCGTGAGTGTGGTCAAGTGACATAAAGTAGTGAAACGACCGTGTCTTTTCACATTGTCAGCAAAACTCCTTATAAGCTTTTAATAAAGTCGCCACCACTTCATTGAAGCACTACTTGAATTTGAAACTTTGTTTGTGACTAGAACATTTATAACTTGTTTTAATCAAGAAACTTGAAGAAATTATATTATATACTTGACATTGGCAAATGCTCGAAGACGGTCCAAATCCAATAAAAAAAAAAAAAAAAATTATTCATCATTCAATGATTCAATCGACCGGGACCGACGATCAGTCTCATAAAATAGTCTCTTTGTTACTAGTCTGTGCCGACGATTCACCAATCATTCAATCAAGTTTTGTTTTGTATTCCTTTATTTTCCGTCAAATGGTCATACGGATTAAGATTAAGGGCCGTTCATTTCTTTGTCCTACAGATTGTCTTGTTTCTGTGTGCGTAGCGTTCTCTTACTAGTAAATAAAATTGTTCGGATGGACGGAGCATTCATCCACAAACATTTCCTTTTCTAAATCTGTGCATTCATCATTTCATAAATCTGTCATTTTTGAAGAAGCATTCCTTTTTTCCCCGTATGTAAATAGGGCTACGAATACTGTGTCTTCCTAACTCTCATTGTGTAAGTACCTAACTTCAATAAAGACTAACAGGCCATGGGTAACCAATAATTCTCAAAAAAAACATTTGATTTTGTCAGTCTAAAAGAAAATATATACAGAAGTGGAAAGTGAAGCCCATTTTTGTAATTTTAATTGCTATAATTTATTATTAAGTAAAGGTATTTACATTACAATGGGTAGCCAATAATTCTCAAAAAAACATTGGATTTTGTCAGTGTAAAGGAAAATATTTATAGAACTGGAAAGTGAAGCCCGTTTTGTAATTTTAATTGCTATAATCTAGGGACATGGCCGTGTCCCTGCCATGTGAGCCAGCGGGCGCGACCGGGACTTCCTTTTCTCAAAGCGATTCGTCGGATTTTTGGACCCTCATAGCTTCGGCATTTATTATTAAGAAAAGTACTGACATTACTCTCGTATGCTTATGTTGCTTATTTTTCTATTTTCTTATGAAAAATGTTATTCTAAACATACATATACATATAATGATTGAATCTTTATGTATGTTTAGAATAAAATATTTATACAATCAGCGATCTATAATTTATAGATCTAAGCTGATAGCTGATTGTATAAGTACTTTGATTACTTTTTATAGTGACATTTTGGCTTGACATTAGAACCAATTGATTTGTATTTTTTTGCAGGCATTCTGATATCGTCACACTTTCCAACAGCCAAAGATGGCGTGGTCAAATTACCAAAAGTTCCTGGCTCTCATGATGATAGTGACTGGTTCTATCAACTCCATTAGCACCAAGTGGGCAGATATGCTTAAATCAGAAGGCTCTGATGGTCAGATTCGAGAATTTGATCATCCTTTCTTACAGGTACTTATGTTATTTAATAATAATAATAATAATTGTCATTGTCCCGATAGTCATTTCTGTGAACGGTGCAATAGCAAAGAGCCTCGACCAACATCTCCAGAGGCTCTCGCTCGATGTGGGCATATTATTGGTGCAGTCGGAGCACACGTCCAGCTAAAAAATTTCATTTCTACATGTTAATATACTGTACTCCAAAACTGAGATCGCTGACTTTGTTAAATAAGCCACCTAACTGAAGTGGAACTAGGCCAGATACATTTCTATCACATGCTCGATGACCAGTGGGCTAAGATCATGCTGTGGATCACTCACTCTGCAGGCTTAGGAGAAAATGGCGGGACAAAATGGACTTCTTTTAAAATACCTGGACACAACAAGTGTCTATATTAAAAGTAAAACAAAATATCCAACTGCATGAAAGCTGTTTTTGCAGTCTACTCGTAACTTACGATTTTGTTACACTTGATACACTGTTGAGCTAAATACTCTTTTTATATATTGTGTACAATAGTGGTATACTATCTAAAGATAATTATTGTATAGTCTGGTTAACCATTTCTGTCTTAACATGTATGAACAATGAGTGGTTTTTTTTTTATTTACACAGGCATCTGCAATGTTTCTGGGAGAAATGCTCTGTCTCATAACATTCAAGCTGATATATTTCTACACGAGAAACAGGGAAACGGGGCATGCATTGACAAGCGGCAACCAGAACTTTAACCCTTTTATATTGATGCCTGCTGCTATGTTTGATTTGGTGAGTAAATATTCCTACAACTTATTGATTCACACATTAACAGCCATACCAAAAAACGTTACTTAACTTTAAGCAATGCTTAACATATTTTGTCAACTTCTCGCTGACACGTAATGACATTTGCGAAAAGAAGACAGAGAATCGTTGGTTAAAGTTAAGTAATGTTTTTCGGTAAGGCCCTAAATTGCAAAAATTTAAAGTATGTCACTCAGCAGCTTTTCTGTTGTCTAGCAAATGTTCACTTTCAGTAATGTTTATGTTCTATTTTGAATCTATTTTGTCACGGCTCAAATCACACAGCCAGCTGAGCAGACAGAAGACTAAATCCAGAATGGACCAATGAGTTACTGGCCAAGACCACTATTTGTTTTATTATAGATGTGTGAATTAAAACTCTAACATTCCGTTATTATAGACTCATATGTGTCAGTTCCCTTTACAGGCAAGTCATGTTTTCAATTGTTTGCAGAAAATAAAATTGGATTGGTCTCTGTTGTGTATTTATTTATTTCATAGCACAAACAACAGAAAGTAACAAAATTTTGGTTATAACATAGTAGAGAGTAGATATTTATATATATAATATAATATATATACAATATACTCTCATGAGTATATTGTATTATTTATATTACAAATACATTCTAATATTGTGTAGTAATTCAGTAACTAAAGCAAGTAAATGTTTTTTTAGTCATTCAGTGAATTTGTTTTACAGATTGGTACTTCCATCATGTATGTCGGGTTGACCCTCACCTATGTGAGTAGTTTCCAGATGTTCAGAGGCTCTATAATTGTTTTTGTGGCTGTACTCTCTACCACCTTCCTGCGTCGGAGTATTATGAGGAGAGAATGGACTGGCATATGTAAGTATTATAGTGAAGTAACTTACATGATCATTTGTTATTCTCATAATTCCATAGATAGATGAACTTTTTATTGTACACACCTTAAAAGTAATAACAAAGAACTTAAATATACTAGTGCAACAAAAGGCGGCCTTATCGCTAAAAGCGATCTCTTCCAGGCAACCATGCAACCATATTGAGCAGTCTTGCTATTTTAACAAGATCCTGCTTATTTTGTGGGTTTTGGGCCATCGTTTTTGTCACTAGAGGGAAATGAAGCAATTTTTAAGATATCTGTATGTGTATTACAAGTAATCGTTAAAATAAAAAAGAATTTAAAATACCTACGCGATTCGTTTACTTGGATGAAATATTTTTTCACTTATTTTGTTATGAAAACCAAAATACCAAATCGATTTTGATAAAATTTCTATAGAGGAGCACTTGGGAGCACCTTTGAAACAAAATAAAAAAACCGGACAAGTGCGAGTCAGACTCGCCCACCGAGGGTTCCGTACAAACTAAATAAAAGGGGGAAATCATATTTTTTTTTTATAAATTTTCCTTCATAAACCGAAAAATATACAAAGTAAAAATATTTAACGCATTCCGGGCTCACCACTCGGATCCGAGTGGGGCAGGGCTATAGTAGCGGTGCATCCCACTCGGATCCGAGCCAGCGTCCCGTTCATTTTGTAGTACGGAACCCTTTTTTCTAATGGGTCCAGGTGTCTTCGGTTTGGGGAACATACAAGGTTTAGAGTCCGCGCCGCCATTGAACTCCGATGGTGAAATTTTGAAATTAAATTTGACAGGCCCGCATTGTCCGCCGTATCACATAATATGGCCGGAATGCGATTAAAGCCTTGAGTGGTGTGGTGGCGCGCACTCTGGGCTACTGAAGGTAAATAGACTGATGAAGGTAGAAATTACTATTCAAAAGCAAATATGGTACATATATCCATTGCGCTTATCTGTAACTGGTTTCGCATTACTTAATACAAAGAATGACATAATAACGTATCAAATGATTGAAAACAATACTAGCTTATGTTGCATGGCTAGAATATTATTATAAAAGGATGATCGCATGGTAATTAGATATAAAATATTACATATATGTACTGTATTAAGTATGCGTTGCATTAGACATGGATCCGCTAAGTGTCAAATGTGGTGCCAAATAAAGCATACCGGCACCTACAGCAGGCCAGGCATACAGTATAATTACCGCATACTTCATGTTCAAAGAACGAAAATTATAAGAGAAATTAGCTCTTTTTTTAACCGACTTCCAAAAAGAAGGAGGTTATCAATTCGGTCTATATGTTTTTTTTGTATGTTTGTTCACCAATTACTCAGCCAATGATTTTGATGATTCTTTTTGTAAGTATTTGGTTAGTCATACTTCAGAGGTTGTCTCATATAAATTTTATCAAAATCGATGCAGTACTTTGGTTTTTATAACAAAATATCTGTTACTAGACCTAGATCACCAACTCGCCTGATGCTAAGCGACGGTGTGGCCGAGGATGGAGCTCGTTGATCTAGAAGATATCTATCTACTTGAAGGGGAAGTGAAAATTCCGCACGAGTGCAATCATATTTTGTTTTGTCCCGATCTGTACAGAAACATAACACACCACGTGACGTCACGTGGTGTGTTTGTGATAACATATCCGAACAGAATATAGATGTGTACAGTACATGCCTATTTTTGTTTATCGACAGAGCAATTTGTCTAGTTTAACAATAGAATGCGCAATACATTGTATGTTGTCTGCAAAATGCAAATTGAATCATTTAGTACTAGGTGATTGCCGCGGTTTCATCCGCGTAGTGATGAAAAATGGTGGTGATGATAAAATGTAGCCTCTGCGTATATCCGTCTCCTTGATCTGAGCTATATCTGTACCAAAATTCATAACAATCGGTTCAGCCGTTTAGTCGTGAAAAGACATTGGCATAGAGATAGCTTAGCCTTTATTGGACGAGTGAGCGAAGCGAATAAATTTCACTGCATCAATAGGCGATATTTTTTTTCGCCTGTTAGTTGTTTGTTGGTGCTCTATTTTCTAAGTATAATATTTTTCTATTTTGTATGGAATTCTTTGCCGCCATCTCTGTTTCCTGAGACCTAATCTTCGAATTTTCAAGACTAGAGTGAATACTTCTAGATCTACGAGCTCCATCCTCGCAGCCACACCGTCGCTTAACATCAGGCGAATTGGTGGTCAATCGTAGATCTATCTTGAATAATAAAAAAAAAAGTTTTTTATGACAGCCTACAGCCTAAACGGCTTGAACGATTTTGATGTGCGAGGTGTCATTAGATTAGTCTTTGCTTCCAGAGTGTCACAGGTTATTTATTTATTTATTTATTTATTTATTTATACAAAAACTATCAGAAACTTACAGTGAAACTAAACCAAAACATTTCTGAAGCACTTTACACAGACTAAATTTAATTTATGAGTAAATACATAGCTCAGACAGCAGTTGTATACAATGTTGTATAAACATTTTATGATTAGTAAAAAATAAATCAATATCTGGTTGGCGGATAGTCAGAGCGTTGAGTAGTGTGAGTGCGTGGTGTGTCGGCGCGTGTCGCGCGGTCTCCGTGCGCGGGGCGACAAGCGGCGCGAGCACCGGCCAGCGGCGCCCGCGCCGCGCCGCGCGTGCGCGGGTTTCGAGCTCTCCTACAAACAGCCCACATAGGGATAACGCCGTCGCATTGTCGATTCGGTTGTTGAGCAGCAGATAGTAATGAACTACGAGCGCACACTTGCGTCTCAATTCCAGTGTGTTCATCCCTACCATACCGCTCACAAACAGCGACGGATATTCCCATGTAGGATAGTACCCGTATATTTTCCGGTAAAGGAATCTCGCGAATTTTCTTTGAAGCCGTTCCAGTAATAAAGTGTACTTCTTTTCGTGTGGATCCCACACTAGGGCATTAAACTCCAACTTGCTGCGGACAAGTGCATAAAAAAGACATAACACCGTGTGCTTATCATTAAACTTAGCGGACTGTCTCATGACGAACCCTAGGGACTTATACGCCCGTTTGCAGAGCTCCGTGATGTGCGTATTGAACGTGAGCTGCGTATCTAGTATGAGTCCCAGGTCTCGCATCTCCGTGACGCGCTCCAGCGACACCCCATGCATGCTGTAGTCGTATACGAGTGGGGAGCGGGATCGCGTAAAAGTTATTATTTTGCATTTTGACACGTTAAATCCTAACTTGTTCCGCTCGCTCCATTCCACTACACTATCGATGTCGCGCTGCAGCGCCTCACAGTCGGCGAGTCCATCTACGCCCAAGAATAACTTCAGATCATCCGCGAACATGAGGCACTTAGCCGTTCTGACAACTCTCGGCAAATCATTGATTATGATCGTGAACTCGGTCGGTCCTAATGTGCTTCCTTGGCTCACACCAGATAAAGTGGCATAGGGATCAGACCGGTACCCAAGGTGGCAAACATACTGAGTCCGTTCAGCGAAACGATTAGCAAAAAGTTTTAGCAGTCTGGGTGTGAATCCGAGCTCGGCGCATTTCTCTAAAAGTATATCATTATGCACGCAATCGAATGCTTTTTGAAAATCAAAGTATGCCGCATCCACCTGCACATTCAAATCCATGCTGGTCGTGGCATAGTCCACAAAATTAATAAGAAGTTATATTATTTTGTAATAATAATAATACATCTCTTGCAGAAATAAAAAAAATGCGTTTTTTCGTAGCCTCTATTTCGTAATAAACAAGAGATTTTACTAGAATTATTGTAAAGAATATGTGTTTATAATTTTTTACAGCGATTTTACGAATACTTTCTCACAAAAAACGTACACTCAACAGCGTATCAAGCTTAACGATATCGTAAGTTAGACTGCAAAAACTGCTTTTCTGCAGTCGGGTATTTTGCTTTTCTTTTATTATATATACTTGTGTTCTATAACTCTCAGTCTGTTTGGAAAGTGAATTAATGTGAAATTAAATTAAATTAAATTGAATTTTTGGCAAGCGAATTAATGTGAAATTGGGGCTGTCTTTATTTATATATTTTGCCCGAATAGCAGCACAAAACGAGTCTTGTCATTTTCTGCCTCGATAGTTCTGTTCTCAAACAGACTGTAGTCACTAGTAACGTGTGCCTGTCGATTCTCTAAGCTAAATGATCGCATAAGTGAAGTGAGGCCTTCATTTGCATTTTTCTATCTGAAAACTACAGAGAAATATCAAAATATTGAGTAATCAGATGCAGCTGCTAGCTCCTTAAACGTACGGTTAGATATTTTAATATCATTTGTAGTAATAGATAAGAAAAATACAAGTTCACTTAGTGTCTCACTTCACTTGCACGGTCACTTAGTTTAGAGAATCGATTATGTAGAATTGTATTCATTTGAAACTCACAATTATAAATACAGTACAAACTACAAAGTATAACAACATACTCAGACAAGGATGGTGATTCATACTACATCAGTGTTAAAGTCCGTTGGTGTCCGATTGCAGTTACTTATCTAACACGTTACATTTAGGTAGAGACTTTCTTGGAAATAAAATCGGATGACACGAACAATATTTGCGAGAATTCATCTTTTTAGGGTTGCCTATTAATTACGAGGAAACCTTATAATTTAGCCATGTCAGTATGTCTGCCCGCGGCTTAGCTAAAATACTATTAATAGGTACTATAAAGCTGTGATTTTACATTTTTATCGTCTACCTCATAGTGTATCGTTGGATATGCAATCAAAAAATATCCGGCTAAATTGCGTCAAATGGTAGCAAAAAAAGTATATAATATAGTTCTTGATCACGGAACCCTGAAAAATTACGAACGCCCAATCAGACGCACCAGTTTTATTCACCTAGTCGTCAGTCGTTTCTTTTATATGTAAGATAACTTGTCTAAATAAAACTTTGTAACACATTCCAGTTCTACTGATCGTGGGTCTAGTAATAGTGGGCATGACCGACGCCTTCTACCAAAACCCTGGAGAATCTAAAGGGCGGAACAGTCTCATCACCGGCGATCTGCTCATCATCTTGGCGCAGATCATCTCCGCTTGTCAGATGGTTTACGAAGAGAAATATGTCGCTGGTAAGGAATATTGATAAACCTATGATCTTACGCGTTAGGGACCAATCGCAATTTCCAATGAAGAATGGCAACGAAAGAGCGCGCTAGGCTGCTATACAATTTTACTAAATAAATAACAGAATTTTCCGGCAGCCTAGTCGAGAGACCGTCTGACTTGCGATCCCTGCGGATCGCAAGTCAGACGGTCTCTCGACTCCGCCACTGCCGTCCTGGGTTCGAATCCCACGTTAATAAGAGTAATAATTATAGTTTAAAAAACTGAAGCACCGACTTCTCATGGATGCCATTGTCAGAACTGGACCAAATTGAAATGGGACCACACGGGAAGCACCAGCTTTCAAATAAAAAAAGAATCATCAAAAAAAGTTATGAGGTAACAAACATAAAAAAAAAATACCAACTTCTTTTTGGAAGTCGGTCGAATAAGGAATCGCGTGTGAGCGAGACAGTGGCTCCACCTTCCTCTGGGCCTTAAAAATTTGACACAATCAGTCTCCGTAGTGATTTTAATTTTTCAGGGTTGAACATCCCCCCTCTTCAGGCCGTGGGATGGGAGGGAGTGTTCGGTTTCTCTGTGCTGTCGGTGTTGCTCGTGATCTTCTACTGGATACCGGCGCCGCCGCATTTCGGTAACAACGCGCACGGCTCTGTTGAGGACGCCATCGACGGACTCGTGCAAATAGGTATGATCATTTTTACCTCACCGGCTTGTAAAGTCTGTTTTTCCTTACTAAAAACTGCGTGAATATTTTCGTCACTCTTCAGCCACACGTCGGCCACTCACACTCACTCGCAATCACACATACGCAAGATAAGTAAGTAAGTTCGTATAGACTGAGTGGCCAGGCCTATTGTTAGAGTTATTAAGCCGCCGAAAGGCCTCTGACTTGGCTTGACGATTGCTGAACAACCGGGACCTACAATTTAACGTATCATCCGGCCCACGGTAGCGCTCTGAAAGAAATGCCACTCACGGCCCCCCATCCGAAGACTGACCGGTCCGTCCGTTGCTTAACATTGGTGATCGTTCGGGAACACCTAGTCAAGCTACGCCACGAGCGCAACACATACGCATACGCAAGATGATGTTTGTATATAAGACACACATTTGTATGAAGATATGGTTCTCGTCCGATTGCCGTTCGCTCGTGGCTTTTCGAACGTTTGAAGCCTGCAATGCTTGTCTCGACTGACAACCGCGCCGCAAACTTGGACCAACAACGGAAGCGTGGGGAGCGATTGGCGGGAGGCGGAAAGTGTCCGTTCTGTATGTAATACTATTAATGGCTTCTCTGGTTTAGCTCTTCTTGTATTTTTCGTACCGCCAAAACTGCATTTGAATACGATTGTGTCTTTCAGATTAGATATAATCTGGTTGTCAAACTTGATATCATTGAACTGTATAACATACAATGCATAGAATCACTCCTATTTTCTCTTACGGGCTAGGCAGATCATCAAAGATCATGAAGCCTCCACATTTGAACGTGCTCAGAGGATTAGATGAGGGAGAGGGTGGGTGTAAGGGAGTTAGGGAGAGACTATATTGGCTTGGGAGAGTTAGGGAGAGACTTTATATTGAGAGAGACTTTATATGGAGTTAAGACGTAATATTGGCTTGCAGAGACAGGGTGTCCCTCTAGCCCATCGCACATCGCCTATATAAACGCAAATTTCCCCCAAATAATTCTATATTTTTCCTTTTCTCCCAGTTTTGCGTGGAAGATAATATTATCAATATCTGTATAATGTTATCAGTCTGTATAATATTACAAATAACTTTAATATTATCAGTATTTGTATAATATTACTAATAAAATGATTAGATTAATATTTAGATTCCAAATGCTAAAACCAATTAATGGTATTTTGTTATTAATTTAGTTTACTTAACACATTGTGTTTTCCAAATTAAAATAAAATAACTGTATAATGTTATCAATATCTAAATGTAACAACACTTTAAAAATACTGAATATTGTAATGCACGTTTTATTCGACAGGGAATAACCCTCTCCTGCTGACTGCAGTGTTGGGCACCATCGTGTCCATCGCTTTCTTCAATTTCGCCGGAATCAGCGTCACTAAGGAAATGTCCGCTACTACTAGGATGGTGCTCGATTCTATCAGGTACATTATCCTGGTTTTTATTTATTTACAATTCACCTAATGTTTAGTAACGTGTCGAGCCATAATTAGGCAACCATATTTGTTTATATGATTATGATAGAGAGAACCTGCCAAACTGTGCTGCTGAACGGATCGCTATGACTTTCCGTATGTACATTTATGTCCGTTGTATAAGGTCATCTGGAAAGAAATATTATAATATTTGGAAGACAGAATAAAATAAGTGGTCAAGACCTTGTCGAGGCACGCGTTTAGTAGGGCTCCGTAGCTAATGCTGTAATTTAAAAGAAAACTACTAGGCGAGTATTTTTTGCTTAGACTAGTTTGCGAAAAAGACAATGAACTCAGTACTATAATGATAGTGTTTTATATTTTTATCTCTGTATCTCAAAAAGTTGTAATCACAGTGTTCAAAACAATTTTCGTTGAAAGTATTTAATATGGTTTACTATTAAAGTCAATCATGAATTTCTAGGTCCAATAGTTTAGATATACAGGGACACACACACACACACACACACACACGCACACACAATTTTTTCACCTTTGGCAGGTTATAGGGTGGGGGTTGAAAAAAAAATATTCATCCCTTCTTTATATGTTTGGAGTGCCACCCCTATTTTTTTTTATTTGACTACGGCATTTTGTAGCGGTTTACAGAACACATCTACATGCCAAATTTAGTATATTATGTTGGGCTGATAGTCTCTGAGTAAAATGAATGTGACACACGGACGGACAGAAAGACATGGCGAAATTATAAGAGTACCTCGTAGATTACTATGGAACCCTAAAAACGCTGGTAAAAATATAATATGTAGCAAACTGGAGGCCTTTACTCGTACAGAGGTCCATAGTAAATAGCGAAACAAAAACACATAAATACCTAGAAATATACATATTTTATAATTTGGTGATGCATACACATTGATATTTTATCTACATACTTTGAATTTTGTATCTTGTTATTAAGGAAAAATAAAATATATTATATATATTATTATACTGTCGTGAAACTTCGCTTGAACATTTTTGTTGTTTTTACTTATCAAACTTTCTTTTCCAGGACTTTCGTAATCTGGATGTTCTCCCTAGCGGTCAGGTGGCAGAGTTTCCACTGGCAACACTTGATCGGCTTCTCTGTGCTCATCTTCGGCATGTGCGAATACAACGGAGTGGTACCGCGCTGCCGGCCGACATCGGAGCCGGCCACTGAACAAGAGAGCTGTATTGTCAACCAAGACGCTGGCTCGGAAGGCGAGGCATAGGCTAGTATGATTACTTCAGATTACATTAGTCCAATATGATTACTTCAGATTACATTAGTTCAATATGATTACTTTAGATTACATTAGTCCAATATGATAACTCTAATATGATTACTTCAGATTGCATTAATCCAATGTGATTACTTTAGAATGCATTAGTACAATATGATTACTTCAGATTATACTAGTCTAATAAGGTTACTCCAAAATTATTTCTTCGAATTCATTTCGGAATATATATCTTCCTCTCTATACTTTACATTGTGAATGACAGAGATGTAGAGTCTGGATCGAAGTCGTATTCATCGATGCATTGTGAATAGCATTGCTGCACATTATTCCAAAGGAGAATGAGTAATAACGTCCCTAGATTTTAAGTAGTTGTAGCGTTATGATATATAGCGGATTTTGTTGCTATTACTAGGTATTTTTATTTATTCTAAGACAGCATCCCTAAATTCAATCGGAGAAATCCACAATTTGCTTGTAAAATCGAGAACGCTTTGAGCATCTGTAATAGTTTTTATCGTAAAAAGCTGTTTTAATCGTTCGCTTTAAATGTTATTCTACGATTACAAACGCAATAAAAAAGAATAAGATTGCCTTATCACAATTTTGTTTCGTAAATCTAACTTCGGTTGGAATGGATCAAATCAGCCCGGACTGAATTTAGTAATGAATTCATAGCTGTAATGTTCCAGTGAATTATAGATATTAATGGTTTAAATAATTTTGTGCTAACATGAATACCTTAATTAGTTCTGATACATAAGCAACAGTAATAAAATCAATTAATCACAGTGCGACAACAAGCTTATCTTTTTAGGGACGTATTTCTTGCAAAATTGACATTATCCATTATTTTCATTTTTGTTGACGATAACTAAGAGTATAATCACACTATTCGATCAGTATCTGTAAATATGATGTGAAAGCGGGACAGTGAACTTCTTTCACAAAGCCCTTTAATCGATTCAGTGCGGAAGGCACAACAGGCGTGTCAAAGGCATCTATTATATGTCGGCTGACGCAACTGTTGTGTCATATTTGGAAAATATTCACGCGATTTGGAAAAAGTTCGTTAAATTGTATCTTGAGGGGTCTGCCCTAAGTAAACCCAATACTAATTCTTACTAAAAATCACAACTGTGGTGTACGTTTTTTAATTACGATATTTCGTAAAACCATACACCAATACAGAACTATAGACCGCCATAGTCACTATAACTATAGATCACTACTTTTTAATTTCAATAAAAGCTATTTTACATTTTTTGCTCCAATGCCATCTAACGTTTTTCTTTAACAGCTTCATACTTAAGAGATTTTTCAGTAAGTGTTATTGAACTGCAGGTACACTACAGCGCCATCTAGCTATTTTAGTTTGTACTCGTGTGTCGTACAATTGAAGGTGAACTGCAGGTACACTACAGCGCCATCTAGCTATTTTAGTTTGTACTCGTGTGTCGTACAATTGAAGGTGATTTAATAATAAACTTAGCGACGGACATATTTTTGCAAAACTAGCAAAAATAGTCTTACGTAATAAATGAATGGCCCCTAATCATGTGTGACATTATACCTTATGTAACGACTAATTTAGACTACGAATGGCTCATGATATTTTATATTGTATATTGCTTAGTGCTTAACATGAACTTTTGTAAAATTTTACTAATAGAAAAGACATATCAACGCTCTCTTTTGCTTCCATTTAAATATTAGATGTGCGAGCGAGAGAGCATTTAATATGGGTACTTGTTTTTTAGTAGATTTTGATATATTATATCACTGCTAAAGAAATTGACAATAAAATCTGTTATTACTACTATACTGTACATATTGAATGTAGGGCCTTTTCCATAGATCACATTTGATACTAGCAATAATAACCATATTCACAGTCGTTCGATATCGTAATCGTCTCGAAAATTATACGTTTATCTCATTTAGTCCTCATATATATTTAAGAAAATATTTTTTTTAGAGTATATTATGGAAGCAGCAGGATGTTCTCTGTATGCTCTAAAAGTACTGAGTAATTTGACATGCTGTTGAATTAACTTTTCAGCGGTAGCGACTCTTATCAACATAACATTTTAATTCTACCATAACACAAGAGATGGCGCTAGTTTAGTGAAAGACGTTTACGATATTTTTACCGGACAGCGCAAGAAGAGTATTATTTATGTTTACATACAAAAATAGCTCTTTTGAAGTCGGGTATTTTAAAAAATATTATTAGATGTAGTATTAAAATTATATATTTTTTTCACAATTAGGAAACTTGACTTTAACGATCATTATCTCCTGACATTCACATGAATACTGTATAATTGACGAAAGCAATGACCTCATATAACATGTATTTTTATTAAAAGAAAAACAAAATACCCGTCTTCAGGAAAGCAGTTTTAGCAGTTCAATTTACGATTTCGTTACGTTTGATACGCTGTAGAGTGTACCTTTTTTGTGAGAAAGTATGCGTAAAATTACAGCGATTTTACGTAAGATTATAAATTCACATTCTTTAGAATAATTCTAGTAAAATAACTTTTTTAATAAGAAAAAGTTCGTTGGAGGTTACGAAAAAACGCATTTTTTTATTTTTCCGAGAGATGTATCATTAATATTACAAAAAAATGAAGCCTATTGCAATCAGGGAGTGAAAACGAATCTAACGACACCTCGCACATCAAAATCGGTCAAGCCGTTTAAGCTGTAGGCGATCATACAGAAACATACATATGTATATGCAAACATACATACTCTCGAAAAACATAACCATTCTTCTTACGCAGTCGGGTAAAAAATTAGTTAAATTTTGTTATTATGATCTGATGATGTCTTTTTGGCATACATTCTAGTAGATACAAAAAATATATATGGTTCGGGTATTGTTCAGTAAATATTTCGATTTAGCATTAAATTTGATTCATTTTTTAGAATTAAATGTAAAGCGTTGTCTGTGCTTTTATGTAGTCTACTAGTGCCTCGTGATTTTCTAGTGTTTAGTGCGACGAAGTTTGAATAAGTTCATACAGTAATTTTGTATGTTCAAAAATGTTTGTATGCGTGAGCGAGAACCACAGACTCAACTCACAAACACATACAAAGAAAATATTTAAAACGTAAGCTTAATTACGTTTTAAATATTTTCATTGTATTAAAAACTAAATTTATGAATTGATAATTATCTAGTTTTAAGTAAAGAATTATTTACATATCTAAAACCTCTAATTAGTGTATTGAATTAATTACCTATTCGATGAAGTATAATAAAATATTTTCTCATAATTCTAATTGTTTTAATCCACAGACCTCGATTTTTAGGATTCCGTACCTGAAAAGGAAACGGCGGAACCCTCATCACTAGGATCACTTCGCTGTACGTCTGTCAAGAGGGGTTTTCCAATTAGAAAATAAAACTAAATAGCGTCAACAGACGATTGAATTGTTCGCTCCGAACATGCAATGAACCTTAAAAAATGTAACGTGTGTAAGCTTGTTCGCCAAAATACCTAGTTCTTTGTATGTGACGTCACATCCAACAATTTTGAAGGTCGCACCGGACAAATCGGCTCGTCTGTTCAGGCTTAATTAAGTATAAAATAATGGAACACGCTTTTTAGGCATTTTCATTCAAAATTCTCCACGGACCTAAGTCTGTTAAAAAGTGGCTCGCCCAAGACACGATTTAACTTGATTGATGTAGACGAAACACTTGCCCGGTGAGGTAAAAAAAATAAGTAAATAATAAATAAATAATAATAAAAAATAAAATAAGAATATAAATATTTTGTAAGTATACATTTATTTTCATTATACAACATAAATATTATGTAAATCATTTACCACCAGATTTATCAACAGCTAACGGTTGCTGACCATGGCCTGCAAATAAAATGAGTTTATTTGATGGCATCAAGATAAGAACAATATGTGATCACAATTACGTTTCCGATATCTTGATGGCGATTACTAATAAATGAATAAATTAAGAAGAAAATAATAGCGTCCACCTACTAAATCAAACTATGATTATTAGAGACCGGATTGTATGCATTTGCATATTTACCACATATTTTCAGTGATCATTGCATGTATATGTTTTGTCTGAAATTTAGTGATCATGCATATTTTCGCTGTATTTATTAAATTTTTCGATAGGTTACCCTATAAGCTCCTATAAGTGTAAAATTATGTCTTATAAATTTTTTCTCTTTATAGATACACAAAAAAAGTTAAATAATTTTTCGTTTAATTGTATTGAGTATTAATATTATTATATACTATAATTTATAGTCTACTAGGTTGTAAAATTTTGAACGTATACGTAATTTACTGATTTAATGCTGATCTAGAAGTAAAAAAATAAATGTGGCATTTTTTACCCTTTTCTGAAATTCATCATTTATGTTGCATATCTTTACAATTTTCATGCATATTTTACCCATTTTTCATGCATATTTCAAGCTTTTTATGTTGCATATAATCCAGTCTCTAATTATTAATATTGCGATTGAATTTGTTCCTAATATGTACTTACATACGCTATCGAAATTATGGTACCTACAGATTACTTAATAATACTAAAGTTAGGGATCGTTCAGGATGTATCCTGACAATCACGGCACTCACCACGCTACTTTTCGCGTATCTTAACTTCCTAACTAATTGTTACCTTTTTACGGTCAAACGGCTGACCCGATTGTTATGAATTTTGGTTCAGAGATAGCTGACAGCCCGGAGACGGATATAGGCTACTTTTCGTCATGATCATCGCCGTTATCTATTATCACAGCTAGTCCTAATATGTGTCGGATATAGACAGTAATTCGTTATTTATTGGTCACAATTTACAGTGGGCTTAAGCTTAAGACTGGTAATACTACTTTGCACACAGAGGATTTTAATTCTAAATCTTAGTTCACATACACATTATCTGAAAAGTATAATAGTTCAGTAACGACTACCTAAGTCGAGCGTGATTAACAAATGATTAAACGAACTCCTGTATTCGAGTTGCGTCTCGAATATCGCAATAATCATCGTATGATGACTCGTTCAATCACACACACCCTTAGCCTTAAATTTATTGCAGAATCAAAAAAAAAACTGCAGTCTTACGTATTTCTTGCCCGTCTACCCAAAAATTTATTCTGGCTATCGAATGATCACGCTTGGAAGCTTCTTCCCTTAGATTCGATTTCAGACATTTCCGGAGTGTACGAGCTGCTATGTTTGAGTAATTCACATAGCTGAAAAGAAATACGATCAGTAAGTTTCTGTTATATTTTCACAGAATATTATTACCTAATTACCAGATTATTTATCTATGTATATCTACATCTATACACATTTAGAGAGGCGGACTAACAGTCTTAGCCGCCCTAGGCCGAGTAAAATTAAGCGCCCCCTTTTCCCGAAGTCGGTTCCGTGATGTAGGATGCTACAATACCATATAATGCGCCTTACTTAGGCCTTAGGGGTAATCCGCCTCTGCAAACATGTGCGCACCACAAGCCAGCGAAAGAGTATTTTTGTTTTTTATTATACTGTTCTTCGGACAATCAGTGTATTTTTTTCGCGATTGATCGCCAGGCGCCCCTAAAATCTGGCGCCCTAAGCCCGGCGCCCTAATCGGTTTAGCTGTTTGTTTTTAAGCTGATTTTTAAGTTTTCAAAACTTATACTTGAAAATTAACTTATATTTAATTTTATTAGGTATATATAAAGTTTCGATTATCAGACGAGTTGGCAAATGAGGTTTGGGTTAATTTGGTTTAGGGTTTCCTATACCTATCAAATTATTTGTTGGTATGCTCCCAAGGTCTATTTTGTCCGTAAAACAAAACCTAGACGGTCACACCTGACTTCACCGGATAAGTGAAGATAATTTTTTACAGTAAGTCTTTTTCTGAGTTTGTTGAGTGAAAGTGAAAAGTAGTTTTCAAGGCTGACCTCGAAAATAGAACGTAGTGGTAATGAAAAGGACTCATGAAGTAATTAGGGTTTTATTTATAGTTAGGTATTTGATTGGAGAGGTAAGGGAACTTTTTGAAATCGTCATTGTTTGATATAAATAATTTCACTTACTTCAAGCCTGCCATACGCCACGTAGTACTCATGTTTCAGCAAAATAAATTGTCACGAAAGTGCAAGGTTATAGGTACCTAAGTGTATTTATTTAAAAAAATGCAAGTCTATCTTTGAGTTCCTTTCAGAAAATCAGTACTCTCTACCGAATCCTCTAAATAATGTTGACTGACTGACATTATATTTCAAATTTGAGTTTGACAACTTCATATATTTTATTGTCATATAAATACAAGACAAGCAGTTCTAGATTAGTTTTATTTTTTCACAAACGAGTTTTTATCATTATCATCATCATCATCTCAGCCATAAGAAGTCCACTGCTGGACATAGGCCTCCCCCATGGAGGCCTATGTCCAGCAAAAAGACCGATTGGAAGCGGCTTGCATCCAGCGTCTTCCCGCCACTTGTATGAGGTCGTCTGTCCATCTCGTGGCTGGTCTTCCTACGCTGGTCTTGTGCTGGAGTTTTTATAGCAGGTATAATTTTACTTTATAATATACTAGCTGCCCCCGCGACGACGCGTAATAAAAACATACTTAGTAAGGATCCCACATTTTTTCTAGTATTAAATATAGCCGTTACTCAGGAATAATGTAGCATTCTAGTGGTGAAATAATTTTTGAAATCAGTCCAGTATTTTTTGAGTTATTTCATATCAAACATACAAAAATACAAATATTTCCACTTTATAATATTAGTGTAGATGACGGACATGCCAGGAAACAGCCCCCGATCAACGATTTTTTCGAATCGGGGCAGAAACTTGATATAAACTTGATAAACTTAACCTCTCCAGCATTTGAGATAAACAACTTTAAAACCTCGAGTTTTGGCGGGAACGTCTAGTAACGTGTTGTTGCTTTGTTTTATTTTCCGAAACATGTGTTATTTTGTACATTAATGCTATAAAAATGGTGGTGTTTTATTAATTAAGTGTCCGATAAAGTGAGCAAGTGAAATAAAGCAGTAAAACGTGTGATTTTACGTTGTCGATCGGCAAAACTCCATAGAAGCTTCTAGTAAAGTCGCCACCACTTTACAGGACTCGACTTATAAATTGACTGTATACGTGACTTAGATTGTGACTAGAACATTTACAACTTGTTTTATTCAAGAAACTTGAAAAAATCCTAATACTTGACACTGGCAAATGCTTTAATGCGGGTTCAATACAAAAAAGAAGAAGAAGAACTTTAAAACCTCACAAAAAAGTTGCCGCTGAGTCAACCAGGTTTCTGTATGCTAGGCTCTTTGTGGAGCAAGTTTTTTATCATAGCGTCTTCTGAATATGCCATGGTTTGCTGCTGCTAAGTCGTAGGTCGTGGGTTCGATCCCCACCCAGGACAAAGATTTTGTGTGATGAGCATGGATGTTTGTTCTGTGTCTGGGTGTTTCTATGTATCACAAGTATGTATTTACAAAAAAGTATGTATATATCCATAGTATGTAGTATGTATATATGTGTCTATAAGCCATTTAGTTCCCATAGAACAAACTTCGCTTAGTTTGGGCTACATGGTATTGTGTGAAATGTCCACAAATATTTATTTATATGAATATTTGTACAGCCAAAGAGAAAAGTGTTATACAAAAATGATATTTTATCTCTAATAATACAAAAAGCCTGCCGAGGTCTTAATATAAGCACTTAAAACGAATGCGCCACCACTGAGCCACTCAGTAATATGGAGCCATGTGTAGAGCGAACAATTTTAGCTTTGACTTACAAAGTTGTAATTACATACGTACACCTAAGAGCGAAACAATAACAATAGCTGACGAATATAAACACAGCATTTAAGTTTCCGGTCTAAGGTTTGGCAGTCCCCTCCAGGCGCTGTACCGCAAGCGTTCAATTTTATTTCAATTTTGCTTTGACTTTTGTCTCACTCTTTCTACAGTTGAGAGAGCAAGACAAAGATAAAAGTAATATTAAAATAAGATTGCTATTAAGACTGGCCTGGTCCTAGAGACCTCTAAACCTTTTAGGTATACGTATTTTCGAGGTGAACAATGTCAAATATATCTATCGGTCTATATTTTTTTTTGTATGTTTGTTCACCAATTACTCAGCCAATTGTGCGTTGATTTTAATGATTATTTTTGTATTTGGTAAGTACTTCAGAGGTGGTCCCATATAAATTTTATCAAAATAGATGTAGTACTTTGGTTTTTATAACAAAATAACTGGTAAAATATCATCCAGGTGCCTGTAGAAAAGTGAACATCAAGTCGCGTATTGTATTGCGTATTTTGAAGTCGTTTTTTTTTAGTTTTTTAAACTATAATTATTATGTTATAATTAGGGTAAAAAGGGGCTTTAAAGGCAGGAAGATGCAATGTGTTATTTATTTACGGGATGACGCAATACGAAAATTTTAGGTACTTATTTAATTTGAAACATTGAAATATTTTAAGAAACTTATTTCAATATTTTTACCCTAGATATAGTTTATTTTTATT
This sequence comes from Lycia hirtaria, assembly GCA_947563715.1. NCBI lineage: Eukaryota > Metazoa > Arthropoda > Insecta > Lepidoptera > Geometridae > Lycia > Lycia hirtaria. The sequence goes on from OX387386.1 coordinate 4,028,867, forward strand.
TTTGATCACTTTTAAAGTGTTGCCCTGTGATGTCATAAACTTCACCTAAGTAGTGCTTTAGACGACTAAGGATTCCCATCCATTCCCACAGAATCTGTCCCACCAAAATTAAAGCTGTTTCGTGCTCTTTCACAGTGGAAACCGTGCTTTAATATGTTTAATACAAGCCCAGGTCAATGCTCTCCATGTGAATTGGGCTTACGGATCGTTTAGTGAAGGATAGGAAGGTCATACCCTCGACCTTGTCAAGGACATGCCGGACGACCTTTCATGAAATGCACGTACTTGCCAAGGACACATTCTTACTCCGATTAATAGGCGCTAAGGATCATTCTAAGGAGTACACGCCGTCTGTTTCGCAGTAGCCAAGGAGCTCCGTATACCAAACTAGTTGCGCCCCGCAGTTTCAACCGTGAATTAGAAGATTATAGTTCATTTCATGGTCTCAACTATATCTGTACCGAACTTCATAATAAACGACTCAGCAGATTAGTCGTGAAAATGTAACAAACAGACAGAAGTACAGAGAGACATATATACTGAATTAGTTTCGCTTTCATTAGTTAGGGCGGTTGGTAATTAGCAGCGTGGAACGTCAACTGAGCTGTACCTATTCTTAATTAGCTAATCGTCAATGTAGCAAAACTACCAAGTACCGACTATCAGATGATCTATATAACAGAACGTCTAGCAAATTGGTAGATTCTCAAAGCAAATGTTTAGATATTAAGATCATGACAGGATACATGAGTATATTTATTATTTATACGGTATATAGTAGGTATATTTATAACGGACGATGTACTGGATTTTATGGTCTTGCAGGTTATAAATTAAAACGTTTCTTGGATGTTGGTTATAACTTTAAATCACATTTCTTACAATAAAATATTATGTTCGCAACGTGACAACGCAGAAGTAAATGCTAGTCGTAAAAACGATGCTGCATCCAATTCGGTAAAGGCAAGTGCTATAAATTATGTAATGTTATGTATTTTTTGTAGTCATATTGTGAATGTGATTTTTTGAGAATTTTCATTTCAGTACCTACCTATTTGATTTGCTCAATTTATGGATTTATATTTAGCTGGACGAATAATATTCCATTTTTTACCCGACTGCGTTAGAAGGAGGGTTTTGTTTTTCGAGTGTATGTATGTTTGTATGTATATAGGTGTGTATGTATGTTTCTATATGACAGCCTACAGCGTAAACGGCTTGACCAATTTTGGTGTGCGTGGTGTCGTTAGATTCGACTTCAGTTCTTTAGTGTCATAGGCTATATTTTTAACGTACACTCAACAGCATATCAAGCGTAACGAAACATAAGTTAGACTGCAAAAACTGCTTTTCTGGAGTCTGGTATTTTATTTTATTTTAATATACTCGTACATACTTGTTAATTATTTATGTTTGATGATAAAACAAGCAAATATTTTTGGGAACGTAATGATAAAGATATCTAGGTAAAGATAATCTGATAGAATATCAGTCTCATGTTGCGTGGCTCTTGGGTAATATGGACTAAAACCATTGAAGCTTGACGTAGTAGATAGCACATACAAACATACTTATAGTATACTTACTGTATACTATAATATTTTTCTCAACGCTCAAGCAAATCCACTAAATGGGGTGGAAAGCTTAATATAATTCAAAGGCGATGTAATATGTCATAGCGATGACAGTTTCCATTTTTTTTGTGAAGTTGAAACATTTGTACATGACTAATGTTTCTTAGGTATGCATATTATACTGCAATTTTTGTTCAGAAGTTGATTGAATTAATATACACACTGCAGAGTAAATGTTTTTATCATTTCCATGACTGCCACACTTTCACCACCACCACACTTTGCCACGCTTTCTGGCACACGCAACGATTTTAGAGTTTTGTAATCAACAACGAATCTTTATAATTTTGCCTTATCCGTCCGTCTGTCGTCTGTCCGTTTGTTCATTTGTCCAATTAAAGCTTAACCATTTTTTAGAGTAAATAGAATTAATAGGTACTGACCGTGTGACCGAGGATGGTTCCAGAAATCATTCAGCTCTACCTTTAGATCCTAGTTATTAGGTACATGTAATGAAAAGTTCTCGAAATATGAAATAAAAGATAGCCTAAACTTGACTATCTTAGCACTTTCAACTAGAGAGTTATTAGAATGTTGCTTAAATTAAATTTATTTGATAAACTTTCTCGGAAAGAATAATTATTAATAATAGATGTTTTTGGCGGAAACGTAAACCTTTTTACGATCCCGCCACAAACCCTAAACCCAAATCATCAATTCTATCATGATACTTTGATCCGTGTGTTGTTGGAAGAATAGACTTTAGAGACAGCAGCCCCCAAAGATAAAAAAAATGTTGAAGTAACAAACAGTGTTAATGTCATTTTCGCACAATTTTCATACATTTTATTATTTTCTATGGAGTTGCGATATAGGTTTATTCCATCAAACAGGTCTAGCCAAAAAGCTAAACACCTTTTACAGATGGGTAATATAAAACGGTAATCGCCATAATCAATTCGGTGTAATTCAAATTCAGACTTTCGCAACAGGAATGTGTAGTGATCTCACTCGTATTTTTTCAGCACTTCAGCTGTAGGTATTTACAGAAACAAAATTAGAACGAATACGAGGACGTGCATTCTTGGAACCTTTTTTGTACTGGTTATATACATAAGTAGGTGCTTAGTTACTTAATAAAATCGTTGAGACTGTTGATGTTAATCATCCAAGAAAAAAAAACTTGTTTCTATGACTACACTAAATTGTACATCTGCCATGCATCATAATTATCTCAGCCACAAGAAGTCCACTGCTTGACGGTTGACATATGCTTCCTACATAGATGCCGCTGCGTGGTCTCCAGAAAATTTTGGCCATCAGTTCTGCGTGGTATTGCGCTCTCCACTGGCTTCAACTTCCTAAACTTCCTTTGTCGTCGACTTTCGTGCGTCTACGGATATTTTCATTTCGGATTCGATCTCGCAGATAGAGCCCGAGTATTTGCGTGACTTTGAGCTTCCTTATAATATAAAGCCCATACAACCAGATGAAACTGTTTCCTACGCCCCCCCTAAACATTATTGTTGCAAAAATTTTGATTTTGTAAGAAATCATTTAAAGAAAACTCATTTAAATAAAATGTACACAGCATATATTATATACTTTCTCATGAAAACATAGCACCTAATATCAAGCATATCAAGCTTACCCCAATATTAAAATAGCTCTATATTCGGTCGGATATTTTTTTTCTTTTATTATAATTTGTTAGAACCAAAATACTTATTGCAGTTTTCACTTTGTATCTATTTTAAGTGGCAGTTAAAAAAGTGTTCATAGATATATGTAATAACAATCAGCGCCCTGCAATGTCACCTGCGTAGTGATGAAAATCTTAAAAAGTTACTTTAGCTTTTATAAGAGCTAAAGTAACTCTGTCGTGTATCTGTCTCTCTGTATGTTTGTTACCTTCAACACCGATCGTTATGAAATATGGCGCAGAGATTCTTTAGGATCTGGAGAAGGACATAGGCTATATTTTATCATCATCAGCATCACTAAATCAAATTCGTTTATTGAGATAAAAACGGAAAAAGATTAATTACAATTATCTAATAATATCCTAAAATTATTCTTAAGCAATTCATGTCTGAGGATTAAGAAATATTCATTATATAAATAAAATAACATTTAAAATGTCAATACAAAAATGTCAAATGGGCAATACGTCATAGTATGTCAATACAAAAAAGTATGTCAAGCAAAGTAGAATATACCGTTCGGGTACTCAGAGTACCAAGTCAATAAACTCAAAGTTTACCGTCAAAACCCAATGAATCGTCAGGTTTTTTACACCTGTTCCATTGATCCATTAAATTTTCACAGTAAGTCAAGGAGGTACTTAAAATAGTCTTTCAGTTATCACAAAAAAAATCACAATCAGGGTTGGCAGCAAGGAATGCGTTTAAGTGGCGACGGGCTTTCATAGAACGTGCTACAGTTATATGCGATCTACGTGGAACTGGTCGTGTGGGCGACCACGTCTGTTTGCTGGAACCCCGGGTTCGTCCGGTACGAACAGTTCGCATAGCAAATCGTGCAGTAAAACGACGGACCCCCTAAGCGCCTTACAGCAGATAGTAAGCTGATCTAACATCCTTCTAACTTCCAAAGAGTTGTAACCAAGCTGATCGAGCAGGAATTTAGTTGGTAGGTTAGGTTAGTTATCCGTATAGAAACGGATAGTAACCATACATTTTCTTAAACAGCGACCACCACGACCATTTAATGCAAGAATGCAATCTTGTATTCTTAGTTATAACTCTAAACCTGAATTTCTAAAATTATATTCAGATTGAAATTGAATTGAACTTTAAGAATTTTCATTATCCTTCTAAAAATAAACAGAAATGCAATTTTGTTTAGTATCAGCGAATGGGTCCATGTAACACCCTATCTAATCATGCATATAAAAAGTAACGACTGAATAGCGTTTATGAAGTTTTATCAGTTTGTATTATCTGTACTTAGTAATTATACATGTTGTATGTTTTTAAAGATGTATTTCTGTGTTCTATGGTAGGTACCTAGTTTGAACCGATTTTAAGAGTTATTTTTCTTTTGCTCTTTTTCACAAAGCTAGGTAAGTAATATATAAATATATACATCTTTCTTGTAATAATACTAGTTTTTAGTGAATATCGCGATTTATTACTCAAGCTGTAGAAAAATTAGACTTATGATTATGTTGGCTTAAATAGATAAACTAAAGCAGATCTACTATTCCATACATAAATATTTACAAAAGGTCTGTCCACCTTTTGTAAATATTTATTGGAGAGGTCGGAGAGCTGGGTAGAAGCGAGATAGATATGTATTTTTTGTAAACAGGAAATTCCCGCGACAACAACTAGTATTTTGACAACCATTCATTCTGTCATAATTGTATTGTAATTTGTACAAAGTAAATTTATACTATACTAGCTGTGCCCCGCGGCGTCGATAAAAATCAATGATCATGAAGACGATAAAATGTAGCCTATGTCCTTCTCCAGGTTCTGAACAATCTCTGTGCCCAATTTCAACACGATTGGTTCAGCCGCTTAGCCGTTAAGAGATAACAAACAGACAGAGATACAGACGACAGACATACTATCGATTTCGTTATATTAATCAGGATTTTATATTATCTAATCTAACTATAGACAACTAAAGGACATCTAGAAGAAAATCGGTAAAAATATCCGTTTATTCCCAGTAGTACGGTTGCCAGTCCGATTGACCGTACTACTGAGACTTTTAATTCCCAGTAGTACGGTTAATGGCGGCTGACCGTACTACTGAGACTTTACAAGTCTCAGTAGTACGGTTATTAACAGTTTAACTACCAACAACAAAATCGTAAAGAAATAGATAACCGAATACATATTTCCATTAAACATATTATTTAGCGCTTCGCCGGCCGCTGCCGCGACACGCTCGCTACGCTCGCTCGGCTCGCGCTATGTGTTTTTAATGTTCTAACATAACCTAACCTACTAAATAATATAGTGGCCCAAAAAGTAGGTTAGGTTATGTTAGAACATTAAAAACACATCGCGCGAGCCGAGCGAGCGTAGCGAGCGTGCCGCGGCAGCGGCCAGCGAAGCGCTAATAACCGTACTACCGAAACTTGTAAAGTCTCAGTAGTACGGTCAGCCGCCATTAACCGTACTACTGGGAATTAAAAGTCTCAGTAGTACGGTCAACCGGACTGGCAACCGTACTACTGGGAATAAACGAAAATATCATAGTAAGTCATTTATGTGACTGTAATGACGACAGTTCGTCACCATAATTGAAGTATTTCGCAAGTCGTCCATCAAATCGAAACAAACAATATACAAAACTGCATAATAATAAATTGTCCTGAATCGGCTCACACCGTTTGATTTTGGACCGAATGCCGTTGTGCTACGGCGACATTTTCAATGTTGTGGGGTTCTTCTGAATCGAGCATGCGCGGTGTTGTGGTGTCCAAAACTGAATAATGAAGGTCACCTTGAGGGGGAACCGGTGAATGCCGGCCGGCACGGATCACCGGCGCGGCAGACGCGCTTCGACGCCACGCAAGAGCCAACGAACTTCCTACTCGCACGTGACGCTCTCCACGGCACTAACTCACAAAGGTGAGTACGCTATTTTCCTGTTGCATTCTCATTCTAATTCTAGCTAGTTAACACGCTAACTTATTGTTTGTTTCAATTTCGCGCTAAATAGTCGTCAGTTTTTCTTTCTAATGTGTTCCTGAGCATGATTGTTTAACAAACTCTACAGCTTTATGGCTTTATTATCGTCCTGAAAGATAAAAAAGTTTTCGGTCGATGTTGTTTAATAATTAAAATGATATCCGGGTCAATTTACACGTGAGCTATAGGGTTGGCAGACGAGTGTTGGTGCACTTTGTGTGGTCATTTTGTGAACTTAGGGAAATGCAACAATTTGGATTTGTTAAATTGTTTTTAACAAACACGAACGTATAAAATGAATTGAATAAGTACCTACTTTTTTCCCTTGTGTCTGTGATTTTCAAAGTTAAAAGTAAAAAAAAAAATTTATTAGGTTACAAAATCTTATGTTATTTTTACAGTACACAATTTTAAACCTATTGGCATGCGAACTTAAAAGCTGGCTAGGAGACTAAAAACAGAGTAATTAAATGCTACATAATATTAACAATATATAATATAATATATAACATAATATTAATAATATATAGACTAGGTTTTATTTACAAGAAAAGTACCCACTAGACTTACAATAGTTATACTATATATATGTGTACTTATATTATATTAAACTATAAACATGATTGTTTTTTAAGCATGGACTGTATCTACGGTCAATAAAGTCAAAAAACTGTATGGCGGTGTTTACAACTATATTTAATTACTGAAAACTGTCAATGATTCAAAATCGTTGAAACTTTGAGCCTATTTCTAAATATAATTCTTTGGGGTTATTAGTAATATTAGTGTGTGTCTCTTTTCTATGAGTGTGTGTGTCTTTTTAACTAACTTCCAAAAAGGAGGAGATTCTCAATTCTGTTGTATGTTTTTTATATGTTTGTTATGGGATTACTCAACCAATTATGAATTGTTTTTGGTGATTCTTTTTTGTTTGGTAGGTACCTCTGAGGTGGTTTCATATAAATTTTATCAAAATCGGTTCTGTACTTTGGTTTTTATATCAAATAACTGAAAAAATGTCCTCCGTAACTGAAAAAAATATCCAAAGAATTACATATTTTGAAGTTGGATTTATTTTCAGTTTTATAAACTATAATTATGTCTATTCTAGCGAATTTTTCATGAATCCTGAAACAGGTTTATGGCAATCATGTGTCATTGGTATATAGACTCTAATGCAACGAGGTATTAAATAAATTATTAATTAAATTATTTATTAATTAAATTAAATATTAATAGTAGTATTAATAAACTAAGCCATTAAAATGAATTTACTTAACAACCCTAAACAAAGATAAGAAATACATACTTAATTATGTAGTATTTATAACATAAAATGTAAGTTTAAATAATATAGATAACTGAATCCTAATTATTTCCATGTTGAATTATGTCATGTGTATTGCTGAACGCGTGACAGCAATTAAAATCTTACAAGGTTATCTCTCTGTCTTTTATTGCAATTTTTTACCTAACCATAAATAAAAAATGTTTATATGAAAATTTTATGGTAGTTTCCAGAGAGATCGTATGAAAGTCGATTTGGGTGATTGGGCTTGAACCCAAAATAAATTCTTTTCGAAGTTATGTGCATTGTTAACGATCTAGCTATGTATCCAAGCCGAGAATTAAGTTATATAGTACCTTATATAGACGATTACTTTTCAAAAAATACCGAATTGTACTGTTGATTATTTAATTAATTAACTATTTCTACCGATATTACCGATAGGACAGAGCTGAATATTCGCTTAACCACATCTTCGCTTTCTAACAGGCGAGTTGGTGGTCAAACGCGGACTTATTCGTGTTAAAAAAAAATTAAGTCTATGGTTTTATGGTTACGATGTTTCGTCCCACCATAAACGTCCTGCAAATTTTGACGACATACTGTTAATCCCCGAACGAAAAATCTTTTCGTAGTGGATTGCATAAGGAATAAGGAAAGCACCAAATAAGGATTGAGCACATCACAGTATTTGCAACTGGGGGGAATCTTTGAATTTATGATAGGAAAATAGCTAAAAATCATAGATCAACAATAATGCCCGATTTATAGACTAGCTGCGTTCCGCGGTTTCACTCGCGTAGTTATGAAAAACGGTGATGATTATGACATAAGCTATGCCCGTCTCCAGGTCCAAAGTTATCTCTATATTAATTTTCATAACGATCGGTTCAGCTGTTTGTGCGTGTAAAGGTAACAAAAATAGCTTTTATAATATCAATATGAAATTGTGTCAAATATATTTCAATACACCAGTACATTCATTTAATATCTTTTATGTTGTCACAAATCTTATTTTTACTAGAAAATATCTCTAGGAACAGCGAGTCTCAGTCTACCTCTAAGGACAATGTCATATGCCTATAGACGTAGATTGTCTATAGTTCCAGCGGCAAAAGTTAACATTATGAAGAAATCTATATGCAAAAAAGCTCTTTTTGAGAGCTCGAACATGATTGTGATGTACAAAACCTTATCCACGCACCTCTCATAAGGAGAAAAGGTCCTCGCCAATTAGTCAAACAGTCTATAAAAACATGTCCAAAGAGTAGTTGGTGAAATAGTTATTTGTTATGCAAGGCTGCAAAGTTGGTTTTTGGGGCGAGTACTTGTATTGAAACCTGAGCAAGCGCAGGATTCTAGGATTATATAGAATCCTGAGCGTAGCGAGGGTTTCAAAAGTACGAGATGCAAAATAAATTTGCTGCCGAGTGAAACACAAAATTTTTCACCTCACTACAGCGAGGAAAACGCTAGTCCAGTGCTGCCACCTGTGGCTGGTCAGTGCTATTATTCAAAGAAATGAGGTTGGCGTACTGACATGAAATAAGTATTTAATGCATTTTCAGTGGACTTGCAGTATAGAAAACTATAGAATAGAAAGGTTCGAATTTTAAAAACTCTTTCCACGCTAGCGGACAAAATGCACTTTTCCACTCAGATTTCTAATGACAAACAGAATCTTTCCGAGCTTGTGAGGTGAAAAGATATTATCTTCTAATTACTTGATAATAAATCTAACGTTTTCCGTATTAAAATGCTTTTGGACTTTCCCCGTTATTATTTATTTTTAGCTCATTTTCCTGTATTTTTAAACTGAGTCACAGCAATAACTAAAGTAATATTTGCTTCATCTCAACATAATTTTCTGAGACTATAGAAAACGATAAACGGAGTGAAAGTACACGTCGGTCAAAAATGTCTGCTATATCTAACATTTCTATAATCTAAGTCTAAGCTAAATTTTGATTCCTTCGCAAAAATTTGCTTTTTTTATCTATTAAAATTTTAGCTCCACAGACACCAGGGTCCGTGACCTTTGTCATAATTACAAACTAAGCAAAAGTTAGCTTAATTTAATAAATTCTCTTCGCTTTCTATACTCCGTTCACTTATTTCTCCAGTCGGAGCATGTACTAACCTACGTTTTGCAATGCAACTAAAAGCGATCAGAAATATACTAATTATAACTGCATCTATAAATATTCGCAGTGCTTATGCATGCATAGTACCTACATACGTATTGTATGGTATACCTACGTAAAATGGTGTGCTAGGTGTGTATAGCGATTAATCAGAAAAAATCTAGTACTTCTACTTATTCTGTGTTATTACATAGTCATTTACATTTCGTTGTTTTCATTACATTGCCTTATAGCTTTTAACCCAGCTATTGAATCATCGACCAAAGGGGCTACCACAATCATAGTAGCTATCCAATAGGTATTACTTTTACCTTAGAATATAGAAAAGACTTTTACCTATAGCAACTTAAATTGTAGGGGAAAAAATAAACAACATTAATTATGCCTGTGCCGTTTTCTCATTTTGGTTCTACGCAAAATTATTGCATCTTATCTTAGTCCAGTAACTTTATACATCATAGCATGCGTCAAATCCGGTAGTTCTGATTTTTTGCAGACTTGTTTATGATGTTGGCTTAATGAATAATCCAAGTTTGTGACGTCAAGAGTCGAACGCACCTTTGTAAAAAATCGAAAAAACCGAGAAAAAATCGTAATTTTTTAAAATTCTGGCGATTATAACGGACTAGTTTTTGAAAAAACTTTCTTAGGACGTTTTTAAAATAGACGGATTTGACGCATACTCGTACTACGCCATACTTTCAGGCGACAAAGTTACTGGACTATAGATACTGTTTGGAAACAACATCCGATGCACTATTTCAGCTTACAATTTGTTAATTTCATCACTAGGTATAGTCTTAATTTCGTCAACCTTCAACGTTATGGATACAAAATCATATCACTGTTTCTTTTTTCCGCGGGACCCGAGATTTATTTAAAAAAACCGGACAAGTGGGAGTCTGACTCGCCCACCGAGGCTTCCGTATAAATTAAATAAAAGGGGGAAATCATATTTTTTTTATATTTTCCTTCATAAACCAGCAATGGACTATGTGAGCAGTTGCATAAAAATGCAACTTAGGTTTTGTACCTATGTATAGACGCTGACTCACAATTCCTGTAAATTACTGATGAATGTATAGCTCGCGTCTGTTTCATAACAATTTTATCAGATAAAATCGGCTGACGTTATATTATGTATTCGTCAATTACCGAAGTAAAAGGTCTATTACACCACCCGATCTATCGGGCCCAATCGCCAGGGACGAAAATAGAAAATAGATAGAGACAGTGTTCCGATCTCCAAAGTTCCCAGACTAGCACCCGACAGTCTACACTGTTTTAGTTTTACTCAGGGCCGTAGCCAGGAATTCCTTTCGGATGGGGGTTCGGCAATGGACATGGGCATAGTTTATAGCCTCCTCATAGCGGGGGGAGGCGGAGTCGGCAGTCAGTTGAAATTAAAACCAGATATATGAGCAGATAGTCTGTTGCTGTAGAGAAATATCAAACTTCACAGTTAAAAAAAAAAAAGTTTAGCTGAATATGTCGCGAAAAACGCATATTTCGGCACTCGTAAGGGAATCAAAACCTATGGGGTACTTACCGTTGACCTAGAACTATGAAAATTAGCAGGAAGCATTATCATATAGTACCTATACTTACAGGAAAAAATCCTAAAACTGTACATTTTTAATTTAATGCCAAAAAAATAGGGTCTTTATGCAAGGAAGGAGGGTCCAAATTTTAAAGTGCTTTAACCGTATCATATGGGGTATGATATGAAAGAGCTTCATTAGCATAAGCTAAAACAGGTTAAAATATTTTTACGATGTACATTTTTCGGTTTATGAAGGAAAATATAAAAAATATATAATTTCCTCCTTTTGAGAAAAGTTATGTGCGAGAGGTACGGAGTAAACCCCCGAGATGTTGGCATGTTTCAGGCCATCCTGGCCGCACCCACAAGCCAAGCGGCGAAGGAATTATGTACCTTGATCACCGAGGTACTTCTGCAGCGCAAACAGCTGCTTCCCTTGCTATTGTAGTTGTTAAAGTAGTTTGGAGAAATGTTGAGTTGTATAATTTCGTGTAAAACGGGGCTGACATAATCGCACAGCGACTTAAGCCCCAAAATAAATACAGATTAAAAAAAAAAAAAAAAAAAAAAATCTACTACTTTGTACGGAATCCTCGGTGAGTGAGTCTGACTCGCACTTATCCGTTTTATGGACAAAAGAACCCTTTAATCAAAATTTTCAAAAGAATCAATAAGTTGCGTGCTTTAGTAGCTTTCTGCACAAATACTCACCGATGTTACCTACAATTTCGTCAGCTGCGTCTGCGCACCGTAGCCGCGGCCTTCCCCCTCTACCGGCGAGTAGGTATACGTGACGCTATCAACGCAACTCTCAAGTCTCAACCCTATATTAACCACCTCGTTCCTACTTAGTCATTCAGTCAGCGACTGTCGGTGACAATACATCAACAAGGTGTAATCCAGTTATATATACAGTTACCTAATTATCAAGAGATAACTTAGATTTTATTGACAATATGAATGGGCATAATTTGAATGGTCCTGCCGTCAATGGACATGGCGTTAATGGACTTGGCACCAATGGACATGGCGTCAATGGACATAGCACCAACGGGAAGAGTCCCTATGGAGTCCTTAAAGACAGTGAGTTTAATTTTGCATTTTGTATGGAATAAAAATTGCATCGCGTAAATTTGTTATCAATAGTTTTGAATCCCAATTTTTGTGATGAGTATAATTTTGTACACAGTCTCTAATACCCTCCGCCTTCTTATCCTAATAGTCCTCTAATAGTCCTAATAGTCTTTAATGCTGTAAGGAAGGAAAAGTCCACATAATGGAAAATAAGCGTGATTTTATGTATGCATATAATTTACTACCTTTAGTAAAATTATATTTATTTATATTTCAACGTTATTTCATAGACATTATGTCAATTAAAACTAAAATTTTGCTGCGTTGCGTATTTTTTCTATTCTTCTGTTTATCAAGAAATGATGGCTCCATCGGGTATAGTGTAGGTTCGCATTAAAAAAAATAGCTTAAGCATTCGGCGAAGGAAAATATCATGAGGATGCTTTATTGATAGTGTACTATATATATTGTGTAGTGCATGGCAGGCTGGCTTTCACTCGTCATGCTGTAAATAGGTCGCTAAGCATCGAACGGTATGCGGTAATCTGACACCCTCACTTGAAAGTTAGTTCCCTGGCTATGTGCGCTCATCATCTTCGTTCACAATTTCACATCCTAACTTACCTTCATCTGAGCTGTGGCCAAATTCTTAACCATGTCGATCATAAAATAAAAAAACACAGCCATTGTTGAGTTTATTACAGAAGTCAAGTAAATTTTTGAAGATTGCGATAAAAGCCCATTTTTATACTGACTTAAAAAAAAAGGAGGCTATCAATTCGACCTGTATGTTTGTAATATTGTCAGAATTGCACAATTTTTGTATATGTTAGTCTATACCAGCTTCTAAACATGTGTGTCAAATTTCATAAGTGTATGTATGTTTATATGTTTGTCCACGTATTACGCAGAAACTAAAAGTCGTATTGCAAAAATACTATTAAAAATTAATAAATAAAAGTAATTAAAAAAAAAAAAAAACTGACTTCAAACTGAAAAGAGAGAAATAACACGAAGAAAATCAATACTAGGCGTCTATCTAAGTAGGTACGTAAACCAACTATTTTTGAGGTCGGTATCTGTATTGTATAGGATTTACTTGATGACAGTTTAGGTCCTGACACCGACCTTTAAAATAGTTCTGTTGGTTTACGTACCTACTTAGGTAGACGCCTAGTATTGATTTTCTTCATGTCATTTCTCTCTTTACAGTTTGAACCCGGTTTAATTTTTTCAAATTACTTTTACTCGATGCACACTCGAAAAACATAATTATATTTATTGCACAGTCTGATAAAAAAAAGTAACAAGTAATTATGCATTTAGATATCCATAAAAGGATATCATACAGTTAACTTCGTACTTAAATATGTGTCTCACAATTTTCACATACCCTTAGCACCTATTTTCGATAAAGTGCTAATCAATATTACTCTTCCCACATCTAAAACAAAGTGCGTGACACATTTATGGCGCAATAGTAAAATCAGCTCAAGTCTCGCTTAGTTGTCTGCCATAATAGACGTGTGGTTCGTCGAGACTAGACTTAGACTAGACTATAATTTATTAGAACAACTGTTTACTCATCCAAAAAACTGTTCTTACATACCGGATCAAATATAATAATTATTTTACCTATAATATCCATAAAATATTTTACTGTAATTCCTGCATGAAAAGCTAACTAAAGAAATAATTGATGCTCTCTTCTTTTGTTGTTAAAAAAGTTAGCCAGTAGACTAATAGTGTTATATTGTTATTTTATTATTGTTCGATTCCGTTCATAGTTATTATTATAGTATAGTCTAAGCAGAGTCTGTTTTTTACTATGGGTGTAATATCACGTGTATTTAAGAATATTTGCGCGTTGCGAAGATGCGGTTGTACCAAACCCCTGGCATCAAGCAATTTGTTTGACTTTCTAGCGAGAATGGCAACCCTCCAGAAGCTCCTACAGCCTGTCCAGGAGAAGAATGAAGATAATTCGTCGAAGATCACGGTTGTTGGCGTCGGGCAAGTAGGGATGGCTTGCGTCTTCTCCCTACTCACGCAGGTTAGTTTTGGTTGTACTAGATATATTTTTAGGTATATTCTATATATTCTAGGTATATTAATTTTTAGCGATATTTATGTGAATTTTGGGGAGAAATTGTTTTACGTTAATGGCAAGTTATCCCCGTTCTAAGCGTTTGAGGGGAAGCCCAGGGGATAATTTGCTGTTAAAAGCTGTGCTGTTTAAATGACTACTAAAAAATAACACTGAAATACTGCATCACTCACACTACACTACTAGATATTAAATAAATAAATATTGGTGAAAATTCACAGAATACCATCTAGCCCAAACTAAGCAAAGTTTGTACTATGGAAACTAGAATATTATTGTAAAATTAGTGTTGAATATTATTGTAAGTTCCCGGCAGCCTAGTGAGACCGTCTGACTTGCGATCCGCAGGTCCTGGGTTCGAATCCCACGGCACGCACCTCTGTCTTTTTGAAGTTATGTGCGTATTGTTGATTGCCACCAACTTCAAACGGTGAAGGAAAACATCGTGAGGAAACCTACATGTCTGAGAGTTCTCAATGATCTTGAAGATGTGTGAAGTCTGCCAACCCGCACTTGGCCAGCGTGGCATACTATGGCCTAACCCTTCTCAAAATGAGAAGATGGCCCGTTCCCAGCAGTGGGACAGTTTGTACAAACAGAGTTGATAAAAAAAAATATGTAAAATTATGAAAATACAAAAATAATCTGAACACGAAAAGAACATTGTCATGCAGGCAGTAGCGTAGTGTGGACTAATATAGACGTGGGCGAAGTCGCATCATTTAGGTACCTTTACTTTCTTTCCCAAAATCTACCCAATAAATCTATCTTACCAAACATCCTTTGACACAGCATATCTACCTACTCGTATGATAGGGAAAAAATATAAATGTGCGGTGGGAGAATATTGAAAAGCATATAGATTTGAAAAAAACCTTTTTATTTATTTAAAGACGCCTCGCGAGGCCCCTTTAAGTGCGAGATCGTGGGCGAGGGTCCATTTCGCCCACGCCTAGCTATGCCACTGCATGCAGGTTTTCGAAAGACATCGATATGGATATGTAACGCGCTCTCTATTAGATGAATTATTTGCTCTTTTTGGAAAATAAGTTGTACATAGTATTGTGCAAGAAAATAGACTGAAAATAAATATTTTATACTTGCGAAAAGTGCTAAGTAGTCATTACAAAAATGATTGTAAAGGTTATAAATTAAGCATATAGGTAGATTATTATAGATAAATCTAAATTGTATAACGATATTTAGTAAGATTCGAAACAACTGACACAACCACTAGGTTGCACTGACAGAAAATAATACCTTTTCCGTTAGTTCTATAGTTAGTTTTCTGTCAGTATCTATAGTAATTTAATAATAAACTACGCAAATTAAACAATATAATTGTCGCTCATAATAATCAGTCAAGAATATGTAATATTTAAAAAATAATGCACAAGCAATGTGCAACTATTTAAGATTTTATTATCTAAATCTTTGTCTGCAATTTAGTGCGAAATGTAAAAAAAGTCAAGAATCAGTTCAAAATAAAAACAAAATCCCCAAATATTTCCTGTGATTTCAGCGAGTTGCGTCATCAGTCACCAGTCACCAGGATGCGTGACGTGATCGGTATCACGAGTCGCGGCATTACTTGTCCTTCACTAACTTACTGAATTGTTGTGAAATTGCAATTTATTTCATTACATTTTTCCTTAGTGTCCGAGGAATTAGATAAAGGTTTCGTCTGGAAGTATGTCATGTTTGTCTCTATCTCTACATTTACTTACTTTCGTTCAGCCTCAACGGCTTGACAGATAATTTATATTTTTGGTTTAACTTTTTGATTTCTCTCCAATGTGTATATTATGGCACGGGTCAAAGCAAAGTGCTAAGATAACGATAAGAATTTCCTGTCAATTCTACAAGTGTTGGGAATTACTGCTTTTTGGAGCATTTGTGATGTTGATTTGTGGATATTAAGTGATTCTATAATATGATTATTACCTATGTTGGTGAGCGAAGTATCGTTAGATTTTGGACCTTTTTAACTCCCGACGCAAAAAAGCGGTATTAAAAGTTTTACGACTGTATTTGTTTATCTGTATATGCTATGGCATCATATTTCTGATCTTAGATCTAGTTTTTCTTTGTTTGAAAGATTTTATTTGGTCGAGAGTGATTTTGGCTATGTTTCATCGAAATCGGTTCAGCCGCTTTTTTGCATTTGGATCTGTAAGTTATTCAAAACTTCCTTGTCTCTAAAGTGTAAGTCATTTGATAGTTCCTTTTATTTACTAAACTGAGTGTGTATGTCGTCTCTATCCGGGGACATCCTCATATATTTACACACTCCGTTTTTTTTTTTTTATATATTACTTTTTTATTTACTGAGCGTTAAATTGCAGAGCAACATTCATTTAATTTAATTTTAAGTCTGGAATAAAATAATTTTCATTTCAAAACAAATAAAACACAATTTTATGGTGGGCATGACTTTATTATCTTACTCACCTATCTAGAAAATTGGCTTTTAGTTGCAGTAGTCGGTAAACCTATGGTTAGATTAGAATACTACACATTTTACTAAGTAGATACATAAACTAACTATTTAAACAATTATATTATTATTTTAACGATATGTTATTACGATCCGATTATAATAAAATTTCTACAATTATTATTTAGGTATTACGATTTTTATTTACTAAAAAAATGTCACATTTAAACGATCTAAAACAAATCACGTGTCTCTACAAGCGTACAATACAAGCCACAAGTCACATTTAAAAAAAAAAAAAACAACACTCTGACCGCATAACGTGCCTCTAAAAATTAAAAACGTGCCAGAATTATCTTGTAGATAATTCGTACACGTTTTGTTTTCTTTTTTCCAACTTTTGTTCCTCATAAAGTTGATAAACTAATGATTTGTTTGGATGACCCGCAGTTCAGAATCCACTTATTTTCAGCTAATAAATTACATTCCAGCCGGCACGTTGTGAAAGGTTATCAATGTAATTACGAGAACAATTATACGGCAGATATAGCTTTTTGAAAAAATAGAGCATGTAGCTCTTCTCATGTGAAATTTAGCAATGGTAGATAGAGCAAATAAGCACTGAGGCAACGTGGTATCCTTTTTGCGGGTATGCGGCTATAAACCGGTCAACTTTATGAGAAGTTAAAGCGGGACGTTTCTGTGTCGTACTGATTATGAAATTGAACTATTATAATATTTATTTTTAACTAACTTCAAAAAAAGGTGGGTAAGTTCAACTATGATATGATGAAGTTCAACTGAATGTGCTTGTGTTTTTTTTTGGTGTTCATGAATTTATCTTTCAATTGTCGATTAATTCTAAATATAATTTTTGTATCGAATTTTATATAGTTGCTTCCATTAGTCTCATTTTTTATGAACTTTGTTTTACAAGTTTTTTTTTTTTTTTTATCAGCCCTGTTTGTACAAACTGTCCCACTGCTGGGAACGGGCCATCTTCTCATTGTGAGAAGGGTTAGCCCATAGTCTACCACGCTGGCCAAGTGCGGGTTGGCAGACTTCACACATCTTCAAGATCATTGAGAACTCTCAGACATGTATCATCACGATGTTTTTCCTTCACCGTTTGAAGTTGGCGGCAATCAACAATACGCACATAACTTCGAAAAGACAGAGGTGCGCGCCGTGGGATTCGAACTCAGGACCTGCGGATCGCAAGTCAGACGGTCCCACCACTAGGCTGCCGGCTGCCAAGTTCACAAGTTTAGGTTACTAAATAATCATAAACTTGCAGATAACCATCTGTTTTTTCAATGTGTTGATTGTAGTAGTCTTTTCAGTTTAAATAAATATAATACTTATTTGTATTGCTCCCGGGCAAACAATCTAACTACATTTACTATAAATAATATATAATAATGAATAAATAAATATTTAGGGAGGAATACCTACGGGATATGTGGGACGTATTTAATATTAAAGGGACTGTTGCATAATTTTTTCAATACGGTATCACTACTGCACTACTTGTGGACAGTCCTATAGAATCTGGGTCGGGTGGCCGCACTATGTTATGATCACATCAAACCTGGCGGCTATCTATCATCACTGGCACGTAACGCGTAACAATTTTATATTGGAAATTCCACTTTAATTGTAACATTTAAAGTTTAATTTTCTCTGATCATTGTAACGCATTAAAGTCCCAGCGGTCTTATTCTAACCAGAGCCAATAACCCCTTTGACGTGTTAATGCCACGATGATCCAAAATTAACCGATCATAAAAAAATATCAATCGTAAAGACGGATCGCTAATTCAGTTGCAAATTCGCTATGATGGTTAAGGTTATCATTAGTAGGTTTATATATAATATGTTATCCTTACAAATCAGAACAAAAAAAATATCACGGTAGTCTAGATAATGATGGCAAACCATCATTATTACTGTCAAACATTTGGAAAGAAAAGTTTTTTTTATTTTTTTATTAGGAATTATTTCAGTCCTAAGTAAGAATATAAATAGATTTGGCACAGAAATTCTTCAGGGACTGGAGAAGGACATTTTTTTTCTTTTTTTTCTCTCTTTAGCAAATCTAGATCACAGTCTTAATAAGTAAGTAAAGTCTTAATGATTCGAATGAATGGACAAGAACAATACGTAGTTACACCAACAAGAAACCAAGACATGCAAAGAACTAATTACAGCACGAATCGTGTTTCGGTGATTGAATTTCATTCATACCGTACAAAGTTCATTAATCTGAAACCCTGGAAAAGATTTTAAACTAACAACTCTCCAACTTTATAGCCACCGACATGGGAAGGAGTGAAATCACATTACCTACAGCTGTACGGCTTCGCTCTGGGCACGTTCCATTAAATATAATTGCGTTCATCATGAAAAAGTCGGGTCACCTTCTTCAGACTAGCTTACTTAAATCAGTTAGTGTAGTGTGTGTCAATGATCTGCGCTTGTCATTTTCAGATACGATAGAATGCACTCATTCTATCGTATCTCAAAATTCCAATTGAAAAAATCAGTAATGCAGTTTATTACTGATTTTTTAAATTGGAATTCCATTTTTCGGTAACCATAAGGTTGCTATGGGGACGTGTACTGAACCGAAATGAGATCATGGTACTCAATCAGAAATGGTCATAATTGTGAAAAATATCAACTGTTTCATTCATACATTTTGGCGGGGGAAACGAACAGTTTCGTTGGGACAACTGATTCTTGAATGTTGAGATATGCCCATAGTAAGAGCTTTTAATGTCGTTGAGTACATTGACCTAACGACTTAGCCACCGTACCGTTGTCCACCGTTCCTAATAACCCTGCCGAAAAGATTACAGTTTAAGATAGTTTAAATGAACCGCATTTCTTTACTAAGAACAAACAACTGAAGTATTATTTCTGATATTTTTATTTATTTATTTGTAGAATGTGACTAACAACGTGGCGATGGTTGACATGTGCGAGGAGAAGCTCAAAGGCGAGCTGTTAGACCTGCAGCACGGCTCAGCTTTCCTCAACCATCCCAAAATACAAGCCAGCACAGGTAGGCTACCACTCCATACTGTTCTCATCATAATTAGGGTTCATTGATAATCCCAAAATACAAGCCAGTAAAGGTAGGCTACCACTCTATTCTGTTCTCATCATAATTCAATTCTGATCAAAATCACGGTATAGGCCCAAAGGATTGCACCTACTCCACCACATAAAAATTCCATGAAGTTATCCTAGGAGGAGTTCGTCTTGTTAAAATAGGCAGAATTCATATATCTCTTGAATATATCTTTGAATTACATCTTGTTATATATCTTTGAATGACAGATAATTACGTTAAGGCGTCGTTAACTACTTTTGAATAGGGCAACTTTTAAAATGTAATGACTGATAAAAGCCAATCTTGGTAACTCTGAATAAAGATACTTTCCAACAGCAAAATTCATTCATGCGGTATCACAACAAAAATTTTAAAATTTGGAACAGGTTTAAAAAAACAAACTATTAATGTGTAGTAGTAGTTGTTGTTTAACTAATTAAGTAGGTATGTCTAGTTTGTATATTGTTTTGTTGTAGTTCATAAAATCATTTGCTCATCTACAAAAATAATTAATGTGTAATAGCTGTCATTTTTATGAAACTACTTTTGAGACTATCTAGCAAAAAAATCTTTAACCGAAGATGTGAATGCAAGTGTGCTGTTCCTTATATGTAGTCTATAATTTGGTGAGATAAAGTCAAACATAAACCTATGAAAGGAAAAAATTGCTAATTCACCGTGTAAAACTTTTAAAATATCTTGGCGTATAATGCAACTGAGAAGTTTTCAGTTGCAATATGTGCCAAGACACGAAAAGATACATTAATTATTATATTTTGTTTCCTAGATTACAGTATCACGGCCGGCTCCAAGATCTGCATCGTGACAGCTGGAGTGCGTCAGAAACAAGGCGAGTCACGTCTAGACCTGGTTCAGCGGAACACCGATGTTCTGAAGGAACTAATTCCTAAGGTAAACTAACCAGAGTCATCTTATTCTTATTCGAGGTGGGGGCATAGGTCCTGCACTGACGTCCCGCTTGGGGTGTATTGTGCATTTCCCCCTACCAGTATTACCCGAGCCATCCCAACTCTTTGAAATATCGGAGCGAGGCTCTAGTCTGCTGGCACAACTGCTCCAGTGGTAAGGGTGTTCGTGATGGTAATGGCGAAGACGATGAAGAAGCATGTTGTTGTGATAGTGACAAAAGCGATGATGAGGCTGTTATTGAATATGAGGCTAAAGCTTTCACATGCAATCCTATGGATTTTCTAGATTTTCTGTGTTTTTTCTTAACCAGGCTCATATTAGTTGAATCAATATCAGCTCAAATTATCATGTTGAATACTTATTGTATTGCACTCAATACTTAGAGATATGAAAACTATTTAAAATTGAATGCATTTAGAATAAATATTGGCATAATGTGAAACACACATTAATGCTTCTTCTGAATTAGCGATTGAGTAACCGCCAAAGATACGATGCTTCCCAAGAAATATTTCTCCATTAGAAAGTGTCACAGTCATCGTCAGCTGTAGTAGACATTTTTTGTCTGTTGATAAATATAGGCTTTTCTAATAATTTCTCTTAGCAGTAGGCACACATTTTGCTATCAACCCACTTTCGCAGCTCGTCGCCAAGGTGCTCTACTCTTTATCTATATCACTTACAATCGAATCTACGTTTACTGACAACCATTTCCTATTCTGGAACCCGTCTGATCCAACCCAATCTTGTGTCTTAGTGTCTAATTTTATTTCCATTCTCCAACAGCTTCTTAAATACAGCCCGGAAACCACATTCATAATCGCAACCAACCCCTGCGACGTGATGACGTACGTTACGTGGAAGATCAGTGGTCTCCCGATGAGCAGAGTCATCGGATCTGGCACCAACCTCGACTCGGCGCGCTTCCGTTTTCTACTAGCTGAAAGACTGGGCATTGCGCCTTCTTCATGTAATGGATATATTATTGGCGAGCATGGAGACACTAGTGGTGAGATGATTAAACTATAATGGTACTGAACCATATTTCCCTGAATTGCCAAGGCTCACGCGATAAACTATTCGGGATGATTTTTATGGGGAAGTGAAACTGATGGCTCAGGAATTCTGCAGCACTGAAGCGCAATAATGGTCGTGATTCCATTGCTACATAATATGGCATAAAATATACCGTGTATAGCGTGCCCGTGGATCGCATTCGCAGTGAATTGATCCGATTACATTTTTATACAAACCGAAGATAAAAAAAATTAAAGGGAATAATTGAATGATGCCCGTTCGTAGAAGTGGAACTGTGACTTCCAAACTCAAGACGTCACTTCTATCAGTTATTTCATCTTTAAATTCTAAATACTGAAAATTCAAGTAAATTCCAAATTATTTATTATTCATTATTCCCTAATTTTGATTACGATCTGTTGTATTGTATTGTACTGTATTGATTTCCTAATGTGTTATTTATACTTTCAGTACCCGTCTGGTCTGGCGTAAATGTTGCGGGTGTCCGCCTGAGCGACTTACAAACCAACATCGGCACACCGGGTGACATCGAGAACTGGCAGACTGTCCACACCGAGGTCATTCAAGCGGCCTACAAGGTCATCAAGGCCAAAGGCTACACTTCTTGGGCTATAGGACTTTCGCTCTCAGAGCTGTCTAAGTCCATCCTCACAAATTCTTACGCTGTGCACCCTGTCTCCACTAATGCTAAGGTAAGAATGCCATTTTTCATCTTGAAGAAATAATAAACTTATAAATGAAGCACAGGAGCATATTTTTTTTAGGAATAGGCAATATTGATGAATGCCTTTAATAGATTTTGAACATCTGGTTACCTTGAGTCTACCTGGGGAAGTACCTTACTTTTTACAGTTATTATTCCGGCAAACTCTTGTGTGCAAACAGCACTAGTGTAAGATGTTTCAACTGTTATGAGTAAGCGTGACAGTTTCCACTAGTCAAATAGTCGTGTCATTCAGTTTTAGCACTTGCGAGTCATATAATATAATAATAATAATATTAGGTATATTTTGGTGTATGTAGATTCTATAATCATGTGCGAGTGACAAGCCATTTTAATTATTAAAGATTAAAGAAGTTGCATTTGTTGCAATTGCCTATTACGTTGGTGTTTCATCATCATCTCAGCCATAAAAAGTCCACTGCTGGACATAGGCCTCCCCCATGGATTTCAAAAAAGAGCGAATGGAAGCGGCTTGCATACAGCGTCTTCCCGCCACTTCTATGAGGTCACCTGTCTATCTCGTGGCTGGTCTTCCTACTCTGCGCTTGTCGGTGTGTGGTCTCCACTCGAAAACCTTTCGGCCCCATCGGCCATCAGTTCTACGTGCTATGTGCCCTGCCCACTGCCACTTCAACTTGTTAATCCGCTGTGCTATATTGGTGACTTTCGTACGTCTACGTATCTGTTCATTGGAGTTTAAATTCTTTTAATAGTACGAGTATTTCTACAGATGATATTCGAAAACAACGATACAAAAATTCTAAAATAAGTGCAGTATCGTTTTGCATCGAGTAATTTTTATATTCTTCTGTCTTCCTCTAAAGTTATCTTTACATTTACGTCCTTTTTTAAATGTTATAAACTGTATTTTCTTGCAGGGCCACCACGGTATCAAAGAAGACGTGTTCCTATCTCTGCCATGCTCGTTGGGTGCACACGGAGTCTGCGACATCCTACAAATGCCTCTATCTGAAAATGAGGAAAAAGCCCTCCTAAAATCTGCGCAAACCCTCTTTGAAATACAGTCTGGTGTGAAGATATAAATCCATGACACTAAACTAAAGGTAGATTTAGGCAGATCCAGTGACTGGCGCCGAAATCGAGACAAGCCAGCGCTAACCCGAAAAATACCCCGTGTAAATTGATTTCAAGTCAATCCAGTGGCGGGAAGTCAGCGCTGGCTTGTAAATTCGCACACGAATATTTAGAAGCCAGTCTAGGCGCGGGCACTGGCGCCGTCAACTGACTTGTGCACTGACCCTGTCTAAAATTGCCTTAAGATCGGCAGATCAGTCAAAATATTCAATGGAATTAATAATAAATAAAAGTCAGGTAAACTCTAAATTAGGTATTCGTGTTTGCATAACAATTTTATCTCCAGTCAGAATGACTGTACCTATTTTGTAGTTCTTTAACTAAATAATATTAAACTAGAAAAAAAAGTAAACATTTGTGGACATTTCACACAATAGTTACCAATTTTGATATTCTGTTCAAGATAGATGAAAAATATACTGTGACAGTTATTAATTCCCTTGAATATTTATTGTCCCAGCTATGTTAATGAAAAGTGAAGTGTCACCTACCAATGATAGGTTACTTAGTCAACTTAGCTTAGTTTTGTACTTATACCAAGTGCATTCTTACCTAAAATGTTATTATGCTATTGTTTTTATGTCATGGTCCAGTGAATATCGCGAGCACAATACATTATGATTTCGAAAAGAAATTTATGACACTGCCCATTTGACCATAAGTGAATTACAATTTTGTAATTCGTTTTTTATTCAATTCCAATTGTAGACTATTTTAGAAATTTTTATTTACATATATTATATTTTTACTTTGACATTCTAACCAAATATTACAATGTAACTCTTTATGACATTTTCTACTATTATTTATTTTTTCCATTTTATTTTTGACGTAGGTACATCAGGCTAGTTGTTATTAACCTGTACCTACCTATTGTGCTCGCTGTGCTCTTAAGTTTTTTTTATTAAAGGTTGCTTAAATAAACTTCAGTAAAAACTATACCTAATAAAAAGATAAATAAAGTAATTTTTTGCTAAAATTCTGTGTTCACACGCGTTTGTGTTCGTTTAGCTAAAATGTACTTAACATCGTGTAAGTCTATTACTTTATTGATCGTTTTAAAGGACTAGAAAATTCATATTTTATTTCAGTGATGAAATATAAGTAGATATCTAATATATACTTAGTTTCGTCACATTTAAATAGAAAAAAAAACTGCTGTTAACAGCGTTGTTTTTTTTTTCATAACAACTAATTCTATATTTCTATCAAAAAATTCTAGATACTTATTGTATGAATTTCTAGTTTCGAGGTTTCATAAGAATTGTGCATTTTCCGTGCAACATATACATATGTATTTATTTATTTCTATGTATCACATGTATATATTTACAAAAAAAAAGTGTATAAGTATTCTATCAGCCATCTAGTTCCATAGTACAAGCTTTGCTTAGTTTGGGCTAGGTGGTGTTGTGTGGAATGTCCACAAATATTTATTTATTTATATACAATTACCCATATTATACCTGATATCCTATGTACTAGTACATAAAAGTATATTGCAAGTAACATTTATTTATAGATATTTTTATTAATAAGTAGAAGAAGGTGAAGATCAAGTCTTCTAGGTTTAGTATACTATTAACTTATTGCCTTTGACGTATTATTTATAGACGACATAATTTCAAAACCGGAAACCGATATAGGTATGTACAATTTGTAATCATGTCTGATTTTGTCGTGTGATTAAAATATGCTATACTAGCTTTCAAGTACCTAGTGTTGCTACTGTGTAAATTTCCTTGAAAAAAAAAATGTTGCTACTCAATTTTTTACCGCATTACACCTTAAAAACCATAGTAATAATAGTAATTAATTAAGTAATTTATTTGTTTACCAAATATGATCTTGTACCAAATGAATTGTGATGCATTGATTGTTTAGTTTTTTTGACATAATTATAGTTTTATGATTTTCAACCGACTTCAAAAAAGGAGGAGGTTCTCAATTCTACTGTATTTTTTTTAACGTTGGTTACCTCAGTACTTTTGACTGGGGAACCGATTTTGATGATTCTTTTTTTATTTGAAAGCTGGTGCTTCCCGTGTGGTCCTATTTAATTTGGTCCAGTTCTGACAATGGCATCTATGAGAAGTCGGTTGCTTCAGTTTTTTTAACTATAATTATTTTAATTTAGAATGTATTCTAGGAATCAATTTCACATTTATATGTATATGTGTTTATTTAGTTGGGCATCCACAAACGACTATTAGAATAATATAAGTGGAATTAAAAAATATTGTGCAAAAGTTAGAGCGAAAATAGAAAAATCCGTCGTTTTTGGTGGCCTCAAATAATTAAGTCCGTATGTATCTATTTCTTGGGAATATCGTATTTAATACCCACAAAATATTTATGAATTAAAATTAAATAATAATAATTGCTCTAAAAGCAAATATTTAACTAAAAGCATTTAATTATATAACGATACTTATCTACCTTTTGATGTAGGTACTTACATTTGAAATGTAACATGACATTTTTAATCTACCATACCATAAGTATCTCAACATTTTTGTATATCTATAACTCAGATATTTTAATTATATTTTATGTATGTGTATTTTAGATTAAATAATTTATTAAATTATCAATATATGAGTTTTTCATTTTTTTATCAGCCCTGTTTGTACCAACTGTCCCACTGCTGGGAACGGGCCAACTTCTCATTGTGAGAAGGGTTAGGCCATAGTAGGCCATAGTTTTTCATTTTGTTTGATCCTTTTGTGAAAAGGACTCAATATACATAGTGAGTTCCTTGGACTCGCCAGCGACCCTAAGCTGTGCTCCGTTATTTGGAGAATCCTGTATTGAGAGGTGTGCGCGCTCACGGCAACGGCTGGAGTAGGCCAAAAAATTCCGAATATTCCATACATACCTATAGTTCCTGGAAATGGGCGCTTAGCACCTACCTAACATGCATACATCAGCTGTCTTATTGCGTGATCGCGCACAACATTTAGTCAAGTTGTGTTGTTTGTACATTATATTGTAGGTAATTAAATGTAATTTTACGAGAACAGGTAATCTAGACAAACCTTATCTAGGTTTTTAGATGATTTTATATCAACGTGTATTAATGTATGTATAAATCAATAAATAATAATAAAAAAATGAGCATGGATGGTTTGAGTAGACTGGCGGGGGAAATGCACAATGCACCCCAAGCGGGACGTCAGTGCAGGTTTTATCACCCATATTTCAAATTAGAATTAGACTCGGCGGGACACGCTCACGTTTAGTCGTACTTCGACTATTGTCGGGAATGTTCGTGAACACTCGCGTCAACAGTAATGTCACAATGTGGATTTAAAATTTATTCATCATCATCACCAACCCACTGCTAAGTATAGATCTCCTCTTTAGCGCGCCTATCTATTGCGACCTCAGCCACACCTCGCTTAACATTAGGCGAGTTGTAGGTCAATAGGTATTCTCGGTCCGTATATCTATAGGGAAGTGCAACTACGGGAGTAGTTGCACTTCCCTATATACGGACTGAGAATAGTGCTAAGTACCTATTTGTTTAATGAACTACGAACATATTGATTGATTTTGCGATTGAAATGTAATTTTTACGATATTTATTTTCACATTCATTTCTCCAACTTTTTTGTCCAACTCAGAATTGTTTTTTTAACGGGCAAGTCCATTTCTTCTCAACAACAAACAATATACGAACTACACATAAATTAACTAACTAAACTACTAAACAAAATGCGAATGGATTACTCCAGACCGATAAAGGTCTAAAGATAATCCAATTGCTCAAACCCATTACCAGTTGGCAGCTTACCAAGCATGCTAACTGCATTTCCACCTTGAATAGCTTATGTGTTGGGTCAGATACGTACCAAAATTTTGGGCACGCGTTGCATCGATCAGGCGATCAGATACATTTTTGAAAATGAGATGAGCTCCCGGTCCACACGGACCCAAAGTCTCGACACCAAACGGCTCAAATATGTAATCTCGGAGATTAACATATTTACGCCGCATGTGCTGCTCCGCCGAAATAGCGGCAACGCCAGCCCTACTCCGTGTCTCAGGAAGATGAGACGGTGCCAAAGTATCAACGCACGTGGCGTCTCACACAAGGGGCCGTCCGAACTTCCATGGCACAAGTGTCATCCAGTCAGGCCTTTTACCATCGTCACGCGCAAGACCGCTCGGTTCGAGCACAGCAGTTGCAACCAAGGAACATTAATTGGCTGCAACATTGGTGGTGGCAAAAGATATCATACAGGCGGATGATATCATACAGGCTTGCGTGACAACGATTCGAACAGAGCTTCTCGAGCATGAGAGACTATGGTGGCCGAGTTGATCAATTGCAGTTCCACACTGACAGATATGGGCCTCACAAAACCTTGCTCCTAAAGTCCTAAGCGCAAGCTGAGTTGGTTGTCTATAACTTTGTTGTGTCTATAACTTGTCGTTAACTTGTAAAGCTTAATTTTGGACGAAGGACCTCTGGAACTGTTATTCCAATTTAAAAAAAATAGTCAATCGATCCTTTGTTCATCTAACTGTGTAGCTAGTAGCTATTGATATAATAAATTAGTATTACATTTAAGTACGTAGGTATTGTAATCTATCGACCGACTACGACTACGTACGTGTGGATCCGTGCGCTGTCGACACCCGCCTCTACCTACGTGCCTATTATACCTACTGCATCATTCCACTCGTGTAATTTTTCTTTGTTGGGACGACTTCGACTTAGGTATGTATGTATAAATAATTTCCACCACGAGCGGTTTTCCCATCACACAATGACTTTTATCCGTAGTTTTGCCTTATTTCACATAGTGTTTGAACATATTTTCTCGCAAAAATACACAATCTTTCAAGCGTATGTACCTAATCACATTTATACCTACTATATACCTACCACAATATGCTTAAGATGTGAGGGGCCTTTAACTCAGACCTGTCACTATTCACGGTTGACGCCTAAGCAAATGGCACAATTTCATTTAACTTTCTTTACTAATTGAGCCTAAAAGATATCTATTATTTTTTTAAATATAATTTAAAAAAAAACTAGTAAAGAAGGATTCTAAATGTGTGAAATTAAAATGTAGAAATCAGAATTCTCAGGCAATTTGTAAGTGCCATCTATAATTATCGTTTAAGCGGCCAGATACATTTTTGTTCAACATCAGCGGTCTACAGTTCTGTATTGGTCCAAGCTGGAACTATGATTTTCTTTCAAAACGCGTACTTTGCATAGCTATAAAAGTTGAGGGACTCCAGGGTCCGTGCCTTTTATAAACTACTAGATGGTACTTCGTATCACCTATCAATGAGTGGACCCGAAATTTTCTCAACGTTTAAACCTTCCCTGGACTACGACAAACATTTCAAAACCAAAATCAGCTAAATCGGCCCAGCCGTTCTCGAGTTTTAGCGAGACAAACGAACAGCAATTGATTTATATATATATAGAGATTATACCTATGCGTTATTAACTTTTAACATTTTTTTAGTTATGCAAGAGGAAGACATTTTAATTTACACTTAACTAACATGCATGCGTGTGTACGCCGAGCAGTCCAGCTCCCGTTCACGAGTTGACGCATGTGCCAGCCATCGCTCTCCTCAACCATGTTTGAGGGAAGAGGGCGACCCGCCACACGACGTCGCCGCAAGAATCTCTTGCCTTTATTATCGGTTTGGTCACTTAAATATCACGTGGGATGGTCGAAACTTAGCTACACTAGTATTATCTCTGTATACTACAAATATGATTTTATGTTTTTTTTTATACATACTTGATAAGCTGTTCATAAACAAACTTGTATCTACTTTACCTAAAAAAACTTAAAATCACGTGTTCTTCATTAGGCATAAGTGTAAATAACCTTAATATTGGACCCGATTACGGAAAACATTGATAACGAAATTATTATGAATTTTTTTTTTTCG
The DNA here is from genome assembly GCA_947563715.1 of Lycia hirtaria. Lineage (NCBI taxonomy): Eukaryota > Metazoa > Arthropoda > Insecta > Lepidoptera > Geometridae > Lycia > Lycia hirtaria. The sequence goes on from OX387386.1 coordinate 4,058,540, forward strand.
ACCATTTCAAATATTAGTGAATGTGACAGTAGTTGCGTGATTTCAAACGAGATTTTCAGCATTTTTATCTTATTCAATTAACCTGAAAAAACTCACCATATTAATCGGTCAAAAGAACGACTGACCGACCGATCGACCGACTCCTGAGGTGCATGTGTACCCTGAGGATGGGACTCTGTCTGACAATCCTGAAACCGCTTGGAAGACATGTTGGAGTTGGATTTTTTCTGGGTAATTGAATAATATAAATTAATACTCATTTTTTATCTGCCTTTATACGACCTTAGTGTTACATCGCAGTCTCAATTAAATAAAACAAATAAACTTGTCACAAAATTATTTATTGAATTCTTTACGTTACATCAGTACTAATCGCTAACCATAGGACACTGGCAGGCATCACGCATAGAAATTATTTTAAAATGTACATATAAGTGAGACGATATAGTCGATATAATCTGACACTTTCTAAAAACTTTTAAAAGGAATTCGTGAAACATTATGAAATCAGAGGTTCATAATTTCAACTTTTTTTAAGCTGCTCTATATACAGGGTAAAGACTAACATGTTTGAAAAGAGAACTAGTGTGATAGTCGAACAAAATAATGAAATAAGCACAGCAGCGCCCCCAAATACACATTAGTTTTCTTTCAAAATAGACTCTAACCACAGTTTAACGAAAACTGAGTTCTTTAGGCTTTGGTATAATAGAGCAATGTGTGAACGCATATTTTGCGTTATCGTCTATTTATAACAATGAACAACTTTTACTATGGTTCACATATATGGTTATGGTTATATGGTATCACAGAAAAGTTGTGCATACTGAAATTGAAGTTTATATAAAATGTTTACTGTCCTTCGAATTTTTTTTGTAAGGAACTCCTTCTAAATCAACATAACTAGATCATACAGTTCCACGAGCCAAACATAGAGTAGAACATTGAAGAATTTAATGCAAGCTTAAAAGTTTCGAGTTTATGATTTGTAGTTACGATGAAATAAAAAAAAAAACAGGAAAAAAGTATCAGCTAGCTATTAATGTCCATCAATTATATAAACAATCACGGACATTTAAAATGGCAAATGCGATAACTATGCGAGTCCACATCCGCAAGAGGAAGAAAAATAGAGAACAATAAATATAATCGAAATCATATTACAGTCAACGTGGGTAACTTTGACTCTGCGTCAAACATTGTACGTAGCCTTTTTAGAAGGTTCTCGATTTTTTTCCCAACACATTAGCAGTCAAATTACTTTTAATTTACAATCGTTTTGACTACTAATCTCTTGAGAAAATAATCGAGAACCTTCTAAAAAGGCCACGTACAATTTTTGACACAGAGTTAAAGTTACACAAGTTGACAATATTTAAAACAGGAAGTCCCTTATCTTAGCAGCTTCTATGGACAAATCCGCACAAAATTATTCATTTGACAGGTCCAATGAATGAACTCTTTTATAAGTAGAATCAATAAATAAAAACATCAGAAAGTGTCATTTTATATTCACAAATAAATATCTCACTCTATACCACGGTTAAATACAGAGATCTAAAAAAGAACAGAGTCAACGGAAAATTACATTTTCATTAATTTCATTAATAGACGCCAAAGTGATTAAACACAAATTGTATGATAAATAAAATCAATTAACTATAGGCAAAACTTAAAATAGTTTCGCATCAGTATTACGAAAGTGTAAATAATAATCCTGACTCTAATGAAACGCCATGGCGTAGGAATGTGGCTAAAAATGGGCTAAAATCAGAATACTATAAACAAACAATAATAGGAATGATGTAAAAATCTGATAAGTATAAAATATCCGTGAAATTAAATTAATATATTAATATAATATATTATATTGATAATCCATTTTATGTGAAGTAATAGTAATATTTAAAGATTTTATAAATAATTACATATTACTAAAAACTGTAAAAAAAACGTAATTGGGTTTGTGCGTAACGCAGTAAGAGAATGTTAAGGAGAGTCAAACATTTGAATCGGCGTACAATTTTGGACGGCTTCTAAAATGCAACTTACTCAAATAACATCTAAAATCATCACATAATGACAAATTATATAGATAAGAATTCATTATTATATGAAGATTCTACATGACGATAATGACAAATTATATAGATAAGAATTCATTATTATATGAAGATTCTACATGACGATAATGACAAATTATATAGATAAGAATTCATTATTATATGAAGATTCTACATGACGACAATGACAAATTATATAGATAAGAATTCATTATTATATGAAGATTCTACATGACGATTATGAATATGTCGAGATTAGAATATAATTAAAAATATCATACATAATAGTTTATTGTAAACCCCAATAGAATAACTGAAACTTGAAAAGTACCTAAACTTTATCGGTGTACAAGGATGCCTTCCAGGCAACTTTTACGTGGATAGAATTAATAATATATATAAATAAGGAGGTTTGGTGGTGTACATTATCATAATAAAATACGAATATATACTAATATAGATCTTAAAGTTTATATCACGGATTATACATAATATATTTGAGTAAATAGCATTTTAAAGGATTGCGAAATATACGCAGATTCTAAATAACTCACGATGAAAGTAATATGACATATCAATGTCGTTGGATTGACCATGTCAAATATTAGGACTCAAGAGTCTTCTTGTATATTATATTCACAAAATTATAAAATCTTAATAGTCAACGCAAAATCTTGCATACGGATAACAAAAAAAAACGGATCGCATGATTTTTGTATAAATAGTAATTTGTTAGTTCATAGTTCATAAAATTATTGTGGCACGGCCATGTTTTTATTCATATAAAAAAAGTATCTAATTATTCATTTCTATCATTTTTTTAAATAACAAAAATATACCGCAATGAGAGAGAATGAGAACGCTGCTTTTTTTTTTTTTTTTTTAATGTAAGTATATTAAAATGAATGGACAAGTTGAGTAAATCGCTCAGCCGATAGTGTCACGTTTGGTTACGTACAACATTAAACATATTGGACCATTAAACGCGAGCTCATTCCAAAAGCCAATCCACTAAATTCATTGTAGAAATTGAAACAATACATTGTTGGGGGCAACCCATTAATATGGACAATACATTTATACAAAATGCTTTTGAATTCACTGGCTCAATGGATAGGCTTGAAGGCATTGTCTTCACGTAAATAGCCAACAATGGCTTAATAGTCTTATTACAATTTATTCGTCTTAATGCATCTTCAGCAGTTAACAAATGGATGTTTGATAAAAACGGAGATTTTTCGATTACATAAAATAAAATATGTGTAAAATATAACTTGTGACAATATTTATAGATGATTTTGCCATAAAGCAATAATACCATTGAGAATAAGAGTTACAGGATTACGACTTATTTAACTAACTTTAGACACTGACGTCGATTCTTATACATTAATAAAAACATTAAATTGTTTGCCGTCCTTTTCTCACGTGCCGAAATGGAAACGGACGCAAATAATTTTCCAGTCAGACTGAGTAACAGAATTGACCTCAGTTGCCTAATGGCCGGTCCCTATATTCGATCCCAATTTTATTAACCTATCTGAGATAGAATATTGATTTATTATAAAATAAAAATAAACATTTTAAATAACCAATCTATAATTGCAGCAAAATGATTACCTATCTTAGAAAAGTAAAAATAGATTGAGATACAATATCAGGGTCGACCTTAAGGTATAAGGCGTAAAGTTACAGGCATTGCGCGCAGCAAGTGCGTACCAATACCTTCTTACTTATTTATAAAATATACTATAATATAATAAAGTATACCGAATTTCAAGTTATATTCCACTTGAAAGATTACAATTTCGCATTTTGGTCACAAATTAGGATAAAACTTAAGCCTATATACAATTATGTTTATAACAAGTATAGATAAAAATTAGGAATAAGCTTGAAACATTTCATTAGAATATAAATCACAGACGCATTCCTTAGATCGGCCTTTCTAGGAATATTTATATAATTCACTTTCCGCCTTCATTAATGGGCCTGCGGGAATTCAATTTGATAAATCTGTGAAGAATCGGCCAAGAAACCGATCGGAAGCGGAAAATTTCGTCAAAAACACAGGAGTACACAGAAAGGGTGCAGCATCGAAAGAAAGTATGTAGCTATCGTCATTAATAACTTGTACGAGATCATATAGATGCTAAACGAAATGGAACCAACTCTCATCTGTGCGCAAATTAATTTCAAACCATATTCGTTAAGCATAAGGTATAAAATTTACTTACGCATGAATAGAGTTGGCTTCCACTTCGCCTAGCGACGTCCATGTATTAATGAACCGTATATAAATGAACGAACAGTGAACGAATTGGTGACAATTACGACCTGTCAATCTTCACCATTCGGTTAATTAATTTTAAAACAAATTAAAATTGATGAACAGTTTTTCGAGTTACAACAGCAGTTCAAAAATATCTTTATATAACAAAGTCATTCTTAACATGCAGTAAGTGTTATGATTTAAAAAGACTTGTATAAAAAATTCGAAGTTATATTTAACCGACTTTTTATATACTAATTTTGGCCACGTAAATGTTGTTGATAAAAATATGTACATAATACGTTTTCGTGTTGGTTCTGTACACCGTTTCTGTGTTACTCTGTGTAATTGAAATGTTATTTTATCGAGTGATTTTTAAGATGGTGACTGAGCGAGTGTTTCGGCGTAACGTGCCATGATTCGCGGTGAAGATTCGTTTGGTTAGCATATTACGAGCGATGGTCAATAGTAATATTGATTGACTTTAATATCTCCTTAAAATGTATATAATAGAGAAGATAGAAAAAAAAAAACAAACTAAAAAGTATGTCCAGCACTACAAAAAATATCAGCATACAAATTTCACGATACACAGAAAGCCAACCAAACATAGAAAAGACGATATTTAGCATTATCTTTTGTGCCGCATCGACGAGTTTTTCCTTTCATCTCTATCATGCATTATATCTGCATTATTTTTCAAAAATACAACGCTATTTGTCAGAACGCCTTATAAATGTATACAACACTCACTATGTGAGTAAGAAGCAAACATTCCCCTATTTTCTCCACCAAAATATTTAGATTATGTATTTAGTATTTACGTAACATTTTGTTATATTCATCGCTTGAACTGTAAGATACTCGTAGTAGATAGATTTGATCAGGTAAGTAGATATAACAAATAGCACTGTTCCGGTCGCGTGTCATGACACGATACGGCGACACGTGCAGGCCAGTCACCAGTCACCACCCAAACGTCGTAAATTTTCACATAACTAAATAACCGAACTCGACAGGTGGGCTCATTGACTACAGAACGATTATACTACAGCTTAAGAAACATAATCCTAGAGGGAGCGAATTAATGTTAACATTTTTTGGACATTTCTTTCTTCGCTTACATAAAAATATTTATCACTCTTTTTACACTTTCATTCATAAACAGTCAATAAGCTGTATAAAATCTGTTTTCCCTACCTGTCTAATAATGTAAACAACAATGGCCGGTGACCAATTAGAAAACACACTCCACCATTGTTGTTTATAAGACGTGTAAGGCAACACGGATTTTTCATATCTATAATTTGATGTGTGTGGTCCTAGCCTCATTTTGTAGTGTAAAAACTAAGTTAAGTCAGATGAAATCCGAATTTGACCGAAACAAATGGCAAACTTTCAATCGTTTTGTTTGTATAAAAAGATGCACGATTTATTTTTTTCTATTTCTCTTGTATCCATTTTTATATCGTAGATTGATATGAAATTTTGTTAGACACTCAAAAGTTTCTGAGTTATTTAGAAATCAGCAATCATTATATACTTATCTTTGTTTCTATAAAATTATATGTCAATATTTCGCTGACGTGAACATCGTACAAAAAGAAATTAAGCAATGTATTGTCTTATCAAGCACTTATGAATAAGAGTTATTCTCATTACTATAAATAAGGCATTTATAATATGAAAAATACTGAATAGATATTTTTATGAACCGAAGTTGTATATTGGCCTTGACTCAAAAATATTGATATCAACATTTCTTTTGCGAAGCGAAGTTGGCGAAGCGACGCCTCGCGCGTCCTTTTTAAAATACCTAAAACACTTATTCAAAAACGCGATAATAAGCTATAAAGTGCTTTATCAACGAGCAGTGGTACAAAGCACATTATAGCTAAAGCCGTGGACTGAAGGCTTGAATTCCTGTGACGCTGACGTCAAAAACGCGTAGCAACATAATTCGTGCACTATAGGAATAGTTGTTATTATGAAGCATATTAAAGTAGCATTTATATCGCAACATTTTTTTAATTAATAACTTATTTTATTGCTTTACAAAATGCACAGGAAAATCAGCTGTTCCTTACGAAAAGTTCAATGACAGAAGGCGAAAATGTGAAACAACTGTTATTTTTCGACAATTTACTGAAGTATTCGCGGAAAAGTTGTTTGTCACGGTATATTTAAGCTGCCCTTAAAATATTTCTGGATAATAACAACTAACGTTTTATAACGATTATATACCGTATAATTCAATATCAACGTCGAAATCTCCTTTACAGAATACAATGTATATACGTCCGATTCGACGTCAGCGCAAAATATCAAATCTAACAATGCATTCATTTAGTCCGTAGCTACGTTTCCGAATCAGTTGACGTCATAACGTTCTTTACGCATAACGGAATAATACATGTCGGGTTACATATGAATACACTTTGGTTATGCCAACAGGCGAGCCGCGTTGGTCGTCAGCGTCGCGTCAGTGTAGTTATAGCGTATGCACGGGCCAGTGCGGTCCGTCGCTCGGACGTCAGGTGTCGTTTGGCGACCGAAGCGAATGTAGTGCGTTCGCATGGCCGGCTGGTCGTCGCCGGTCTAGGAAAGTCTTTAATTGCGTAGCGGATAGCTGACTAGGTGGAGCCTGAAACAGTATTATACTCGAGTCAGCAACTGAAGGTGACACGAACTGTGTAGAGTCTGTTCAGATAGAGAACTACTGTGGAATTGAGGGCGCTGATGTCCTTATTTCATTATTTTGTTCAGTCGAGACCACAGAATACAATATGATAATAGTTTAAACTTCCAAACATTAGTTTCTCTTTTTTGCCTCGATAGAACTATAAGTAAACAGACTCTACATGTGGAGATGACGTCCGACAGAGTGTATTGTGATAATGGCAAGACAATGATGATGACTCTAGTCAGCGTACATATAACGTGTAATAGTTTAAAAAAAAACAGTAACAGGGAAACCAAGCCCATTTTATTTCATTTGTAGTATCGATTGTGCTCGAAATACTTAGTTGATACATGACCCTCAAGGTACCCTTCGGTACTAGTTCATTCAGTAACGAGATCTAGAGATTCCGTGTATAGAATGCTACTGATATCTAACGTTTTACCAAAAGCAATGCTACGCGACGCGATACGACCCATCGTTTATAATATAACACTGATATTTGTGACAACGAGGACTACGTGCAACTGCTAGCTACTGTTTGATTTTGACCACATTATGTCGCGCTACTGAGTTTGTTCTTCACGTCAACGTACGCGACTCCTTGCTTTTGTGTTGTATGTTTGGTAGGTCATACTTCCTATACATATTTTATCAAAGTCGGTTTAGGTGTTTGGTTTTTACGACAAAATAACTGAAAAAAGTATGTCATCCAAATAAACGTAATTGCGTAATTTGAAGTCGGTTGTTTCAGTTTTTTTTAACCATAATTAGGTATATTATTGTTACTTTTAGATAGTTTTGCATCGAGTTTCTTTTCCCAATTATCGCTCATGTAGGACAACGGGTCATATGACTAAAAGGTAGTATCGTGTGGTAGGCACCTCGTTGAACCAGGCGTGTTGCAGTGCGTCCCGCGGCGCGAGCCGGCGCGCCGGCGTCGCGTCGAGCAGGCCGCGGATGATGGTCTGCGCCCGCTCGTCGATCTCCGTCCAGTGCTCGGCGGGGAAGCAGTAGTCGCACTTTATTATGTTGGCCGTCGTCTCTTCGATCGACTCGTCCAAGAATGGCGATAGCTGGAAGATACAATTCTAACATAACTAAAACACCTATTACAATATGAAGGGTACAGGCAAATAACAGGGAATGTCCTAATTAATTGACTTGAATTCTAATGATTGGAATTTAAAATACCATAGACAAAGATATGATTCTACTCAAAACATATTTTTTTTAATTTGTGACATTCCCTGTTATTTGCCTGTACCCATCATATAAAGATAACATTTTATTAATAAGATCGATCTAAAAAATAATATTAAATAAATATTCTTTTGAGTGTATGGTTTTATTAGTACTATGACAAGTAATCGTTTAAAAACCTAAAAAACCGACCTCAAAATACGCTACAAAATATAATTCGTTAACTTGGATGATATATATCCCCAGTTATTTTGTTATAAAAACCAAAATACTGAACGGATTTTGATAAAATTTTATCACTTGCAAAGAATACCTTTTCAAACAAAAAAAATAATAATAATTAAATCGTAGTCCGAGTAATCGGGGAAGATACATGAAAAAAGAAGATTCCGACGAATTGAGAACCTCCTGTTTTTTGGAAGTCTGTTAAAAAGTGCTTACGACGACTACAAAAATGAGCGCAAAGTCGTCTACCTAAGCACTTCCCGTTAGGGAATTATAGAGGCAATCTCATGGCTCCACATTCAGGTCTTCGTTATCATTTGTAATGGAAGATAATTATAATAAATAAATTACAGTTTAAAAAACTAAAAATCACGCTACAAATTATTCTGGCCAAAGTTCATTACAAGACTTTTCTAACAAATCCAAACACAGCTATGATACGATGTTCCATCATCAAGTTCTAGTTCATATCTTCCGGCTCCATCATCAGATCAGTTCGACAGTACCATATTATTGTATTGTCATCAGAACTACATACAGCTGCCAATTTTCATGACACTACGATCCTTGGAAGATGGTTAAATTAGTTACCTTAGATTTCATTACATACAGGTCGACCTAATAAAAGCGTGTTAAAAAAATCAAACACGTCAAAAAAAGTTGCTCTACAGATTATATATGTTTATACTTTGTATGGAAGGACCCACTCTGGAAGCATATTCCTCAAGTTACCAGTCCGCACGATGAATCTGGTACAGACACAAATGAATCGAATGAAAAGCCAATAAGAAAGCAACTTACGTGAGTTTGTGAAAATTAAATTTTCGCACTTGTAAACTTATCTTTACAAATATTACTAAAAAAATAAAGTAACTCTGTCTCTCACTCTCTCTAATTTGTTACCTTTCAAGACGAAACGGCTGAACCGATTGTCATGAAATTTTATACAGATATAGCTGAGGATCAAGATACGGACTTGGGTTACATTTTATAATCATCATCATCACCGTTTTTGAGCGGTACGCGGGTACGCAACTGGTATTTAATTATAATTATTAGAGATGAGTCAGACCCCAGTGAGGAACACGTATAAGAAGACGCCGGCGGCCCAGGCGTCCCAGGCGGGCGCTGGCGGCCGCCCCAGCACACACTCGGGCGGCGCGAACTCGAGCTGCGCCGGCGCGGGCGGGAGAACCTCGCGCCCGGCGCACGCCTCGCCCGTCTCCACCGCCGAGCCCAGGTCGATCAGCTTCAGCTGCGGGCTGCTGCCACCCACCTCAATCAGGATGTTCTCTGGCTGCAAATGTCATATTGGATGCCGAATGTAGTGAACAACTTACTCTCTATCGCAGTTTATGAATTCTTTTTTGATAAAACTTTTAAAAAAGCCATTTATTGCGAGTACAATGGCCTCCTTTGGGCTTAGTACATAGTATCAACATATGTGATACATATAAAAAAAAGTATGTTGCCAGTTTAGTAGCCAATTGTATGTGCAAGTATGGAGTAGGGTTTTATATCTGTATATTTTTTAGTTTTTCACATAATAAGAGTTTTTATTGAGATGAGTACAATGACCCCTCTTTTAATACATGGTACCATAATAACACAATATGAACAAAACCGCGCTTAACCGATAAGCTTAAATATAAAAAGCTTAGGCGACGCTACCAATCAGCATTACCTACACATATTATTGACTGGCCTAGTGGCTCAGTTGGTAGTGTGTTTACGTCTACCTGCTGAACTGAAAGGTCGTGGGTTCGATCCCCACCCAGGGCAAATATTTGTGTGATGAGCATGGATGTTTGTTCTGTGTCTGGGTTTTTCTATGTATCATATGTATATATTTACAAAAAAAAGTATATATGTATTCTATCAGCCATCTAGTTCCATAGTATAGGCTTTGCTTAGTTTGGGCTAGATGGTGTTGTGTGAAATGTCCACAAATATTTATTTATTATGTTCCTTTAATTATTTAGCTGAAACTTTTACAGGTTCCGCGAAGAATAATCCGTAGAGTATTTCAAAATCGAAACCAATCTTCAAATCAGTGATCAAATAAAAAGATTAAATGAAAAGAACAGTTCGAAGATTTCGAATATCACTCTGATACCGATTCAATTTAAGAGTTCGATTCTTGCAGAAATCTATTTGTTTGTATTATATATAACATTATTAGTAAAGTACGTACCCGGACATCAAGATGCGCCACATTGTTGGTATGCAGCCAATCGAGCGCTGAAAGGAGCTGCTTGGTATGCGCTGCCACCGCTCGCTGCGTGTAATGGTGCGGCGCTGCAGCGGCCCACTCCAACAAGGCGCCGCCTCCGATCGCCTCTAGCACGAGCGTGTGCGCGCCCGCTCGCGGCACCTCCGCGAACAGAGCGAGCGCTCGGACCACCCCGTTGTGGGCCGTGCGCGACAGGATGCGGTACTCGCGCACTGCGTCTGCGCCGCGACCCGCCAGCACCTGACGCACGCAATAACACCGATCATTAAACACAAATACTTTGAACGTTAAAATATATTTTGTGATCCCATATACACTCCTACCAAAAATTGTATTTTTTTATTTGTTAGCCCTGTTTGTACAAACTGTTCCACTGCTGGGCGCGGACCATCTTCTCATTGTGGGAAGGGTATACAAAAATTGTATCGGAAGAAGTATAAATGATAACTAAATTTTAACGAACTATAATATAAAATGGTATTGGCTAAATTTTGTATGTCGCCGCTAAAGTAGGTTAGGTTAAGAGTATGTTTGAACTGCGACAACACACTGAGAAGCGCTAGAGTGTTTCTGTAACGAAAAATGGTCTTCCCAAAATTATGTCGCCCCAAAAGTAGGACTATTAACTTAATTGAGCTAGTTCACCCAGAATGATTGATTAAATGTGCGCTTCACGTTCGCTCCGTACAGATCCGATTGTGTGTGAATATTTTATCCCTGCGATTTAAGTATAGTGCAACAGCTGACCTGTTTCAATGCGACCCGCTGTCCGGTGCCGGTGTCCCGCGCGGCGAGTACGCGCGCCGTTCGTCCTCGCCCGAGCTCCTCTTCCAGGGAGTAACGTCTCGCGAATTGTTCCCTCTGCCAGGCGCCGCCACCGCCACACGCCGCGGGCTCCGAGGCCGCACCCGCGGTCCCGCTGCGGGAGCACACTACGCGGAAACTGTACTGTCCGGCTGGGAGCTCTTCTAAAGACACGGTACCAGCAGGCGCAGGCGAGTCTGTGGCGCGTCTCCACTCGCCCTCTCCAACCCGACAGTATTCCAAATGCACAGGCGTCGGTTCGTCCCACTGCACAGAGAGTCCCCCGGCGGGTAAGGCACGCGCCGCCGGCACGCCAGGAGCGCCACCGCCGCCGACAGTCAGTCTCGCCGAGCTCTGCACGCCTCCGAGCTCGTTGCTGACCAGACAGCAGTAGACCCCAGCGTCGGAGGCGCGGCACGCGTGGATCGTCAGCGTGGCGAGGCCGTCGGGCGCGAGAGCGATGGCGAAACGTCCGCCGTGTCGCAGCGCTCGGGTCTCCGGCGCCGTTTTCCGCCAGGAAGCGGCGGCGCGGGATGCGCGCGCTCGACACGCGAGCACTGCCGTGCCGCCCGCCGCTACCGTCACGTCGGTGGCGGGCTCGGACAGTTCAGGCGCACGCAGCTCTGTGAGGACGCCTTCGCTCCCGCTCGGCTCCGGACCGCCGGCGCCGCCGCGTCGCAGTTTCAGCCCCCACGGCCGCTTGGCCAGCCCCTATCGCATATGGAGCGTCACTGACCACTCACGCTCACAAGCGACCCATGCAAGCTTCATGCTCCCCCACCACAGTCGCGGCGGATTATTTACTCTACCACTACTATATACAATTAATAAATTATACTTAATTTATGGCGGTTAATCCGAAACACTAGCACTTTAGAGTCTAGTCGGCCCGCTATCACAGTCTATGTTAAAATGCAATCCCGTGTTTATCATACCTACAACAAAAGAGATAAACAGAAGCGTTAAAACATGCAAAAGAATAGAATAAGCACCCCACTCGAAGTTGCGGAAGAAAATATTAAAGAAAGTAAAGAAAAATTAAGTGGCAGTAAAATAACATGCTTCATATAGGTAACTGTAGTGCAATAAATAATATAATAAACGAAAAAAAACAACATGAAGCATTAATTATTTCTGTAAAAATACAACACACATCCAGTGTTGCTCTGAATAAATTAACCCAGAGTACATTTTAAGAATATTTTACCGAAGCGGTAATTGACAATTTTTTTTACACATGGTTCAAGGCAAACAAACCTTAATGGCTAAGTTACACAAGTCTTATTAAATGAAATTTATCACGCTCTTGTCTTAAAGCGATGCATATGTTAGTTTGAGCTCGTTTTGATCTTGATTTTTAATAATATGATTTTTCCAATAACCATTGTTATTTCCTTACATCCATTTCCGCTCTTTTCACACTAGTGAGTGTAAGTTGTATATTTGTGGATTTGTTTTTGTAACATCAAAACTAGCTAAATGAAATAAAATATATAGTACCTATATATATATTTCTCGGTGGTACTAAGATTTGTTTTAGGTGGTATAAGTTTTTAAATCCTGGGGTAGGCCACAGGCAATTCTAGGGTGGGCCTGACCCTTTTATATACGCCCATGTTCACAATGTCATAAGCCTTTGTAGTTTGGTTGTCTTTTTCAAAGTAGATGGAACCAATCAACAATGGTGAAACAATTTCAAAGCACTTGTTCGTGTAATTATAAAAAGGCAGTTCTATTTAGTAAGCCACCATCTAATGCCCGGTGACATGCCTATGTCTACAGCACGGCGCTGGTCGGCGTCATCACTGTTTTTTAGCGTCCAGCCGGCATCATAAACCGTGGCGTACGTTATTATAGTTACAAAGCGTATTGTTCCATTACGTAAAAATTCCAGTCTGATAGCCTATACAGACTCACGCCGAGAAAGCCCGAGAACCCCAGAGAAGCGTGAATGTGAGAGGTTTCTCTACGTCACGTTCTCGGGCTCGCCTGTTCTCCGACCGGTGTCGGTATTTTTGCCCGCTTCAAAGGGTGTCTCGGGCGAGAAAAGAGAAGACTATCACATTCTTGTTCTGTCTCAGTGCGAACTAGGAAGCGAAACCAAGTGTACGTACGTGTTTATCCGTTTATAATAGGTTACCATCGTCTGGGTCTTATTTTTTTCTTTGCTTTTTGTTTAGTTTTAACAAAGTTATATTAGGCTATTGCACAAATTAGTATTGTACAATAACACGTCCATAGCGGGTGGGAGTGAGAATATAGTGAGTGTGGACAGTTTATTAAGTCTCTAACGTCTAGTAAGCTCAATTTACGGCAAGAAGTCTCGCCGAGACTTCTTGCCGTAAATTGAGCTTACTAGACGTTTATAAATAAAACCGAATAATCTGTAGATCAATACGTAGAACGTTGCAGTAAGCGGTTCAAACGAAGCATGTCCAAACGCCCTCAAGGCTGCATGCAGTAGACTGTTCTAGATGTTTTCATATACTTATGTGTCCAATAGCAGAGTTCACCGAAGCGTTATGATCGCAAGACCAAAGCGAAGTACCAGGTAGTGTAATAGGCCTATCAGGCTTAATCCATAATCACGCTCACCGCTTGCGCAGACAGCGCTCGTGCAACGGGCTACTACTGTGTATTGTATAATTACATAGTTTTGCGGCATACGTGTTCCGTCGGCGAGACTGCGTAAAACAATACAAGACTACTGGCTCGTATATTTTCCGCGCCGGTTAAAAGCGTAACTGAGTAAACTTCCCAACTTACATTTGCGCCAGGCGGCGAAGTAGGACTTGTAGCCGCGCTGCCTCCCTTCTTATTCCTTTCTTCCCTGCTCGCAGTGGTAGGCAAGTTTATGGTATTTGCCTTCGTATGCGGCCGCTGCGATCTATTCCTCAGCTCGGGTGCTAGGGACCCGCCCATGGACGGCGGCACGCTCTCTGTCTTACGTAGTCTATAGGACGGGAATAGGAGTTAACAAAATGAAAAAAAAAACGGGCGCGCCAGCTTTATATACGATATGATTTTCGACCTTATAAAAAGTTGTTCATTTTAATTTCTCAATAATAATTAAGTACCAAATAAATATAATTTTAATATAGTGTATATTTTATTAGTTGTCGTTATTAAGGCTTATTAGACATTAGGTATTGATACAATATACCTAAAATTGCTGAAAATGTCGGAAAGCGTTATCGAAACATAAAAGATGTTAATTACGCCTTATTTTTATTGGCGCCTTAACGCACTACTCACATTGCTCATACTATAGCAGTTAGTATAGCATACTGTTCAGAGTTAAATCATTTATTTAAATAGTATATTTATACTAACATGTCCTAATATTTGTGGTCCTATGATTTGTAATTAGGTAAATAAACTGAAATCATTAAAAACAATTATCATAGTTAAAAAGACAACGAAAGAACTTCAAAAACCGGCGTAAATATTATTTGAATTCGATTAAATAGAGAACCGTCATTGATCGAAAATTATACCGTGCTCGGCCCTAATACAGTTTAAAATCGTCTGACTTGTCGCCCCTATGGTTCTTAAGGAAAATTAAAGGTATTATATTAATGTTAGATTGTAAAGCTGTTATTTGGTTAGTATAGCATCGTGTTCTAAAGCTGTGCCTGCCTGGGTTAGCGGACTATCGAACCACACTGAAGGATTTATTGATAATTGTGTTATTATCTTATTAATAATTTAATTTTTATCAATAATTGTACGATTGTATTTTTGGTATGTAAGTACATTGCTTTTAAGTTGGAGGAGGAAAACCACTACCTATTTTTATGAGGAAAGAAAAAATATATTATGTGCCAAGTGAATCTCTTCCAGGCTGTACTGTTTCTGGAAGGCTTAAAAATCATCAATTTTGTTCATTAAACAATGAAAACCGTGTAATCTTCCAAGGACGGACAATCAAATGTGGCGTCAATCGGCCTCATGGCCTTTGATCTCCTACCCCCTATCCCGTAAATGAGAATCGGAGTGATATTATGCATATTACTCGATATTCGATAACTTGATTATTCTATATTTAGATAACAATGAGACTGGCATGCCAATGTTGGCCAAAGTCCCTAATTTAAAAAAGAACAAGAAAAGACTACTCTATATTTTTAAGCTTCCGTATTTTTAAGGCTGCGTAAGCCTATTACAAAGGCTCGCTGTTTGTCCGTTTGTCTTTCTATTCTATCTTTAAATGTTCTATATTTTTATAGATATGAATTATTTAAAGCTACATCCAATACCGTATGTCTTGCTCATTACAAATTTCAATTATATGTAGAGTAGGTAAGTACAAAATAATTAACTTCATGTCATAATTGCCACCAGTCAAGCCTATGGTAAAATGATAGTTTAAAATAGTTAATTTTACATATTTTTTTTAAATCCTTCAGTGTACTTAAATAGTTCAACTAAAGCTGCGCCCCAAATAAACCCAAAATATAAAATAAAAAACCAAACATTATAAAAGCATGCGGGACTAAAAGCAGAAAACCACAAGCAATCTTGACAGATTTTATTGTAATAACATAAAATTACATGGTGAGTAAATTAGTAATAGTACTGTATTAAATATTTACAGTTTTTATTCTTCATATTTCCATTTGGTAATATCCAAATTTATACATTGATAAGCGGGTTAGTGTCGCCCTAAACAATTTTGGTCAAAATTTATGATACATTTACAATTATAACCTATCTTTTTTAAATTAAGAAAATCTTAAAATACAATCATAAAAATAAAATAATATAAAATTAACTTACTTAAATATTATTAATGAGTCAGCATTCAACTTATTTACTAGGCACGAACGTAATTTACTAAAATAATGTTTATAAAACAAGCATAAATGATCGACTAGTTTTACTTAAAAACTGTGCACGCTGTATATTAATCGAATCTGCACCACTTCCGTGGTGCAGATTCGATTACTATAGTTACAACATAGTAATTCCCATAATCCTCAAAACTTCATTTAACATTCTTGATTTCTTGGCGTATTCCCGTATAAGGTCAACCTTGAAATTTTTTGTCAATATTTGCATACATGTACATTATTAAAAAAAAAAACAAAAAAAAAAAGTTTACTATTGAAAACGAAAAAAAACTTTGTTTAGATATGACATCTAGACATATTAATTTCTGTTACAATATTTTAATTATTATTTATTGAGTTGAAAAATTAAACGAAACATTGCAAGGCATAAACACATACACCAAGAATGTCTCGGGTACGCAGCACGAAGCATGAGGCGAGCCTGTTATGTTATTATGTTTTACAACAAAACCATGCAATTTAGTGCAAGTAGCCCTTTGTTGCCATAACTGGTGTTTGTTGTCAAAATTTTCTAAAATAAATCCAAAATTATAAAAGTACTCACTTTTGTATAGTTTTGAAGAACATGGGGCTTCGCATATTGAAAAATAGTAAGTACATAAGTACCTACAGGTATAAATATAGCATTTGTCTCTTAATTAACTTATTATAATATAGCAAATTAAAAGCTCTACGGAGCATTTTAATGCTTAAACGATGCAAAATTCTTACGCCTAACATGTAAAGCATTTGTTTTATTTCAATACGCCTACATCTTAATATTACAACACTGTTCTACGAAATAAAAAATCATTTATAAAGAGCCTTATATACTGCCGATACATATTTTAATGGAATTATCGTTGTGTTCTTTTAATAACAATCTCATTTGCCTAAAATCTTGTTGTTTTTATACGAGTTCCAGATTACAAAAAATAATTTGGGTGATCAAAAACGGATCTTTTTGTATACAAAGTGTTAAAAGTATATATTACTTACCTAATATTTTTATGTCAGAAATCTCGAATTTGAAAGTTATATTATACATTTTTTTTAATGGGCTAGTAGAGAGTAAGAAGGAGTAGATAAGTCGGTTAGTTTCGGTGTTATATGGACTGCTATAAAGTTTCCTAAATTATCAGACATATTTATCAATTGAGACGCACAAAACACGTTGTAATGTTTTAATTTAGAAAGGTATATGTTGTTATTGATTCGTCGATCTCAACTGCAAAATTGTGAACCCACTAAACACGAATTGATTAATAGATATGTAATATAAGTATAGGGATATGAATGTTCTCATGATTTGCCGATTTCTTATTTTACCTTACTCTACCACACTAGATGGGGCGTATTTTCCCCATCTACACTTCACTCCAAATTGTACAGTCTTTACATTCCAAATACATTATTACTAGACATACACATAAATACGAATATATTTACGACTCTGTATTTGTGTATTATATTAAACGCAGTGACGGAAATTTAAGCGGCACCAATTTTATTTATTAATAACAACGAAATAAGATAGAACGAGCTTTCATATTTCACCTATCGCGAACAATGGCTCTAAATAATACACGCGGCAATTTCAAACGTTCCTATCCGCGGCAATTTTAAACGTTCCTATCCGCGGCAATTTTAAACGTTCCTATCCGCTTGTTGCGGCCTGTGTAATCGTCTTATTAGCTGGCAACCTACTCGCTCGCTACGTTAACTCGCGACGCACCTTCTTCCGAACGCAATTTCTTATGGAATACGGCTTGCCTATCTTAGCTGTGTTTTGCTCGTCGCTGCTCCACGACGGTGTTTTCATCTCTACGTTCAAACTCACAAAATACAGATTTCAATGTGTCAAGTCCTATGGGTCGCACGTTTAATTACGAGTCGTCATGCATCGTCATTTTGTAACAAGATCAGGCGAGTGACTTTTTTCAATAGATAGAAAAAAGGTAATTACCGTGCCATTTAAGAATGTTAAAACCTATTTGGGAATTGTTATATACTCGTATAATTAAATAATGGTTGAGTCCTACGTTAACGTGACGAAGTTTATCAATCAAAAATAAATGAGAAGAAATATGATTATCTGCTTTTAATATAAAATACACAACTATAAGTCAAACCGTTTGCGTATTTTTTTTTAAACCTAACAGCGACAATAGGCTGATGAAAAAACAGAAAGAAGGTATGACATGTTAGGAATTGGGTGTCCGCTCTCAATGGAAATTATCAATGTTTTTTTTTCGATAACAAGCTTTAAATGTAACAAACTGCAAAATATTAATTTATTTACATCGTTCCTCTGAATAGATTGTGGTATAAATTCTATGGTATGATGATTTAAGTTTATTAGTTTGACTTTATTATGAAACGCCAAAATAATTTAAAAAAAATAACTAAACTACCATACCAAGGCTTACCTTTCTTAAATCGCCTATTTTATTAATTTTTCTTTCTCTCAATTATTTCGAATTTTGTTAAAACACATACAGTTATCACCTGAGAATGTACATATTGTACATATCCAAAATTCTATGTGGAATCAGAACTATCATCGCTGTAATTTTCTTAAAAGTTATATTATAACGACCCTAGTAATACATAAATATATAAATAAATACATCTACATTATCAATTCCAATGTGTTTATATTTAATTTTATATTTAGCCTAACTGGACAATTTACTATTTATATTATGCCGATCGCAAGAAGTAACGGTTAAAAAAATATGGAAATTATTTAATATTTAACAAAAAAAAAAGGATTTAGAATACGTAAAACTAGGGATTGCAATTCGGAACGATTTTCAATTCGGCCGGATAGGTATTTCGTTTAAAATGCCCGTATTTCCATTGATTTTAATGAAATAACCTGTATTCTTCTACAAATCATTTAGTTATCTCAATATCATGCGTCATTATGACCTTTTTAGCCATTTAGTCTAGTTTAGAAAAAGCTACTTTGGGTATTTTATTAAACATTTCCAAACCATTAATTAAAACACAAAACTATAAAATTTAATCGATCTTGATAGTTTCTACAAAATTGTCAATTGAAATGTTTTTTAATGTTTGTTCAGCGATTCCTACGCCAATTATGCATTGTTTTTGATGATTATTTTTTGTTTGGTAGGTAATAGAGGTGGTCCCGTATAAATTTTATCAAAATGGGTTCTATACTTTGGTTTTCATGACAAAATACCTGAAAAAATGTCGTCCAGGTATTTGGTATTTTAAAGTCGTTTTTTTCCAGTTTTTTAAACTATAATTATAGACCAAGAACGCGCCGTATGTCTATCCACCTCATCGGGTAACAAGATGTGACCCATCTAGGATGACGCACGTTATCGAGGTGTCTCTAAATGTACTTGGTTGCCTCGGCTAAACCGGTTTTGTACAGTTAGCAAAAATGTGACCACTTTTTGGGGTGCCGAACACCTCATCGGGTAACAAGTTGGGACATAGTACATTCGAAAGAGCCTATCGAGAAGTGACAAAAAATAGGGTTGCCTCTCCTAACCCTGGAGCTTTCTTGAATCGGCCTAATTTTAGGATGCCAAAAAATAATACCAATCACCTCATCGAGTAACAAGATGTGACTTATACCATTCGAAAGACCTAAGTACTTGTACTAGTGTTAAATAAATTTGGTTGCCGGCCCTAAACCTGGAGCTTACCTTAATCGGCCAAGTTTTATGTTTGAACGTAAAAACTGATTCATGACAAAGATGTAATAAGTAGATACATAACATATTCAAAAAATTCCTATTGAGAATAATCAACATCAATAGGGTTGCCACCCTCAAAGTGACCTTTTTATAAGTCAAATTTTAGGGTCGGAAAATTATGAACTAAAATAAAAGTTCCAAATTAACCACATTATACGTTTTGTTAAGAATGTGAGCCAATTTTCGTGTGATTTTGTTTAGTTTTGTTCTGTGATAGCTACCCTTTAAATGACTACCTACCAAGATGAAAGCTACACCATGAGATAGTTTAAGTAACCTATAACTTCTAGGTATACTCTCATATAAATGAAATGCATGGTCGAAGCAATTTTAACGTGGTTTATTACGAAATATACCAAACTGAGATCAAAAAAATCTAGTTTTTTAAGATAGGCATAATATAAATTCAATACTTGCGACCTAACCGTGTTACCGAACACATAAATGTAATATTTTATAATTTTCAACAGCACAAGCAATTACTAGAATTTGAAGTTTGATTGACACCAGTACATCCTCTAAAGACTTAACACCAAATTAACAAATTGCGTGTTTTGAAGTCGGTTTGTTCAGTTTTGTAAACCCTAATTATTTTTGACAGTAACACACTAGCGTTGCACTTTTCTTTGTGCACCGGATCCGGTGGCCCGGATAGCAATCCCTACGTAAAACATATTTAAAAAAATATTGTAGCATTATTTTTCTATCTTGTCAAACTTATCCTTCAGAATTGCTCAAACTGCCTAGTCTATTTAAATAGTTAAATTTAAACATTTAACATACAAAAATCTTTCGGAGTTACTAATTACTTATTTTGGTGAAAAATATCATCAATAACGAACGGAATCGTTTCAGTGTCCTGAGGGTTAACAATTATTAATTTTCACTACTTGCTTGTATTATTATCTCGTAATATTGAATCACCTATGTCGTGCTACAATCCATAAGTGTGAATTGCAGTACGGTATGGATTTTAATGAATGCAAATTAGTGCACCATTACTATATACATATGTTTTTTCTGAGCATTAAAGCGAAAATAAAACTATACCTAACTGAAGTTCTACAAAAATAGCATTCATTAAAAGCCGTAACCCATAGTACTCCTTGACTTCTTATTGGAATCCATTTAAAGGCAGGTCCAGAAATCGCGAGGCATTCGCCTTCAATGCCTCGGCTAAATGTTTCGGTTGTCGTTGCTCAAAGAGTCCTTCCCTCAGTATGAGCATTCCGTCCACACAACGTGGAACACGGCGTCAACGGCGTGCCACCACGAGCCAATTTGCGATGTCTGAAGCCACCTTTATGATGTTTCCCTGAGCCATTAATAACCCTCATTGATATCTAGTTAGCGTTTTGAACAAAACTACATAACATACTGTTATTACTTATACTTAATGTTTACATTAAATGCATACTTACCATAGCTACCTAATTATAAAACAATATATATAAGCGACTATAAAAATATAAATTACAATGCTAACTCCTGATCATATTTGCGTGTTAACGTTATGAATAGAAATTCGTTAAACTTAGCATTTACAATTTACGAGCGTGCGCGACTTATGTTTGTGTGCGTTGTATTCAAATGCGAACGTTTAAACAATACACAAAAACAAACATTAAGTCCGACGACCAATCAGAACGCTGCGCACACATCTGTATACTACACATGTAACTAAATACAAAGTTCACGCACACTTTTAATTTGCAATATAGTCGATAAATTAATCTATTCCTTGCAAATTAGATGAATTAATACTACATAAATAAATAACTTAGTATATATTAGCTGCGTTAGTTATATGGCTTTACAATTAATGCTCTATAGTTTAATGAGATGCAAACGAATATACACGTGTGTGTCCTCATCGAGATACAAGCTCAACACACAAACACACACAAGTACTAATCAGTGGTCGAACGCACACTGACGCTTATTTTTTTGTGTTTTAACGCTGGATGGCGTAGACTTTTTTGAAATAGTTTGAAAGCAGAGCTAGATGGATATTTTTAGCGACACCTATCGACATTTAAGGACAACTATCTAGAAGATATCTCAAGGCGGCTTTTCTTGTTCACGAGCCAACAGCTAATTTTAAGAAAGTTATGGGTGATTTTTAGTGTTAAAAAAAAACGTGCGATAGCGTTATGTAAGTGCGTCAGCGAGCAATCGTGCGTACCACCACCGGGCTAGGCCACCAACTGCCGGCGAAAACGGACACACAAGTGACAAAGCTCCAAACCTAAGTTTTACTTTAAAGTTTACTTTAAAGTTAAACTCACCATTCAGACACCTGTAAATAAGGTTCATATTGGAACGAAGGCGTTATAGCATAATCGCGTTTTTATCACTCAGGTTTTGTAACGATCGTTTTTCAGATATATTCGATTGAATTTCCAATTAATGCGTAACATTTGGGTTACAAACTCCAATTGCATTGGATTATCAATAGAAAGTGTAATGTTTTATTTTAATTTCTTTTCATAATTACCGTCACGTAGTCGCATAATTATTATCAATTTTGTGCGTTTTTTACACAAAAACATCGCATACGATCGCTAGGAGCCTACTGGCTTAAATCAATGAACACCTAAATCTCACTGAAACGCGATACGCGACGGTAGAGCGACTTGTGCGTGGCGTCAGAGCGGCGGCGGGCGGAGTCACGGAGAAGATACAAAGAGAGAATGTAACAAATATGGAAATCTATATAAACACGCAGTAGATATTTTAATTACAAAAAAAAAAAAAAAGAGCCACTTTGTATGTATCAAATTATACTAAACACGCCATTTAAGGAACTATAGTTTTAATATTCAACAAGAGATGGCACCACTTTGTGTAAAATCAATATACAATCATTGTGGTCACATTTTTACATTTCAATTATTAAAAAAGAGTACATACCACCATTTGGCTTGCAGCATACTATTATGCGCTACCTATAGTAACTAGAGGAAGTAAGGGCTCACATACAATCTAAGAGACAGCTCTCTTCCTTGCATCTTCTCTATCAGAGAGCGAATCGTGAATACTCACTGTGCAGGGTCGCGCAGTTCGCGCAAGTACGCTACGGGGTTCTCGAGGGCCCCGCCGAAGTTGAGCTGGCTCTCCAGTATATTGTTCATGCTTTCGAGCCACTTGCGCCGCTTCTCCTCGTTGTTGAGCCGGCAGAAGTAGGACTGTTTGGGGCGGGTGTCCCCTTTGGTAACCACAGAATTGATGACGAACGCGCCAGTGTTGCTGCCATGGCCAGATAGCTCCTCCAGATCCATCTTATTCATCTGTGGACGGTTGAGTTACACGTAATTTTTTTTGCGCTGAGCACTTTATTGTGTCGATATTGAATGAGACTGAGCCGTCACGCTCAGCTATGTAACGCTCGTTCAGGCTCGAGTCAACTAAAGAGAGGGAGCAAGAGGGAGCAAGAGAGATAAATAAATAAATATTGGTGGACATTTAACACAACACCATCTAGCCCAAATTAAGCAAAGCTTGTACTATGGAAACTAGAAGGTTGATTGAATAATTACTTTTTTTTGTAAATACATACTTATGATATATAGAAACACCTAGACACAGAACCAACATCCATGCTCATCACACGAATGTTTGCCCTGGGTAGGGATCGTACCCACGACCTGCAGCTCAGGAGGTAGTCGTACTACCACTGAGCCATGAGGCCTGTTAAAAAGATATAGTCAACGTGTATGCGCGCTGGTATCGTATTCTGAATTTTGATCGCAAGTGGTGCGATACGTGAGAAAGACAAGGATGGGGAGCGGTAATTGGTTAGGAAAAAAGGAGAAAGAACTAGTCTTCTGCCATTTATTTCAAGTCGCAATTTAGCGTTAACACAACGCGTCACTCCTATACTGCTATTTCGTATTATTAACGTCGCCTTGATGTAGTTTTCACATCTGTCGTGCACACATTTTTTTATTTAGTAAAAGGGATTGCGCTTGACCTCTACCACGCTTGATGTTAGTTATGTGGCGGTCCACGATGGAGCGCTCTTACCTAGAAGAAACCTGTCAACTGCCTTGATTTCTTTTGACGCTTTGGCATAAACTTTACTGGATATAATCTAGGTGTCTTCAAATCGCGAGTGAATAGGTTTCTTTTAGGCAAGCGCACTCCGTCGTAGACCGTAACTGTCGCTTAACACCAGGTGAGTTGACGGTCAAGCGCAAGCCTATTTTCGAATAAAAAAAACAAACCCCGATATCATTTCTGCATGGGACATTACAAGAAGTTACGCATATAGCTTGGCAAGTACCAAGCATAGCGTGGCAGTGAGTTGCAGTGGATTGATCTGCCCACATTTTCATACAAAATGAGGCTAAGTACACGCACATAGCGCATTCTTGTTCATAGTATCCAGCACGTGACGTGACTCTAAACTAGAGGAATTAAAATTTTAACATAGGTGTGTTTCGTCACAAACGACAATGTGTTTTACGCTTTACCAAATTTAAGAGCTATCTAAACTGTGCCTAAACTAATCTTACATCATATATTAGACATTATATATTACAAGTATGTAGCCGTACTACAACGTTAACTGTCAAATTAGAAGCATTTTTCAAAATAAATACTCATTCTATGGTCACTCTCTAAGCTAACCTAAATATCACGTTGCTACGTTTGACGTAGCGAGGGTCACTGGCCAGAGCTTGATCAGTGATCATCAAATTTAAGCAACAAATCACACTATCAACCACCAAAAATACAGTCTTCGCATGGGGATTGTGCGACAAATTTTGTTCCGCATAATCTTTCAATATCTGCCTACCTCGTAAAGGGCATAAAGGGCAGGTATTCGTATCAATAATTTAAGTGATTAGTGAGTGTGTATGTATGTAAGTGTAAATATAAAAATATGTATATATAATATTACTTACTTATATGTCTGTACTTATATTTTCATCGATGATAACTTTAGTTTAACTTTATATCCGCCCATTTCATTAGAAATTATTAAGATAGACCTATTAATGGCTAATTTTATTAATTAAGTATTTTGTTCCAAAATTGTTAATAAGCTGTTGGTCTTAAATAAACAAATAAATAAATAAAAATAAATAATCTGAGCCACAAGAAGGACTCTGCTGGATATAAGCCTCCCCCATGGATTTCTAAGAAAAACAATTCCATCCGGCGTCTTCCTGCCACTTGCATGAGGTCATCTGTCCATCTCGTGGCCGGTATTCCTACGCTGCGGTTGCCGGTGCTTGGTATCTATTATGACGTAATTATATGTATATAAACCGACCTGGATATGGGCGCGATAATTGAAAGTGGGGCTAGTGTAAGGTCCGCGTTTGCCGACGGGCTCGCTGAAGATGACGCACTGCTCGAACAGGAACACGTGCATCTCGCGTTCGCGAGTGCGCTCGACCATATCCGCGACGTACATGGTGTCTTGCAACAGGAGCTTCCCCTGTGCAGTTATATTTCCCTGGAAGAAAATGATGCGCGACTATGAATACAGACGGCGTTGTAGATGCGAACAGGATACACGCGCAGCAACTATTCCTGTATAAACAACATCTAGCAGCATCACATTAGATACAGATAGATGCATGATTATGCTTATTAAAACGCTAGATGTCAGCGCCTTAAATATGTATCTAGGAGACGAGTCCCTCCCACTCTAGTCCTGCCGCTTGCCGAGCAGAATAGACTCGGTTTTGTTAACCATCTTCGTATCGAAATCGTAAAACCCGTTCTGGAGCCTTTCTCCGTGACTATTGACTACGTAATGTAAGCAATGCAAAAATTTACAATAAAAATTAAATTTTTAATGTCAATTTTAGCGCGTTACGTGTCCAATATCAATATGGAATAACCCTCCCCCCTTACTGAATAATGTTGCATAACGTTGCAAAATGGAGCCATTGTCGATTTTATTTGTAACACATTGCAAGCAAGAGAGATATACTATGCTAAAATCACAGAATTCGTGGCCTTATGCTTGATACGCTGTTGAGTGTACGTTATTTGTAAGAAATTATATTATGCGTAAAATCACTGTAATATATTATAAATGCGTTTTCTTTAGAATAATTCTAATAAAATCACTTGTTTATTACGAAATAGTTCGTTGGAGATTACGAAAAACGCATTTTTTATTTTTGCAATAGATGTATTATTATTATTACAAAAAATATAGCCAATGACACTTCGCACATCATAATCGGTCAAGCCGTTTAGGCTGTAGGCTGTCATATAGAAACATACATACATACCCATGTGGGTATTTACATACACTCGGAAAACATAACCCTCCTTACGCAATCGGGTAGAAATGGCCGTATTTTTTACTTTATTCTTACATTCTTAAACTACATTCCGAAAATAAATCTCGTAATAGACATACAACTCAGGGACGACAACGTGAGGATGCCTTCTTCCATTATAGATGTGGAAATTGGGAATCACAAAAAATGTGTCTATTTATTCTACAGTGCGGTTACTCTGTAGAATACATTGTCATATTTTTTGACGTTTACGTTGGTATTTTTCTAAAAAAAAAAAAAAAAAGTCTGTAAAGTCGGTTTACGGACGATAATTTTACGTGATAACGACATGATAGATGCGTCACAACCCGAACGCTTAGACCGATCGTGCCTCTCTATCGCTTATTCCACGTTCTCGCTTGCACGCTCGGCTCAGGCGGAATGTGACGAGAGTCATGCTTTTTCGTGCGTGCAGCCGGCGTTCATCGATTTATAAGACGTTGCCACGTCAAAAAAATAATAGATATAGGATTGATCATTGACTAGCACGCATATTGGTTGGTAAGCGGCGGTGTGGCCGAGGATGTAGCATGTAGGTAGTGATTTCCATTTTCAAGCCATCTTGTTCGTAAGTACAGCTGCGAAAATATCTGAATGTGATTCTATAGAGTAAAATAACATTAAAATTAACAAATCAAAGTAATCTCTGTTGCGTTAACATTGTAGGCATAAATCTGAGAGAATCATCCTTTTACATACAACAGAAAAGAAAAACTGTTTCGTACCATTTAAAATATCAACCGATATCGATCATTATTTTTTATATGGCTAGAATCATGAAATGCTGTTTCTATAATATTTTTATTTTTTAAATTTCTAATTTCAAAGTCGTCAGAAATTTAAAAAAATCTACTGAGGTAAAAAATTAAATATAATATTAAAGAGAAGAAAAGTTTTCTCCTTTTGTATGTACAAGAGTGCGGTAAACGATTCTCTTAGCCCCGGACAATGGCACAGCATCCACTAGAGCATCGTTATGTCAACATAAACATTTGCAATGATGTATACTATAGATAAACCGCTTAACTGAGTCTGTCCCTGAGGTATGGGAGCGGCACGGGAGGGTTCACATGTAATAGCAATGCTGACGCCCGACTGTCGTAATATAACCCCTCCCGTACCGCTCCCATACCCCAGGAACAGACTCAGTTAAGCGGAAGACCTATAAACACGGTCGCAGCGCAGAGCCAACTAACTAAGTTTCTGTAAAACTGATTTCGCATTGAGCATTAACACTTCATCTAAATCTTGATATGCTTAGGCATTAGTTGCGAAACTCTCTAATATAATGAATTCATAAGCTGTAACTTAAATATTTTAGGTATTTTATGTACATATCAATAATAACAGAATATCAACGTTTTAAATGTAACCGTTGAGCGAATCAACGAAAGAGAAAGAGAGAAAAATATGTTGTAATTTTTTTTCACGTTTGTCGGCCCATATTCGAGTGTCTAAGGCGCTATGTTGGGTGGCGTAACTATTTCGGTCGCATGCGATTCCTTTTTACCCGACTGCGTAAGAAGGGAGGGTATTTTTATATAATAATAATAATATCTCTCTCGCAAAAATACCAACGAACTTTTTCGTAATAAACAAGGGATTTTAGTAGAATTATTCTGAATAATACGCATTTATAATATTTTACAGGCGATTTTACGCATATTTTCTCACAAAAAAATGTCACTCAACAAAGTTACGATTTCGTTACGCTTATCAAGCGTAACGAAATCGTAACTTAGACGAAAAACCCGCTTTTCTGCAGTCGGGTATTTTGATTTTTTATTTATTTAAGGTCGCTTTTTCATTTCAAAGTCATTAGCGACCTTGTCTGATTTTTTTATATTATATTATACATACACATATGTACATTACAATGCGTTACATTACATGACGTTACGTTTTATTACATTTCGTTCAAAACTACAATTCAGTATCATTTTATCATCATCATCATCAACCTATGATAGTCCACTGCTGGGCATATAGACTCCCTATATACCAACATAATTTTTAATATAAAATCACGCCTAATCCCTAATACGAGGTAGGCAGGGCATTAAACAACGTGAGGCCTTTTGACGCTACATTTTGTCCGTGGTTGGAGGGTTAGTTGGAAGAGACGAAAGAGTTGAACGAGAGAGTTGAACCTCTAACACCCTCTTTAGAGGGTTGGAGGGGATTCGAAAGTAAGATTTTTTTACATTTGTTATTTAGAACGTTCAAACTTGAGACATTTAGTTTTTGACGTTTATTCATATATCAATCACGGTTTTCAAAAGAAACATCGTTTTGAATCATTTTGTCCGTGGTTGTAGGGTTAGTTGGAAGAGACGAAAGAGTTGAACGAGAGAGTTGAACCTCTAACACCCTCTTTAGAGGGTTGGAGGGGATTCGAAAGTAAGATTTTTTTACATTTGTTATTTAGAACGTTCAAACTTGAGACATTTAGTTTTTGACGTTTATTCATATATCAATCACGGTTTTCAAAAGAAACATCGTTTTGAATACATTGATTACAATGTACTCAAACGATGTTTATATTTTGTAACTATTCCTATGAAGATGACGGTAGCATATTTATCAAAAATGTATTAAATAATTTTGTAGTTGGAAAATGTGTGTTGTGAGTGAGCCAGACAGTAGCGTCATCTGTATAAATTTCCCTCTTTTTCTATCTCGTTGGGGCTTCGCACTCTATTCGATTGTCAGCCAATGTAATAAAGCTAATGTCGATAAAGACTGGCATTTCAACAACTTTAATGAAGACTGAAAACAACTAAGTTACAGTTATAAAAGTTACATCATTTATTTTAAAATTCCAAGTAAAGTTCGTTTACGAAGTTTCGCATCCAATGCAATAATAAACAGTTTAACTTACGGTAAATCCTTGCAGTCGGCCGACATCCATCATTGAATTGGCATTTTTAGGTATGATGTCGGTGCAAGTCATGGCTTCTTGCAGAGAAGCGATCACATGAGAGGCGCATTGCGCCTGCTGTGAGTACGACAATATTTTCTTCACCAATAGGTGGTACTTTTGAATCCTCTGTATAGGCTTTATCAATAGATCGGCCAGCTGAAAAACAAACACACACTCTGTAAACCTCGCCGATAGAGTCTTCGTAAACGCACGCGTCAACGAAGAACTTCCGCGCATGCGGACACCTAAAGCCACGACATCTATGTGTTAAGTGTTGTGTATCGCAAAACTACAGAACCCCCGAAAATAATATATATATATATACATAATGATGTAATAATGTATGAGTAAGCAAGCGTGTCGCAGTCGCATGCACGCCGGTGCCTGCCGAATAGGATGACCGCATTTCATTGTTTCGTCAATTTAGGTGAACTATGTAAATAATGAAAAAAAAATAAAAAAAAACGCAAACAGTGAAATGCCGCGAACGAGAACCGTTTTGGGCACGAGTAAGAACTTAGAAAATATAAATAAAACGCGAAAATGTATATTAGAATACACTTATATATATTAGAATATAATTTTTCGCACGAATAGAATTCATCCTGTCGACAATGACCCGGAAGATGTCACTTTCAGAACACAGCTGGTATACAAATACAATATATTTCAATTGTGTTTTACGAGTGAATTTTGAAAATCTACCAGCGTGGCCTGAACTTTATAATTTAGTAGTTATTAATTTACTACCTGTTCAAGTGAACCACGGCCGCCTTTAAAACTCTTCCGCCGATTTATTATAGACTAGAATCCCAGATAATCATGGATAATGTAATCGTTACATTGTTGTAATGATATATAAAAAAAACAACATAAGACAAAATCTCAGATTAGATAAAAAGGCAAAGACGGAACGCACAGAACTCTAGAGTGAGCAGAATTTTGCAACACGACATTGTATTTATTCGTTTTTACACTGTCGACATGAATAATGATAAATATGTCCCACCGCTTGATGTGGGTCAATAATAACAATAGTTATCCCAAACTCAGACTATGTGAAGACGTAAGACTGTGAACACTACCTACACTCTTAAAAAAAACGCGTGGGCTACCACGTTTGGTAAAAGTACTTAAAAAAGTTGCCTTCACCATCGTGTTCCGTGCATATCATCTGTATTTTTCTCTAATCCCAGGACAAAATTACAAAATGTGAAGTTAGAATACGCAAGATCAGCTGTCTCGTTTTTTTTTTCAATGTGAAATGAATGAAAGCTCCAGCGCTGTGCTGTGTATTGCTGAGATGATTATGTTATGATGATATAAAATGTACTAAAGCGCGTTAGACTAAAATGTGTGTTTCCAAAAAAAATATAAACTTTTTTTGAAAAGTAAAAACAGTATTTCAAAAACTAATGGAGGCTATCCACAGGACTTTGATGCAAAAACTCTCAATGATTTGCTCGTGAATAAGGTAGTGTTCGACTGAGATTATTATACCAACTTAATTTAAATAAATAAATACAAATACAAATAATTTTATTGCAGTTTGTAGGTACATTAAGGATCTTAATATGGAATTATAACAATTCTAGATTTTCCCTATACAAACTTGCCTCTCCAGCAGGCATGCAATACTGGAAGTGGGCTCACTGAGTAATTTTAAAATTTGACATTTCAAAAAAAAAACTATTATTACAGAAAAAAAAAGTCTAAAATATGAAGTTATCATTTCAATTATACAATGTCAAATTATAATTACAATGTCAAATTTTAATTAATAAAGCATTCGTAGTCATTGTGCAATTGTTAAAATCACCGCGGTACTGAAAAATTTCATGTGAAACGAAATCACAGCAGAAAACCTAACAATTGGCAAATAAGCAAGATGCCTAAATCAGGGAGAATAAAAACGAAACTATTTAAATACTTTCATAGCTCATTTTAAATTAAATTACTTAAAACTGCTTCTATGCATTTACAATTTCACGCATTAACAAATCTTTGCAAATATTTTTCTATCATTGACATCGACGCGTCTAAATGTTTCAGTAAACACTACCCGATTCACAAAAAGGTGATCAGCTAAATACAGATAGATAAATTTAACAGTGTCTTGTAAATTTTTCGCTGATAACCAACTGCACGTGCGAAAACGAGACAAGACACCAAAAGCATGCCTTTGGGAAAGTCCATTATATAAGGCAGTGATTCTGAACTCACCTGAAGCTTCTGTCCAAGTCGGTTCCTGATCTCTTGGAAATAGTGATCGTGATCTGACACAATATACTCTGAGACGGGCTTGTTCCGGCAATACTTCTCGTATAGAAACATCTTCCTTTCCAAGAAGCGGCGAAATAGGGGGCCCAGGAGCTCCGGTTTTTCAACGCATAGGCGCAGATCAGCCAGGAATTTGCTGCACAGACCACCGGGAAATCAGTACTTTCTTATGGCAATGCTGGGCCGAAATGAACCTTGCACTGATAAGTCAAGGCTTGAATTACTTTAACGTTATCGTCAGCCGCGCTTACCAATATACAATTTGCAATGATCGGAAAATGTTGCGCGTGCGCATTTTGTTAGGCTAATGTCAGCCTGCGATAGTGACATATGCGCTACAGCAATTCAAGTTTATGGATCTGTTTAGATGTA
The DNA here is from genome assembly GCA_947563715.1 of Lycia hirtaria. Classification (NCBI taxonomy): domain Eukaryota; kingdom Metazoa; phylum Arthropoda; class Insecta; order Lepidoptera; family Geometridae; genus Lycia; species Lycia hirtaria. The sequence goes on from OX387386.1 coordinate 4,090,472, forward strand.
CGTGAATCCACTCCATACAAGAAAAACATATATGTAATGTACTCCTAGTTATTCACCATAACTCCTCTGTTTTCAATAGGAATTCAAGTACCTTGCTTAGCTGACGATTCATCTACTTATGTTAATAACTAGATGAATCGTTAGTTAAAGCATAAAACAACCTGAAGGATTGCTTATATCCTGATAGATATAATTTAAGTTTGATAGTTGAATACGTTTCTTGGGCAGTCGACAAACAATCTATATTAAAAGAAAAACAAAATAACTGAATGCATGAACGAATTTCGTAGAACGACTCTTAGGCATGATATGATGTTAAGTGTACGTTTCGGCAAGAAAGTATGTGTTGGGCAATCTAACGATATCTCGCACATCAAATACGATCAAATCATTTAGGCTGTATGAGGTAATATAGAAACATACATACATACACCCGAAAATCGACACCCCTTCTTGCACAGTCGGATATAAATGAAGGGTTTGTGCTCGTTTTCTTTTTTTATTTTATTATTTGTACTCATTATAAATGTTAATCCTGCTCTAATCCATAATACATCTGTGCTGATGATGCGAGCAGGATGGAGAGGTTTGGATTGTCAATTATTTTACAGAAATTATAATAGTAATATCAATTGACATTTTTCCTGTATCAAAGAACATCACGTACATTTAAATATATATTTATTTAGTCTATTTTTTAACAGTTTCAGGTTCGACCACAGTTCACAACTTTGGTCGAAATTACCAATGCAAAAGTTAGAAATGCGGCTCCAGCATTGAAAAACAATCCTTATTCAAATCCAACAATACATTCGCTGTAAAGTAATTCATTTTCGCATTGCATAAGCCGATGTTACATTTTTACGCAAACGTCTTACAATTTAAATATAGTTTCTAAGTTTTTCTTTAACACATCAAAATGTAATATCGGCTTTGAAAAAATTTATATTCGCTAATTAGCATAAAAAAATGAATATAACAAAATAAAATAAAAATAAAAAGCGCCAGCAGTATATGTACATACATTCATGTTTTGTTAGTTAATTAATGGTAACAAACATACAAAAATATACAGCCGAATTGAGAATCCCATTTTTAAAGTCGGTTAAAAATGTTAACATCGAATAATTAAGTAAAATAACAATACCGATTCGTGGTGGTTATATTCCAAAAACCTCAAAAGAAACGCTTCAATTCCATTTTTATTTTGCACACACTTACTGCTAAAATGCATATAATATATACGCTAATACCTATATATTTCTCTAGTGGGCCTTTTCTCGTAGAGTATTATATTTCTAAAGTTTCTTTAAAGTAGCCTCGTTCCATCGTAGATCGCAACGTCACTTAAGATCAGAGCCCTTACGCCCTTATGACCATCGGCCGCGTTACAAGAACGTAACGTAGGTGCAATGACAATGAAAATTAGCATTTAACTTTAAGGAGCCAAAGTCTAATTTTCATTGTAGACATGGTCATACGAAATAAGGGCCCAGGTGTGTTGGCATTCAAGCGCAATCCCATCTTGAATAAGAATTAAAAAAAATGATATCAACATCGAGAACTTAATTGTGAATGGAAATGAGTTACAATAATATCACTATCTGTGTTTACTTGAGAGATTCTGAGGTTATTAGACTTATTATATGACTTATTATATTAAGTGATTCAACGTAACTTGTATCTAACTTACAGAGCTTGTTTATGACACTTATAAAAACATGGATAAAACAAAACATTAATGTAAACATCGAAATAAGGAGACAGAAATAATCTGGAAACGAGAACACTTTTAAATAAATACACAACTTGAAATGGATCACATGATTTGAATATTTTTCCTATAGTGATTCGTACTCGTCACTATTATAATTTTTACGTCTAAATATTAACGCCGGACAGAATAAGTTATCTTCCTCGATATCGAGCGAACCAACCGGCTGCTCGGAATCTGTTGCAATGTATACAGGGTGAAAAGTCATTGAATCAAGTAGAAATCTACTTACTCCCGGTGCCATTCATAGATGAGCTCAATATTGCCGAAGATCATTCGATGACGGCCATCTGTGAGCGCTTCTGGCTGCGGCGGGTCATCTGGACGCTCCTGTGTTTTAATAAAAAGATTGTGGTGAATTTGTGTCTTTGTTACATTTAATCACAACCTAAACATAGATTAATAACTTTTCTATCTGGCCTATCGACTATATTTGACTGGCCTTGTGGTTCAGTTGGTAGTGTGTTTACGTCTACCTGCTGAACTGAAAGGTCGTCGGTTCAATCCCCACCCAGGGCAAACATTTGTGTGATGAGCATGGATGTTTGTTCTGTGTCTGGGTGTTTCTATGTATCATATGTATATATTTACAAAAAAAAAAGTATATATTTATTCTATCAGCCATCTAGTTCCATAGTACAAGCTTTGCTTAGTTTGGGCTAGATGGTGTTGTGTGAAATGTCCACAAATATTTATTTATTTATTATTTATCGAGAAAATGTGAGAATAGTGTATTGAATCAATATGGAATGTACAAACTAGATTATAGGTTTTTTTAAAGTATATGTTATAAAGCTGTTGATTTTCCTATGAATAAATAAATAAATACAAAATTACAACATCATACGTTGTTATTTTTGCTTTTCATTTCTGATTTAGATATATATATTATATACCTAAATCTTGCATGATTCGCGTCAAGGCAACATAAATACCTAGAAAATCAATTTTAGCCAATACATTAGTGCAAGGAGCACTAATATAAATCCCACCCAATCAATGGCACACCAGAATATATACCAGATATTTTTGACTTTGAGCGAGTCAGCGATGATTATAATTTTAAAAACTCAGCCAATGTTGTGCAACATTGACAAGCGACCGGAATAAAAAACGTACAAGAGAGACCGACTGCAGCTGTCTCTCTCGTCTTTCTGGCTATTCAATCCGCATGGTAATGGAATTTGCCTTCTTTTGCCTTCTCTAGTTCGCTTTTCATGCCTATATACACTATACCATTGTTTTGTCCTGTCTCTATACTTGATCTTTAACCAGTGCCAATTTCCTGACACATTCGAGTGGCCTATTAACCCGAGCAAGTTGAAAATGACATTGACAACGAAGAAATCCTCACCAAGACATGACGCATGTAGCCCTCAACAATGATCCTCAGATCTGTGACATAAATCTCCTCCGTCTCGAGCAGCTCCTTGAGGACGTACTCCCGCTTCTTCAGAATAGCGGCGGCATCTTCCTGTGTAATTTGCGCGGAGCTGGACGGCTGTTCACCATCCTCGCCTTCGGCCTTCGACGTGGCCGGAGTGGCGCCATGGTGCTCCTATTGGCGGAAAATGTTGATTTTACATTTGTTACATTGATTTTTTTAGCACTATTCTCTATTTGAAGCTGATGGAATGTTGGTCTTTCAGATGTGTGTATGTTTGTTTCTTTCAAAATACTAAAATAATAATAATAACTTTTGACGCTCATTCTACCCAACAGAAATTCCCTGTGTCGACGATACTTCGGACGATATATTACGAACGACAAGGAAGTTATTCTGCTTCTCTTCCCGAGGATATTGCCAAGTCAGTTAAAGAGATTCGAGAACAATAATGTGCCATCAGCTTTTCTTCCCTGGGATAGTGACAAGTCAGTTAAGGAGATTCGAGGAAAATAATGTGCCAGTGCTTCTCTTCCTGGGGATAGTGCCAAGTCAGTTAAGGAAATTCGAGGAAAATAATGTGCCAGCCGCTTCTCTTCACGACGGTAGTGTCAAAGTCAGTTATGAGATTTTAAGAAATAAATTACAGTTTAAAAAAACTTAAAAACACGCTACAAATTATTGTGGTCAAAGTTCATTACAAGACTTTTCTAACAAATCCAAACACAGCTATGATACGATGTTCCATCATGAAGTTCTAGTTCATATCTTCCGGCTCCATCATCAGATCATTCGACAGTACCATATTATTGTATTGTCATCAGAACAACATACAGCTGCCAATTTTCATGACGCTATGATCCTTGGAAGATGGTTAAATTAGTTACCGTAGATTTCATTATAGTTACATACAGGTCGACCTAATAAAAGCGTGTTAAAAAGTATGTCAGCTGCTTCTGTTTCTGGGGATAGCGTCAAGGTCAGTTTTAGGGAGAAATAAATGTACCAGCAGTTCCTCTTCCCGAGGATATTGTTAAAGTCAGTTAAGAAAATTGCGGGAAATCGGCGTTTATGAAGGAGATGGACTAACCCCCGATTACTATCAGCCAACATTTTGAACGTCTACTAATGCTCTAATATCTTCCCGAGGATATTGTTAAAGTCAGTTAAGAAAATTGCGGGAAATCGGCGTTTATGAAGGAGATGGACTAACCCCCGATTACTATCAGCCAACATTTTGAACGTCTACTAATGCTCTAATATCGGTGCCTGCCTACTTTATAAGAGAAAATAGGCGCGACGTAGGCGTGGCGTGGTGTATGTTTTTATGTAAGGAAATTAACATCCAGATACAAATATTCCAATTCAGTCTGGGAACTTACTTTTAAACGCATTCAATAATATTAAAATTTCATACGCAAAACAAGGATGTGTTTTACGTATGTCTGTCTGTGGTATCGTGGATTTAGAGCATAAAAAAGCATCGAGGTTTGTGGTATGACCTAGCATCTGGCGTAAAAAAGGTTAGTTTTACGCCTATTTTTTCTGACCGCTGCATTTTATTGTTTTTTACTTAGTGTAGGTTCTTAACTTGAAATCTATACTTTAGTTTAAATTGCTTTCAGAGAAAATTCCTTTGAAAAATATGATCTACATTGATATCATTGTAGATAAAAACTGAAATTGACATATTAGAGTGAAAATATATGCATGTAAATTACCGGTAACTATGTAAAATAAGTATTGTTTTTTTTTATTTCTTCATTAAAAATCTAATTATAGTTAGATATGTTAAACAAAGAGTATATTTAGTATATTTACCGATACTGATCACCTTCCATCATCTTCATTGTGAAAACAGTAAAACATTCTTAAAACTTCACAAACAAAATCTCTAAAAAACTTCAACTTGTCTAATAACACACCATGCAAAACCAACAAGTCAATAGTATAAAAAAAAACAAGTAAAAGATAAATTTAAAAAAGGTCAAACAAAAAACTTTCACAACTATGTAAAGCAATGTATATACATAATATCAAAGCCATAAATTTCACCGTAACTGTCAAGTACCAAAAAAATTTAATTCACATATAGTATCCGTTGCCACTAGAAGTCTATGGTTGCCACCGTCTATATTTTGTATGGCAGTATTGCAACTGTCGTGAACTCCTTGTAAATTTGAACATTTACTTGCTACACTTGAATCTCTGATATTACATTTAAATTTATAAGCATTCTGTTGCACATTCTCACTTGAATGCGCTTGTTAAAACATTTGGAAAAGGTTCAAGCTCAATTTTATGATTGAGCAGAAAGTTCGAAGCAAATTATATCGATGAAGTATTATGTGCTTGAAGGTCAATACTTTTGAACAATAAATAATTTGAAATACCTACCAAATTATTTAAAATAAACATTAAATATGAACTTCATATACACCAAAAATTGTTTTACCACTCAGAATCAGAAAATATTTATTGCATAAATTGTGTACAAGGAAATTAAAGTGACATTGTTATATCAACATATGACATAAGACACTGTAGGTATCAATATATGACATTGTAGTTCGAAATGGACAGTTTTGTCCATCTCGAACATACAATGAGTCGTAGTTTCGAGTCACGTAACAAGATACTGTATCTGAAACGGCAACAGTAGTTGGCAAAAAACAGTAAAACTTACGGCTCACACAATATGAGTACCTACCTTAAACTTATGCAGCATAAAATAGTGAATTACAGAAAGAAAGCATGGACGAGATCTGTAACGGTGCAAATAAAGCAGTAAAAAAGCTGTTATTTTTTGTAAAAGCACTCAAATAAGAGTTGTGTCGTCAACTCCATCGAACGATGACGCGGCTCGGACAAAAACAAAACAACTACCCAAATTTCCACTCTCCGTTAAATAAAAATAAATAATATAAAGTGCTTACTAAGCACCGCGCGGTGCCACTGCTGGTACTACTGCCTTTTAGTTGCTACTTTTGAAGAAAGTTAGAAGTACCTACACAGTTCTGTGAAGGTTATTTCCAGGCTTCGAGTCTGCTGCTTTGTTAGAGAGTGATAATGCGACCAATGGCCGCTGTACGCAATACTTCTATCTCCGGAATAAAGTGCTTTTTTTATTTATACAAATATGAATAAATGAAAATTGTAACTGTCGTAACACGTCATAATTACAGACATTTTTCATATATATTCAAAATGAGATTATCTGAAAATATGGCAGAAAGGCCAAATAAGTCTCGTGCATTTTTGGCCATATGCGTCGATCCCTAATTTTATTCCCTGAATTTGTTTACTAACTTTTTTACTGGGTATACATTCACGCGAAAATAGCATAGTTAAGCTTACAGATAGAAGTTTTTGGCGTGACGCGGGTTAACGTTGAAAATTAGACTTTAGCTTTCAACTTTTAGGTCTAATTTTTAATATAAGATCTGGGATAACCTATCTATGACCCAAAACATATTTGTTTGCATATTACTTGCCCGAATTCGTTTCATAGAATTGTCTGATTCCAAATGTTTTACTTGACACAAGTTTCTGATTCCATAAGTTTGTTAGCCATATATTTCATTTGCCCGAACAATAATTTGGTTAGGTTTCTGTTATCTATTATATCCAGAAAGCCTATTCACAAAGGTTCCGATATCAGTCACCTAAATTATTAGGATGGGTTCATTAGGTTTCTGTTTCATATACACATACACTTTCTTATTACAAAGATTCGGTTAACAGAGCGTAGTCAAATAAGCTTTCGGGATTTTAATGTCTAAAAAAAATTGTTTACGTTTTCGGGTAAATGATATTTGGTATTTGATAATCCGGATTACAGATGGGTAATTTCTCCCATTTCTGATCACTAGTTGGAGAGCGGAAATATTACTCCCATGCACACAACATGCTAGCTGGATAGGTAACTAGTACGAACTATTCGTGTCTTCACGATATTCTCAATCTCCTCGAGATCGACGGAGGCCCCGTTTGTTTCGAGGTCCATACGCAACGAGCTCTGAAAATGGTCACCAATATGAGAGTTTGTACGGAACCACTTTGTATAGTTTTTCACGAATAACATGTATATATACAGAAAAACAAAATACCCGATATGTACGTGTATGTGGATGAGTATGTAAGTTTTTTTTATCACCTCCTATAGCCTAAAAGGCTTGACCAATTCTGATCCGTGAGGTGTCGTTAGTTTAATTTAGTGGTTAGTAAGTTATTGACTGGCCTTGTGGCTCAGTTGGTAGTGTGTTTACGTCTACCTGCTGAACTGAAAGGTCGTGGGTTCAATCCCCACCCAGGGCAAAACATTTGTGTGATGAGCATGGATGTTTGTTTTGTGTCTGGGTGTTTCTATGTATCATATGTATATATTTACAAAAAAAAAAGTATATATGTATTCTATCAGCCATCTAGTTCCATAGTACAAGCTTTGCTTAGTTTGGGCTAGATGGTGTTGTGTGAAATGTCCACAAATATTTATTTATTTATTTATTTATTCTTTTGTAATAATAATAATATACCCCTCGCAAAATACCCAATTTTAAATGATTATTCCCGTTTTCCCCCAGTGGGGGATACGGAACTGGGGGACAACGGGAATAATCGATTTTTTACGTAGCCTCCTGCGACGAATTTGTAGAAAAATAATTTATAGTATACAATGGTAGTTTTTTTTTTATATGTACTCACGTAATGCTCATTGTTGTGTCTGCGCTAAAGTAGGGTTATGTTTTCGGGTGTATATGTGTTTCTGTATGTATATATGTATGTGGGCTTTTCTATATACTCATACCGCCGAAACCGCTTGATCGATTTTGATGTGAGAGTTGTTGTCATAGGCTAATCACCATAAGAGTTGTATCCACGTTTATAGGCTAGTATAGTATAATAGTTTTTTTCTTAGTCACTATTTCAAGTAAACTACACAAATTGGTTATTTAGTACAAAGCGGCTTCTCTCCCATCTTTTATGCAGTTGTTAATACTGAGAGATGAAAGTTATAATCAGAAATAGAAGTTATCATACCAAGTATTAGTCATAATATTTATAGAATTTGCAAGTTCAGACTAGCAAGTGAAATTGCAGCAAGAGAAAACTGTAGTGTCAACTGTAATAATGCTATTGAAATGATTCTAAATCTGGCGCTTGGCAAACTTCACGTTCTATGGTTGGTGAAAAATCGTTTTTAATCTATTTATTTAGCAAAGTGACGTGTCACTCCTTTTTATATTTAACTCTGTTTTTCTGTTTGGCCATAACGGTCAAATTTAGAACTTTGGATGTCCACAATTTAAAACTGTGTGGCACTGGACTACGCTAGAAACAATGTGAAATACCATTTGCGGTTAAATTGCCAACTATGAAATTGCAGCAGTTAAATACGTGCTTTTCGACCCATCGAATATGATTCGGCCGGATCACCATCTGATAAACGAGAAAGAAACTAAATATCTCTTTCTCTATCGCATCAATTTCAATACTGTATTAGTCTTACTTTTTCCAGCAATAACACTCGACCATATATTTTAATAGCATTGTACAGATTTGCAAGTTATAGATCACTGCGCATTAAATTGCCGCAATTTTTTGCCAGTCCGAACTCTATGATTGGTTGATGCACTCACTCGTTCCGTTTGCGGCGCTTGTGCCGACTGGGCCGGCGCTTGAAGCACGGCTTGGGGGTCCTGCGAACAAACACCGATCAGAATAATGACAACATTTATAATAGGCATGATCAATTAACCAACCGAAATTGTATGCAAAATAATCAACTCTTTATTTTATGTTTATCAAGGAAGCTGCATTAAAATATATAATTTAATTATAGTTAAAAAAACTGAAAATGCCGACTTCAAAATACGCAATTCATTTACTTGGATGACATTTTTTCAGTTATTTTGTTATAAAAACCAAAGTACAACAAAAGTGAACCGATTCTGATAAAAGTTATATGGGACCACCTCTGAGGTATTATTATCTACCAAGAAAAAAAAAGAATCGTAACAATTCATAATTGGCGGAGTAATCACTGAACATACAAAAAAAAAGACGTGTGGCACTCGGAGACTGCCGCGGTAAAGCTATTGCATAATAGCTTTACTAGTGTTAGGTTATTTTCGTTACGGAATTTCTGGATTCGGTCTCCACGCTCAAGGCCCGCGATAGAAGCTATGCAATAGCTTAAAAGTCGAATTGAGAACCTCCTCTTATCTTGGACACTACTTATAGTATCATTTCAATACTACTGTCGTAACTAACGTGACCAATGCCATATTTTTTTTTTTCACTCCTCTTGCTCAAAAAGTTCGTCATTGTAGCGTAATAGAGCGAGGAAAAAATAGCATGTTTTGCTCTAGGAGAAAAAGTATATTTAAAAAAAAAAAACTGTTACCAAAGAGCCTACATAAACGAAACAGTTTTTATTCAAAAGTAGAATAATCTCTTTGGAGTATATTTACATTTTCTTTGCCAACATCTCGTTAAATATACAGAATTGTACAAACTGTACATTTCATTTTTAATAAAATAAACATTGAATTATTGTAGGTATTGGATTATTTTATTTTCTCGCAATCGTAGTGAAAAGTAGAGTGTAATACTAATAACCTAATAACCCATTGTAACTCGGTTTCTATGTACTGCAGAATTTAGTAAAACAAATAAAATTATCCAATCAATTATTAAAACACACCAATATACTCGTAATAACAATGTGTTAATAATATACTTAAGTATAATCAGAATTAATCAATATTACCCTAAGACGTCATCAACTGAGCCCTTGACAGCCACCAACCACAAAAAATGTTGCTTTACGAACCTAATAAGGTATACGCCTTGTTTTAGGTTTTCAGTAATAGTTATAATTTCTCGCTTTTCAGTTAATTGAATTGTTTTGAAGACGATTTTTTAAAATTACTTTCATTATCAGTCTATTTATTTGTATTATTATACTTGTATTGTTTGTATAGTCTATTTGTTAAAGTGGGACATTTTGGCGCGTGCTGGGGACAGCGGGTCAGAGTGGTTGAAAGCGTGACTGTGCCACCAAAAGCGGGACGAATGGTCACTTGAATCATAACTATATTAAGACAAATGCTATCATAATAATTGAGCGAGATACTACTAATATAGACCCTTAAATCAAACTAATATAAGTGCCCTATAATTATACAAAGTAGATAGGCAACGTATAGAAGTTGCAGTAAAACTATCAGTTTATGCATTCAGCCGCCAATCACAGTTCATCTTGATCGTTTGCGGGAGTGTTACACACGTTACTCATCACATGTACATTAGAACACAGAGTAGTTCTAACAGAAAAACAACTACACTCGTAAATAGTAGGTCAAAATGATTGTATCATGGTAAAAATAGCAACCTAGAGCGGTTGTAAATTGAATCTACATTTTTCATGTATTTTGTAAAATTTACCGGAAATGTAGCTTTTTTAACAACTAGTATCATTGAAATAAGATCTAGACATTTCCTGGGTTAAAGTGAATACTTATATTTCTTTTAGATCTACGTGCTTTGTCCTCAGCCACACAGCCATTTACCACTAGGATTTAGTGGTCAACATAATACATTGTGTCAATTTTTTTGCTAGCAATGGATAGTAACAATGACTTTATTTCACTAAAAATATTGAGATCATGAGTTGTTGATTTCAAAATAAATCAAAGTTCGATGCATTTGTATTTATTGTGATCAGTTCATCTCTCTTGTATATTTATCTCTGTGTATGTAATGACAACGCAATTTTGTGTTCGATAAATCTGGTTTTCTTTTCATTTTCTACTCTGCCGTACTAGGTTGATCTGTAGACACTACATATGCTGTTATTTATGTTGCTGTTTTCAATGAAAAAGTGCTGAAAAATAGCACGCGTAAGAAAAAAAATTGAGATTTATGTAACAGGCTGCAAATAATACGCAACTGATGAAAAATTTGTAATTTTGTTCTCAAACAAACATAATATGATTTCTAAGATTTGTCAGACAGAATCACGTGAATCAGAAGAGGAATGATCATGTGGTGTTTATTTTTTAACGAAGCAACATGAGTTTGTCATTACGAGGCGGCAGAGATGATTTGTTATGTTGTTCACTTTTTGGTCACCCACTTTCTTAGAAGCCCATTTTATATATATATATATATATATATATATATATATATATATATAAATTTGTGGACATTTCACACAGCACCTACATTTCATATACTTAATCTAATCGTTTTTAATGACAAAACTACATTACATTTTTAAATATCTTCTGTTGAGAAATTAGAGATGAGACTATGCAATCGTATGTTCACTCAATAGCAAAAAATCTAAGTCATCTACCTTGTTTGTCTAAGGGTCAAACAATTTTTTACGAGTTCAAAACATTATTTTTAATTTAAAGCTTTCATTAAATTGCTTTGTTAATTATTTGAACTAAATTTTATGCAAAAATAAAGTTTTTAGTATGCGTATTATTATTACTTGCGTATAATTCTAACTTATTATTTCTGTATAGAACTAGTCATTTCCTAAAGGAAATACCGAAGTATAAATACCTGTTACCAAAATCAGTAGGGCTATCTGCGAACTGTCGGATTCGGAATCGGGTTAGAAACTACATCTCTGTCTCTGTCATTTCGATACAGAATGAAAGAGATGGAGATAACTTGTAAATAGAGATACAGACTTCGGGCGCATTTTATTAATTCCTCCTTCCCGTTCAAGGTAAATTAACTTTTATATCTACGTGTAACAAACGATATCTTTGACCTGCTGATTTTGGATCCTATACTAACTTGTAACTTTAACTAGTACTTATAGGCAACGGTGATAGTACTAACTTAATTCCTTCGCCTATTTGACTCCTCATATTCCCTACCTCTTAGGTTGAAAGACACTCTTGAAATATGTTGTGTAACAGTTTCTGGGAGTCATTTACAATCCAGCCGTTACAGCTATGTCACGTACTACCTGTTCCCATTAGACAAACTCAATCGCTCGCTGTGTTCAAAGAACTAAATAGGAAGCATTACCTTCATAATGCTCACAAGACTGTGTTTACTAAGGTTTTCTTATTCTACGGAAGAATCTCTCGGAAAACATACTCAAACAGCCACTCTCGCTATGCGTCTTAAAGTGCAAGTCAGCTTTCAGTATTCACTTTGTGTTGCAGTATATTATATACGTTACGTTAAATAAATGTTGTAAGCGTTATGACTTTTATTATCATCATCTCATCCTCAAGAAGTCCACTGCTAGAAATAGGCCTCCCCCATGAATTTCCAAAATGACCGGTTGGAATCGATTTGCATCCAGCGTCTTCCGGCCACTTGGTCATACCTATAGCAATAAAACCATTTCCATCTATTCCTCGAGATCTAGTGATAAGATTGAATGTAACTTTTCGTGGTGGTCCTAATAAATAAATAAATATTTGGGGACATTTCACACAACACCATCTAATCCAAACTAAGCAAAGCTTTGTACTACGGAACTAGATGCCTGATAGAATACATAATTATACTTTTTTTTGTACATATATACTTATACATATGATATATATCTTTTTAAATAAAAACTACGGGTCACTCACGTCTGTTTTGAAAGTATAGTCGGATATTTCGGCTCAAAACAGACGTGAGTGACCCGTAGTTTTTATTTAAAAATGTGTGAAAACCACGTTAATTTCCATAGTAAAATATGATATATAGATACACCCAGACACAGAACAAGCATCCATGCTCATCACACAAATGTTTGCCCTGGGTAGGGATCGAACCCACGACCTACAGCTTAGCAGGTAGACATACTACCAACTGAGCCACAAGGTAAAATGCAGAGTGCAGGCAGAGTGCATGCAGGCCTAAGATACTTACCGCGTCAAAAAAATCTCTATAATTTTTGTCTAGTGAAAAAGAGATAATACTCCAACAACTCCAACTCTCTATTCGACGAGCTCCATCCTCGGCCACACCGTCGCTTAACATCAGGCGAGTTGGTGGTCCATCGTAGATCTATCTTGTATTTAAAAAAAACGTAAACGTAACCGTGTCATGTTCTCGCACAATAAAAGAGAAAATTTATCGCGGTCTGCAGGTTTGCCATTAACACGAGAAAAAGAAAGACTAACTTGTATTGGTTTCATCGGCGGCGGCAGTTCCAGCTCTGCGGCGTCGTCTTCGGTCTCCTCCGGGGCTCCAGCCGTGTGGGACGCCTCGCCGTTATTCTCAGACGGGTACGGCAACTGTGACACACACATATTGTCTTAATTTTTTACCCACTTCAACAAGGTGGAGACGCAAAAGAACAATTTGGCTGTATTTTTATGCATGTTAGCGCATAACTCCATCATTTATAAACCGATTAAAATTATTATTCTTTTACCTTTTATTTTCATACCTTCAGATTGCTCTCATCAAAAATTTCAACGAAATCGGTTCAGTAGTTTGGTTTTTTCAAAACAATAATGTGCAATTTGTCGGTTTGTCGCAAGTCGGTTTTTGTATCTGTAGAATAATATGCCCTTTCTTCACGTCAAATCATTATTTTGCGTATATTATTCAATTATATTAGTTCCAGCTTTCATACATTTTTTTGATTTCAACTTTAAAAACCCCACAGCTTCAGCATATATGAAAATGTTATATTGTGAATTACCTTAATTTTTTTATCTGATGGTATTTTCTTCAGCGGGGTGGGTTTTTCAGTGGTAGCGGGTGACTGGGGACCGCTTGCATGTGTCTTCTCACCCTTAGTCTGAGAGGGTTTGCCCCTCAGACCCAGCCATCTCCTCCTGGTAGGAAAAAGTATGAAAAACTCTTTGTAAACTTCTCATTACAGTTGAAATCTAGTACACTTAAACAATCTCAAGACACTTGATTATATACGGAAACGAAAAAGTATGCGCAAGTTAAACCGATGTACGTACAATTTATTTAAAAAACAAAAATTAAATATTTTTTGAGATTATTAATTTAAATAATATGATACGCGAAAGTTCTCTCTTTCGCTTTGAAAACAGTCTTAAGCTGAATCGTCAGTAAACGAAACTATACTTAATCCTCATACCAGTCGTTGAAAGCTTATATTCAATAACTAAAAGACTTAGAACTGTACGTAACAGTTCCAACGACGGTTCTCTAGGAATATGGAAGTTGAATGTGAGCTAAAGTTAGCAAGTTCTGTAAAGTTGTAAGGGTGTGTAGTTAACTGCCGTGGCATAAGCGGCTTCAGAGGCATTCAAGGAGTTGTTTGACGACATCTAAGCATTTTGCTAAGAAGGTAAATTGATATCATTATGAAGAAACTATTCGATAGAGTATTTATTTTCATTTTAATTATTTTCATTGCAATGCTGCCAGTATTCTGGCCACTTTTCCCACTACCAGTGGACTTTTTGAATAAGTTTTTATTTTATTTGTTTTCTGTATATATGTATATATTTTAAAATTGTTATTTTTTTAAGTAGTCTTAATGTGTAGATAGTAATGTATAGTTTATTTAAGTATTTAGGCTCTAGATAATTATAAATACTTGAAAATTTTAGTTATTTTAACTGTTTTTTATAATTTATCAAAATATGGTGTCAATAAAGTATTTTCATTTTGATATGGCGGGTTATAGGGATGTAGACATATTCTTACGCCGCGGTTAGATAAAGTAATGTGATTTGGGCTTATCATTTTAGTTTAAGAGAAACGTTGTAGCGCGCTCTTCCATACAACAGGAAAAAAACTGTTATGTAATCCTCAACATTATCTATTTTTTTTTATTATACATTATAGATCTACGATTGACCACCAACTCGCCTGATGTTAAGCGACGGTGTGGCCGAGGATGGAGCTCGTCGATCTAGAAGATATCTATTCACTCTAGCCTTGAAAATTCCAAGATTGTAGGTCTCAGGAAACAGAGATGGCGGCAAAGAATTCCATTCTTGTGTAGTACGCAACAGGAATGTGGATAAGTAATACTTTTTTATCCGATTAGAATCACAAATAGCTATATGCGGCTTTCCTTTTTTTTTTTCAAATTTAGTTACAACTCCGATTAAAAAACAAGTAAATAATAGGTGTTTTGAAATAACCAAATCATATGTTCATATGTGCATTAATAGTTCCAAATTTATAAAAATATAATTATCGAAATCTTCTATCAAGGTTAGAAAACAGTTTTCATCTATAGTACGGGAAAACGTTTTCACGTCAACTATCCTTTTAACTTTAAGTGAGCATGTAAGAGAATTACCCAATGGGGTTAATTCTCTAATGCGTGCAAGTAACCTATTTTTTTTTTTGTTTTGAGATGATCAATAGGTAGTTGTTGGCCTCTATAACTTTCCTGACTTTGTTGAGTGCAGATGGACGGCGATGGGCCGCCAGTAGCCTCATAAGTTGCGAATCTACTAGATTTATACTAGTTGTAAAATCTCTATTCCGTTTCTGAATTGGATGGACCGTAGCGAATCTTCTGTGTGATTTATATACGAGTGTGTCCGACACAGAATAGGACCACAATAATATAAGCTTACTTGCACTGAAACGAGACACTGACCACATTACAACTGTATATATATATATATATAATTATATATATAAAAATATTATTGCAAAATCTCAAATACGTATTATATTTATGTGTATCTATTAGCAATATTTTATAATAAAATGTTAAGATAACACAGACATAACACAGTTTCACCTGTGGCCACGGACGCTGCAAAGTGTTCAAAACGTCAGGTCGTAAAATTATGTAAAATATACGCAATGAATCCGTTAAAATTTGTTTCGTTGCAATGATTGTCATACATCGCAAGGCAGACGTACAAAACAAGCTGTACCGCAACACCCGGACAGACGATACGGGGCGAAGTTAGTATTTACTTGCGGCTTTTTGTTCGGGATCAAAGACTGGCATATTTGTGACATTGACATTGAACTTTGCGACGATGATATGGAACCATGAGAATGCTCATTTTGAACCGATTCAAGGGGGAAGTTTGTTTCTTTATACCTATGTAATATGATACGCACGATCAAATCTAAATTACGGTTTGTGTGCTCCGTTTTACACGACTGCCGAAGGATGGTTATGTTTTTCGGGAGTTTTCAAAAACATTCCGCCTCTATACAGTTTAAAATCAAAGTTTAAAGTCTAGCTTGGCCATCACAGTACAAACTCAATCGAACCCGGCAAGATTCCAATGTTTTATTTATCAAAAAATGGCTTTGATAATGTTCAGAGGCAAGTAAAGGATTCCTCGGTAATCAGGTGCGTGCTATCGATCTCACAGGAAGTGAGACGGATTGAGCACTGCTATACCGTAAGATGATAGTAATTACTTATATTGATATTTAACATCAAATTTCATTATGGATTGGGAGTAAAAGAAAACAGTATTTATCAGCCGCTTACCGAGAAAAGTCTCGGGCATACTGAAAGAGCCAGTTAAGGGAATTGAGGGAGGTATCAAAATGAGGACTCGACTCACTCGGCACTCCTTGAGTAATATTTCGAATTACTCAAACAACACTCGAATCATTCGAAATATTTCGAATGATTTCTATAAGAAAAATTATCACTTATTTATATTAGAAGAGCCACTTAGCTCTTACACTTCGTAATATGTTTAAGGTAATTAATAATATTTGATCTAAAAAAAATAATCAATGAACGCCTGAACAAAATTTTCATATTACTTACTATAATTATGTAATTAATAACAATGAATTGAACTAAAGTTATTGAAATATATATATATATATATATATATATATTATTATTATAGATAAGATAAAATTACAATACAAATATCTTTATTGACAAAACATTTGCGCATATTACAAACACTAAGGGACCCCGCCTTAGGAAGACCACTATCGCGGGTAGACAATAAAACAAATCTACACTTTCATGATTTGCCGTATCCAAATAACAGTATTTTACTGTTATTTAATCTAAAGTTTTTATAATTACTTTACTTTATCATTTTAAGCACATCCCTTTGTATTATAAAAAAATTCATTAGAGAGTTTCGTCATATGAGAGTTTTGTTTTTAGACGAATATTTATCAAGTTTTTTTTATAACAAACATATAAAAAAAAAAAAAAAAACTTAAAAACTAAGGTGCCGTTGGCAGCGAGGCAGGACTCAAGCTATTGAGATGGTTAGAGTTACACGATAGGAATCGTGTAACATTAGGCACCGTGTCTATTAGGTTGCCTACTGTGACTGATCGATGATGAACCACGTGCTCGACATTAATGCTTTCCAGGCGAACTGGTGGTAAAACGTAGAGACACATAACATTTTCCTCTACGCTACTCAGTTAAAATTATATCTTGTTGAAGTTATATCAATAAACACAATGTAGTTTGATTTGTCAATTTTCAACAGTTTTATTTTTTTACTTTATTGCTTATTTTACGTTTTGAGAGAAAAACAACCTTAAAATTGCAACATCACTTACTTAACACACACTACGTGACTCCACATCGCGGCACAGACATCACCGTGTACATCCAAAGGACTGACGATGGTCGAAACGTAAGCGAGCGAGTGAGTAAACAGTACTATCTCGGTACAAGACGCCAATATCTGATCGGCGGGGTACGGTATCGGCAGCTTACCGCGATAATAACACAACGTGCTCGAGGTGTAACTAGGGTTGCTACATAATAATAAGAAAAAAAAAAATGCTGCCACCATCACGCTCTCGCCCCACATAAGCCCCGCTGTACAATTGTACATAGATCCGGTCACGAAAGGCGCTTGGCGAAAATAGTAGGGATTATCGAGCAACGGGAGGGGGCGCATCTTGGGTAAATCAACCATATTTTTTTTCGTGGTCAATTCCATGACACGTATTTTCCCTGCCTAACAGACACGAAAATTGACTCCTGCGCGTCCAAAGATCATCGATGTTATTCGCGACGGAACCGAATAGATATATTTTCATTTTGAACAAACGTTACTCATGTCTATTTTTGAGCCGAATTCTCCGACTATAGTTTTAACCGCATACGGCGATCTTTTTCAAAAGGAACAGTGCAAACGTCACTCCCGAAGGACGTCTATACAGTGACGTCTGAAACTATAGTCGGAGAATTCGGCTCTAAAATAGACGTGAGTAACCCGTTTGTTCAAAATAAAAAGGAATAGATATACTTTGGAGAGGGCTATGCTCGGAGTCTCTCTACGAGATCGAATCAGAAATGAAGAGATACGTAGACGTACAGGAGTCACCGATATAGCACAGCGGATGAGCAAGTTGAAGTGGCAGTGGGCAGGGCACATAGCACGTAGAACTGATGGCCGATGGGGCCGAAAGGTTCTCGAGTGGAGACCACGTACCGGTAAGCGCAGCGTAGCAAGACCAGCCACGAGATGGACAGATGACCTCATACAAGTGGCAGGAAGACGCTGTATGCAAGCCGCTTCCAATCGGTCTTGTTGGAGATCCATGGGGGAGGCCTATGTCCAGCAGTGGACTTCTTATGGCTGAGATGATGATGATAATTTGGGTGTCAAATGGTGCAAAGTGACTAGGTTCCTTCTAGGCAAGCGCGCTTAATTGTAAATCGCAACAGTCGCCTAACATCTGGCGAATTAGCGGTTAAGCCCAAGCCCGTTTTCGAAAATAACAGAATACTTTAATAGTGTATCTGTACCATGTATCCACTATTGTGCCTATAATTTATAATAGCTATACAGTGTTGCACAGTTTTCTGTAAGACTTTTTATGCATGTTGTGTCTATTTTTTTTTCGTAAATAAGCTAACTTTTGCATAAACAGCGAGTACGAGTTGAATTATATGTTAATATAATATTTGTGTATGTATTGCGCACATTATGCAAGACTTCTCGTGGCTCAGACTCGGGTACGATACAAGATTAATAAACATAATATTGATACATTACGTACTTGACATTTTGTTTATGACATTTTTTATTTTCTTGTGTAATTTAATATTTTTCTTTCAATTTGTTTGTATTATTTTACAATTTATTACCCTGGATTATTGTTTACCTTTGTTCTGTTTGCATTTATTTAATATAATCTTATTATATAATCTTTTCCTTATTTTTATTACCCGAATGTTTTAATGTACCTACTATGACATATTTTATTATTTAGGACGATTTTCAGAATTGCATTTTATACTTGCAATAGACCTGAGTCTGGCCAAAAACATCTTAAAAATAAAGTAGGAACAACCAACTTCATTCTCATGTTTCGTTGTCATTTCAACTCTATAAAATTCCTGTCAAATTCCGAATATCAGATTCTATTCTCTCTCAGTCATAATTTGTGAAAAAATAAAAATAAAAACGGGAATTCTAATATTCTGGTAACCCTAGCGTCAAGCGCGTCCCCAGCGCTGCCCGCGACCACAATCACGTATCAATTACTAGTAAAACCGCCGCGGTCGATTGCATTCACTAGATTTTTTTTTCATACTCGCAATTATATGGTTAGCTAGAGATAACCATGGCTTCATTATATTAGAAAAAAACTGCGTTATCGCAATATTTTACCATGCATTTTAGCAACCATAGATACAAGTACAAGTTGAGAAAATTCGAAAACCTCTGACAATAAAACGCCAAAACTGATGAAACATAGCGAAGGACACTCTTGATGAAATCTTGTTTTGAAGAAAAAAAAGACTAGATCAAAATCGGTCCATCCGTTTGAGAACTATGCCACAGATAGAGACACACAGATAGTCAAATTTACGACACTCCTCTTTTTGGATCGGAGGTTAAAACATTTTAAACGCGATTATCAAACCAATCAATCCATTTTCATAATCGTGAGCACTTCACAAAATATAATTAGACAACGAGTATGCTTGTTAACGTGACAATATTATGCACAACATACTACATTATATGTCTCTAGTAGTAGATTAGCATATCCTTCCTGCCCATAGACTTCTATAGATATCCCAAGTGTATGTACCTAGTCAAAACGAGCGTGTCAAGTACAATAAAAAATAGCAGTTGACGACCAAGATTTATTAAATTTCAGGTGATATATACTTCCGATTCGATATTTTGTCAACTAGTTACTAGCGTACAAGCGCACGCATGCATTGGGTTGAATAGATTTAGCGCGGATGGAACATACCATCACAAAATCGTTTATGTGACGTCACAGTCGGTACCAAAAATGTGGCACGCAAGGTTTTCATATAAATGAAGTCGCATGCTCCATCTACTATGTCTGTGTTCCTGCTTCACCTTGTATACGAACGAGCTCATCCAGCCTGATAACGTTACTCGACTCCATTGCGCGTACGCATAACTTGATATTTTTAAACTGTCAAATTACACCGAAGTTTATATCGCTTATAACGATAGCTTGCGATTACGAGAACATTATGAAATATTTAATTAAGAGTTGTTAGAGCAATAAGAATATGAATGATTAGATAACAAATTGTTCAGCGATAAGAGAGGTAGCTAATTATACCTTGTTACAGACTCGGCCGTGAAATGTGCTCGACTTATCTAAGTGGGAGCGATGAGTACTCGGTAATTTTAGCAAATAATAAACTTCAATAACACGGCGCTGGCTTCGAAAACGTGTTTCAAGTTTTAGAAGAGAGTCTAGGAAATTCAGAACATAATCGCATCACCAGCAACCTACTTTCTTTCTTCATGTCTATAAAAACAACACTTCTTTTTATAATCCAATTGTAAGGATGTGTCGCCAGTATAATGAGATTCCTAAAGATTATCGGGATTCGATTGATATTTTCGGCGGTAGTTTACTAAAATTCAAATTTGATGCCAGAAAAATTATTTTTTCCAATCACTAACCTTTGAAAACTTTAATTTATAAATTGTTAAACAGTTTTAACCAATAACTTTTAATAATATTCATCATCATGATTTACTAACCACCTACCAAATTTTATATTATGTATTTTGTTATACTTAAGTACTGCTCGTAATGCTGAACATGTTGTGTGCACATTGTGTTGGAATATGGTTTAGATCAAAACTTATCCCATTCTTTTACTTATATTTATTATCAACTATATTCTGTTTTGTGTACTAAATAAATAAATAAATAAATAAATAAATAAATAAATGTTTTTGTAACTCTTTATTACATTTTGAAACACTATTAATTTACTATATCACAGATTATTATCGTTCATTTTAGAATAGACTGTAGCTCTAAGTATGCGGTTCTTGACCTTTTTATTATGACGAACTATTTGACTAAGACATTTTCTCGCGGATCTCTAACTATATGGGCATATGTACAAAGCACTAAGATCGATGTACATCACTAAGTATTTATAATATAAAATATTATTTATACAAAAATCACACAACAAATGCAAGAGCACGGCAAACTTCAAATCACACATTGTTGATGTTTGACAGCACATTGATGATCACCACTAGAGACCACAGTTTAGAAATCACTGCTCAAAAAAAAATGAAAAAAAAAACAACCGACACGAATAGATACAAATCTACACGATGTTATCGAACGCCAATCATTTTTCACGGTTCAGTTATTAATGGAACGACAGCATTATCTGTACGTAATCAAACACCCCATTTCAACGATATCCAGCGTTACCGCCGACGGAACGAATCGTGCACAAAACTATGCGACAAACGATTACACGTGCAAACAGCGAATTAATAGTACAATGTGAAAATTAAAATAAGAACAGGGGAGCAATTCAGTTATTCAAAACCGATCCGTAGCTGAATCTTTTGCGAAGCATTTCCTGTCGGCTGCTATCATTTTTTGATTTAGTAACGAGCGAAGGACGTGTTACGTTTTATCAAATGTGTCAATTGTATGACATAAAAGTAACTGAATCAAAAAAACTATGGCGGCCGACGGGAAACGCTCCACATATGGTTCGGCTATGGAGCGGTCTTGAATAACTGAATTGGGCCCCAGGACCCGTTACCCCTAGTAGAGATATTGCAACGGATTCATTCGCGCTAAAAAAGTTGAACTCGTGCGATTTGTGCATTTGTCATGTTCAAAATATTAATTAATTTATTTATTTAGTTTAATGGTACACGAAACAGAATACAGTCTTTACAATTTTTATAATGTACAATTCATAATTTGGACCTAAACTATATTCCTTAAATGTATACACAACATGTTATAATTACAATTACAATAATAAGATTTTCAGTTTCAAAAGTAAAAGAAATAAAAAGAAAATTGGTAACATCACGTGATTAAATTAATTTAATTAAACTTCATCGTCATAACCATCATAATTATGCAGCAAACACAATATTTTTAAAGTCTTGTATAAATTTGTATTTTTTATTTATTAATTGTTATCAATTGAAAATTGCCAATGGGCCAATCAATTTCTAGGCAAAAACACTGTCACATTCAAATAATATTGGACTTGGTTAAGGTATGACGACTATCAGGTGTAGAATGAATTTAAGCTTATATGGAATTTTGCCCACAACAGGGAAATATATATATTTTAACACTTTATTTGGCCACACACGCACGTGATTGAACACTTCATATTATTAAAAAAAAATACATTAGTTTTTCACCACTAACACTCTAAACAACAAAAGTAACTAGGTATATAAAACAGAGCGGCAACATGATTTTTTCATGTTCCAGCTGAAACTTCCGGCATTAAAAAAAAAAAACTAAGACAACACGTCATTTTTCACGCACTAAACTCATCTGTAGCCAGTATTCTGGAGTTAAGTCAAAATGGCTGTATTTAAGTTGTATTCTATAAAAAATCGCTATACACCTTATGATTCGGTAGCAGCAGGAGCACATCCTTTGCGAATCGTCGGAATCCTGTTCAGTCATGACGACAGACGCGCAGTCGCGCTACAAGAACACTGAGCTCATATCGCTAAGATAGACGTAGATAAAGGGTGACTAATGAAGAACTTGGACGAATCGCAAGGAGGCCTGATAAGGGACTCTCTTAGAAAATCCTCGTCGAAATGTACAAAGAAAATGTTTTGGAATCTGTCACGTGAG
Organism: Lycia hirtaria; assembly: GCA_947563715.1. Taxonomy (NCBI): domain Eukaryota; kingdom Metazoa; phylum Arthropoda; class Insecta; order Lepidoptera; family Geometridae; genus Lycia; species Lycia hirtaria. The sequence goes on from OX387386.1 coordinate 4,113,673, forward strand.
TCATTGTTTGGAACGATACATGTACCTAGCAGCGGTTTCTCTCGCGATCTCCAACTTTACTTTTTCTAATTACTATTTCAAGCCTACACGTCGAACAAACTTACATAAACGTTGTCTGTCACTGAGTCACTCAAGAGTTCAAGACTGTGATACGATTAAGCGCAATACACCAAACCCGACGACCCGGCAACTTTATTTTTGTCGGCAAGGCAGCATAGGCATAGGCTCAACGGCCCAACCTATGCCATAAAGACCGCCGCGCCGGCTTATGTCGGCGGGTCGCGGGTTTGTTGTGTATTGCTCTTTACAGGTACAGTGTGAGCTTTCCAACCTAACCATGAGACGAAACGACAATGACGGACTGCTGAACAATGATAACTCTTATTTTCAAAATTATGAGCTCCCATTCTTGCTTACATTATAACACAGGTAAGGATGCTCAAGCTTTATATCTACATACAAATTCATATAGGTTATTCTATTTTACTTTTTGTCTTTGAAATATTTCACATAAATTTTAGATGGAATTAGTGACTAATTTACAAACTCAAGGGTCCCCGATACTATTTCCAAACGAGAATACTACATCAATGATTCAGTATTTTGTCTACACAAACGAAGGTGTCGCACATGACTTCGTTCACATAAAAAAAAAAAAAAAACATTCTATCCATGTAACAGTGCCTAATTATGTTACCAATACAATTTTCAATCTCAAAATAAGATAAAAATATAACCCCTCTTTAAACCACCTTAATACATTCCTATCGTAATGAAATGTTGTAACAAAAGCTTCTCCTCTCGCAGTGGGACTTTGCACCTTATAAGGTATCAACATGCTTTTCTAAGTTACTACAGTTGCTTGTAGTTTTAGCGTCAGTGGTATATTTTTAGTTCGTAGAGTTAACTGGCTTCTTAAACTGCGCCATAGAGAACTAATATCCTAGGCTAAATTATTTAGCTTTATTGTTATCAACAAGTATGTACTCGTATATTAAAAGAAAAACAAAATACCCGACTGCAGAAAAGCAGTTTTTGCAGTCTAACTTACGATTTCGTTACGCTTGATACGCTGCTTGAGTGTACGTTTTTTGTGAGAAAGTATGCGTAAAATCGCTATAAAAGATTGCGCATTCTATAGAATAATTCTATTGCCAATGACACTGGAAGCAAAAAATAATCTAATAACACCTCGCACATCAAAAATAGTCAAGCCGATAAGGCTGTAGGCTTGTCACATAGAAACATACATACATACACTAGAAAAACATCACCCTCCTTACGGAGTAGGGTAAAAAAAGGCTTCTCGTCAAATAGGGACATACATACAATAGAGTAAGGGGAACAGGTTATGAACTAACTTCAACTATGTAATACTGTTAAAGCATTCTGTGCTCCGACTGCAACTTCCCCACTAATTTGTGGCTAGGGGGAGAAGGAGCGACGGCGGATTCCACGATCTCAAATACGTGCTTCAATATAAGCTTTACATTATATTAACGCAGTATTTGATACGGGAAATTATTGGACATCTTCTAACTAGTCCGTTCACGCCATTATTTTATATTTTTCATAATTAATCTTATCCTCTAACTGTCACTGATAATGAACTTCATTGTTATCATGCACAAAATAACCCTAGCCTTCAATCTATATATACTGATAATTGGCTTTCTTTGGTCTGGTAGTGAAGTTCGCCGATAATGTCGACGGTCTGTTTGATGTTAGAGACAGAGTATCGGGACTGGTAAATACGTCCAGGTAACTAAACTAGTTTAGCTGAGACAATTTTTAAACCCAAAAAACCTAAAAAGGGGGAGGTAATAAGTTTGATGTATGTATCTGTATGTGGCATCGCATCTCTTCAAACGGATGGACTGATTTTGATCTAGTTTTTCAGGGTTCCGTAGTAAACAAGGACTTCTTATAGTTTCGCCAAGTTTGTCTGTCTGTCCGCGGTTTTGCTCAAAGACTATTAGTATTAGAAAGCTGTAATTTGGCATGGATATGTATATTGGTTATGCCGAGAAAGTCGTAGAATAAAATATTGAAAACAATATTTTGTTGGGTACCTCCCCTACGAGTAAAGTGGGGATGAATTATTTTATTATCATCTATTATTCTCATCGTGTGGGATATCGTTGGATTGGCAATTAAAAAAAAATTTAAAAAAAATCATTGTGGGTGTGCGAAAACCATTTTTCAATTTAGGGATCCGTTTGCGAAATATTAAGCTTTGAAGTGATAATTATTGTAAGAGTAAAGTGTCCCTCCTCTCTGCCGTCTAAGCCGTTGAATTTGGAGATATGAAAAAATCATGCTAGTAGCATATATGATGAAAGCAAAAGGAAAACTATCACGGCTAAGTAGGCTTTACATGTTAACGAGTAATGTTCGATCAACTTTAAAAGTGTTCCTAAAGGATTAAGAAATGAAAATTTCGTGCAAATTTTATTTAAGCTAACATAAATTAACTCGTTTGTATGTTCATAGTATCCTTATTAACCGACGAAAAAACGGAGAAGGTTCTCAAGTCGACGCGTTTTTTTTTTTTTTTTTTTTTTGTATGATCATGCATAACTTTTTACAGAGTAGTCCGATTTTGATAATTCTTTTTTTATTGGAGAGGGTTGAAAAAAAAAAACAACTCAAAGGGTAGGAAAACAGGGGATGATTGATTGTTCACTCACTGATTGTAATGTATGACCTCGCATAACTTTTTACAGAGCAGTCCGATTTTGAGAATTCTTTTTCTAATGGATAGGGTATACCTCGAAGTTGGTCCCATATAAATTTGAAAAAAGAAATCCTACCCTAAGGGTGGGAAAATATGGGTGATTTATTGTTCACTTGCAGATTTTAATGCTGAATTGTGTATTATAAGGTAGGTAGATATCTTAAAAGTAATCAAAAATTAAGCATGTAGTAATTAGTAGTAGTAGTAAAAACTTTTTACAAAAAAATTAAACCTCCGAGAAAAATAAGTACTTAGGTATACTTACATTACTGTAAGGACTTAGTTATTAAAGTTAAATAAAAAAGGTCGATTATTTTATGCTTTTTAGTTATTTCGGAGGTAATTTTTTTTTGTAAAAAGTTTTTATTTTAAGTTCACATTAATTATGATGTGCAACTACCGAGCCCTACAATGCGCGTGGTACGACACGCACTTGGCACTTATCACTTATTTTGTTTGAAAAAGGATTTCATCGAGAGTGTTCTTATATTTATGTTTCATCAAAATCTGTTCAGCCGTTTTTTTTGGTTGAGCGTGTGAGTTTTCTGAACTTATACTCGTCATTAAGTAAATACACTGGAACCGAAAACAAACATTGTATTCCGAACTGGCAAATGACGGAGCTGTCAAGTTAAGGCTAACTTTTTAGCAGTTGTGGACACTTTTTCAATACAAAAAGCTTTCGTATAGATTTTATTTGAATGAAAGCATCGCGGTCGGTAGTGTCAAGTTAGCATTCCCAAACAACGATGCGCTGTTGTCCATGTATATAGGACGTTTTCTCTTTTTGTGTCCGTTGACATTAAAATCAAAAAGAAAGAAACAGATGACATATGACTTGCGCCGGTGTCTAGACTTCTTGTTATGCCACGATTATAATATTTACAAACCATAGACTATGTGATATGAACTGATAAGTTTAAATGACTTACCCGCTGAACCCGCGGCGCTGTTTGCCAGGACTCGCCGCACTAACGCTGTTCCCACCCGTGTCGGAGCTGGTAGCTTCTGTGAACAAAAACTAAACTGTAACCCGCTACTGAATTGGATTTCGGGATATTAAATAAAGGAATAGAATATATACATAGTTATACGTTCGCATTTCTGTAATAGGTAAAAAAACACTTCAATCTTAGACGATATGTTTTCGCACGTTTTTAATAATAAAAGTAATTAGCGCCGCTAGTAGCTCTTAGTGAACGCGCAGCACACCTCTCAACACCCTTAGCCACCCACACCGATGGTGCTTCTCCGGCGCCAACATGCGGCGCCACTATGGGGGGCCCATTCAGTGGGTAGCGAGTCGTCACCTGCCTCAATGTTTTTGGATAATGAGACAAAATAGGTAGGTGCTGTGCTCTCATTCTGATGCTCCCTTCCAGAAGTACCTTATCATCACTCACTGTGTGGGAGCATCAGCCAATAAACTAGTTTTTAGGTCATAATCACTTTATCTCAATAGTCCATATTTGTTAAATTCCATATTGTATAATAGTTCCATCATCTATCCCCACATCAATTTTTTTATTCATGTAAAGGGCCTCTCAGTGTTGGCCTTGGCTCCACTGATGTCCATCAAAGGACCGAGCTGCGACCCGATATTTATAATGAATAAAAAGTAATAAAAATAAATAAAAAAAAAACTACAAAACTTCACTGAGTAAGTTCGTTTAATATTCAAACACACTTCACTACTATTTTAACGCCTATTTTTTGCGTTATATGGTATGCCCGATCTCACTTTCGAAGTCAATTTGTTTACGCGTTACGTACCAGTGGTTATAAGAAATAATTTCATTTGTTCATTCATAAACACTCACTATGGCTAACGTAACGCTCAATAAAATATCACTAAAATTTAAAATTAAACTTCAAACCTGAAACCATAAAGTTTAATTTTCAATGTTAACCTCAGCGCGTTACGTGGTCACCAGTCATAGAGGATAACTTCCCAGGAGTGACGTAAATTTAACACAAAACAAACGCTACTAGAATAACTTATGCATTGTTTGTACCGATAATATTCATTAGGTACGCATTAATCACTGTTTTGCATTTTGGAAGACAATAATTAGTGTAAGTACGAGTACGTATGTGATTTAAAATTTGTACAAGAGCATTACCGAAAAACGTCGCAAAATCTATCTTATGTTCTTCTGTCATTTCGTACCAGCGAGAAGTTATCAGCATATATATGTATATGAGCATTGATCAAATTTGATTAATGTGTTTGAACAAATTTGATTAATGGATTTAGGGAACAATGTATGTTTTATCAAAATCGGTTCAGTAAATTTCAAGTTATGGAAATTTCTAATTTTAAAATATGAACGATTCTACTATGCTTTTCAAACTACTTGGCGAATTTGAACAAAATTTGGTAGGTTTATCGCTCATACTATATAAAAGGAACTGGCATACTTTATAACCCAAAATTTTGGCGTTACAATAAATAGTAGTAAACTGTTTGAAAATTAAACGAACTTACCTTGTGAAGTTTGGTAAATAAAATATTTTTTTATCAGCCCTGTTTGTATCAACTGTCCCACTGCTGGACGCGGACCGTCTTCTCATTGTCAGAAGGGTAAAACCATAAAATGTTTAATTTTCGCAAAACTAGTAAATATCATTAAAATTAATAAATAAATAAAAGTAATTTAAAAAACTTAAAGCGACTTCAAAACTATCTAATTAACTGAATCGGGAGAAATAAAACGACAAATTAAATCAAAACTGGACGTCTACCTAAATAGGTACTACACCAACTAAGTATATTTTGAGGTCGATGTCTGTATAGGATTTAGTTGTTGATAGTTTAGGGCATGACACCGACCTCAAAAACTAGTTGATGTGCCGTGCCTACTTAGGTAGACGCCATGTTTTGATTTAATTTTTCGTGTTATTTCTCCTTTTTCAGGATTGTTTTGAAGTCGGTTTAATTTTATTAAATTCGTTTTTTTATTCCGTGTTATTCTTATTTATATTTAGGTCAAAGCAAATCCTAGAGACCGAAAGGTCCATGCCGGCCAGATGGTTTATCAAGGGTTTTTTGATCTGATCAGGGTGGTTAAGTGGGGTGAGGGGTGCGGGACGGATAAAATTAAATTAACATTTGAAAGAATCCTCGATGTAAATAAATGTCAATAGACAGTTTCACACAGCACCTAGATGTAGGTACACCATACATCGATGTACAAACGCACCGTGGCCTCACAAATGGGCTTCGGAGCCCATTTGTGAGGCTACGGTGCTTTTGTACTTCGATGTACGGTGTACCTACATCTAGGTGCTGTGTGAAACTGAAAACTAAGAACTCGCTTAGTACGGAAGCCTAAAATGAACATCCAAATCGAGAGTAATAGAAATATTTGCGCGACTGTGTATCGAGCCCGAGACCTTCCGTTCGAAAGCATACGTCACTCAACCACTGAGCCATACACGGCAGTCAGAGCTAAACTAATTAATTAAGCCACGTATGCACACGGCATACACAAACGTACGCAAACCGGCGTGATATTCTAAACACGTGTAGCACAGAGCTTCTCTGTCTTCGCGTTTCTAGACTACACATTGCATTCAAATAACTTACATTGCATTTCCTACATAATGTAAACTATACATTATCCAGTTTGTATAGTAAATGAAAATCTTTATATGCTCAAAGGCATACATTAAGAAGGAATATTTACCAGTATATCATCCATAAGATTATCCGTAGTCTATTCATTTTTACTTTAGAGACCCCGGAGAAAGCAAAGAAAAAATTACCTTTCCTTTCAATTTTATCAGATGTATATTTTACTACTAGCGCTCTGCGGTTTCACTTGTTCACTCTGCGAAAAACATCTACTCACTTCAAGCATCATTCAATCGTTCATGTGCATGGAATGGTAGTAATTACGTAATGCACACATTTTTATGGATTTACGGCTTCAATTGTAAACGGATTTTTGACTGAAATGGGGTATGTAAAGAAAATGTTACATATGCTGATTCCAAAACGATTTCGAGATTATATGTCTCTAAACCATATTTTTATACTTTGGACTCTTAAAATGATGATATGGTGCGTATTTTTAAGGAAATATAAAAAAAAATATTTAAGCTTTAGTCGACCTCTAAATGAAGTAATAAAACCGCCTTTTTTATCTGTAGGTACCAAAAATAATTTTAGTCAAGTTACATTATAAATATTTCATATTTTCGCAGAGCACAAAATAAACAAAAATGTCACTGTCAATGTCGAGTAAGATTTTTTAATAGGTAATCATGATATTATTAAATTCAGACGGATTTGTGCCGTCTTTATGAATTTTTCTTTAAAAAATATTGATAAATAAGTACTAACAGAATTAAAAAATATTGAAATTAGTTATTTCAAATGATTCAATCTACCAAATTAAAATATTAAAAAAATACCGAAAAATAACTTTACATACCCGATTACCCTCAAGCATCGTTTGAAGGTTGATTATTACGAACGCTTGTAGTTTCACGCACCAGCTCGCTATTTCATACTCTATTTGAGAGACTATAAGAATGAAATTAAAAAACGTGAGGCTGACTTTATAATTAACAGTTTTCAGTTAAAGTTAAGTAACGTTTTTCGGTAAGGCCGTGTGTTTATAAACCTACAGAAATAAGAACCTACACGGGCACTGGAATCTGGACTCTTTATTCCGAAAACTCTCCAAAATATTTCGAAAAAGAATAATTGTCAATGTGCGAAACATGAGACGACAACATATATAACTCATTATGCTGAATTAAAATCTTGTAATGCACAGTTCTAGCACTCATTGACCGTAAAAGCATAAAAAGTTGCTAAAATATATTCCGCTACGAAAGAATATCAAGATACTTATTATTTACATCAAAATGCACTATTAAAATAAATGTAGACCTATTCAGACGCACAAAACCTAATATAGCTTCAAAGAAACAAAGCAAAACATAATCTTTTTTCATTAAATTAAACAATTTTAACGGATTTATCGCATATATTTTACATAATTTTGTATACTTAACCTTACATTTCGGACACTTTGCTGCGTTCTTGTTCACAGATGAGACTAGTTAACAGTTTGCTAAGAAAATAATCACTACCGCCTATTATTTTTATACAAAACATTTCCTGTACACGCAGAAGTCGCTTTCAGTGTCAACAGGTACCGCATTATCTGTATTGAGGCTGAGATTTTATAACATTGATGGCCGGGTCCCATCCAGGTGGCACTTTTCTTGGTACATAGCACATTTCTCTAGCCAACATTTGAGGATTATCAAAACAGATGTAGTGGATGTCTAGTGCATGCTCACACACTGCAGTCCTCTTGGAGCGTCTGGTTTTCATATTCGCAATATGTTCCTCCACCCGAGTCCCGATGCTTCTCTGTGTCTGCCCAAAAAGTAAATAATCCATACTCAAAATCAAGCGATAAATCCGTTAATTCATGTTTTCATTCCAAAAAAAAAACAACTGTCATCTATTCTTTCTTACCTGTGACCACGGACGCTGCAAAGTACAGGCGTACTGATTTATATCAGTTAAAATTTGTTTCATTTCCATAAAGTTTAAAATAACTGAAGCTATATTACGTTTTGCTTGTCTGAATAGGTGTACATTTAATCCCTTACAAAGTGAAATTAAAGGAAAAAGAAAAACGTCTTCTAATAACGCTAAAGCTCTTAAGAAACAAAGAAATCGTAAAATTAATTGAGTTAAGGTTTAAAAGTATCGCTGACACTTAGACTTTAACTTTACTTTTATTGATAGTCCATGTAAGCTAGTTGTCTTGTTTGTGAAATGTATGATGACATTACTTTTAATGGCCAGTGAAACTACTGCTGTATGTCCTTTCTCCAAAGACAATTGGATTTCTTTAAATATAATGAAAGTATGTAGAAAGAGAGGCGAAATCTCTTAATAGAGTAGGCGGTGGGCAAGTACCATCTGCATGGGACTCGGTCATCAAATTAATAAAATGTCAGCCTCTACACAGATCTGCGATACCTGTTGACACCGTGAGCGACTTCTGCGTGCATAGGGAACGTTTTGCATAAAAATAATCATCATCATCATCATCTCAGCCATAAGAAGTCCACTGCTGGACATAGCCCTCCCCCATGGATTTCCAAAATGAGCGATTGGAAGCGGCTTGCATCCAGCGTCTTCCCGCCACTTGTATGAGGTCATCTGTCCATCTCGTGGCTGGTCTTCCTACGCTGCGCTTGCCGGTACGTGGTCTCCACGTAATAGGCGGTAGTAATTCATATTTGCATCTTAAAAATACAACTGTCATCTAGTCTCACCTGTGACCACGGACGCTGCAAAGTGTTCGAAACGTCAGATCATACAGTTATGTAAAATATACGCAATGAATCTGTTAAAAATTGTTTAATTTCAATGAGTAATAACCGAGAAAACATTAGGGATATTTTACTCGCGCTATTTTTCGGTATGCCATTTTCAAACAATATATAGTATGTATTTGTACGTTATATTTTAAAATATCTCAGTTAAAAGTTTAAAAGTTCCTGTAAAAACTCCACTAGGATACGATTTCAATCAACGAGAGTTTGCCACAGGTAGACGTGCTCCAAAGTTTTTTTAAATCATAATGCGGAATGCAAAATCAAACAAAAGGGTAATGATGTACATATATACCTAATAATCACCTATATAATGTACCTGTGATAAGAAGAAGGCCTCTAAAACAGCATGTGCACAGGGACATAAGGCCGCGGCTCTGAGAGCGAAAGCACGCAACGTAACTCTGGCCTATCCACGAACGAATGCAATTCCGAGGCGTACATGGGATTTATACCTTCACACAACGCTCATGACGGCAGAGACCGTGTTGCTGTCGGGTATATTTTCAAATCCAGAAAGCGAAAATCTTTTCATTAAAGCCTACCTTTACCTAACATTTGTTATATTTACAGATATTATATATTTTTAAATAAAACCGGAAAAGTGCGAGTCAGACTCGCCACAGAGGGTTCCGTACAAACTAGTAGATAAAAGGGGGAAATCAAATATTTTTTTATATTTTCCTTCTTATACCGAAAAATATACATCGTAAACATATTTAAAAACCTGTTTCAACTTATGCTAATGAATCTCTTTTATATGATACCCCACACGATACGGTTAATACACTTTAAAATTTGGACCCTCGTTCCTTGTATAAAGACGCTATTTTTGTGATTAAATAAAAAATGACCGGTTTTCGGAATTTTGCCTATATGTGTACTATAACACAATGATTTTTGACAAAATTCATAGTTCTAGGTCAACGGGAAGTACCCCATAGGTTTTGATTCCCTTGTGAGTGTCGAAATGTGCACTTTTACGACATATTCGGCTGTAACATTTTTTCTCGTAAACTGAGAAATTTGATTTTTCTTTCTGCAGCAAGAGACTATAGATCTGCGTATATGGTTTTAATTTCAACACGATACCTTCACGCGTTCCGGGATAAAAGTCTTGACACCCGGACGGACGGACAGACGGACAAGAAAGTGATCCTATAAGGGTTTAGATTTTTGCTTTTGAGGTACGCAACCCTAAAAGTAGATAAATATTTGCGGACGTTTCACATAACACCGTCTAGCCCAAAACTAAGCAGAGCTTATACAATGGAAACTAGATTGCTGATAGAATACCTACATAGTATACACTTTTTTTGTAAATATTTACTTATGACAGATATAAACATCCAGACACAGAACAAACATCCATGCTCATCACACAAATGTTTGTCCTGGGTGGAAATCAAACCCACGACCTACGGCTTAGCAGGCAGACATACTACTAACTAAGCTGTGAGGCGAGTAATTGTTGGGGATTTTAGCTTAGAGTGAGCTATCTCTGAGTGTCACAGGCTATATATTTTTGTTATAATAATAATAAAACTCTCATAACATCAAAAATCCCACTTTTTCGTAAAAAATGATTTAACTAGAATCATTCGAAATAATGAGCATTTATAACTTTTACAGCGATTTTATGCATATTTTCTCACACACACATTCAACAGCGTATCGAACGTAACAACTACAAAACTTGCTCTTCCGCAGTCGGGTATTTCGTATTGCTTCTAATACAGATGCTTGTCGTCGGAGATAATTAATGTGCTTTTTTAGTCGCGTAGGCCGTGCCTAGTCGAGTTGCCGGACGGATACAAGCCACTGATCCGAACAAACGCTTGCGAAACATAATAAGATATCGATTCTTTTAGGCCTCCCCCACATTAGGCGTGCGCGTTGCTCGGAATTGTGAGAGACGAGCGCGTCGCGAGCGCGCTGCGTGAGCGTCCGTTTTGCCGCCGTGTGGCGTGTGTGTAACGAGCGCGCAGTCGGCGCTCGCATTGGCGTTTAACCCCCTTAAGTAGCGGGCGGCAGGGCCAGCGGGCGAAGGGGTAAAAACTGCGACGCGAGCATCGCGTGCACTCTACATACACGCCGCAAGGCAGCAAAACGCGACGCTCAAGCAGCGCGCTCGCGGCGCGCGCGCCACTCACACGCCCGAGGAACGCGCTCGCCTAATGTGGGGTCAGCCTTATATGTCTTTATACGTCTCTATACCGCAACTTTTACCTCGAACATCATCAAAGATTTACCCCCTATTACAGAACATTGGTCATAATCTCGTAAAGGTTCTCGAGTGGATACCACGTACCGGCAAGCGCAGCGTAGGAAGACCAGCCACGAGATGGACAGATGACCTCATACAAGTGGCGGGAAGACGCTGGATGCAAACCGCTTCCATCATATTTTTTTGGAAATCCATGGGGGACCAGCAGTGGACTTCTTATGGCTGAGATGATGATGATGAAATGCCTTTATCGCGGAAGATGTACCTCCTGACCGATCCCGCGATTTTCATCGAATAATAAAATATAGGTTGAATAAATAATGTATTTTAACACACCAAACGGTACTACTGAAAATGTACGAATTCCAATACTTAACTGTAAACAAATTTCTCGGAATTCTTATAGATACCAATCTTTAGCAAGTGTATATTGACAGACTCACTACTGACCTCATATTCGAAATTCTTGTTTAGTATTGAGTACCAAATGATTTTTATTTATTTATTTATTTATGGGAAACAAACAGCTTTTCTCCAATAGAATTTATGTTTACAGGCCAATAGGCATCTGGTAATTAAATACTTTTTAAAATAATAAATAGTAGTAGTACATAATTAAAAGTTACTAAGCCATACCGATCAGTGATAATATGAAATTGAAATTTAAAAAACCGGACAAGTGCGAGTCAGACTCGCCCACCGAGGGTTCCGTACAAACAAGTAGATAAAATGCGGAAATCATATATTTTTTTATGTTTTCCTTCATAAAACGAAAAATATATATCGTAAAAATATTTAAAACCCTGTTTTAGCTTATGCTACTGAAGCTCTTCCATATGATACCCCACATGATACTGTTAATTCACTTTAAAATTTGGACCTTCATTCCTTGCATATAGACACTATTTTTTTGTGATTAAATTAAAAAAGTCCAGTTTTCGGATTTTTCCTACATAATTATGTACTCTAACACAATTTTTCTTGCCAAATTTCATTGTTCTAGGCCAACGGGAAGTACCCCATAGGTTTTGATTCCTTTGTGAGTGTCGAAATGTGCGTTTTTTCACGATATATTCGGATGTAACATTTTTTTACGAAAACTTTAAACTTTATTTTTCTTTCTGCAGCAAGAGACTATGGATCTGCGTATATGGTTTTAATTTCAACTCGATACCTTCACGCGTTCCCGACATAAAGGTCTAGACACCCGACGGGCGGACACACGGACAACAAAGTGATTCCGTTTTTTCCTATTGAGGTACGGAACCCTAAAAAAGATGTAATATATATACATACAATCCTAATCAAATATCAACAACGACAAATAAATTCTATGAAATTGTAGAACTTGTAGGTACAGTAAACCATCATCGATTAGTAGAAAAAAATAGGATCAGTTACGCGAGTACTAACAGCCGAACAAGGAAACCGTTTAGGTCACATTCTCTGGTCGTCATATTTTCAAAAACAATGCTGCATCCAAAGCAGCATCCATACAGCCAGTTAAATGAAAACAAAATATGTTTGCTAGTTAAGACCTTAATCTCTTTGCTTGGTAAATCAGTACTACAGACAGTAGTACAGATTTTGCTACTTTTATATGGAATAAGTTGTAAGAATTTCGAGAATTTGCGTCCGACGGGGTTTTATTCCAAAATATATTTCGATAGTGAACGGCAGTTGCACATAAAGTGGACGCCCACTGCTACTTACGCACAATGACCGTAATATGAACGTATCAGACACGACATGGCCCGACTCCGCCCACTAGAACGTGTCGACAACGTATCGGTACAGTTAGCGGCAAACGTCTTGAATCATACACCATATTCTTTTCTTTTTATTGAAAACAAAAGAGAGAAAGAGAGAGCATGATGTAACATGGCTCAAGATGTTTGCCGCTACGTATATCAATTCGTTGTCGGGCCGTGTATGGCTCGCTCCGATCTTGGTATGTGCCGGTCCAGTGGGTTATCTTTAAGCGAGTTTTCGGTCAAGAGCAAGCGCATTTACAGTTAAATAAAATAGTATATTTGCCAAAAGCAAGCACAGAAAGTACTAAATCACGATCAGAACGAGCATGGAGCGAAATTTCAAAATTGTATTCTGTGAAGTCATAGCGAACAATGTCATCCGGCACGGCGACGGATCGCAAACAAAAGCCGGTGCGAGGCCGGTATCCGACATTTTCGCCTACGAAAAAAAACGTCGGATTCCGGCGCGGCGCCGTAAAATTCCACAGCACGGCTCCGTGCCGGATGACATGGAGCCACAGCCATATGATCTAGTTCTCTCCGAGCATTATTGAAGTTCCCGGCTGCCTAGTCGGGAGACCGTCTGACTTGCGATCCGCAGGTGCTGGGTTCGAATCCCGCGGCACGCACCTCTCGTCTTTTCGATGTTATGTGCGTATTGTTGATTGCCGCCAACTTCAAACGGTGAAGTAAAACATCGTGAGGAAACCTACATGTCTGAGAGTTCTCAATGATCTTGAAGATATGTGAAGTCTGCCAACCCGCACTTGGCCAGCGTGGTAGACTATCGCCTAACCCTTCTCACAATGAGAAGTTGGCCCGTTCCCAGCAGTGGGACAGTTTGTACAAACAGGGCTGGTAAAATAAAAAAAAATTAAGGGTCGCTCCATGTTCACTCCAAGCAAATATGATCGCGTGTGCTATTACGTATCAAAAAAGTCGTCATGATTAAGAAAATCTAATTTCATAAAAATCATATTTATTAATTATCTTGTTAGAATGAATTAAATTAAGAATACACATTAAGACTATTAAAAAACAATTATATAATAAATATGATTTTTAATACTGTTATAAATTAATATATTTCATAAACGCGCAAATGAAGTATCAAAATGTTTCCCACGACGACACATTTCGCTTGGCGGATGTCCCGCGTCGTTTTATTCGTTCGACACCCGTCTCCGGGGTACTAGTACTTCTGCCGTTGAAACGAAAATGACAGCTCATTTATTTAGAAATTATAAAAATCGAATGACGTATAATTTTGAAGAGAATGGATATAAAGTTTAAATTTATATTTAATTTAACTAAATAATAATAATTTGTGGACATTTCACACAACACCATCTAGCCCAAACTAAGCAAAGCTTGTACTATGAAACTAGATGGCTGATAGAATACACATATACTATTTTTGGGAATATATACATATGATACATAGAAATACCCAGACACAGGACAAACATCTATGCTCATCACACAAATGTTTGCCCTGGGTGGGGACCGAACCCACGACCTACAGCCCGGCAAGCACACATACTGCCAACTGAGCACAAGGCTAGTCAATGTATTGTTTCAAGATACCGTTCATAATTATAGTTTAAAAAACAAAAAAAAAAAACAACTTCAAAATACGCAATATATTATAACGCCTGTAGAAAAGTGAATAGCAAGCCGCGTATATGCGTACATACGCGACTTACTATTCACTTTTCTATTTGTTTAGATGATACTTTACCAGTTATTTTGTTATAAAAACATAAGTACTGCATTGATTTTGATAAAATATAATTACATGGGACCACATCTGAAGTCTGATCACAATTGGATGAGTAATCGGTTAACAAACATACAAAAAAAAAACATACAGAGCGAATTGATAACCTCCTCCTTTTTGGAAGTCGGTTAAAAATACACAAAACGAATTATGATCCTCCTTTCACAAATCATAATAATTTTCAAGGTAGCAATAGATATATCTTTAAGAGCTTTATCCTCTACCTACTCGTCGTTCCTATCAAAATATGTACATGAAATATTTATTATCCGGCGAGTTAGTAATAACCCTATATTTCTTAGAAAAAAAAAAAAATACGCGTCGAAACTAAATCGTCAAATGTATTTTGGAGTGCTTTCTCCGACTTCGAAACGTGGCAGGTCAAAGCGGCCACTGGTAGTGGTAAAAGCAACCGTGAACATTTGTATAAACTATTTGTGATCGATAGGCACGAGTGTCAGCCGTTGAGTTAGAATATCTACAGAGACACTATCTAAGAAGAAACAAAAAATGGCCGAGAAATTTGCGAGGAATGTCTCGAACATTTTTAAATGTATACTGTGTAAGTAATCAAATAGTCAAAGATACATTTATTCGTATTAAGACGTTATAACTTTTCAACAGAGTTCAATGTCGAGGGCAGTTTATTACAGAGTGCTTTTGTATCGTGCAGCATTGTAGTCGGTTAATTTTCAACTGTGGACATTTGTGGATATATGTGGACATTTCACACAACGCCATCTAGCCCAAACTAAGCTAAGCTTGTACTATGGAACTATATAGATGGCTGATAGAATACATATATACTTTTTTTTTTTATATATACACATGATACATAGAAACACCCAGACACAGAACAAACATCCATGCTCATCACACAAATGTTTGTCCTGGGTGGGGATCGAACCCACGACCTTTCAGTTCAGCAGGTAGACGCAAACACACTACCAACTGAGCCACAAGGCCAGTCAACTAACTAAAAAGACAGCATTACAACGTGTGAAGACTTTTCACTCGGATTATTGTTACACGATTTTTTTATACGACTACCAGCGAACAAATAACTCCTTGATATTTGATGTTAAACGTCACGTGATCATGACATACATAATTTTGTACTTCAGCAGTTCAATACCCTGAGTGGTAACGCACTGCGCTCGTGAATAAATCAATCTGAATAATGAGACATTACGTTAAAGAATATAATAATAGATCTCATTATGCGTAGTTACTACGCTGCCCTCTAATCTGAATCACAACCCTGGCTTCTTGGCGGTTGAATAACTGACAAAAGTATTGGTCTCGTATACTTAGTATGGTAAAAAATCTAATACGCAATAATATAAAATTAAGACTCTTTAGATTTCTAGTTCAACGGTACCAGTGTACATTTCAGCGTGCGAAACCGTCTGGCGTCCGGCCCAATTGTTTATTTTTCCTTCACACAATCACAATAATGTACAAGGGATCGTGAAATAGCACTGCCACACGGCCGCAGACGTGTTATGCGACCGGCGTACGTTGATTCCAACTACAAACCTGGGCCCTTATTCCGTATGACCAACGGCCGTATAACGTGAATTTGACGTTGTGCGTCTACAATTAATATTAGACTATGGCTTCTTAAACTTAAAGGCTAATTTTCATTGTCAATGCACGCACGTCACGTATTATATAATTGTAATAGTTTTCTTATGAAGCTAGTATTCCGAGAGCCCAGGAATATTAGCTTCATATATATATATATATATATATATAAATATAAAGAAATTGGCTCATAGGATTCGCCTAGCTACTTATAAGTAGCTTTAAAATAGTGTTCTAAATATCATTTATTAAAAATCAGTTATCATTAAATAACTAACGTCTGACGGCCCTGGGCTCTTGGGCTAAAACGAAGGATATTTTTGTCAAAAGTAATTTCAATAATTTTGTATCTAAAAAAAAGGTGCTACGTGTGAGTGAGACAGCAGCACCACCCTACTCGTTGACTTAATCGAGTAGACTAGAAACATGATATGTTCACAATAAGGAGTGACGTCACGGACGGTAACACAGTGGTTATGTGTGAATCGTATTTAACATATTAAAAATAGTTAACCGGTTATTTCCTTTCTAAAAGTTATATACTTGTCTTTGTAATTATATAGATCAGTGGATACCGTGTTAGTGAACAGTGGAGCCATCAGATTATTGAGTAATCGGTGGATTAATTAAAGGTCCAGGATTCAAGTACTAACTTTGTTGAGTTGCAATAGAGGGTAATTGAACGGAATTATTTTGGTCTGATTGTACTTGGCGCCATCCAGTGGCTCCGTTCGGAACTAGAACACAATCTATCGGGTTTAATCTTATCCTAACCAAAATGGCGAAATGCAATGCTTGCGGTCGCTATGCGAGTCAGGTAGATGGCATCAAGTGTAGTAAATGTGCCCTTTTCTACCATAAAGCGTGTGGCGCGACATCCCAAGACTCCAATGCCGTCGGCTCCTGGGTGTGCCCGGGATGTAAGGCGCTTACACCTCGTCGAGACAATGCCAGTGTGTCTGTGGGTGAGCCTGTAGTACATGCCTCTGCACAAGTCTGTGCAGGGCTCGATGCTGAAGTTCTGAATGAACTCAAATTGATCCGCAGTGATATGCAGTCGTTCCGTGGGGAATTTGGTTGCTTGCGAGAGGAGATGACCGCGATCCGGAGTGCCGTCGAGGGATTTGGGGGTCGAATTGACGCCTTGGAATCACGGGTGGAGCGCCTCGAAGCCAAATGCGCCGAGTTAGAGGTGAAGTCCAATGACAACTCTCTGCTCTCCACTATCGATCAACTGAAAGCGCAGATCAACGAGCGGGATCAGGAGTTATGTAGTAATGATCTCGAAATTGCTTGCATCCCGGAGGAACCGGGCGAGAATGTAGCACATCTGGTGCGTGTCGTGGCAGACAAGCTGGCCGTGCCTCTGGAGGAACTTGACCTGGTGCGCGTAGAGCGCGTGGGTGTGCGGCGCACGCCCGACGTCGGCGAGGAGGCGGCGTCGGCGCCACGCCCGCGTCCTATACTGGTGCGCTTGGTGCGCCGACAGCTGCGGGACGCTCTGCTGCAAGGGGCGCGTGTGCGCCGTGAGGCTACCACTGCGGACCTGGGGCTCAATGCGCCTCCAGTGAAGTTCTTTGTGAACGAGCGTCTCTCGAAACACAACAGGGCGCTGTTTTTCAAGGTGCGCAAAGAAGCCGGAACTCGCGGTTGGAGATACGTGTGGACCAAGGATGGGCGGATCTTTGTACGTCAGGATACGGGCAAGGCAGCTGTGAGGGTGCGCTCGGAATCGGAACTGAAACAGGTTTTTGGAATGTAATGATCAGTTTATTTACCATATGCAATGGCTTATCATTGTTACTACTTACATATATATACATATTCTATGTCTTAACCTATTACACTTATATAGATGAATTACGAGCTACACCAATGATATCAATTTATAAGTTTTTAATATATTTAAGCTTAGCCAATAAATCTATATCTTGTCAAAGAATTAATTATACTATTCATTATGTTATTCTGTACTACATAATACCAAAAATATTTAGTTATAATCATATTATGGTGCCGTTACTTCTAAGATTGTGTTTTTTCTGTGGTTATCTGATGTTGAGTTTTATTAATAACTATAATGACATCTAAGAGACTTAAGATTGGGTTATATAACGCAGGTTCGCTCGGTACAAACCACGACAATATTATAGTGTCGGTCACTCGGAGTGAGGTGGATATCTTGGCGTTAAATGAGACATGGATGCACGCCGGTGAAGAGGGTCGTGCCCCGCTCATACCAGGTTACCGACTGAGGCACATGCCGCGCCCTCGTTCCCTCCGCGGGCGAGGAGGTGGAGTCGGTTTTTATATCAAATGCGGAGTTAACGTACGTACGTGGCGCCACCCCGTGGACCCGTTGCATACTATGGTGGAGCAAATGTGGCTCACTGCAACTGTTAACGGAAGGAGGCTTCTGATCGGTACAGTATATCGACCACGATGGGTGAACGCTGACTTGTTATTTGACGCAGTCACTGACTCCATTAGCTCGAGCCCTCGACATGATAATTTAGTTTTGTTAGGAGACTTGAACATTAATTATTTGAATTCATCTGACCCTTTCACTATCAAACTTAAATCATTCTTGTCATGCTTCAATTTGCAGCAGATAGTTACGGAACCTACACACTTCACTGATACTAGTCAGTCATTGATTGATGTGATCTGTACCGACTTGTCTACTAGTAAAATATCCATGGGCCTTGTGGGATCTCTCACGGGCCATTGTCTCATAGTGTGTGAATTTAATTTTAGACGTAATAAGTATGTCCCTCATGCTGTCACCTACAGGCCTCTGAATAGGATCTGTATTGATAAATTTAATAATGACCTTCAGTCAGTCAGGTGGGATCAAATAGTGCAGCTCTCGGATGTAAATGACATGGTAACTGTTTTTAACTACAACATACTATTTATTTTTGATCATCATGCACCACTTAAAACAATTATTGTCAAAAATCGTTCACATCCTTGGATTACAGATAATATCAAACTTATGATGAAAATGCGTGATGATGCTGCTTTAGAATATCAGAGAAATAAATCTGATGTCAAGAAAAACTATTATAAAAGTTTCAAATCTTTGGTAACTACAGCACTCTATAATGAGAAATCAGCTTATTTCAAGCAACATATTAATAATAATTATAAAACACCCAAACTTCTTTGGAAAAATCTTAAAAATAATCTATTACCTAGAAAGGACAATGAGCTCCCCTCTTTCTTTAATGATCCTAATATTATAAACAATCACTTTCTGAATATCCCTGGTAGTTCAGATACTAAAATCTCATATTTAACTTTCTTAGAGTATCACAGGTTTAGTAGTGCAGTGTTTCACATTGAACCTATTAGCCTAAATCAATTAATTAAAATATTGAAAAGTTTGAAATCAAATGCTGTAGGATGTGATGGTATCAGTTTGGATATGCTGTTTATGACGTTCCCATATACTATAGAATGTCTGCTGGCAATTATAAATACCTCCATTGTAACCTCTACCTTTCCTGATCTATGGAAACATGCAATTGTACGGCCACTATCAAAGATCTCTAATCCTGTAGATCTCAAGGATTTGAGACCTATTAGTATCTTGCCATGTATATCTAAAATATTAGAAAAGGCAGTGGGCATTCAATTGACTGATTATTTAGAGAAAAATGAAATACTGCCAGAAGTTCAATCAGGATTCAGAAAAGGTCGTAGTACTACAACAGCTCTTCTCGATGTCACTGATAATATCCTAAGTGCACAAAATAAGGGTATGTGTACTATTTTAGTTTTATTGGATTTCTCACGTGCATTTGATTCTTTAAATTTAAATATCATCATTTCCAAATTCAACTACTATGGGTTCGACACAGAGGCACTACTATGGTTTGACAGTTATCTGAGTAACCGTCAACAGTCAGTCAAGTTAAGCCAAGCTGATGGTTCTACACTGTTGTCAGGGAAATTAGGTATGAATAGAGGAGTCCCTCAGGGTTCAATTTTGGGGCCAGTTATCTTTACCCTAAGTTCAGCTGATGTCATTGACCATATCAAGGACTGTAGTGTTCATGTATATGCAGACGACATCCAGGTGTATATATCATTTAAGCCACAGGATATTGATATTGCTATTGGGAAAATAAATTCTGATCTCGCCAGGATTGCAGCATGGTCGCAAGAGAACTGCCTGCTTCTCAATCCCCTGAAAACGAAATATATGATTTTTGGGACAGGGCAGCAGCTAAATAACCTCAGACCGACCATTGATGTCACACTTATGGGTGAACCTGTCGAGAGAGTGTATGAGGCGAAGAATCTGGGCTTGCTAATGGACGTCAGTCAAAGATATGAAAAACACATTTCTAATTGTATAAACAGTTGTTTTTATAAACTTAAAGTTCTCTATAAAATTAGACCTTATTTAAAGGAGGAGGTACGCATACAGTTAACCGAATCGTTAGTGCTTTCCAAGTTAAATTATATGGACCCTGTCTTTGGCCCTAGGCTGTTGTCTAAAACAAAGAGGCTAATTCAGCGTGTCCAGAATGCCTGTGCTAGGTTCTGTTTTGATATCCCTGCGAGAGCCCATGTTACTCCTTTCTTAAACAAGCATGTGCAGCTAAAACTACTACATCGTCGTAAACTTCACCTGGCGTGTCTCATGTTTGGAGTGGTCAAATATAAGGCGCCAAAATATTTGTACGAAAAGTTGTCGTGGAAGTGCAGTCGTAAGCCTGTCCGTCAATGTTCATTACAACTTTTTACTGAGAGGTGTGGCTCTGCTGTCTTCCGAGGTAGCTTTCGCTACGCTGCATCCAAGTGCTGGAACAATATCCCTCCTCCGATACGTAACCTGCAAAATGTAAACAGTTTTAGGTTAAAATTGAAAAAGTTTCTCTTTGATCACCAAAAAAGCGAAGAGCTACTTAGAAGTGACACAAGCGCTATTTAATTTTATTATTGAGTATTGGTTAAACTTACCTACGGTCTTAGAACGGTTGTCGGTAGTAATAACCTTTTGGAGCTTCAGTTCCTTTATTATTATATATTTTTTTGTAGTACAGGGGCAGTTTATTCTTTTTACTGCACTATGATGCTCACAATATATGTAGTCTCACAAATTATATTACTGTTTTTATACTCCATTTGTATTTTATATTGATCTTATCTTCAAAATTGTGTTGTAAAATATTTATCTGTTTGTTGCGAATGTCAGTCAGTGTCATCATGCCATTGGACGTCATTGTCAGTTGCACGGTATGACAACTGCGCTGACATTCATCTATTGTTTTTTCTTACATTTTTGGTTTTAAATATTTAAAGATAATAATGAACAAATACCTTTGTGTTTGATTGTATATGTATGTTTATTAAGCTTATCTATACGTAACAAGTATGATATGTTGAATACGTAATAAGTGTTATTTTTAAGTGTTTTCTCGTGTGTGGCGTCGCCTACTGGTTCCAGCGGAAGACCAGCGCTGGTTGTTTACAACTAGCATTATGCTGAGCTGGGGCCGGATTGTGACAAAAATATAATTTTGTGACCTATTTTGTGTGTATGATTTTTTATTTTCTGTGTGTTTTTGTTACAATAAAATTATGTCTATGTCTATGTCTATGTCTATGTCAATATAAGACGGCAAAGGAGAATGCTGATGATCAGGCAGAAAAGCATTCGATAGGTGAGGGCTAATGTAGTTGACTATCTTAATTAACGAAGTTTTAAATTAAAAAAGACACGACACAAACTAAATACATTTTTAAAATTACAGTTAAAAAACGTTTTGAATTTAGTCAATTATTCAAACAAACAAAAAACTATAAATCAAAAATAGTTTCTTCCGTTTTGAGTACATTCATAACACACGTTAAACATATAATACTCATGTTTACGTCATCTGCACAGCAAAATTAAGTTATTGAAAGAATTAGGATAGGATTAGAATTAGGTTAAGTTGTTGACTGTGAAGCAAATTACCAAACTTATAGTATCAAGAGAAACAACAAAAAACGTACTCAATGATTCGAAATATTGCATGCGCCGATTAAAAGGCTCAGGCGATTAATTTAAGCACCGACGTACATTTTAGGGTTACGCGGGAACAACATTCAACTATCATTCTTTGGTGTGACCCTGGGAGACCCATCGGCCCGTAACTCTTCGATGGCTTTCGGTAGAGTAGCTCAGCCCTTGAAATCAAAGCCTTTCGAATTCCGATCGCCGCAGGATTTTTGTTTGTTATACGGACAATTACGCGTACTGAAAACTGCGTAAGTTTATGTGGTTTCCACTTCAGTTTCTTGTCTTGGTAACTACGGATGCATTTTTTTTATAATTTTTTAAAAACTTCCGTAATACAGATGTATCGAAGAAAATAAGCTGAAACATGATCAAATGTGGCGACAAAGACCATGAGGTCTTCGATGTTCTGCCTACTGATAGGGAAAATGAACTTAATTTCATGTATGTCTGTATAAGTGGAATATTCCAATTTTAGAAATAACTGTACTTACTTTAGAAAACAATATGATAATAAATATTATAATCGTTCACTATCTTGAATCTCGAATTGTTGATTGTCATACGGATGCGATTATTTCTGCTCACTTGTTTTATAAAAAAAATATTCTACAAATAAATCTGACCTGTCAATATGTCTATACAATAAGTATAAACAATACTATTTGTCTACTTGCACAATTAATAATATCATGCCGTTTTTTTGGTGCAATATCTTCATACAAAATATTTAGTTCCAAATTCATGAATAGTTAAAAAAGAAATAAAATATTATTGAATTCTGTTGTTTGTGCTTATATATAGCAATAGAATATTTAAAAGTATATAAAGATATATACAACTACATGATGGGATTTTATTTTTACAAAAATTCTTTACAAAAAACCAACGGGAAAAAAATCCCATCTCAAAGCAAAAACATGCATCAAAGTAAAAATTTGTTGACGGAAATAACGGTGCAGGTGTAAAATCGTTCAATTCTCACAACGAATTTTGAAAAGCCAATATGCTACGCTCAATCGATACATATTTTCAACCGCCAAAGCAAAAACTGGTTCCATAAAAAAATTCTAACATTTGTATTTTCATGTTTCCAATTACGCGGAAAATTATCGTAATGTACATGACAATGCAATAATATGGAACTAAGGCAGCGTCCCCATTAGGCTCACAGTGAGCGGCTGACTGTGTCCGTTGACTGACTGAGCAGCGTATCGGTCGCTAACTCAATAATGAGTGAGCGACGAAACGTAGCCGTATTAGTCGAGAAGCGCTTGCGAACTCTTTGGCGGGAAGGTACGGTTAGTTTATAACTGAATCGCTTAACGCCGTGCAGCGAGCTAAGGCTGAGCTGCCGACTGCGAGCATCGTTCGCTTCGACTTGCCGCTTACTGTATGAGTCGGCAAGCTAAATGCCGCAAATTGCGGCATATTACAGTACGCGTTGTCCGGGCACTCCATTTAAAATATATAGGGGAGCGAACTAGAAGTTAACAGTTAACCGCTCACTGTGAGCCTAATGGGGCCTAAGGAAATGGTTTGTTCATCGAACTGTTGGCACTAGAACTTATTAATTGCTAATGATCCGTGGAAGTTCAATTGTTTACAGATATAGATAATGAATGAACAATAGTGTGGTACGGATGTTCAAAATTGAACTTAGTTTAGAGCACTTTTTATTAAGTCGCGGTACTTGTCCCCGCAATCACTTTTCATTACATCAAAAAAGCATGCGCTTAAAAAATTAAAATTTCGTTTAATTCAAGTTTATACATATATGTGTGTGTAATAATCGATTACAACCAAATAATTCAATGTATGTACGTTAGAACATATAGATCGCTGTTTTCAATAAACTTTATTTCCTATTATTCCAATAGTTCAGTATCTTTGTCTTATCGAATGCGGGCCTAAAATACCTCACAGTTAGTAACATATATGTATATATATATATATATATATATATATATATATATATATATATATATATATATTTTAATTGAATTTTTTTCTCTACAGACACCAGGGTCCGTGACCTTTGTCATAATTACAAACTATTGTTTACGGCTCATATCATTTTTGACAGCTCTATTTTTAAATATCATTCTAGTATTCATTGCAGCAGGAGTTCGAGAATTCAACATTATGGTCCGGAAGGGGAGTTAGGTTGTTTTCGTATTAAATAGAAAAATAATGCTAGAGCACTTATGAGTCTAATTAACATGTTTTGCTAATTGAAATAAATACTACACAGGTTGTTCAGAAAAACCGTACAACAAACAGTTGGAAAGTTGATCCGTGTCGATTGCCAAATAAAAATATTTTAATTATGAAGTGTGCAGCCCCGTACCTATAAGGCGCGAGTAACCCAGTGGCCGAGTGGGGATCTCGCCGGCGGCCCGCGGAGCCCTCCAGGCCCTTACCGCTCAGACAACAAGGCCTATATCTCATTGTTCCCACCGCAGATACATCTTTGTGTACAGATGCGGAGTTATATTTAAATCATCGCGCTCATCTGCAATGTTAAGGTTGAATTCCGGAACGTTTGCGTCATGGGTACGTGTAATGTACGTGTATGGGATTGTACCTACTGTCTTACAACAGCCTAGCTGGGATTTGGTTATGTAACATGCTAATTTATCTATCTATCTATATCTGAAATTATTCCATGCTGAACTGGGAGAAAAAGAAAAAACATTGAAAATACCACAGCTGTTTCTTTAGCCGTTGCCGGGTATACTGTAAAAGTCTGTTCAGGGACTTGAGAGAAATTGGTACATGGTTACGTAGGCAACGGGCTAACCTCTTGTCACTGCAAGCCAACATTACATCTTGCACTCTTATACCAACTTATTACACAACTAATTTATATTTTGAAGTGTTACTAGAAAAACATAAAAATGTTGCGTTTGCTATTATATTATATATTTATTTTTCTGTAATTAAAAACTTCGTAAAATTTTGATGTTTTGGTCTAAATTCATCTAAGTTTAATTAAATATCTACTTTACTTTACATTCGTAGCTGTATTATAAAATGTAATATTACCCCGGAGGCGGGCGATGTTCCTCTCGCTGTTAGCTTAATGAGTACCAATGAAAGACATTATTTATCGGTTCATATAAAATAATAATTTATTACCAATATTATTTAAATAACAGGAGAAGTGCGAGTGCTCTCTACTGGCTCGCGGAAACACCATAGGGCAACTGACGAGCTCTGGAATATTTAGCTAAGCCCACGAAACGAATATCGTAGAGACAAAGGGCTCCTTGTCATTAGACATAAACAAAACGTACGAAAGAGAAGGCTTCACATAGTCACACATGTCGGAGTGAGACAGATTGATTTTTGCTACCTAAATACAATATTCCAACACTCAAGACACAGTTTCCTAAACTACTGCGGGTTGCGTCGTGCCCGCACTGTTTTTATAACTCTTTATTTAAGTTCCAAATAAAGAATATTTCATTTCGTTTGATACCCTATCCCCTCCATCTAACCACGGCCAAATGTGGCGAAAACCGGCCTACCCCGTAAGGGGAAATAAAAAATTCTAAATTTAATCATTAGCCGTGACATAAATAGCCGTGATTGTATTTATTACATCTGAAATTCTGCACCAAAATTCCAACTAAACAAGTGTTACAAGATACCGGACAATGTAGCTCTATCTATCATATTTACTTTTGGTTTCTCTATTTCATAACAAACGCTTAGAAGAAACGTTACAGCACTAAAATCTTCAACTCTTTTACATTTGATAGATCTACGATTGATCACCAACTCGCCGATTGTTAAGCGATGGCGTGGTCGAGGATGGAGCTCGTCGATCTAAAAGATATCTATTGACTGTAGCCTTGCTACATTGACTGTAGCCTTGCATTCGAAGATTAAATGCAGCTGTCAGAAAATAGAAAGGCAAAGAATTACACCACAAAGAAAACAAAACGAAAAGTTGAAAGGACTTCAAATACTCATGAACAACTTTAAAAAAATATTCAGCCGACTTCAAAAGAATATAAATTCACTAAAATAAAACATGGCTACCTTTCAATGCGTTTGTTACCTTTTGACGACTAGACGGATAAATCTCAAAAAAAAAAAACACATCCAAGTGTGCAGTGTATCTGATTTAACTACAAGTATGTAATGTAAATTGCTATGCCTAAAGTTGAAAGGGCTCTCTAATAAAACGTCAAAACAATGCAATTTTCAATTTGAAATCGTCCCATTTCCTACCTAAAGCCATCGAGCTAATAATAGTCTAGCAAAAATAAGATTTGTGACAACATCAAAGACAGTTAAGTATATTGTTATTTAAATGAATGTACTGGTGTTTTGAAATACATTTGACACAATTTCATAATGATATTATAAAAGCTAATTTTGTTGCCTTTACACGCTCAAACGGCTGAACCGATCGTTATGAAAATTAGATCAGCTTTAGACCTGGAGACGGACATAACCTACTTATCATCATCATAATCATCACCGTTTTTCATAACTACGAGAGTGAAACCGCGGAACGCAGCTAGTCTATAAATCGGCGATTATTGTTGATCTATGATTTTTAGTTATTTTCCTATCATAATTTCAAAGAATCCCCTTCAGTTGCAAATACTGTGATCCGCTCCATACAAACGGATTTATTTTTACTAGACTATAAAGCAATTTCGGTATTTCATAAGCCTGTGATGTAAACTATTTACTTTAACTCGTTATGGTGTCTGGTCTGCCTTTAACGAATTTTGCCATTATGAAAATAGATGTCCGTCTACAGGTCCACAGCTATCTCTATACTAAATTTTATAACGATCGGTTCAGCCGATTAATCATAAGAAGGTTTTATAATTGGAAAATTATGACAAATGTATTTCAAAACACTTATTTATACTTTCATTTTCAAGTAACGTTATTCTTAGTTGTCTTTACCACTTAATTGCAGTTTAATAGAACAACCTTAATGTTATTGCACCAACATGCTTGTCCTGTGTCTGGGTGTTCATAGTTATCATATTATGTATAAAAAAAAAATATAAGCGTTCTATAACTGGTCTGGTTCTTTGCTTTGCTTAGTTTGGGTTTGGTGTTGTGTCAAAATGTCCTCCAATATTTATTTATTACGACTGGTCTCGTAGCTCAATTGGTTGGCAGTATGCCTGCCTGCTGAGCTGTAAGGTCGTGGGTTCGATCCCCACCCAGGACAAACATTAGTCTGATGAGTATGGATGTTTGTTCTATGTTTATGTTTGTCTGTTTCTATGTCTCAGAAGTATATATTTACAAATAAAGTATATATATATTCTATCAGCCATCTAGTTTCCATACTACAAGCTCTACTTAGGTTGGGCAAGATGGTGTTGTGTGAGATGTCCACCAACATTTATAATATTTTATTTATATTTATTTACTATAAACTTTTTACATTCTGAGAAGGCGCATAAATTTTGTCAATACATTATCTCAAAAATTACAAGTTTTTTCTTTAACTCAAGACAGAACTCGTACGATGGACCACCAACTCGCCTGATGTTAAACGACGGTGTGTCCGAGGATGGAGCTCGTCGATCTAGAAGATATCTATTCACTCTAGCCTTGAAAATTCCAATATAGGTCTCATGAAACAGAGATGGCGGCCAAGAATTCCATTCCTGAGCAGTATGCATCAAGAACGTGGACCGATATCGCTGAGTGAGGATTTCATTGCAACGAGAAATAGTCCTGTAGTGAAATGGGGAGGGTGGAATTAGGAATGAAATACAAATGAAGCAGTTGACTCGGTGAGAAGTACCACCTAACCTTATTAATGATGCCAACCTTTTATTTTTTATTTAGCGCGTAGAAAAAGCGTAACGGAACGGGAGTATTAGTATTGTATAAATTTGTGGTATAAGCGGAAAACTTTTTTTTTAACGACGATGAATACTCTTCGATTGCTCGAAAAACAAAGTATGAAAATATAAACAGTAGTAACACAAAAATCTGTTCATGGAAAAAATATTCCACAAGAACATTAATCTTGCTGCCTTTGCCATTTCAAAATTGTCGCTGCAGTTTTTGTAGAAGCATACCGGCTGCTTTCTAAATTTCAGATTTCATTTCATGTCGAAAAATATTACGTTATTTCGAATTTCTTTTATAAGTCCTAGATTAATTTGCGGCTGGCATAAGAAAGTACATATTTTTAATAAAAAAAAGAGCAGCAAAAAAGACAGACGGCTCTCTGTTGAAGCTCGGCGGGAAAACCTTCCGAGGAAGGGTATACCACATTTTGCTTTTCCGCGGGAAATAGGAGCGGACAAGCAATCTCCTTTTGTAACACTATCGCACATCGACGTAACTAGTAACGAATAAAGAAGACAACAACGATGCAGCGTCGCAACAAAAAAAACAATCTGTATAGTGGAAGCGGCGAGTCGACATCGTTTTATGTGAGCATAAATTAATATTGTTTCACAACCGACAGAGAACGTGACACGAAAATAGTAAGAAACCGGTGTTATAAGAAGAAAAAAAAACGACACACTTCGCCGTGGATTAAATGAAAATAAATGCTGAAACGAGGGGGATCGGTGGAGCGGACGTGCACAGGCGCCACACCGGCGTGCGCGCCGCGCGGTCCGCGAAATAAATAAAGAGTAACCTTGTACTCGGC
The DNA here is from genome assembly GCA_947563715.1 of Lycia hirtaria. Lineage (NCBI taxonomy): Eukaryota > Metazoa > Arthropoda > Insecta > Lepidoptera > Geometridae > Lycia > Lycia hirtaria. Next base: position 4,142,804 of record OX387386.1, read on the forward strand.
GTTATTCACGAGATTTAAGTAGGCTGACATTGGCTGTGAATAGTTTTATTTTGATAGTTTTTGTATATTATGTTGATTGTGTGAGCACCGATGAGGCGTAGGCGATGACGCGGCGTGTCGTCGCGAGCGCGCGCGCGCAGCCCCGCCACACTGATTAACACGATAACAAAACACGTTTCAAAATCTTCCTATAATGATAACATTTTGTACATCATTTGATGACCATATCTATAGAAAATGTTGCAGTGTTCGTGGTCGTGCCGTGGACAGGAATATTTTTTAACAGACTTCCAAAAAGGAGGAAGTTAACAATTCGGCTGTATTTTTTTAACCCCCGACCCAAAAAGAGGGTTGTTAATTGTTTTACGTTTAGAAGCGTATATCTGTCTGGTGGGGCGACGTAGCTCTTAAACGGATGGACCGATTTTGATACTTTTTTTTTTGTTTCCAAGACGATTTCAATGAAAGTGTTCTTAGCTATGTTTCATCAAAATCGGTTCAGCCGTATATAGCCGATATTTGGAACATAGCTGCATCTTAAACCAAAGAAGGTAACCGGCAAAATATTTACACGATACGGTTTATAACAGCAAGTAAAAAAAGTAAAGGAAAGAGTCTTGTGCAAGAAACATGCTGTTTTTACGATTTTTCTTTTTAATGTTCGTAGCGATTAGTAGCAATATAATAATTATACTGGTACTAGTTACAACGAACATTAAACACAATATATGTGTTTAGACTGTTATTTAGAAAATATCATGATAGATATTGACATATATATATGTTACAGTTAAAACCCGTTTTTAGATATAACGCGTTTTCCCTAGTTAGAACTAGTTTTCACTAAATGCCTTTGTTGAAACTAGAATTAACAAGTGAAAACTAGAATTTACCACAAATATTTTAGATTTTCAGATAAAACTAGTTGTTACTAACCTAACCTAACCATACCCCCCACACCCCCCCCCCCTACCCTCTTCCCTTTTTCCTCCCCATCATCCTATCCTTATCCAAGGGAAACAGTGTGTGAGTAACCCATTAGCCCCTGTTTCCCTACTCCCCTCCTCCCATAAAAAAAACCCTAACCTAACATTAGTTAATTCTAGTTTCAACAAAGGCATTTAGTGAAAACTAGTTCTAACTAGGGAAAACGCGTTATATCTAAAAACGGATCTTAACTGTGACATATATACTAGACGTTTGACAAAGCAATGCCATTTCGTGTTAGATAATCGGAAAATTTGGACGAAACGCTCCATATCTATTACTTTGTACTGACCAAACAAACATGGGCAATATACAATACAGCCTAAATCGCTGGAGAGGTAAAACAGAAGCAAAGATTTATACATAATTAACACATCTTTGATAAATAAATCTACATCGGCATATTAGTACACGTGCACTTAATCTGCTACACTTAAAATATAATTATAGTTTAAAAAACTGTAAGGAAAACCAGACGTAAACAAAAAATAAAACCGGACAAGTGCGAGTCAAACTCGCCCATCGAGGGTTTCGTACAAACTAGTAGATAAAAGGAGGAAATCATATTTTTCTAATATATTTTCCTTCATAATCCGAAAAATATACAACGTAAAAATATTTAAAACCCTGTTTTAGCTTACGCTAATGAAGCTCTTTCATATGATACCCCACATGATACGGTTAATTCATTTTAAAATTTGGACCCTCATTCATTGCATAAAGACGCTATTTTTTGTGATTAAATTAAAACGTCCGGTTTTCGGATTTTTTCCTATATGTGTACTCTAACACAATGCTTCTTGCCAAATTTCATAGTTCTAGGTCAACGGGAAGTACCTTATTCTCATAGGTTTTGATTCCCTTGTGAGTGTCCATATGTGTGATTTTTACGACATATTCGGTGTAACATTTTTTTACGAAAACGGAGAAATTTTATTTTTCTTTCTGCAGCAAAAGACTATGGATCTGCGTATATAATTTTAATTTCAACTCGATATCTTCACGCGTTCCCGAGATAAAGGTCTTGACACCCGGACGGACGGACAGACGGACAACAAAGTGATCCTATAGTGGTTCCGTTTTTTCCTTTTGAGGTAGGTACGGAACCCTAAAAAGCGATAAATCCGTTAAAATTTGTTTCATTTCAATGAGTAACCCTTAAAAAACATTATCAGACGTAAACATATAGCGTATTTTGAAAAATACGGAATGGGGTATGTAATGAAAAATGTAACATATGCTGATTCCAAAACCATTTCGAGATTGTATGTATATAAACCATTTTTATTTGGGCTTATAAAATGATAAGATGGCGCAAATTTATGCGAAAATATAAAAATATTTGACCTTCAGTCGACCTCTAAAATGACGTCACAGTTACTAAAAAAAAATGATGCTGCAGCATTGGCATTGAATATCAAGCATAGACAATATCTCTATGACAACTGTCATAACAAAATAATTTTCTTTAAAATTGCACAATTATACATGTCAAGGTAGACGTATATCATATTATTATTTTTTTTATTTCATGTAGGCTATCACAACATTTTTATTCAGCAGGAATTGTGACGTCATCACGATTTTATCTTTAAAAAAATATATTGACATTAGTTCTTTTAAACATAATAAAAATAACATATTATGTTCTTTTATTCAGTTTTGCTAAATGTAACATCAACAGATATATAATATATACACACACACATGAATAAAAAAAAACTACTCCAAAAGACCGTTAGTAAGTAGGGAATTGTTCTTTTAAATGATCCAATCTATCAAATAAAAATATTTTTTTAAAAAACATCGAAAAAAAAAACTTTACATACCTACCCCATTCATTTACTTGGATGACATATTTTCCAGTTATTTTGTTATGAAAAGCAAAGTACTGAAGCGATTTTAACAACCTCTGAAGTATGACTTACCAAAAACGAAAAAGAATCAAAAAAAACGAAAAAGAGTCAAAATAAATTCATAATTAGGGAACTAATCGCTGATATACATAAAAAATATCATAGTCGAATTGAGAACCTCCTTTTCGGAAGTCGGTTAAAAACTGAAATTCACGCGCAAACTCCGCTAAAACGCAGTTCGAAGTTGAACGCCAAAATCAAACGATAATTCAGAATTATTGTTCGCCGTCAAAATACAGCTCGTGTTTAGCGGGCGACTTAACGAGTTGTTTTGTTTTAAATGCGTGAAAACGAGCTAGTAAAATTTAATAGGGCGGTGTAGAGCACCAGGCGCGCACGTTTTAGGGGGCAGATACACAGAAGTGCCGTCGCGTAGCGGAATAACACATGGAGGTAGCGTCAGGACAGACGTACTGCAATTTAGCTACACGTACATACGGACACTTCAGTAATTTGCCGCTCGCCTGAAGAGACAAGAGCTACACGATAGACCAAGATGCATTCTGTAAGCGTCTGTAGTAATGTGAGAAGGTATTTAGCACCTCTGCAAAAGCTGACTTGTGATTTATTGCGTCTTAGTAGCCTATAAATCTCTATTCAATTAAATGTATTTGCGGAGTGCGTCTTCAGTACTTGTACTAGTGTGTTTCTATAAGGTTTTAATTTAATATATTAATAATTATTTTAATATAATATACTAATAATAATTTCAATACAAATTTATTTTAATATAATAAATTTAAACGGTTTGAAAGATATTTGATATTTTTGAGTGTTTTTAAACTGAGCATCTACAAATTTATAGACAGTTAAAAAATTACACACATCCAACGACACCGACGATTTGGTTTGAAATAATTCGAAGAGCAGTGTCGTTATTCCTGGTTTCGGACTAGCGCACGTAAAAAGACCTCAACACATTTCGGTTCATTACACGTAATTGTTTTATTTTCTTAATTATTTGTTCAGGTTTATTACAATTTGACAACAACTGTAGGTAATACGTTTCACATATGAAGAGGCGCCGCGCCCGCGTCGCGTCGCGTCGTCGCGTTTCGACTTCGACCCACGCCGTTTTGGTCGTGTGTACCAGCCACATTACATTCCGACTCACGGGGACATATTATGACATTCGCGGTGACGTGATGCGGGCCAATTCTATAGCAATCGACATTATTTATATATCTGTTATTCACATGTATATAGCTTTACCGCCGTAAAGTCGACCCTCCTGATGGTATGCAGGACGCGGGGGCGGGGTGCGCTCGACTAATCAATCGAGTGTCGGCTGCTGACATCGAATGACATTTGGCAGTTACAGTTCGCGCGGTTGTAGCCTTGTGCCCGCGACACTCAAGATTATTTCACGTCTTTAGATCCAACAACAGAAATATTTATTTATATTATATTATACAATTACCGAGTCAGTGTAATAAAAAGTTAAAAAGTCAAGCAAAGATAATACTATTAAATGTAGCGAAATATTTTCAAAGGAACAAACTGAAATTGGGTCTTCGTCCGATGATTACTATTTATTTCATTTTTTATATTATGTTAGTAAGACTTTTATTGTATTTTCGTAGTCTAAATATTATTTCAAAAAAAAAAAAACGATGAAGAATGACATTTTATCTTGAGATATCTCGCTGGGTGACAATGCCGTGTGTAGTGTGTACCCGTGCACACTCGCCGCCCCGCGTCCCGCATACCATCAGGAGGGTCGACTTTACGGCGGTCAAGCTATAAGCTTTAAGTGAGGCAAATGATGTCTACTGACCGAGAATGACCCCACTGTTTACGCGTTACGCGTGCTCCCGTAGCTCGTAGTCCAGATGGTTGGTAAACAGTTTAGTAGTTGTCCATTTATTTTATTATCTAGATTCTAGAGGAATAATGTGACTCCATTACAATTCCATTCAAAATAAGGTAATTAAGCTAACAGTAAACTTCGCGAGGACAACAATATGTATAACAGGCATCTCATGTTCGATTATTGCGACGCACAACTTGAGCACTCTGAGCATTCGAGTAAAATTAGATGTTAATTGCTCCGTACACTAAGTAGTTAGCGAAGCATATCAGACTCAGAAAAAAAAAACACATTTAGAGCAGGAATCTTTTACAAGTCAAATTAAAACTGTTTGGTCAAATAAAAGACTATGAACTTCTTTTGTTAGCAAATTGACTATCCTCGTACCTATACCTATACAAGTATGAATTTTGAAAACTCAAAAACCCCCGACAAAAATACGTTGAATCGATTTGTATGAAACATAGCACATTCTCGATGAAATCCTCTTTCAAACAAAAAAAAAAAACTAATTCAAAATCGGTCGATGAATCGGTTTTAGAGGTACGATGCCAAATATACAAACACAGAAACACACGCCAAACTTTAACGCCCCTCATTTTGGGTGGTGTTAAAAAAAAACATGCATAAAAATATTTCTATTATTTTTATATAAGTATACCATGGTATCACAAATTTCGGTTATTAACATTACCTACACATTACTTTACAATTTTATTTTATAATTTTAAAGTCAACCAAATTTTTTATGATCTACGTTTGTATTAAACAGGTAGAATCTAGTGACACGGTAATATCTGCATCATAAAAAAAAATCTATATTCGATATTTAAGAAATCGGTAAAACCTATCAAGTGGCGTTTCCTTGTCAAGTGTCGAAAGTCAGCATTCTCACCGTATTTTGTGTCCATCACATGGGGACGTCAAGAGGAACATCACTCGCGTAGGCGCAGAGGCGCAGACAGGCGCGCGCGTCGGTGTTTAGTCCTACGGCCACTGTCGCGCAGTGCTGCCAGTACTTAGCATAAAAATGCCCGCTTTTAATGACGTCAGACATATGACCAATATTTACCAGGGGATAGTCTTCTATACTAAATTATATCAGGAAAATCAAGCTTTACCTATAAAACTGTTTAAATTTGTTTAAAAAATGTATGTATCTAAATGTAATTATATTCACAAAACAACTAGTTGTTTTAATTATTCAGGTCAGAAAAAAATACGTTTCATACAAATCAATAAAAATATTTTTAAGCATATAAATAAATAAATATTTGTAGACATTTCACAGAACACCATCTAGCCTAAACTAAACAAAGCTTGTACTATGAAACAAGATATGAATTAAATCTTCAATTACTTTCGGGACATCGGTCACGGATAGTATTAAAATTAAGATAGGGCGTTCCGCATTACCCGCTGAAGGCCCAAATTACCCAAAATTGGGTAAAATTACCTGCACCGACAACACTGTCGTCGCATTACTGTGCAAGACCAGTGGTATCCATTCAATTTCATATAAGGCAGCGGCGCGTCCGATGGCTCTGGCGTACTAACTAAACGGGTACATCGAAAATAAACTAATTCATTTACAAATACGATAGTCTGTGCGTTTGTTCAAACGTCAAACGTCGACAGTATTTTAAGAATTACTACCGAATTCGAACACGTAAAAAATGTCACTCCGCCATCCTTCACTAGCCGCGTCCTTTATCACCCGTCACCACTCCATGAGTGAGTGAGCAAGAGCTTAAACATATTGCTATCAGGTCTGTCTGTCCGTCTTGCTATGCCCGCTAGTTAGTAGTTTTAGTCCAATTATTTTATTTTTGTTGAGCATACAGAATCAACCCCAATATCGCGTTTAACTGCAATGTTTCTTCCATTTTTATCCGATTGTAAAGCAGCATGAATATTATGCACGAACGATTCATATTTCAACGTTTATTTTCAGATACCGAGAGTTGCATATATTTGCAGTATAGATGCAATTTTACTTTTAATTTATTTATGTACATTAAATATTATACAATTTGTTATAAATCATCTTAAGAAAACTGTTCGTGATCTCTCACACAAATAGGAGATACCTGTTTTCAACCTAAATATTAACCGATCTCGTCGATTTCTTTTATCCGATTTAAATTATTAATGTCAATGTACTGTTTGCTTTTTACCCGACTGTGAAAAAAAGTGATCAAACACGAAAGAACTATGGAATATGTAAATGGAGGATCCATTAAAAAAAACGTGATAACCGGCAACGAAACCGCGGCACGCTGCTAGTCTCGCCGTAAATAAATCGACCGATAAACAGACGCTAATCGGAATATTATAGCGAAGGCCGAAATCGACACCCATTTTGGTGAAACGAAACAGAATATTTTTAAAACTGAGTTTACAGTTACGAACGCAACTACCGGTTTTATAATCGTAAATAAAAATTACGCAAGCGGTGCGTAATATCGGAGTGTCATGTTTTTTTTTTTTTTTTTTTTTTATATTGAAATAGGTTTGCGCTTGACCGCCAACTCGCCTGATGTTAAGCGACATTGAGGTCTACGATGGAGCGCGCTTACCTAGAAGAAACCAATTCACTCGCGATTTAAAGACACCCAGATTATATCTATCGGGAAAGACCCACTCAGGAAGCGTTTCCATATTCTAGCAGTCCGCACGATAAAAGTGGAACTAAAGCGTTTCGTTCGGGTTTTTGGAATATCCACCATGAAACGGTGACGCTTTTTCGTGTTTCTGACTGTCCGATAGTAAAAAGGGCAAGGGGGAATGATGCAGATCAGATGTTTTGTCAACTTATATTATGTGTATTTTCACTAACAGATATCCGGATTTAATTAATGGATTAGTGGAGCAGGGCCGAGAAACGAACCAAGTATAATTGAACCTACCATTTGAGGTCACAGGATCTTTTTGTAGATGCCACAGGGAGAAGTTATGGATGTGAGACGTCTATTGACGCGCCTCGGCGGTAAAGCCAACTCGTATTCGTGACGGGACATGGTGTGACGCTCTTTCATGCCGTTACGCCCTCACTACATTACATGTACGTGCGCGTGTATTATACATTTCATTACTTCTATGTGTGAGATGTATATTGTGCATCTTTATCTATTAAACTATAGTACAAATAACGAATTCATCGCTTATATATTAAGTTTCTGTCGTAAAGCTCATATAATATACTTAGAAAGACTAGTCTTCGTCATAATATAAACCGTCCTTCGTCCTTTAAATATTGTTGGGCCTCACTCGGACACCTTGTATATTTCCTTGTATATTTAGTCATAATCCGAATCCGCTCTTTCATATGATATCCCTTATGAAACGGTTAACTCGCTTTAAATTGTACACCTCCTTCCACTTCCTCCTTATGGTACCCTGTTACCAGTAAGACTCTATTTTTTGTGATTAAATTAAACATGTACAGTTTTCGGATTTTTACTTTTGATTTCCCCCTTTTATAAATGACTAATAGTAAGCCGTAATAGATACAAATCTCAAAATTGGCGATTGTGGCGTTTAATTAGATGTAAATTGAGACGAAGCTTCCGTAAATAATTCTTGAAAAAAAAAAAAAACTAAACTATTATACGAGAACTGCTAGACACAATCTCTTTATTGATTCAACAAAAAAAAAAAAAAAACGAAAAATGATAAGTGAACGTTTCGTTGACAGTTGGTATCATGTGTAATAAAATTAAAATATATTAAACGGTAGTGTTAAAATCTCTTTGGATAAAGAACATAGGTCTGTATCAGTTACTTATTTGAACTTGGTATGTGAACACTTATAGCATTCCTGGCTATTCCTATTGTATAAAAAATATGTGAAGTTACAAATATTCTTGGATATAAACACATTTTGTTGAGTAATTAGTCCTGGTGCCAGTGTTCATGTTCATGTATTGTGTCATACATAGGAGTACGGAAGTCTGGGTGTGCGAGTGAAACCTTTATTTAATTAAACTAAATAATAAAAGAAATAATATCCTCACACACAAAAAAAGTTAGATTTTTAACAGTGGCCATTTTAAATTGAACTTATTTTCTTAGAAACGCCAATCGAATAGAGCTCAACACATTCTGGTATCATAAACACCCAGTTGTTTTTTTTTTTGATTGATTGCACACTTCGAATGTAGGAGTGATACCGTTCCGGCTAACTATCGGCCTCTATCGCTAATGTTGTCAGTCTATTCATTGCAATAAAATACAACCGCTTTGGACTAGTTACTATGTGTGTGTTCCATTGATATTGCGAAAGCTCCCAATGTAAGTACGCTTACACCAGAAATATTTTTAAATATTATAATAAAACACATGAGATCATAAAAACTTTTTTTTTTAACACTAGTAAGTCCGCGTTCGACCACAAGTTCGCCTGTTGGAAAGCGACGATGCGGTAAACTAAATATATCATTACTTTTTTTTTTCGATCAAGTCGATCGACTGAAGTTACGTGTCTTGTTTGCCTAAATGACTATACATTAATCCGTAGAACGTTCGACTTCAACAATTTAGAATCATAGTAGAAAAACAGTTTTATTTTTAAATAAAAAAAATGTAATTCTACCGAAGAACGATGTTAAAGGAGTCAGGTGTGTATGTGTGTGTGTGTGTGTGTGCGCGTGTGTGTGTGTTTATGTTATCTCTTGCAGCCTAAACGACCTGACGGATTCCAATGTGTGAGGCGTTAGCTTTTCTTTACCTTTGAGTGTAATGGGCCACATTTTTATTTTCGAAAAAAAAAACAGCTCTCAAAAATATTAAAGGCCTGGTTATGTTTACGAAACAAGGCCTCGATATCAAAATAAGTGAACCGCAATTTAATGACGCAAAATATCTTAAAGTTAGGTACGAAATTAAGCATCATTGCGATATATCGCAGTCCTGCGACGCATAATAAAACTAACTTCTCATTAGACCTTCACCGAGCTGGTTAATGGATGAAAAGTATTTTATATTCAATTAAATATGTCAATAAATATATTGCAAATGGGTTGTCTAAAAAACTTCAGTCCAGAATATGATTATTCATCAATATAAGTGATTCAGATACAACTGGCCATGCCACCGTTATCACTGGAGTCGACATCTAGGTAGGTATTCCGTCAAAAATCAGTATATATCTATACTTCAAACAACTATCTACGCAATTGTTTTTTTTTTTTAATAAATTCTATAAGTACTTGCGATATTATACAAAATAAAAAAAACTAGCAACCTACAATTATGAACACGTTCTTTTAACACTTCCGAGAACCTAATTAGCTTAGTTACACTGTGAAAGAAAGCGCGCAACTTTTTCAGACAGCTTTTTCAGTTTTATTTTTAAAACATTTCTGATGATATTTCTACCATCTGCGCCGCAGTTCACCCGCGTAGTGATGAAAAACGATGATGATGATAAAATCTATGTGCTTTTTCAGATCCTGAAGAATCTCTGTGCTAAATTTCATAACAATTGATTCGGCAGTTTAGTAGACAGAGAGAGAGAGAGAGCAGACGAGAGACAGAATAACTTTCGCTTTTATAATATTAGTAATAAGGAAGTGAGGATGTTGGGGTTAGTGCAGTCAACTAGTGATTACAATAAAATTGTTAGCTAAGTTTTCTGATAAAGGATACTTTAAAGATACTTTCTTACTTACTTAAAAGATACTTTCATATTTACTTTCATACTTACTTAAAAGATACTTTCATATTGGTCTCATAGTCATTTTATCAGAATCAGACCAATAGTTTGGTTTTTAAAACAAAATTGCGCATTTTAAGACTGTTATTTATGTTTTTTTTTAATTACATAAACTACTTTTTTTTTTATTGCAATTCAAATTCCTACTTGAGATAGGAAAAATCCTACTTATAAATTCACCTGAGAAACGAAACATCCCTCCCTCTTTCCGGACACGTAAAATAAAAATCAGCGCAACAGATGGGAGTTAATATTTTGGTCATTGCTATCTGTCTCATTTAAAGTATCAAGGTGTTTTGACTGTCCATCTCATGAAGACGGCGCCTAATGATGATGACGGTGACTAAGTTTAACGTTAAGCTATACATGCATAGCGATTTACAACATTAGGTACACACTACTTATATTTTATAGATTTCACTTTTGTTACGTGAATGTGAAAACCGGACATGAACGATATATACCTTACCTTATTTAATACCTTAAATTGTTTAACTGTATAGTTAATATGATTTTGGACGCGTTTCGAACACATTGCATTTTTATACGGAGTTGTCATTTGTAAATCTTTAATTTATTACATTTTTAAACGATAGCTTTTAAAAACGGCGCTTAGTTTTTTTAAGGGTAGGTTTTTTGATTGCATAATTTGCTTACAAGTTTTGACATGCCAATATGAATTAAAATGTATCACATTATTGAATCGCGGTAAACATATGTAAATAAGAAGTGTATTAACCTAAATCAAAATATTTTACAAAAATCGAGGGATTAATTTGAATATCCGTGACAGTTTAATATATGAAAAAATACATTATTTTTATAGATTTTTATCATTCAACCGAGACGTCTCGCAAACGGTTTATATTAAATTCACAATGGAGATAATGCGCTTTCGCCGAGCTCCTGAGATAGACTCGTCAGAGGGGCCGTAAGCCGGCAAGTGGCAGTATCTCCAGCATGATGTAGGTTGTCGGGCCACAGAATAACTGCAAGTTACGAACTCGGTTTTAACGAGTGACGATTTGTCTATTCCCCCCCTACTCTCGGTTTGTGAATGAATGCACGCGATCCCACGGAAACCGGGGGCTGCTTTAACGGCGCGTCAACTTAGCTCGGCAACAGGTCTCCTCTTGAACTGTTTTGGCGGCGATTTTCACACGAATTTCGTGCGATAACTGTTCGAGTTCCAGTTATGTAGCTTTTGATTTAGTTTTACTGTTACTGGTTTGAATTTTTTAAGTGGATAAATTAGACCAACTTAGGCAATAGTAACATTGGCATAAAGAAATGATAAGCAAGTGTGATACATAAAATGCAAACTAAAATTTGGTAACGATAAGAGATGGCAACAAATAATTTTCTATTTTATTTTGTTTTCGTTTAAAATACACTTAAACAATATAAGTACATAAATTATAACGTAATTATAATAATAACGTTAAAAAAGAAAATTAAACTTGAATAAATCATGCTTTAGCCAAATATGAAAGTTGCGGAAACTTTTTTAAGGGAATGAAACTAAACTGTGTAAAAAAACAACATAAAATTAAAAAGCACAGCGAAGTAAATAAATAAAAATAAAAATATTTTATTTGAACTTACCAGAAGCCGCATCTGATCCGGAGTGGTTGACGAATTTAAAAATACCTCGGTAGGCCTTACTGAAAAATTGACCACGAGTGACTCGCTCTTCTGACGAGCTGCTAGACTCAGTGAGTTCACCAAAAGCTTCAGTGTCACTGGCCATATCTAAAGTTTCCACGGTTCCGAGAGATACGCGCACGCGATTAGAGAGAGAGAGAGAGAAACGTATTATCGGACCGGATGTTGAGGAAGTTATGAGCGGAGCCGGAGCGACGGCAAAGAGTGATATCAGCGGCACAGGGCGCAGCGCAGGTCGGCGCGCGCCTGCGGGCGGGCGGTGCAGCGTGCACCGGGCACGCGCTACCGCCCGCCCCGCGCGCCTGTTGCACGCCCAACCATTGTGCACGAACGGCGACACCTCACTGCGCGTCAGCCACGACGCGCAACGAAGGGCTGACTACACTGGCGCCGCCACTCACTACAGCTGCCAACTTTTTTGCAAACGTATTCCGTATTTTTATCTATTCATTATTTACTACCAAGGTGCTTCGCGCGAACTAGCAATGCCGTAGGGAATTTTGGGTACTGATTTAACAGAAATTCTGCTGATTTTAATTGAACTTTTAACGGATTTATGACGTATATTTTACCATATTTTTAAGACTGAACTGTATCGTATTTTTTCGGGAAATCGCAAAGTTAAAAAATTTACAGCTACTATTTATTACCCAGATTTATTAAACGACGTAGTATCAAATTTTTCACAAACGACATTTACGCTCTATGCAATAGTTCTAATAACGAGTGTTTTCCTAATACACTACATTTTAATGTAATATAGCGGCACACACTACTGACCACAAAAATATGGAATCAAAATGATTAATACTAAACTAAAGCAATTTATATTGATACCGGAAAATATATTTCACAGAATTATTTATTTGATTTGAGATTTTATTTATTTGATGACCGGGTCTCATGCAGGTGGTACTTGCCAACCATCAACAACAATTCAATAATAATAATTTTAATGAGTAACAACCGCAAAAAACTTAGAAAACATCAATTTATTTGGTTACAATTATGTTAATGAGCTATTTAGAGAGGAGCTATTTAAATATTAAACTGAAAGACAGAGTGAGAAACACAAAAATTAGAAAAATAACAAAAACAAAAGATGTCGTCGAAGAAATATTAAAACTAAAATGGAATTGGGCTGGCCACCTCCAAAGAATAGCACCAGACAGGTGGACGCAAATTGCCACAAACTGGACACCTAGGGACAGCATACGGAGAAGAGGCAGACCAAACCAAAGATGGAATGACGACATCATCAGTGTTGCTGGCAAGCTCTGGTCAAGAACAGCCAAAACCAGGGAAACATGGAAAAATATGGAGGAGGCTTACACCGCAATAGGCGGTCCTTACCAAAATTACTGTTAAACTATTAAATTGTATAATTAAAAATGTAATATATTTAAATAACTCTATAAATATTAGAAAATGGTAAGGAAATAAAGCTATTTTTATTTTTATTTATTTTACTTATTATGTTAATGAGCTAACCTATGTAGTATATCGACTAACATTATCAAACATCATGTAAAACAGAAATCATCACAAGCAAACGTATTGTTCAGCATAAAAATAAACATCTTAAAAGCAGCCGAAGCGGAAGACCACGCCACATTTTGTTTTCATTTTCAAATGTATTTCGCAATGGCGCCGTTCCGGTGTTTTTCCCACTTATTTTAACGTTTTATGTCAAAAACGAGACGGAATAGTTCATAGCGGAGGTAGATGAGCACTCGTTACTATATGACTGGCCTATAACACCAACCGATATATCGGGCCTGTCGGGAAGGACAGGGTGGGGTAATAAGAGACAGGGTTCCTATCTCCATAGTTCCCAGACATGCACCCGATAGACAGGACCCGAGAAATCGGGCAGTGTAATTATTTAGTCCGTAGTACGTAAGTAATGTGGAGTCGATTCTCATCCAGGACATAATATTCGTTTGATGATCATTGTTATTGTTGTTGTTGATTTCAGTCTGAAGTGTCCCATTGCTGGTGAAAGGCCTCCCACCGGCTTTTGATGATCTTTTATCATCATCATCACCTCAGCCACAAGAAGTCCACTGCTGGACATAGGCCTCCCCCATGATGATCTTAATTCTTAGACATAAAATAATTACAGTTTAATAAACATAAAAATTATTTATACATTACTATCTAAACATTAAGAATATAAAAAAAATAATTAAATATATATATACAGAAAACAAATAAAATAAAAACTTACTCAAAAAGTCCACTGGTAATGGGAAAAGTGGTAAGAATACTGGCAGCATTGCCACGTTGGATGGCAATGCTTACTTTTTGAGCAAAGTAGGAGCCAGCATTCTGGTCACTTGTCACCTCTACCAAGCGTTTCTTAATTCTTATTTTCACAAACTACAAAGCATGGCCGTCGCAAAATGATTGAGAGGAAAAAAAAATGATTGAGAGGATTTATTCCCATACCAATTTCATATCATCGGTTCAATAGTTTGGTTTAAAATAAAATTGCGTCGTTAGAAATCGGTTTATCAGTTTTTAAATTATAACATTATCACCGGAAGTTTCCGGCAGCCTAGTCGGGAGACCGTCTGACTTGCGATCCGCAGGTCCTGGGTTCGAATCCCACGGCACGCACCTCTGTCTTTTCGGAGTTATGTTCGTATTGTTGATTGTCGCCAACTTCAAAACGGGAAGGAAAACATCGTGAGGAAGCCTACATGTCTGAGAGTTCTCAATGATTTTGAAGACGTGTGAAGTCTGCCAACCCACACTTGGCCAGCGTGGTAGACTATGGCCTTACCCTTCTCATAATGAGGAGATGGCCCGCGCCCAACAGACAGTTGTACAAACAGGGCTGATAAAAAAAAATTACTAAAACGAAATAGCTAAGTACACGTGCGTAGCGTGTCCAACGTCCGTGCGTAGCAATGAATTGACGCCGTATCCTCGCTAGTTTTGTTATACAGGTTACTATTAATTAAATGGATGTCCTTACTGCATAAAGAGCATAACATTAATTATGCATATACAAACTTTTTAAATACCTATTAAAAATAAATGGTATTCAAAAACATTTTTTTTTTCTTCAAAATTTTGTTCTACGACTTCCACGGCAATATTAATATGCATATCTACACGAAATTACAGCTTTCTAGCTTATATTTTGAGCAAAGCCGCAGACGGACATGGCGAAACTATAAGGGTTTCTTGTTCATTACGGAACCCTAGAAAGCCCGTTACAGGATACTAAAAATACATATTTTAATTTTCGTGAGAGCTGTATTATTCGTAAAAAAAACCGGACAAGACGAATCTAACAACACTTTGCACATCAAAATTGGTCAAGCCGTTTAGATATTACACGCCTTTTTGGGCAATTGTACAAATGAGGGTTAAACCGCTCTGTTTCGAATACAACAGGTAACCGTATTTGTTAGCTCTTGATCAATCCGCTACACACAACCGTGCTACGCTCAACTAAAAATAGCCCTCCAAATGGGAGCCAATTTATCATTTCAATTCGAAGTTTGTTTTCATTACACAATACTCAGAGAAGCGATCAACACATTTATCATTGCACGAGGCCTACAAACTTATCTGCGAATACACGGTCACCGAAAATGTTACTAAACTGCGTCTTATTTCAACATCTGTTTTAAATTGTAATTTAGCGATAGAGAAACCGATTGTAGCGCCGCCGCCACTATGACATTGTGATCGAAACGCCTGCCGGAATTACAATAGTAAGAAATAGGGTGTGTGTTGCTGCAAGACAATAAAATGCTCTTTAGTCGTTTCGTTTTGATGCGATCGATTGAGAAAACAACTTCAGTGAATGGATTACATACGTGAAAAAGTTTGTTTTCACTATTTTTTATTATATGCCTGTCTAGCATTTAGTTGGTGATAGTTTAGGGCCTGACACAGACCTCAAAAAATAGTTTGTGTACGTATTCACTGAAGTAGACGCCTAGTATTGATTAAATTTTTTGTGTTATATCTCCTTTCTCAGTTAATTTGACTGTTTTGAAGTCGGTTTAATTTTTTTTAATTACTTTTATTTCCTTTTATTATTTCGATATAAATATACAATCAGGGGCCCAATTCAGTTATTCAAGACCGCTCCATAGCCGAACCATATGTGGAGCGTTTCCCGTCGGCTGCCATAACTTTTTTGATTCAGTCGCTTTTATGTCATACAATTGACACATTTGATGAAACTTAACACGTCCTTCGCTCGTTACTATATCAAAAAAAGATAGCAGCCGACAGGAAATGCTTCGCACAAGGTTCAGTTACGGATCGGTTTTGAATAACTGAATTGCCCCTCAGTACTTACTAAAGTTGTTAAATATAAAATATCGCCAATTAGATAAGTAAACAGCTATCGAAAAAAAATTGCCTTTACATTCATACTTTTCCACACTTTTAAAAATACAAATTGTCCTATTTTAATAATTTAAATGTTATGTTTAAGAGTGGCATCTGTCGGCAATTTTCAAATTAAAAAAAAACTCTTATTTGCTTCCACTGATACTTAGAAACTAGAGATGTAAAAATTACAAGTGGGGGGAAGACGCTGGATGCAAGCCGCTTCCAATCGGTCTTTTTGGAAATCCATGGGGGAGGCCTATGTCCAGCAGTGGACTTCTTATGGCTGAGATGATGATGTAAAAATTAAAAAAAGAAGAGAATATCACAGCTCAAGTAAAGGAAAAATTAAAAATATATATATATTATACAGATATCAACAATTTATATGTACTCACGCACACAGCTAGGTATATATGTATATATTTTTAATTCTACCGTTCCATTCCGTTCCATTCCATTTTATTCAAAATTGCTTGAAACAAAAATTTACATATCAAACAAAAATGATCAACTTGCCATTGTGTACGTTTGTTCCGAGTTAAAAGTCATTGTCTAGAGGTAAATGGGATACGTGCTTCATCTTTGACCGAATAGTTCGTTGCTTACTATTATTCTATAATAATGACGGACAATGTCATAACACTTGCAAAAAAAAAAAAAAAAATACAAGTGGTTGCTCAATCATTCCAATTAGATTCCATTAGTACTGTAACGCATCACGTTTTCTGCAGTCAGATGAGAACGCGGTCTAATTTTTGTCTAGAGTGATAGTAAAATTTAAACTTACCTTTTAATTCTGACATATGCTGAACCGACTTATGTAACTTACCTAGAACAAAAGATGTACCTGTTAGTGCGCGATGAATAAGCAACAAAGAGAAAACAAAACATATACAAAACAATCAATGGTGAACCCACACTTCTATCGGCTAGAAAGACAAAGCCACACCTACGAAAATAATGTTATACAAACCAAACAAACTTCAAGCTCATACAAATATAAACACACCAGGTGGACTGTAGAAGTAAATTATTAAAGCACTATGTAGGTAGTAAGTTTTCTAGCTCACCAGAGTATTAATAAACAATAATAATAAATATTTGTGGATATTTCACACAACACCATCTAGCCCAAACTAAGCAAAGCTTGTACTATGGAACTAGATGGCTGATAGAATACATATAGATATACATTTGTTTTTGTAAATATATATATATAATATATATATATATTGACTGGCCTTGTGGCTCAGTTGGTAGTGTGTTTACGTCTACCTGCTGAACTGAAAGGTCGTGGCTTCGATCCCCACCCAGGGCAAACATTTGTGTGATGAGCATGGATGTTTGTTCTGTGTCTGGGTGTTTCTATGTATCATATGTATATATTTACAACAACAAAAAAAGTATATATGTATTCTATCAGCCATCTAGTTCCATAGTACAAGCTTTGCTTAGCTTGGGCTAGATGGTGTTGTGTGAAATGTCCACAAATATTTATTTATTTATTTTTATAACACATAGAAACACCCAGACATAGAACAAACATCCATGCTCATCACATAAATGTTTCCCCCCCTGGGTGGGGATCGAACCCACGACCTACAGCTTAGCAGGTAGACATACTACCAACTGAGCCACAAGGCCAGTCAAAATCAAAATAATAAGTCAAAGTATTAAGGTGATACGATACGTATGCGGCGGAAATTCCAAATTTCAAGCAGTTTATTTGTCATTGTAGCCAAGTAATGTAGGTACTAGGTGTGGTTTATCATAGTGTTTGTGATATGTGTATCCAATGTATCCAATGTGATTTTTTATAATATCAAGTCTTTTTGTTTACCAATAATACATGTAGTAGTAATAATATATGTAGTTTACTCTATTTTATCTATCTTAGATTGTCGTAAAATTTGCAATCACTTACAATATTTACCAGAGTTAGCTATAAGGACGCAAAAACTGTTTGAAATTTCCCGCCGCATGTCTGCCGGTGGCCCTTAAATATATACGTTATTATTTTTAGGATTCCGTACCTCAAAAGGAAAAAACGTAACCCTTATAGGATCACTTTGTTGTCCGTCTGTCCGTCCGTCCGGGTGTCAAGACCTTTATCTCGGGAACGCGTGAAGGTATCGAGTTGAAATTAAAACCATGAACGCAGATCCATAGTATCTTGCTGCAGAAAGAAAAACAAAGTTTCTACGTTTTCGTAAAAAAAAGTTACAGCCAAATATATTGTAAAAAACGCACATTTCGCCATTCACAAAAGAATCAAAACCTATGGGGTATTTCCCGTTGACATAGAACAATGAAATTTGGCAAGAAGCATTGTGTTAGACATTTTTAATTTAATCACAAAAAAATAGTGTCTTTATGCAAGGAATGATGGTCCAAATTTTAAAGTGAATTAACCGTATCATGTGAGGTATCATATGAAAGAGCTTCAGTAGCATAAACTAAAACAGGTTTTTAAATATTTTTACGATGTATATTTTTCGGTTTATGAAGGAAAATAGAATAATATACTAATAAATTACAGTTTAAAAAACTAAAAAACACGCTACAAATTATTATGGTATTGTGTATTTTTCTAACAAATCCAAACACAGATAAAAAATTCCAGTTTTCGGATTTTTTCCTAAATGTGTACTCACTCTAACACGATGCTTCATGCCAAATTTCCGTGCCGTTCTAGGTCAACGGAAAGTACCCCATAGGTTTTGATTCCCTTAAAGTGTCGAAATGTGCGTTTTTTACGACATATTTAGTTGTAACTTTTTTTTTACGAAAACTGAGAAATTTTATTTTTCTTTCTGTAGCAAGAGTTTTTTTTTTAAATTGGTTCAAATATGCCAGAGTTACGCGGTAACACAAATACAAAAAAAAAAACGAACAGTCGAGCTGAACCGCCTCCTTTTTACACTTCAAAAAGAAGGAGGTTGACGATTCGGCTGTATTGTTTTTATTAAGCGAAATATTTTTCATTTATGGTTTTTATGTTCTCTCTCATTTATAAACCGATTTGTAAAATTAGTTTTTTTTTTTAGAAAGTACATTTACTCTCAAATTGGTCCCATATGTCATCAAAATAGGTTCAGTGATTTAAACACAAAATTGCACAGACGTCGGTTTTTCAGTTTTTTTAAAACTACTATTATTGAAGTCAACTTCGCATCGGTATAGGAGATGGGCGTGACCCGCCCGATCGATGAAAATGTTGGATCAGACTAAAACTGCGATCTGATGAACCTTTGAACTGTGAAACGGCATCATCCTGCATCCGCCGCCGCTGGCTGATGTACGTTTTAATAAAATTTTGTGGCGTAGCGTGGATTTTCGCAACAACAACGAGGCACATCAATTCTGTTTTTCTGTTTTGATTTTGTCATCAATTCTGAGTTTGCAGAGCGGAGGAAAATAAACCGAGAAGACTTGGCCAAGAAAGATCAAAATGAAAAAGTCTGCAATAGTATTTAATCTAATACCTTTAAACAAGCAATTCTTGTATTATAATCTGAATCTCGGAAATGACTCCAACGATTTTAATGAAATTTGTTTTGGGACGATAAATCGATCTTGCTAGGTTTCATTTTTAGTGAACCCGGGTTTGCTCGTATTTTCAGTCATAAAACATCCGAGTGGAGCTCGGTCGCCCAGGTACTGAAGCGTTTATTTAACGTGCCCTTGTGAATTAGTATATAAAATCTTGCAACTGAATAAAGCTGCGATTTCGTTGATTCTTTTTTATAGATAGATTTTATAAAGGGTGCTAAGCTAATTCAACGGACTTCTATTTGATAGTATTGTAGCATACAAATATTTAAAAAAAAAAATGTTTTTGAACGGGCTCTAATTACGCTATATACTTAGTAAGCATCTAAGATGTCAAACTCGTGATGAAATCATTTGGACGGAGTGGTCAAAAGTTTTTCAAGATTTGTACTAAATATTAATATATAAGTCACGTTAATAGAATGCAATTATGTTCAGGAGGAGAAAAGAATTTTCTCCCATTGTTGTTGTTGTTTTCAGCCTGAAGTGTCCCACTGCTGGGCAAAGGCCTCCCCTCGACCATTGTTGTGTGAACCAGTTTTTGTGGAAGTGTCAAGTTCGTCACGCCACCTCTTACGGGGCCTGCCGAGTGGCCGCACCACGTTGGGACTCCACTCGGTAGTTGTCTTAGACCAAAACTCTTCCGGCATGCAGCCAACATGACCGGCCCATTCCCTTTTGAGCTTGTCAGCTTTGAGAGCTACATCTATGATTTTCATTCTGGAGCTCAGTTCTCCCATTGTATGAATAATTACAGTTTAAAAAACTAAAAAACACGGTCAAATTATTGTATTGTCATCGGTCCTCGATAAGTCTACAAAGTTTTAATTAAATCTGACCGTTTGAAGTGGGTCAAAATCAAGTGCAAAGGAGTCGGCTACAAACAAACATGGATACAGGTGAAGCTAATAAAAGCGTGTTAAAAAATGCTCAATTTATTAGAGTATCGTAGTAATTGAGCGTTCAACATATCTCATAAGTAAACATTTGAATACCCGGTTCCTCGATGTATTGTGGAGTAAATATCTACCGATAAAAGCTTTCAAGTTAAATTGAGACGTAAGTTGCATGAAATTGTGTACATGTCGCGCCCGGATGGATGAATTCGGCCGTTACTTAAAAAGCTAGACGAAGAAGAACAGAAGCCATTTGCGAAGTGGTCTAATTTTTTTTTTTTTATAAAATAGGTGAAGCAAAAAGTCAGACGGCTTGCCTGATGGTAAGCGATAACCGTCGCCTATGGACAACTGCAACATGAATGACATTACTGTTGCTTTGCTAACCCGGAAAGGTGCTTGTAGACACCCTTTTTAAAACGCTATTTGCGAACCCTCTACTCATCTGAGTGGACTTTTTGTTAAGTTGACCGGCAGCGAAGAAATCGTTACTAAATACGAGTAACGGTTGAAACCACCAACCAACATACATAATTACATATAGCTTTAAAATAGTTTCAAATTCAATTTATTGAGTTTGTGCTTTCCTAATTACCATAATTATATAAAAATCTGTTGTCACTAAATAAGTTAGCTATATTTTTTTTTCCACTTTGTTGGCTAATATCTCGAAATTGGCCCACGGTACAACATACGTTTAGTACAAATATCCATAGTCTATACGAGTACCTACTACTCAGTAAGACACATTTTGTTCCTCGCGAGCGTGAATAGGTTTCTTCTAAGCAAGCGCGCTCCATCGTAGACCGTAACTGTCGCTTAACACCAGGTGAGTTGACGGTCAAGCGCAAGCCTATCATCGAATAAAAAAATAATTTAAAAAAATTACTTACGTCTGGCGGGCCTGGGCTCTTGGGCTATTTGACACTCGCTAAGAACACCCGAATCCATAACTTATTTAAGTGCGACAAGGATGACAATACACAGTAATGAATCGAATCAATCTTGCAATTTCATAGTCGAAGAAAGTAATGTAAATGTAAAGTAAAGTAAATGTGCCTAGGAGACCTAACAATATATGGAATACGCTTCTTGAATAAGCCTTTCCGAAAAGATATAACCTGAGTGTCTTCAAATCGTGAGTGAATGTGGGTTTCTTTTTTTTTTAACGCGAATAAGCCCGCGTTTGATTCTCGAGTCGCCTGTTGGAGAGCGATTATGAGATGAAGCACGTAGACTTAGAAGATACCTACTTAAACGTAGACTGCAAAAGTCGCTTATCGTAAGGCGAGTTCGCGGTCAAGCGCAACTCTATCATTCAATATAAAAAAAAAAACACTCGCCATTTCATCTATCGATCACGAGTCACGACCCACGTGTAACTTTTGATTTCTAAAGAATCGTAAGTACTGGAATACCTGCAGGTCAACATAAAAATGTTTATTGTATTAATTCAATAGGGTAGCTCCTTTTTATAACACAAAGTGCCCACTTATCTCCTTTCGGCTGTTCGGCAAATTGCCATAAACAGCAATTTTTCCGTAATTTTCTAGTCGAGACTTTGAATAAACATATTTGTATATATATTCGGAGGTCCATTATTTATGTCTGACCTTGTATAGGTTACGAAAGGTAACTAAATACTATGGCGAGACGATAATATAGGTAACGATTTATTTTGCAAACATTCACCTTGTTATGTCTGTCACTATAAATACCAGAATAAAAGATTAATCTATATTGAAAATGTCGTTTTCTTTTAGTTTTTATATCAATCAACTCTGAGTCTAGAAAAATACTTGATAATTAGAGTGATCAACATATTGGTAAATATTTTTGTAGTCATTTCTATTATTGGGACCGGATGTCTATGACCGGCGTCGCAACTACAATGTTTTAATTTATTTTTTTATACTGAATATTTTTGTTTACCATGTTTATACTGTTGTGAATATTTTGTTTACGTTTGACCACCAACTCGCCTGATGGTAAGTGTGGCCGAGGATGGAGCACGTAGTTGTAGAATTCTAAGATTACAATTCCCAGGAAACAGAGAAGGCAGCAGAGTTCCACTCCATTTACATAAGAAGAAAAAATAAATTTATCGATAACAACATATGACCAACCTAGGGACATCTCGAGCATTTAGGCGATTGCTATCGCTAACTTATGAAACAAAAACATCTGCTTGTTTTCTGCTCTTGTATATAATATAGAAACATGCTTAATATGTTTATGTACCTACATAAAAATATATATTTAACCGAAAAACATTACCTATTGTTATATATAATAATTCATCTTCTAAGGAAATTATATAAAACCTCCTTTCAAGTTCAGCCAATACTTCGGATTTACATAGCTTTCATAGCAAGTTAAAAGATAAATAAATAAATAAATATTTGTGAACATATCACACAACACCATCTAGCCCAAACAAAGCAGAGCATGAACTATGGAACAAGATGGCTGATAGAAAACATATATACTTCTTGTTTTGTCAATATATACATATGATACATAGAAACACCCAGACAAATAAACATCCATGCTCATCGCACAAATGTTTGTCCTGGGTGGGGATCTAACCCACGACCTACAGCTCAGCAGGCAGACATACAACCAACTGAGCCACAAGGCTAGTAAATTTTTTGAAAAAAAATATTTAATAGATTCCCTCCTCTTTCGTCTTGTTCAGACTTAAGTTTTAGACTCAGTTAATAAAATGTTTCTCTACATCGTCTCCGTAAACATGCTTTAGTTCTAGGACAAGGCCTTTATTCCGTATGACCATCAGCCGCGCTCACGTACGTGACGTGCGTGCATTGAACATGAAAATTAGCCTTTAAGTTTAAGAAGCCAAAGTCTAATTTTCATTGTAGACTCACAACGTCAAATTCACGTTATACGGCCGTTGGTCATACGGAGTAAAAGCCCAGGAGTATTTTTTAGGGTTCCTGTATCGCGCTATAAGATAGGAGCTGCTTTGTATTAAGCCAGGAAGGGTGTCTCCTTGATAAAGTTTGGACGCCGAGCAGGAAGAACTTCGTACATTGATTTATGATTAACTATCTCTGTCACTTTTGCGTGATTATATTGCTATAGCATATGCAATAATAAATAACACTAAGTATATGTACATTTTTGTTAAAACATGACATTTCAATATTGTAACGCATGTATGTACGTATGGTCAACCGGGGTGTGACAAGCCCCGTCAAGAAGCTTTGATGGACGACCAGCCAAAATAAAATAGCCGCCTAGTGACCGCGAAAATATCATACAATCCGATACATTTGACTACGGACACCGTTCCGTTAAGACGGAGCTCAGCGCACGCAGCATTCTCTCTCGCTCATCACAACCACTTTAAGAATATAAAATCATTGGTTAGGGACATTAGAAAAGTGAGAAATGAATTTGTGTATTTAGATAGAACTATAAAAAAAAAAAAAAAAAAAACACTTATACTGGCGACGGAGTAGTGAAAAAAAACATATATACTCCGCAGGTAATTTATAATAAAAAACTTTTTTTAAATTATTTCTCCTATCATTTTAAATCAATAAACAAATTCATTTCTCACTTTTCTCATTCCCTATTCAATGATTTTATATGTTTAAAAATGTAGTGATGCGCGAAAGAGATAGCTGCGCGCTTTGAGCTTCACCTTAACACCAGGCCGCCATAGTGGTGATACCGCCAAGGTAAGTCTATGTTACAAGTAGGTAAGTCTATGTTCAAGCTTTCTTTCCATTTGCATTTGAAACATAGCTAAGAACACCTCGATCGATCAAAGCCTATTTTCAACAAACATAAACCTAGATCAAAATCGACCCAGCCGTTTGAGAGCTACGATATCACAGACAGACACACAAATACAAAGACACAGATACACAGGTCAAACTTATAACCCATATCATTACTATTAATACACCCGACCCATAACTATTTTTAGATCGGGTGTTAATGATTTTTTTTTATTCATGTATACAAACGCAAACCTATCTTGTATAAAAAAGCTAGTAGTCGACGATAATTAATATCTAAATAAAAAAACACTTCATCTCATTATCAAGGGCATGTTAGGTAAGTTTAGTTCTGGTAAAAGCTTTTATCGCAGCATATTAATGGCAAAACCGCTAATTTTAAAAGCTTTTGTTACCAATCTTAATAAAGTCTAGACTGGGATTTATGACACCGTAGTCAGATGGGTGATATTCGCCCTTTAGTGGGACGGCGGGCTTATTAGCGTTTAAGCGAACGCTTAGGCCGATTCAACGTTCAACGAGTTGCATGTGTGAAAAGATAGCCCGATTTAAATGGTTGTTCCTTAGAAATGTTGCTTGTTTCTCAAATAATTGAAATTATTTATCTGTCACAGGTTGATCTTTACTTATTTCCTAAAACGCCAAAGCGATGACAAAACAAGTATATATACATATGCTAAATGAAAAACAAAATACCCGACTGCAGAAAATCAGTTTTTTGCAGTCTACCTAACTAACGTCTTCGTTACGATTGATATGCTGTTGAGTGTCCGTTTTTTGTGAGAAAGTATAATTTTAGTAAAATCACTAGTTTATTACAAAAAAGGTCGTTGCAGGTTACGAAAATACGCATTTTTTTATTTTTGCTAGAAATTAACTAATATTTTACAAAAAATATAGCCATATATATGTATATATAACGACACCTCGCACATCAAAATCGGTCAACCTGTTTAGGCTGTAGGCGGTCATATAGAGACACACATACATACATACATATATTCGAAAAAAATATAACCCTTTTTCGTACGCAGTCGGGTAAAAAACGACAACGCAGCAATAGTTGCGTTTCACTTTGTCGGGGATACTATTAAAGCACAAAGAGAGGCGTAGGCGTGGCTAAAACGCCCATTCCGAGCTCAAAAGGCTACTGAAATTCGATTTTAACATACAGGATGTAGCAGAAAAGAGTAGATAAAATGGCATGGATTTCGAGATATCCGACATGTTCCAAACTATAATAAAGTTCATACCCTCTTTTTCTCTTTCGTCCCTTATTATCTTCTCTCCCACTTCTGTCTTCTTTCTCTCTCTCTTGAAATACCCATTGGAAGCATGTAGACCAATCGTGACATGAGAGAGATAGAGAGGGAAAAAGCGCGAAACACAGTGGCGCGTAGTATTGGTGAACAACGTGAGTTACAAAAAAAATTGGCCGGTGTTTGTGTTGATGTAGTCCAATTAATTAATTAATAATTAAATGGCATACGCAACAGCTCGTAATTTATGGGAATAATTCTTGGGTGAATCCAATGGCTATAATCTGTTACTAGAATGCAAGTGTTTTATCATTTTGTAATTATTATCAATGGCGTTTCAAATGGAAGTTTCCGGCAGCCTAGTGGTGAGACTATGAGAATAAAAATAAAATATTATCAAGTAGGCTTACGTTGATACTGATTGGCAATTAAGTCTTCATACATTTTTTGTTTACATTGCAAGAGCTCAAACTTATAAGATTTATTTCACGTAAGAAAAAAATGAGACGAATTTACCAATAGACCAACAAGTATTTACTTATATTAAAAGAAAAACAAAATACTCGACTGCAGAAAAACAGTTTTTGCAGTCTAACTTACGATTTCATTACGACTAATATGCTGTTTCGTGTACGTTTTTTGTGAGAAATTATGCGTAAAATCGATGTAAAAAATTATAAATGCGCATCCTATAGAATAATTAGAATAATAATTAGGCGATCATATAAAAACATTCATACATACATACAAACATACATACACTCGAAAAACATAACCCTCCTTGTAACGCAGTCGGGTAAACACTAAGAGCGTGGCACAAAAATAACAGTTTACATCTGATAGTAAATTCATTTAAGATTACTAATAAAAACACATCTACCGAAAATCCCTGATTTGAGATCATGACCTTGAAAATAATGATCGAGGGTATGTACCATAATTTTGACATTGTCGCGTATCTCGAAATCCGTGTCACTTTTACAGACTAGGAGTTGTGTTTACCTGACCAGTCTTGACAGTATATTCTACTCTTTCCGCCACACCCTGTATGTAACATATTTGAACCATGGGCATTTAAAGCGTGCGTTTGCACGGCTAAAGCATGCACTGAACCAGTTTGAACGTCAAACAGTCATTCAATATCAGTACGGAATCTACGTGGTGTTGCGAGACTTTTATTTTTAAAACGACTTGAGTTTACTACAACCCTAATGGACACTTATAAGTTTCCGGCAGCATAGTCGGGAGACCGTCTGACTTGCGATCCGCAGGTCCTGGGTTCGAATCCCACGGCACGCACCTCTGTCTTTTCGAAGTTATGTGCGTATTGTTGATTGCCGCCACCTTCAAACGGTGAAGGAAAACATCGTGAGGAAACCTACATGTCTGAGAGTTCTCAATGATCTTGAAGATGTGTGAAGTCTGCCAACCCGCACTTGGCCAGCGTGGCAGACTATGGCCTAACCCTTCTCACAATGAGAAGATGGCCCGTTCCCAGGAGTGGGACAGTTTGTACAAACAGGGCTGATAAAAAAAAATGGACACTATGGGACTATCGTTACTATGGGATTATTTGCGAACACTTATGCCTGAAATAGGGGTTTTTGTTTCGTTGGCAAACCTAAATAGTGAATTTGCACTCGTGTTCTGTTTATGCATCTAATAATATTCAATTTTCAGCAGCATCTTTGTTGCAAATGATGGATTAGCCAATAAGAGCCGATTATGTGGGGTATTTAGGCGTTCCCAGGGCGAGCGGTTCGAACTGCGGTCCGAATTACCCAAGAGCTCTTTTTAAATAGGCCCTTTCGCACCGCGGTGCGAATCGACCAAGAGCATTTTGTAATGGGTCGATTCGGACTGCAGTGGGGAATAAAACAGTAATCTTTTTGGGTGGGTGGGTGAATTCGGGCAGAGAAGATTATGTAGTTTTATTACATATGTAATACCTTATAGTACAACCAGTCACAAAATAACTGGAAAAACAAAAAAAAAAAAAATTTTTGTTTATTTGCTAAGTTTTTTTAAACTTAAAAAGTTCATATCTTGAAAAGTACTGAACTGATTGTGAGAAATCTTGTACTGTTCCCTAATCTGGCAGATACTTTATTCAATAAAAAATAGTAGATTGTTAGACAAGGGGCTAAAAAGACCGATTGCAACGAGGTAGATTTTTACTCCCGAGCTTTAGCGTGGGAGTACATAGAAACCGAGTTAAAAAATAAAAATGAATGTATTCAAAATGAAATGTACAAGTTGTACAATTCGCGCTTAATGCCTTTTTTTATTTATTCTGTTACAGCAACGCAAAGAGAATGTAAATATACTCCAAAGAGATCGCCGTTTTTAGTTCCATTTTGAAAAATTTGATGTTCTTCTTTTTTATGAAACAGTAATAAGTCGAGTTTTTATGATTATTCTACTTTTGAATAAAGACTGTTTCGTTTATAGTCTTTGGTAAAAGATAAAAAAAAAAAAAAAAAAAAAGGCTTGTACTTCGGGAACTTCGGCAGAAGTGAAAACTAAAAAATAAAATAGCAAAAAGACAGGACAAACTTGTACATACAGTAATAAGTCGAGTCTTTATTGATGATTATTCAACTTTTGAATAAAGACTTTCGTTTACGTAGGCTCTTTGGTAACAGTTTTTATTTTTATTTTAAATATTCTTTTTTCCCTAGAGGAAAATATGCTATTTTTCCTCGTTCTAGTACGCTACAATGACGGACTTTTTGAGCAAGACGAGTGAAATAGTAGATTATTATACAAGGGGCAAAAAAGACCCATTGTAACGAGGTACATTTTTACTCCCGAGCTTTAGCGAGGGCGTACATAGAAATCGAGTTACAATGGGTTTTTAGCGCTGTGTGTTACACTCTACGTTTCACTACGATTGCGAGAAAATAAAATAATCCAATACAATAATAAGTTTATTTTATTAAAAATGTAATGTACAATTTGTACAATCCGCGCTTAATGCCTTTTTTTTCTTCTGTAGCCGCAACGCAAAGAGAATGTAAATATACCTACTCCAAAGAGATCGCCGTTTTTAGATCCATTTTCAAAAATATGATGTTCTTCTTTTTTATGAAACAGTAATAAGTCGAGTCTTTATGATTATTCTACTTTTGAATAAAGACTGTTTCGTTTATAGTCTTTGGTAAAAGATAAAAAAAAAAAAAAAAAAACGGCTTGTACTTCGGGAGTGCCGGCAGAAGTAAAAACTAAAAATAAAATAGCAAAAAGACAGGACAACTTGTACATACAATAATGAACATTAAATGCAGTTTTGTAATAAACAAGTTTTCACTTCAAAAACTTTTCCCCTAGAGCAAAATATGCTATTTTTTCCTCACTATAGTACGCTACAATGCCGGCTGAGCAAGAGGGGTGAAAAATATTTTTTGCAATACGACTTCTAGTTTTCACTTAATACGTGGATAAACATACATACATACATACACTTATGAATGAAAATTGTGCAATTCTAACAATATTGCATAAATACAAATTGATATATAGATATTTTTTTAAGTCGATTAAAAAAAAGGAAAACAATCTCGATATAGTTCAATAGAAATGTCACAAATAGAACGTGATTTTCAATAATTTGACAGCACGGAACAACGATTCTCCCTAGGGACGGAAAGTATTGTTTTCGGCTCTGTGTACACGCAACTTCAAGCATACTTTCCGCGTATAAGAAATGAAAAATTATATAACAAGGTCGGATGTCAGTATCGATGAGCTTGCTCGACGCAAATGAGTGAATATTTTATAGTTTTTATAGTGACGCTGTCACTAGTGGTCAGCCTTAAATCCCTAAGAACGCAAAACGTTATATCAAGCTGCATTTCTGGTATGTTATTTAGACACTTTATGAGAATGTGCAACTATAATTTTGCAAGCAAAATCCATGAGGGAGGCCTTCAGCAGTCCAGCAGTGGGCTTCTTATGGGGTAAGAATATGATGATGATGTATTGGCAATATAACGCAGTTTGAGTATAATGTACAAGTGCATACTGACGCTAGAAACCTCCTGGACTCCTGTGAAGTACGCATCAAAAATGTGGATCTAAATCGTTGTGTACGGATTTTGGGCATTTCAATGAGAAATGGATGGTGAAGTGCCGACTTACTGCTTGTCCTGCAGTGGAATGGGGAAGTTGGAAAGGGCCTTCCCCTTTCCAACTTCTTGCGCACACTTGCTGAAATGCATCAGAATATTGCCATATATTTTTCAACATTTAATAACATTTTGCAAGTTTTCTTTGCTTCTACTATTAAATATTCTGTGGAATATGTTTAAATGTGTACAGAGACATACATCCACAATACTTCGGGTGAGCGGTGCGTTGTCTGAATACTGCTCACCCATTATTAGAGGCAATTGAGAAATTCGCGTTGTTCCGCAGAAACACATTTGGATGCGTCATCGTGAGATGTTTACCCAGATATAAACTATTTTATGGCATTTCGACCGTTTGTGAATAAAAGAGTTGGGGCAAAGGTAATCTCAGTTTACGATCGGCTTATTTGCGGTAAAATTCTTTTTCAGTCTCTTTTTGACTTCTACAATAGCACAGACCACCGATTTTGTTTTCTTTTACGTTGGTCTAGGTAGATTTGAGGATGATTTTACTAGGTCCGAAAGCGGTGAAGCGGTCGAAGATGAATCAGCCAAATAAAAAAGGGAAATTTTGGTATAATTGTACTTGTTACACGAATTAATTCCTATGTACCTTTGACCACCAAATCTAATTATGGAAAGCAATGGTTCGATAGAAGATGGATCCCATTAACCTAAGCCGATAATCTTGTCTTCAGCATCAAGTTGTTTCTATAATTTTATCCTTTTGTCATCAAAACTGAACAAGCACGCAAAATTTCAAAATCGCAAATTTAAAAGAAGTTTAGCGGATTAGCAAGTTGAAGTGGCAGTGGGCAGGGCACATAGCACGTAGAACTGATGGCCGATGGGGCCGAAAGGTTCTCGAGTGGAGACCACGTACCGGCAAGCGCAGCGTAGGAAGACCAGCCACGAGATGGACAGATGACCTCATACAAGTGGCAGGAAGACGCTGGATGCAAGCCGCTTCCAATCGGTCTTTTTGGAAATCCATGGGGGAGGCCTATGTCCAGCAGTGGACTTCTTATGGCTGAGATGATGATGATGAAAAGAAGTTTTAAATTTGGACCAAACTTGGCTTAAAAAGATTTATACCAAAACAAAAATGAAAACAGTATACAGGTGAAATTAATTGATCCGTAGACGCACGAAAATACCGACATAGCACAGCAGATTAACAAGATGACGCGGCAATGGGCAGGGCTTATAGCACTTAGAACTGATGCCCGATGGGGTCGAAAGTTCTGGAGTGGAGACCACTCACCGGCAAGCGCAGCGTAGAAAGACTAGGTCCACAGACTTATAGTAGACTGATTAAGTGACTGCAATTGTATAAAAATCGGCATGGCAAGTTTTTGGTATCGATTGTGACGTCACACAAGCGATTTAGTGACGGAATGTTCCATCCGCGCGAAATCGATTTAACTGAATGCATCCGCGTGCTTGGACGCTAGTAACTAAATGACAAAATATCGAATTGAAATTATTTATTACCAAAAACTGAATAATTCTATGATAGGATTCGCGATTATACTAAATTTATTGATTTGACAAAACTCACACAGTATTTAAGTACCTACTATTCTATTAACCTATTTCAAAGAGGAAGTTATCAATTCGAAGTGTATGAATGTAATATTGTTGAATTGTACAATATTCACATATATTATGGTAATTATATGCTAAATATTAATCCTAAAGAACTAATAATATAAAAGCGAAAGTAACTGTCTGTCGTCTGTCTCTCTGTCTGTTTGTTACCTCTTCACAGCTAAACGACTGGAGCTAATCGTTATGAAATTTGGCACAGCACACATATTCTTTAGTCCTCGGATAAGGAGATAGGCTATATTTTATCATCATCATTATCACCATTTTTCATCATACCGCGCGACGCAATTAGTTATTCTATATTAGGTATATGCTTCTAAACAAATTGTCTGGTGCCAAAACTGCCAAATTTCATAATCGTATGCTTATACGTATATGATTGTATGTATCTATGTTTGTTTGTGTGAATGTTTGCCCACTTATTACACGGAAACTAGAGATGAGATTGCAATAATTATTTTTGAATGTAGATGTATTAATGACGTAAACTTATATGACTACGGAATACCTATTCTAGCTTAATTCTTATAGCCAATAAACATTACGAATGAATCTCGATATACAATGACTTTGAAATACTAGGAGTAATGATCGCTATGACGTAAATTTGTATGGTTTAGTAATGTTGAGCTTAAAACATGTACTTAGTTATAAATTAATGACCGGCCGCAGCTAGTTTGTCATAAACATAAGTTTCAGTTCAGGGTTCATTGAGTAAAATTTTAACTCACCCTCTTGGTTATAAGATAAATTTATTATTTAATGCTTAAATAATAAAACAACAAATATTTAAATATTTATCATTGAAATACAATATTAAACGATTATCACATAAACAAATAATCCTGATAAACTATATGCTAGTTCTGAACGAAACATTATTACAAAAATATATATTATAAAATATCGATATCACAAATAAATATGTTTATGTGAGACACCGGGCACCGCCGCCGTCATTATATTTCTAAAATCGATTAAAATCGAGACGTTTTACACCTCTATTTACATAATCTAGCAGAAAAACGGGGATAGCGGCCGCACCACGACGCTGAGCGACAAGTGAAAGTCTTGCAATACTTTATTTTCATAGCTTGTATTATTAAACACGCGCTTTGGACGTTGTACCTACAACGAGTAATGTATCATGATCGTACAATATACACACCTCTAGCAGTTTTCATAATAAAACCACAACCAAAATAAAATGGTTGATTTTAATACATTAAAGTGATATAATAAAGTGACATTTAACAACAGAATAAAGGAAACATTTCGTTGGTCTTGTCTACCTTTAACTGTACTGTTTCTGCTATTCAACATGGCACAATTAAACATTTTTTCGATTTCACGTAACGTGCGTTGCCGAGAAAGCTGAGCGCAGACTGGACGGCACGGCCGTCAACTACGAATATTAATCGCACTTTTGACAGGCTATATATATATAAACATACTCTGTCTACTATGTCTGTGACTAGGTCACAAGATGGATAGAAGACCTCATACAAATGGCAGGAAGACGCTGGACATACAAGGTGTCTGGACATAGGGGTGCACTATCTCCAGCATTGGATTTCTTGTGGCTGAGACGATGATGGAATAGAAAGCTTCTAAAACGGAATACATGCGCCTCAGTTTCGGATCGTAGTTAAAGGTAATTATTTCCTAAACTCACCTATCGTCTCCTCGCAGGGTTGACTGAGCGGCCTCCTCGAAGGCGATGTTTTAGGCTGATGCTGTGGAACTGGCTTCAGCACGTGCACCGGCACCGTTCCCTCCTGCGGCGTCTCCCCCGGTAGCCTGACCAGCCACCAGTCCGGGCGGCCAGGGCATGGCTCCACCACTTCCACTTGCTGCCCTTTGGATACTGTTAGCTCACTAGCGGAAGCTGCTGTGTGCTCGCATACTACCCATGTCATTTCTGGACCAGCCTGTGGATAAAACAGAACGTTGTTAGCACAATAGACAAATGACTATAATATGTGGATCTATTCTATATCTGGATTTATTCAAGCGTAAACTAGAGTCTGGAGGGAAAGAGAAATAATGTGGCATTGACTACACAATCAAGACGTCTCAGTTCTTATTTTTAGATCTAGACATAGACTTTCTATTATCTCGCATTAGGTGTAAAAAATAGAGTATGCACTTCGGGGATAATGGTGTTTTTGTCTTGGGCGAGCCTGAATCCCTCGTTACACTTCGTTTATCTCTTAACAGCTATGGGCGGGAGTTATCCCAAGAATCCTACTTTACACTCAGGATTCAATATGTCGCCCAATGATGAATCCAAAAGGCATGCATAAGTTCGGACGTCTACCCACCCACACCGCCTAATACACACAAACTAGAATATCACTCACATTTTGTCATTTGCCGCTCTGTTCATTCTTTAATTAAAATGCAGCGTTTATTGCTTTTCGAACTTTTCAACAAAGATCATTTAATTTTGAAAGAATACCAGAGAAAAAAGGGGAGAAAGTGTGAAGCTGAGAACGCTATATACATTCAAAACAATAACATTAGGTTAGAACAAAGACAACAGTAAAATGAACAGATATCATTCCCTATCCACGCTCGAAGCATTTATGTCCACTAAAGCAATAGAAACTTAAGCTCTCAGACAATAACACTCCTCTCTAAACGAGATATTTCGAATTAGTATATCTCGTTTGATTAACACGCCTCGAACCATAGGAGTTGCCATAAAGAATATTGAAAAGTCCCGATAAATAATCTAATTTTCCTAAGATTTTTTTAGATGAACCAAAACACTATTGTTATATGGATGAAACATTCAATTATTTTACTTTTTGAGATAGAGAATGCGTACGCTAACTACAAACAATTCAAATTGCAACCATACAAAGGACAATAGTTCCAATATTGACGAGTTTTTTTAATCTACTAATTCGTTTTTTCTACCGTATTGCCGAACGGGATCCTATTATGTGTCTAAAAATTACCATTATTTAAGTACCAAATAAAAGTGTGCGTGTAATTCAAGGCAGTTACGTTGCCCACTGCAACATAACTGCCTTGCATTAAACGCACACATTTACGCTGCTTTAGATCAGATGAGCTGCTTGTTTCCATAAAAAATACGTGCAATTATAATGGAAAGTACCGAAGCTGTCACATTTGAATGCAGTTGAATTAGTCGGAGGTATCGTCTTAAAATAGAGACTTTAATTCAGTTTTCATTAAAATTCCTGAAATTTTAGGATAAATCCTGAGACATGGTAACCCCGAGACGAGGCGGCGAAACGCGAGAAGAAAACTGGGCTACAGATTGCAGCTGGTTTATGAAACGGTGTTACTTACCGCCCCGGGGGATATGTAGGTTAATAATACTTGTTAATTTCTCTGAGATCGTAGAGGCTACGGATTGAAAGATGAAATTGGAAAAGTGAGGGTCCTTTTTACAGCGTTGCAAAAAAGTATGATTCCCAACTGAAATTAAACAACTTTTAGGGGATTTGTCAGGTTTACTTTATAAAACCTGACGTTACGAATACTTTTCAGTGTTCAAATGAATATAGCAATTATTTAATGCCCATTATTTTATATAAAACGTTCCCTATGTACACAAATTTGCTCACGGTGTCGACAGATCTCGCAGATCTGTGACGGGGATGGGATTCTACTAATTAATGTGTTTTTTTATCTAGTTACGGCGAAGCCATCAGGATTGTCATGAACGCAGCTCGCATGTTTGTATGAGAAATGAGGTAACTTTGGAAGCGTCTCAATCGTCCGCTGATGATAAGCTATGTGCTATGTCGTGAATTAAAGAAAAATAATAGGAAAGTGGCGTGTTTGGTATCAAATAAAAGAGCTTACATTTGCCAAATTACGATTAAGTTCAAAAGTTATGCGGGAATAGATAAAAATACATTTGTATGTACATAAGATCACAACCCTTCAGTCCTTTTCCTTCCTTTAGTCGTGTAATAATCGACGCATGGACTATCATAATCAACTGTGAATTGCAGGCGCGAATTAGCCAGTAGGTACGAGTAGGGGTGCTGTTCATTGACCTTTGTAACATCCTGTAATGACTTGCGACCTGTCGCCACCATTCTCATATCCCCTCCTACAGAATGTCAATGATGGGATATCAACGGGCGGGACGTTATAATGTATACAGAATGTTCGGTTTCAACTTTTGTTTAAGTTATTGATTGTGTTCAATCTGTTTGACAGTGCAACCTGATAACTCAAAACAAATAAGATTGAAATTAAGCAAACTATGGTATCGTCTAATCATATTTTAATATCGTGGTGTCGCAAGGGTTGTTAATTTTAAGATATAAATCTGAAATGTCTAATTCGCTGCATGATGACTTCAATAAACAGCCTGAACCACTATTTTTTGAGACACAATTTCTTATGAAATTGTATGTTGAATATGCCGCAAAAAAGGTATATTTCGACACTCACAAGGGAATCAAAACCCTATGGAGTACTTCCGTTTGACCTTTAACTGTGATATTTGGCAAGAAACATTGTCATATAGTATGAATGTTTGTGTTTGTTATTTTTGTAGGTAATAATCCGAAAACTGTACAATTTTAATTTAAAGCACTATTATCGCGTTAATTTTGAGCTCCCGATATTTCAGCACAGTTACATGCACCATGTTCACGGGCGACCATCACCACGAACCACGGTAAATATCCCGTTAACAATAATAGTGCTTTAATGAATGACCGTGATAGTGAAAAAAAAAAGGGTTTTAAAAAAGAATATATTAAGTCTCAACATTAGTATAATAGCAATTTTACAACAATAAACTAAATTTGTCTGAAAGCCGGATAATTGAACCCATAGAGATCGATCACATCGCTATATTTTCTTTTTTACCTGGTATCTGGAACCGATAGGTAAGTACGTACTTGAATGCATAATACGAGTATACTACAGCCCCTCTTGAATTAAGTCCTTTGCAGAGCTCATTAAATTCGTCTTAGGGTTTTTTGCAATGCATGATTTTTCTTATTACTCATCTTTTGATGAGTAGGTAAACAAACTGTATCTTTCATGTCGAAAATTACAGAGGGAGGCTTATTCTTTGTGTGGTCTTGCAGTGAGTAGGTAGCGTGTCTGTGTATTGAGCTGACGCCCTACAGCTTCGAAGCTGTAGGGCTTCAGTTCAATCCCCGGTACAAACATTTATGTGAGAACATGAATGTTGGATCTGTGTCCGGGTGTTTCTATGTATCATAAGTATGTATTTAAAAATACAAAATATGTATGTAAGTGTTCTAACAGTCATTTGGATTCCATGGTACAAGTTTTGCTTATTTCAGGATTA
This sequence comes from Lycia hirtaria, assembly GCA_947563715.1. Lineage (NCBI taxonomy): Eukaryota > Metazoa > Arthropoda > Insecta > Lepidoptera > Geometridae > Lycia > Lycia hirtaria. The sequence continues at coordinate 4,179,795 of OX387386.1, forward strand.
GGTGGAGTTGCGTAAAAAAATGTCCATTAATAATTATTATTATTTACTTTAAAAATACCGACCAAGTGCATGTTTCATTCGCACACCGAGGTTACCGTCTTCCCATAGAAAGTAATATTGAAATATTTTCTGTAATAAATAAAGAAATAAATAAGTGAGGCAGTTTTGTATTGTGTTAGTTTTTTTTTTTATAATAGGTATTGACGGTGTTCATTATGATAGTAATTAAACGATTGCTAGGCTAGACATTGGTTTCTACTCAAACAATTTGAAATTTAATTATTTGAAAACTAATGGCAGAGGTGCTTCAGGCAGATAAACATGAAAGATATAAAGAATTTGGATTTTGTAATGGAAGCTCTAGCTGAGTGTTCCAGTAATGAGTATCCGACCCTTTTTACCCAGAATTGTACAAAGAACACCCTGTATACCATAAATATATTATGTCATGTCACATCATATTATTTAGAAATACCTAAGCCATTACATGTTTCGTATGAAACAAATATTGTCACTCACGACTTCTCCGGAATAAAATGGTAAACAGAATCTGACATATTACTGTCAAGTATTCTGTGACAGTATATAAAAGGTGTAGGATTTATAACTGGCGTAGAGATTTCATTTAGACATTATGTAAATATTTTTTCGCGGGTTGTTTAGTAAAACGATCTAACATGGAGCATCTGTTTGAACAGATCGCGTTTGAAAGTATTATACGAATGTTCGTTTCGTAGTCTGCTGACATCTTTTACTGCCGTTGTCAATGATGACTAAAATTATGGATTCAATGATAAACAAAATTATACGTGGATTTAGTGGATATTACATTTTGCATTCATGTTCAAAACGCAGGATATATGATAGCATATATCCCGCGTTCTGAACATGAATGTCAAATTTGCCACAGTACAGATTGTGGAATCTTTTCGGTAATATTTTCCCTTCCAGAATTTAGTCGAACCAACTCAGCTCCTTATAATAATCTAAGCTACTGGCATAGCTGTACCAGTTATTGCGCTTACCTAAGCTTTCTCAGCTCTACAGAGACTATTTCCACCCACCCAAAAGAGGCACGGCGAAAAATGTGGCTGGAAAATGCTGCCCACCGCCACAAGAGTTCATAGCACCCGTGAAAGAACTTCCCCAGGCAGCGACTTAGCGTGGCCCACGTGGAAGTCGTTAAATAAACTCCGGAGCAAAGTGGGCCGTTGCAAGTACAACATGAGCAAGTGGGGATACTCTGACCCGGTTTCTATTTACTGTGACTGTGGCGCCAAACAAACCATGCAGCACCTGTCGTCTTGCCCATAGTATCCTAACACTTGCACACAGACTGACCTGATGGAGGCCTCACCTTTAGGCGTAGCCGTCGCTAAATTCTGGTCAAAAAAATGTATCGATTAATAATAATATAATAATTACATACAGTAAAAGTGAGTGCACGGGACGGCTTTTTGAATAGAAGTTTCTTATCACAGGGCCAAATGCATGCAAAAAACAATTTTCACAAAATTTCGTGATTTGCGGCGCTTACTTTTAACTAGAGCGGGAGATAAGTCCTGCACTGACGAGCATTAGCAGTGTACTTTGTATTTCTTTTACCAGCATCTACCCGACCTTAAGTTCACAGAAATAGATGAACGAGGATTTAGGTTGCTGGCACAACTCCGGTGAAGTTTTGTCATTTGTGCAAATTATGATAATAATGTTTTTATTGTAATTTATATTTTAATTTTAATGTTCATGTATTTCTAGGAACTTAAGCTCAGGTAGATGCCGGTAAAAGGAATACAAAGTACACAGCTAATCTCGTGAAGGCCGAGAAGGACAAGCTCAGCAAGTACCGCTTGACTGACTCACGAGATAACCGCCATGTGGGATGTTGACTCGACGATCATTGTTCCGATAGTCGAATCGGTGAATGGTTTAATAGCGAAGAGCCACGATCAACACTTCAAGAGGCTCTCGCTAGATAGTTGGATCAAGGGTTGAATACAACAGGCAGTCATCCTAGACACGGCGCACATTTTGAGAAGATTTCTCAATTTGTAGCTCTTACCGTCGACAGCTTGAGCCTTGCCTCGCTGCCGGCGGCACCCTAGTTTTAAGTTTTTACATTATTTATGTTATTGTAAAAAAAAAAAAGTTATAAAATAAATAAGTGAAATATAATAATAATAATGCAATCCGATAAAGTGGTGAAATGACCGATGATAAAACAGAAGTTTAAAACATACACATACAATATACATATACACATTCAATCCAGTAATCTTAGGAGACTATTGGATTGAATGTGATGTATCCGTAGCTTGTCTACTGTTGCAGTGATACAAGAGATGGTAAAACTGAAATTGAACCGATGGGCGAAACGGTAAGTAAATGACCTAATTAAAGCTTTTAGATAGACCGCGATGTTAGGTTAGGTAGGTTGCGTACAACACAAGGATTGACACAATACGTTATTCGTTCAAACCAGAGAAAAGTGATAAATAAACTTAAGTACAAAAAAAACACATCTCCAGGTACATTGCGACAACGTACCAATCGACACGATTGCGATATCGAGTACTTGTGTGACTGGTAGATTTAGTTATTTGGGTCGTATTCGAATAAAGTTTTATTTCTTAAAGTTACACTTGTATATCATTAGGCGCTAGTGCCAGTGACCCCAGTGAAGTTAGGAACCCACACTTATTTAGGCCATTAGGCCAGGCGCAATTGATTAATAACAGAAACGAGTACGTCAGTGCAACGAGGCAATTTACAAGGTGTTGAAGTAATCGTTACTTGTTGCCCATTTCTCAATAGGGCGACTGTTAACAAATGGCGGGCTTTTCATAAAATACTACAACGTACCATAAATAGGGCAGTTGTACTGAAATACGATGTTGAATCTATGTTTATAAGATCCGTTGCGGTACATTCGAGATCTACTCGTAAAACGTAAAATAGTAACAAGAATAATAACAGTTTCAGTTAGAAATTTTAGTTTTTAGGCTTCTATACTAAGGGTGTATGTCTCTCCTACACCTACATATATCTTTACAACGATAATAGATCATCTCAAAATTGGCAAAATTGTACGGCCTTACCGAAAAACGTTGCTTAACTTTGAACAATGCTTAACATAATTTGTCAACTTTACGCTGCTCACGTAATGACATAGAAGACAGAGAATTTGTAACGTTTTTCGGTAAGTCCCAGTGTTTACTTCGATGTAAATCTGCATTTTTTATGTGTTATGCCACCTCTAACATAAGAAAACAATACATTCTGCAAAGAAGGACCGGATCGAACGCCACATTGCACAAATGCATATACAAATCAGCCAAGTCACTGAGCAGCTATCACCTACAGAGGTAACACCTACCTGCAGAGGAAGTAATAACGAAAGAGAGATAAGTAGGTACACATTCCCATAAAACATTACCACCTTTTTGAGTAGTCTGATGAATATACTGAGATCGTGGTCGCTTAGCTGTCTTTACTTATTATTAATATCTTAACACGTTGTTGTATTGAATTCGATAGCAAGGCATTCGTCATTAACTAGAGTTTACATAATCGAACGGCGGAAGTTATGAAATCGCATCGACTCGATTTCATTGTCCATTTCTGTTTATTGACTATTTTGGTTATAATTGAATAAATGACGGAGCGAGCAAAGCAAGTAAAGTTCTCTGCATCATCAGGCAAAATTTGCTTTCTTCTATCTTGATGTTGGTACTCGCGTACAAGGCGTTCAATTATTGAAACGTTCCCAAGTGAAGAGTTATGATTTGTCTGACTATCAAACAATATCAGCAAAATTTGAATATAAAATTTTGTTGATATAATTCGAATGGTTGATGCTCGTTGCGTTAGCTGAGTGACTGTGACCGAACAAATTCTTGCATATCGTTCGGAAGTCACATTGGTATGCGATAACTTACGCGCCATTAAATACTCTCGATGAAACTAGGTAGACAGGTAACTATTCCTTTTTTTTTGTCAGCTATTTTACTGTGGAGGGGGAAGAGTCTCTCAAAACAGGGGAAGTTTGCAGTGTCGATTATATACCGATCTATTTTGATAATATTTAGCAGAAAAAATCGGCTTGAGTTTGGGGTTGTCAAAATATTGGGTCGTGAATTCTCAGCAAAAAGTTTGTGCTCAAGTGTCTCCTGATAACAAACTACAGTCTATAGGTATATCTATTAGTTTTATATGACTTTACGTTAATTTGTGGTCCAGGCTCCACTTTCCAACACAGCTCATCTGATGTTAAGCGGCGTGGACAGTGAGCAAACCTAGCTAGGAATAGGTGATAACTCGCAAGTACGGCTGCCACCGTAGTAGGTATTTTCACAAGTAATATCTCTCCTAGACCTTATTAATACATATCGAGTGAGAATCGTTCAAAGCCAGCTCTTATTTTTCTTCTCGTAAACCTGGGCTGCATAGAACTTTACATACAGCTTTGTAAACAAGCGATGTATTCATCATCATCATCATCATTTCACCCACAAGAAGTCCACTGCTGGACATAGGCCTCCCCCATTGGATTTCCAAAAAGACCGATTGGAAGCGGCGTTGGAAGTTTGCATCCAGCGTCTTCCCGCCACTTGTATGAGGTCATCTGTCCATCTCGTCGATGGTCTTCCTACGCTGCGTTGTATTCGTTTGTTTTTAAATCTCTCACAAAAAAAAACATAACTAAGTAGATTTTCACAGATAGATACAATGGGTGTCTTCAAACGGCGAGCAAATAGGTCTCTTCTCGACTTCATTGAAGTTTCTCAATGGCAATGATCATCATAAACGTTAGCCAATAAGACTGCAGTGGAACCAACACTTAGTAATAATAACAGTCGAAAAAACAAATTGAGTCTGCGGTCCGAATCGACCTATTCCAAAATGATATTCAAGATATTGATTGATTGATATTGAAAGGACCTATTCAAAAAAAGCTCTTGGGTGATTCGGACCGCGGTCCGAATCACATGCGGTGCGAAACGCCGAAGTACCCAAATAAACAGAGCGACGACATTTTCATACCCGTCAATACCAAAATCCAATATGACTGCTATAATAATCGACAATAGGTATTACATAGCAGCACATATTTACTGCCTGCATAAAAGAACCCCGAGTCCTCGAGTAATACAAGCCGTATTTCGAATGTCTGAGAGCAAGAATTTCCGATAATTTTGGTAAAAATAAAAGCCTCGCCACAGATGCTAACTCTTTTAATCACGGACTAAGTAAGTACCTATAAGACTGTCTACATCATCGAGCTTGGGATTCTGACATTGCTCAGTCTTCTTATTATGTAAGAAGCACTATACGTGCGAGAAAACGTACATTTTGTATCTAGAAAGATAGTCCAATAAAAATAAGATTTGTAACATAATAGACACTTAAGAAAATCGTTATATCAATACCACCATGATGCGTCACCATTTCATGGTGGATATTCCAAAAACCCGAACGAAACGCTTCAGTTCCTCTTTCATTGTGCGAACTACCATATTATTGTATTTATACACCAAATTGGGCTTACCAATCGGGCAAAGGGAACTGGTTGTAATTTAGCTTCCAAGATTCGTACCAAACACACAAACACTGAAAGTTAAATAAAATAAAAATAAAATAAAATAAAAACTTTTAATAATAAAAATTAATACGGCAAAGTACGAGTTTCACTCGCACACCGAGGCTTCCGTACCCCATGACATGCAAGACACAATACATTAAACACTGACACCAGGGCTAATTACTCAACAAAACGTGCTTTATTTCTAAGAATATTTGTAACTTCACATATTTTTTACAGCAGTGATTGCCTGAAATGTGTTTACATACTATCAAGTTCAAATAAGTCGTCTTACATACCTACGAGTATTTTCTAAAATTTTATCACTTTCGACCTTACCGAAAAACGTTACTTAACTTTAAACATTGCTAACATATTACTGTCATCTTAACGTTCACTTGTCACGCAGCGACATAGAATCTTTATATCAAAATCTTTAAGTTCGTCATTGTTGGTATATGAGTATCGGTTAACGCAGGACACTATATTCTTGAATTTTGTTAACAATCGTAATAAAAACCTTAGAAAACTAGAACGTCCCTAGACGTTCAGTTAACGTCAATATACAAACTTCAAACTAAAAACATAATTCGTTCTCTTGTTTGAAGTTTGCATATTGACGTTATTTTAATATCTAGGGACCCCTTTTTTATTTTTTTATTTTTCAGGGTCCGTTACCTTTGTCTTAATTACAAACTATTGTTTACTACTTATCGTTACGAGAAGTTTATTTTGTTTTAATTTAAGTACTTTTTACTATGTTGTGTGTATACCACGAGCCAACCAGCGCAAGTAGCATCCGATCACGAGTACGAAACATATGACAGCCATCGCCCTCCTCAGCCATATGTTAGGGAAGAGGGCGACCCGCAACACGACGCCGCCGCAAGAAGGAGCCTTCGACGGTAAGCATGAATGCTCAAGGTGTACACACAATTCTTATTTGTAATTACTAAAATACTTACTAGTATTTTAGTAATTAGAAATAAGTGAATTTTCTGTGATAGAGCCCGGTTTTAGACGGGGTTTCCCAGATTAGCTGTTTGCCCCCGGTTGATCGGACTTTATCAGCGACTGCTCTCACATCGGCTAATTACATTTTTTTTTACAAATTTGTCTCCTACTCTCGGCCCAGGGCCTCCATCACCACCGCGTTCCAAGATCCTTTAGGGACCCCTTTATACCTGTGATTTTCAGCTTTGATTGAGTATTTATAGCAAGCAGCCATACAATCAATAGAGTTGCGCTAATGAGTACGAGAACAGATTATAGTAGTTCCTTTGTTTACTATCATGACTCAATATCAGAAACAGGCGTCTTTTATGAGAAACGATAAGATAAAGATAAAGATAAAGATAATTTATTTGCATACAACACGAGAATTTTATACAACAAGTGCATAAAAGATGTTACACTAAATTTAGTCGCTTAAAATCATGTTGTGCCGATTAGGCGTACAAATGTCAGGTAGACAGCATCATGCACATGCGAAAAATTATAAAATAATAATAATTATTATTTGTTATTAGATTAATACACAAACCAAAAATATCTATAATATGACAAAGCAGAAGCAATAAAAGATACACATAATGTCAAATAAAATTAACTAACTAAAATTAACGAGAAGCGTACATGTGTCGCGCTACGCGAAATGTACAAAACGGAGTGAACTTAGTTGAACCAATTATCCGAGATCGACTTTGTTGATCGTTCTTTGTTGTTTTCGAAATATGTGTAATAAGTGAATATTAGTAAAAAAATTAAAAACAAACACATATTATACACTATCTTAGCCAGTCATGGTTCCCACTACATAAAAATCAACGTCTTAGAATTAGTAGTTCTACGAACAATAGACTTCGTGAGCACAATCTTTTGCAAAATTACTTGTTGTAAAAAAGTCTGCGGATACTCGCGAGGTCTACTGCTCTTATTCGCAATTCTTCTTTAGAATTCTATATTGAATATTTTTGCCAAATAATATCAACAGTGGCTTGGTAATGGCCTCGTAGCAAATTTCTTATATTTTCAACCGAATCTTCATTTTAACAACCTTGTATTTCGATAAAATCTGATAACTGATTTTGCTCATATTTAAAATTCTTGTCTAGAATTAAATACCAAATATGTTTAACAAATATTATTAAACACTGACAGTAAATGGCCACAGCAAACTTTCTCCCTTTTTGCGAGAAATAGTCCACTTGTCAAAAATTCTCGACGACAAAAAAAAATCTATAAAAGTTAAGTCTCGTCAACAAAATTTGGTTGAGAAATACGACCTGTACGCGAGTACCAACAAACACCCGGACAGAAGAACGACAACGTTACAGCGTTGAATACGGTGCACGAACATTTCGTTCGGCTATTTCAAAATTACTCTCTAAATGCACGAATACAAACGGAACTCATCAGAGGAATTTAATTAACGCATGGCCCTTTGATCGTACTGGTCCTTATCCTTTGGTAATATAGCTGCGAAATTATTATGAAATAGTCAATACTGTCAGTAATGAGGGTAAATATATATACACACACACATATATATATATATATATATTTGCATTCAAAGTTATATGCACTACGATTTTTAAGACTATTTCATTCTTTTGGATGAGTGCAATCTGTTGAAAATAGCGAAGTTATTGAAGTTATCTTTTTACCTTGTTTAAAATGCGACCGCTTTGCGGCTATAGTTAGCGATATCATGAATATATGAATATGATAGCACACTCACTCACTACGTAAGTAGGTGTACTCAAAATGCATTAACAATGTGTACAAGTGAGTGAGTGAGCGGACACAAGATATATAATCGCCGTCTCTTTTTCTCGGTTTTGTGTATGGAACGCTTATATCATTCGTCATTTTATACTATTTTGTTTTTTTTTTTTCACAGAAATGGATTTGGAAAAAAATAGATTATCAATCGCTACAAATCTGCATCATAGATAAAAAATGTGCAAGTGGTCCATTAATATTTAAACCTGTTCAATAGACGAATATTTAAATCTATTAAGCTTTGCCGAAGGACGCTCAATTCAATCAGCTTTAAATCTTGCTAGAAGCCTTCGGGCAGCATAAAGGCTGCACAACCTTAATATACGACCTTAATTAGTGATAGGGCTATTGATAGACCTCAAGCCTACTCCAAGGACTAGGAGCCTCTCCTAGTCTAAGTAGATTACAAGTGCTGTTCTGAAGGTAAGCTGCAGAATATTAAGTGAACCGTGTAGCGGTCACGGCATATTGCTACTGCTTGCATCAGTTTAATGTATATGTATTTCGATTTTGATTTTTAATATACCTAGTACTTTTTTTTCAGACCTACCTATAGCATTCCACAATACCCTAATGTGTAGCATTTACTTTGGAGCGAAGAAAGAGAATAACAAAGAATGTACAAGTACTATGCGTATTTCGGAAATAGCTCTACCGATTAGGATCAAATGTTGTATTTAGAAAAGGGTTTGCTTCTTAAGTTTGTCTATATAATATATTATAGGTGTTTCCTAAAGAAACGCGATTTTTCCTTATTACAGCATTACACGCATAATACACAAGTTTAGAAAATTCCAAACCCCCGACAAAAAAAAACAACAGGTTGCACTCCGGGAGTGCCGGCAGAAGTGAAAACTATAAAATAAAATAGCAAAAAGACTGACTCGTAAAGGATTTGAACCTCCGCCCTCCGATTGACAAATTGAAATTTATATCGGTGCTCTAACCTATTGAGCTAACGAGTCTTGCGTGCATGTGTCGAAAATAAGCATTAAGCGCTACGAAATGACGACATGCTAGAAGGACAAACTTGTACATACAATAATGAACTTTAAATGCAGAACGTTAGAATAGCTGACTGTCCGTCTTACGATCTGACGATCTGACGCGTGTTTAACATTTTTTACCCATCCCAAAAATGCACAATGCCGCTAAAGAAGTTTTCACTTCAAAAAAACTAGATCAAACAGGTCCATCCGTTTGAGAACTATGATGCCACAGACAGATACACAGATACAAACGTCAAACTTATTTGGTTGGGGGTTAAAAAGTGCAAGTAATCAAAGCACTTGAACCGAGCATAGAATTCACAGCCAAGAAGCTTATTCAACGAAATATATTATGTAATTTGCGCGCACGTTTTCAGCGCATTAGTGTGTAATAATAAACACTTGGAGTACTGATACTTAGCGGTACTTTATTTGTTCAGTATATGTGAATCATTGTCTTCAACAAAACAACTTAAAAACAATTACATAGAGTAATGCGAGCGTTAGACGTGAACATATTTTCCTTGTATAAATACAGCTTAGTCAATCATCAACACCGTACATGGATTTTCTTAAGCGTAGAATAATTGACGTAGTATCAAATGATTCTGCCAATGTTTCTGATATGGCCAAGAGATGGATCGATCTAAAAGTTTGTTTATCCGACGCAGAGCTAAAAGGAAGGGTTATAATTTTCACAGTCTGTGTAAGTTTGTATTTCCGTGTTTTCTACCGCTATACTACTGAGCTGATTTTGATGATGGACTGGATGATGAGTGACAATGGATTAGTTATTATTCCACTGGTAATAGAGGACGTCACAGAAGATCCAATATGGCGGTTTTGGTATGCTAATTACTTTAAAGTTATCGGAAACGATTATTAGCGAATGTCAATAATTAACCAAATTAACTATTTTAGCAGGATCCTTTGATTTTAGCAGATTTCGGCGCACGTTTCAACCCCTAGGAGGAAGTGCAACTGTTTAAAAAAATGGCAATACAATGCTATAAGATTATATTATAATTACAATAGTTTAAAAAAACTAAATCGTCTTATAGTGCTGAACTTCAAATTGTGTAATTTTGTTTTAAAAACGAAACTACTGGACCGATTTTCATGAAATTTCTATGGGATCAATATGATTTTTAAGTCTAATATGTCAGGTGCAAATGAAAGATGAGCTTTTTATCGGAGTCTTACACCGGACGCAATAAAGTCAATATTAATCCGTTTTTACCAATAAAAGATATACATTTCGTTCATATAACAAAAAGGTTACAATAACCAATCACAGAATGCGATTTCATCTGATATGTCAATATAGTTACGGACTGACATATCTAAATAATGTAAGAAGAGATAAGTGGGTAGATTTTGAATGTTTCATCTTTATCATCTGTGTGTTAGGGTTAACTTTGTAGCCAAGTTTTTATTTTTAAATAAACTATAGTCGAGTATTTCGACTCAAAACAAATATGAGTGACCCGCAGTTTTTATTTAAATGTGTCAAAACCACGTTATTTTCCATATCTAGTAAAACAGTATTTATTTCAAATAGACATAGACATAGACAGAAATTTATTATGTCAAAAAACATACAACACAAAATAAATATCATTCAATAAATATAAATCATACACAAAATACCTATATAACATGTTTTTGTCACAATAAAAAAAAACAATCAACTGTCACATAGCTTTTTAGTTGACTAGAAAGCAAAACGTATAATCAGTTAATTTTTATGTAGAAATAGAAATAAACTAAGTAAGCCGGCTTATCGCTAAAATCAACGAGTTCATTCTTCGAATTGAGCTAAATAGCATAGAAAATCGATGGAATGTCGTCGCTAATTTAGCGGATTCATTTCGATGACTTTGCTGAACTGCATTCTTTATTTCCGTAGAGGCCTAGACCGTCACAATCGGACGGCTAAAAGCGACATAAGCTACATCAATTCCACCATGGATTCAAAAATCCGAACGAAACCTTAACAAAAACATTTATTGTCCGTAATACAAAAATATTGAACACGCTTCCTGAGTGGATCTATGTCAATTGATATAATTCAGGTGTATTTAAATCGTGTGTGAATAGGTTTCTTCTAAGTAAGCGCGCTCCATCGTGAACAGCAATCTCGCTTATCATTAAGTTGCGACGAGAAAAAAGGAGACGTGCTGTGCTGTGCCAGGTGAGATCATAAGTATGTAAAGAAAGAAGGAAAGATGTATTAGCAATGTGTGTGAGGTGTGTGAATGTAGATATGACATTAAAAAAACGCGAAGCGGCGAAAGACATGTCGTGCCGACCCGAATTAGGACTAGATAATGAGTAGGTAAAGTAATACAGATAAAACGGCAATGGAATGCGTATGAGGGATGTGAATGTAAAGATAATACCGACCCACCTAGTGTAGAGGGCAGGAAGATTACAAGTAAAACAGGTAGGAAACGAAAAACAATCTGAAACAAGGTAAACAGCTAGCAACAGCACGAATTTCATTATCATCGGCAGGAATTTAATTGAATCCGGAACGTAATCGCGTGTCGGGTGTGTGCCGGTTAAATTAAAGGTTTAGGGTCAGTCGAAAAATTTCACTTTACTTTTAGAATTTTAAGTAACCCTTGGACGATGTAGGTGTGATTAAGCTCATTACCGCCATCTGCCTGACAACATAAATATTACAAGATGCACTAGAAAGCGATATGCTTCCATAGTGGATTAGTGGATATTCCAAAGCTCCGGAGGAAGTACTTGTTCCACTTTTTTTTTAACGATTTTCTAATTTCAGGAATACTCTGCCTGAACTTGTTTTTAACGGAAGGTATAATTTGAGAATCTATAAATCACGAACAAGTCGATTTTATTTGGACAAGCGCGCTTCATCGAGACCACAAATGTTCAACGAGTGTTCAAGACAAAGGTGGTCAAGCGGAAGACAATAGTTTGACATTTCAAAAACATGAATTAAACGCTTTGATTCCACGTTTGTAGTACGTATCGCTAAGATCCAAATTGCTCTTCTTTAAGTCGTCAGTGAATTAGTTTCTTTTAGCTCAACGTGCTTTATAGTAGACCGCAACATTGTCTTCCTCTGAAGTTATAAGTAATGTTGATTTGTCACAACATTGAAGCGTTCGTTTATTAAGAATCACAAAGACACAAAAACCCCGGGGGAGTTTTCTCTGTGACCATTGACCATGGAACCCGATAAAGTTTAAAATACGAAGTATTCATTCGCTCTAAGCAGCGACTACCCTCTAGACCAGGAATCGATGTTTAAAGTTAAATTTTACATGCCACTTTGTTTGAGAGAGATATAAATAAGGACGCTGTATGTTTGTCTCATTAGAAGAGAGCTTCAAGCGAACTTACTTAACATATTCTTTATTGGACATCTCCATTATCAAGTATGAAATTGCAGGCAATGATTAACATAAGTGAAGAACAAGTATTTCTTTGCTTTTATCTCAAGGGTTCGTTAATAACGTTTGCGCTTATTATAGTCGTTCTTATCTGGAAGCTTCCTTCTTAAATGCTTGATTTAACTGCATTAGTCACGGTGCTAGTGCCAGAAACATAATTAAATACACAGATCGTCACCGGTTTATCTATGAGTGGAACATATTCCACGGTCTGATAAGATAGTCGATAGCTTATCGAACCTTGGCCAATTGATCTGACGGGTTGGATTGATTTCTACCAATAAAACTGCATCAGGTTAGCATGCTAAGGAGAGGAGAGGTCCTCTGCATTCCCAAAAACGTGGACCGTGCGCGATAGGTGTCGTAGAGAATGCAGTGGTCAGTAATGAGCCTATGACTCACGGATGCATGCGGGTGATGTGAACTTAAAAATAGATACGAAGAATTGTGCCAATACGAAAATAAAAATGGTCGAAATTCTGTGATACAGACTGAGAAGTATTTCAAGAATCAAGAGTAGATGATAAATCGATGAATAATTTGTATCGCACCGATCCTCTCTCACACATACATGGACAAAATAACAGACACAATTTTTCGTAAAAAATATTTATTAATCAACAAAACAATGCACAATACAAAACTAAAGTGCGCTGACACATCAGTTCACATCACTTAAAACAGAACGAAACCTCAGAGACAAACAAATCTAGCGAGGACGATGAACGTTGACCTTTATACAATTCACACCTCTCGGACGATACATAAAAGCGTAGTTATCGGTCGATGAGAGCGTATCGATGGTGTTACTAGATGAAGGTGCCGCTACGAAAAGTGCCGGTCGCTGATTAATAGGCGCATACATGATGGATGCAGGCTGGTGCAAGCGCGGGAGTGGCCGGGGGTGCAGTGGTGTCACGCGAGGGGGGCGGGGGGCGGGTGAGGGTGGACAGGTGGCGGAGGCGCGCAGATTGCACCCGGATGCAGTCACAGATGCGGCGCATCACCTGTCGCTGACGGTTGCCGCGCAGCAGGCGAGCGTGGAACGAGCTCGGCGTGTCGATCGTGTGCTGCCGCGAGAGGGTCGCATGGGGCGCACTCACGGAGCTCTGCCGGAACCATGGCAGCGAGATCTTACGCCGGGTCTTGTGCTGCTTGGGCGGGACGGGTTCCATCGCGCGGCGGCGCGGCGGCGCGGCGGGCGCCCGGCAGATTATCGCGCGCCGTCCGTCGCGGCGCGAGGCGCTCTCGCCACTGGCGCGCCCCGCGCTTCTACCGCCGCCGCGCCAGCATACACGGCGCGCTCTACGCAGCCTCCGTATCGAGCTACGGTACCCGAATTTTGTTAGACGAAGGGTCCCGCTGCGGACGAAATTTCAGACTGCAAAGGACGCACATCCTAAACGCTGCCAGAACGATGCGCGACCCACCGCTGCTCAGTCATCGACCAATACAAGGCCGAAAGATGTCAAACACGCTACGCGATGCATTATTGCTTGCAACAATTCCACGTGTCACTTATACACTAACATAATATAGATTGAATAGATATCTTCTACATTATAAATCAGGACGTCACAGTCGCAAGTAAAATAGAGTTTTTCTTGATAAGCGCATTCCATCGTAGACCGTAAACGTCGTTAAAACAAGCGGGATCGGTGATCAAGCTAAAGTTTCCCATAGTAAAAATATAAAAAAATCCCCGTGGTCAATATCAAAAAATCAACAATGTTTCAGTTGTAGCATATTTCATTCTCTTTGGTTGCAGTATTCGTGCCGGTTTTATTTTTTATGCTCTATTCTCGGTTGCCAGTTCGATTTTCGAGTGAATTCTTTTTGTTATGGGCCGGTATGATAGAAGTATTCATCTCTGATTAGACTATGACAATCTAGTAGGCATAGATTCTAAATTCAATTCACATTACATCACAGTGTGATATAAAATGAAATCTGAAATGAATGTGAATGAAATCCCATACAACATTACAGCCCTATGGCGTAAATATAGTACTTTGGACCCTCTATACATGATGTAAAAAGGAAGATTATTAACAAATTTAATATATTTAAACGAGCAATTATTGTATATATGTATATATATATAATCGGAATCTCGGAAACGGCTCCAACAACTTTAATGAAATTTGGTTTGTAGGTAGATTAGGGGACGATAAATCGATCTAGCTAGGTTTCATTTTTAGAAAACGTCGTTTTAACCGTGTTTTCAGGCAATGAAAAACTGCTACAATATTATTAGAATACGAAGGTATTCACCTTCGTATTCTAATTCGCCATTGTCTACGAGGTTGTAATAGCTCAGGTGGAAAATCGGGCGATTCGATCAGAAGACCTCGGTTCGATTCCAGATAGATGATATTATTTTTTCACTTTTTTGAAGTGAAAACTTCTTTAGCGGCGTTGTGCATTTTTTGGATGGGTAAAAAATGTTAAGCTCGCGTCAGATCGTCAGATTAAAATTCGTAATACGAAAATATGTAAGACGGACGGATTATTTTAGTCAGAAACCTATTCTAACGTTCTGCATTTCAAGTTCATTATTGTAGTACAAGTTTGCCCTTCTAGCATGACGTCATTTCGTTGCGCCGAATGCTTATTTTCGACACATGCACGTGATTTGTTATCTCAATAGGTTAGAGCACCGATATAAATTTCAATTTGTTTCAATTTTCATTTGACGGAGGTTCAAATCCTTCACGAGTCAGTCTTTTTGCTATTTATTTTTCAGTTTTCACTTCTGCCGGCACTCCCGGAGTCAACCCGTTGTTTTTTTTTTACAAGCTCCTTCTTTTGTGAGAAAAACTATTATTAAAAAAAACGAGCAAAGTTCGGACATCCACGTACTAATACTAACACTGTCAGCGAATCAATGAGACTATCTAAATATCACACTAATATTGTAAAATGCGTCAGTTTGTGAAAGATTTGCACTCGACTGTCATTGCATACCTAAAGAAGCCTATTCAGTTGGATAAAAATAAAACACCCAGGCTATATCTATTATAGAACTCGGTAAGCAGATTTCAGCAGTTAACACGATAGTGATACAAAATGTACTCATTATTTTGAAAATAAAAAATATAAATCTGATAATAAATAAAAGCGCGAATCGCAGCAAATATCGTCCAGTCAGTATTAGTCTAGTAAAAATAAATCCGTTTGTATGGAGCTGATCACAGTATTTGCAACTGGGGGGATTCTTTGAAATTATGATAGGAAATTAATTAAAAATCATAAATCAACAATAATCCCCGATTTATAGACTAGCTGCGTTCCGCGGTTTCACTCGCGTAGTAATGAAAAACGGTGATAATTATGATGATGATAAGTAGCTTATGCCCGTCTCCAGGTCCATAGCTATCTTTATACTAATTTTCATAACGATCGGTTCAGCCGTTTGAGCGTGTAAAGGTAATAAAATTAACTTTTCAAAAAAAATAAATTAACATATCATTATGAAATTGCGTCAAATGTATTTCAAAACACCAGTACATTCATATAAATAACAATATACTTAGTTGTATTTTATGTTGTCACAAATCTTATCTTTTCTTAGGTAATTCCGATTCGTTGAATAGTAGAGGGCCCGTGACGGATATGCCCGACTAGCGCGGATTGCCCTCGAATCACCGCCATCCTGACGACGGCGACGGCTATAAACCGCTCCCCCGTTTAGTCAGTTAAGGGGACACCAGCTTCATTATCTGAGACTACTTGCGAGGTGAGAGAAGACCATGTGTAATGGTCGTGACCGTAATAAACGACATGATCACTACGATAGCACGACTTGTTTAATATTGGCTGCATACCGCGGTTTCACCGACGAACGAAATTTTTTTTTAGTGTAACAGCGGGCCCATCTAGGAACCTGTATGTTGGCAACCCAGGGCATCTATTTTCCTGCATACAGATTGACGCGACTAGGCATGGATAAGTATATAAAAGAGGTTTATGTTTACAAAATTTTGAATAACGTGAAATTATAAATCATTACAACAGCCTACATTTCACAAATCGGAAAATCATGACAAAAGGTTTATGGGTATAGAATTATCTGGGTGCCGATACTTAACTCCGTGGTGATGGTAAGTGGGGATAATAAAAAACCTGGAGAAGGATGTTTACAGTTATTAGGATATCTCATCATCATTTCCGGCCTGATATCGCCTAACGCTGTGGATGAGCTTTTTTCCATATATGTTACACATCTCGATCATGTGCCAATCTTGTTCAGGTGCAACTTGTGAATATTTTAAGAAAACCAAACCGGAGACAAGCACGACATACATCTGAATGATCTCTCTATCTTGATTTCATTTAATAATTAGAGATCGTCCAGTTTCGGGAAGCAATTCAAGATCGTCCAAAAATAGGGAATTATGCATTATTTATTTTTATTTGGTCATAAAAAAGTTAACTACAAATAGAATCATTCCACAAAAAAAATTATTAAAATACTTTAGAAAATAAGAAAGTTACAAGCATTTTAATTTCATGTTAGATAGAAAGCACACGATAGCGAATGGTGACGTCATGGTTCGTGTTTGACGTACAAATTCAGTACAAACTGTAGTTTCGCGAGAGAGGGACAGAGCATTCCTCCCCTAAAACTTTAACGGCCTTACCGAAAAACGTTACTTAACTTTAAGCATTGCTTAACGTATTTTGTCAACTTCTCGCTGACACGTAATGTCACGCGGAAAGAAGACAGAGAATTTAACGATGGTTAAAGTTAAGTAACGTTTTTCGGTAAGACCGTAAATGTTTATATTTTAGAAATTTATTGACTTTTTTTTTTAAATATATGTATTACAATTTAGTACGTTATACATAATTAAAACTACTTATTCATGTGAAATAAAATTCATGCATATTTCCCTATGGCAAGTGAGACAACCACCATTGGTATTTACTTCAATCTTGTCTTATTCAAGCCTTTGCCGACATCTAGGACCTCCTTAATATAGCTACCAACCCCAAACGTTATTTTCAATTGCAATAATCGTTACGAGATATCAACTCATATTGCACCAACACTGTATTCGAGTTATATCCTGTTATTTTTCAAATAAAACGCTGCATATTACTGTGAATAGAATTAGACGCAGTAGACACTCTTACAAGCGCTTGATTAATATGTGAACTGTCAAACCTTATAGCACATGTCTTCGCGAAGAGGTGACAAAGCGGGTGAAACTCTGTTTTTTTTTTCCATTCAATTTTCCTCTCCTGGCTCACGAAAAATAGATTTATATTGATTAGAACTTCATTGCACATTCAAATCGCGAACATAAAGAAGACTTTTTTAACTGCGGAAAAGGACAACCTTGTATATATCCTCGAGGTATTCTAAATGATAAACACAAAACATGCCATTGAATAAGTTACAGAGAGAATATATAAATGGAGATGTGATAGGTCGCGTTTATTTTACTGTCGTCGAACACATATTGACACTAAACACACGCAACCCCCATGTTCAGTGCAATCGAACACCTGCTAAGGTTGCAATATCAACTGAGCACGGCCCGCGGTAGTCGTGGTCCTATTTATACAAATTATTATATCATCTTATCAGCTCCCCCGCCCACACACACACATCCTTTTCTTCATCCACGATCTTTAAAATATTGTCTACCCAATGGACTCGTAGGTGACGCTTCGCGTACCAGAATGTGGTTACCAATCCGTTAACGTTATAGTCCATCTGCCATCACTCTTACTGAAGAAAGATAAAAAAAATACTCCATACTTTCCACACCTAGTGCACCGTATTCCCTTTGAAACACAAGTAATCACATAAAATAATATTCTTCGTTATGTTCACGTGAACGCACACAGATTATTGTAGCAGTGTGGACATGGCAAATTATAATTAATTATGGCGTACGTTTCGAGTATGGAGTACGTTTCGGTAAGGCGCCTCCTGTTCAATATGTTCGAAGAGTAGGAAATTCAATTTCCATGAACCAATTATTAAGCTCCGCAGAGATATTCAGAGATCCCGACGAATCACGCTCCCCATCGGATTGTATTCAATGCACATCCAGTTTTCAACGTACACACTACACATACCGAAATTCACAATTCAGACATAGACATAGACATAAATTTATAATAACAAAAACACACAGAAAATAAAAAATCATACCCACAAAATAGGTCACAAAATAATGTTTTTGTCACAATTCGAGACGCACTTTAGTAAGAATAAGGAGTACTTCAACCGAAGTTAAAACCAAGAAGTGTTATTGATGTGAATCATCTATTGGCGCGCTTTGATCGTAAAATCAAAATGTATACCGTGACGAAAAAATGACGCTCTTTCATGTCGTCACGCCCCCACTACGTTACCGCTCTCGGCTCCCATTTTCAACCGACTTCTCTACCGTGTGAAGGCAATACACGGTAAGTCGAAAAAAACGTGTTTTGAGAAAATGGCCTATTAAAGTTTTTTGGGTTTAATTTGATTATTTTTTCTTGTTATGACTTTCAAGAACATTGTTTGATATTGCTTTAAAGGTATTTTTGATATCTATTTATCTATCTAGTATTTACTCTAATATGTTTAATAGTAAATAAAATAAAATCAAGAGTGGTTTCCCATACTAGTATTCCTACAATAATGTTGCCATTGTTGTGGCAAAACATTGATTCACGTCATTTAGCAAGTTTAGCAAATAGACAAATTTAGCAAGAGTTGGTTACCAAAATCCGCACATTTTTAACGTAAAAACTCTATAAAATAATTAAATTATACGAACGACAGCACGGTCCCGTTGCAAGTGCAGCGTGATCTATCTCTTACTTCAAAGTTGCGAATCCCCGCATGTAATGGGCCCTGTTAACCCAAAACACTGTAACTTAAGTTACAGTGTATTGCCTATACACGGTAGTTCAAAAAAGGAGGAGGTTCTCAATTCGACTGTATTTTTTTTGTTTTTTTTTTGTTTGTTACCTCATAACTTTCGACTGGGTGAACCGATTCTGATCATTTTTTTGATATTTGAAATCTGGTGCTTCCCGTGTGGTCCCATTTCAATTCGGTCCAGTTCTGACAATGGCATTCATGAGAAGTCGGTTGCTTCAGTTTTTTAAATAAACTATAATTATTAACCCCTGACCCAAAATGAACAGTGATATAAGTTTGACGTACCTATATATATTTGTGCCTGTCTGTGGCATTGTAGCTCTCATAAGGAAGGACCGATTTTGATCTAGTTTTTTTTTTTGTTTCAAAGGGGATTTGATCAAGAGTGTTCTCAGCTTTGTTTCATCAAAATCGGTCCAGCCGTTTTCTATGGCAGGTGTTTTTTTTTGTTTTCTAAACATACATGTGTGATATGATAATCAATGTTGTGGTCAACGATGGAGCGTGCTTGCATAAAAAATACTGACTTTGAATATACCAATTTTAATATTGGTCTATTAGTGAAAATATAATCTGGCAGCGTACACAACAATTAAGCAGTTGCATCAATGTTTTAGCAATGGAGGAATCGAAGGGCTTTGTTCTAGTTTTGAAATATCCACCGTAACGTAAGTGTTTTCGTGCTTCTCTAATAAGTGCCACGGAAATGCCGCAAAATATGAAAAGCCGCACAAGAAGAAAACTACATCTGAAAACATCACAAAGAAATCAGTGAACGTACAGATAATGCCATGTTAGCTACCCTTCGTAATCTTGCGTTTTGTGTTGAAAATTCGTGCTAACAAGCAAGAGAGACATGGAGATAAATTGCTCCTAGATTAACAGAGAAAGACAGATATTGTTGTATATAATATCATGGTGATTAGAGGGCAACCAAATTACGCAAACGAAGAGACGTATTATATTTGACTGGCCTTGTGGCTCATTCGGTAGTGTGTCTACGTCTACCTGCTGAACTTAAAGGTCGTGGGTTCGATCCCCACCCAGGGCAAACATTTGTGTGATGAGCATGGATTCTGTGTCTGGGTGTTTCTATGTATCACATGTATACATTTACAACAAAAAAAAGTATATATGTATTCTATCAGCCATCTAGTTCCATAGTACAAGCTTTGCTTAGTTTGGGCTAGATGGTGTTGTGTGAAATGTCCACAAATATGTCCACAAAATATTACGCACTGTCAACTCAGGAGCTATAGTCCGTTCAAAGTTTGTGGTCTCTCATGACAGCGCTAATTAATTAATAATAATAATTAATTATTAATAGTAATTGCTTTATCTATGAAATTTCTTTAGCAAGGATATTTGGATACTTGGAAGGCAACTTTTTAAACTAATATTTCGGACAATATTGAGTTATATATGTTTTTGATCTATAACTATGATTCCATCACACATTCATAATTACATACCTAGGTAAAATAATATTTATCAATGAATATTCAACCGGAGAGGTTATAAGGCTATTAGAGTACCCTGTAAGTACCTAGCCAAAACAAGAATATTATTGTATTTATAATAATTATAAAATATATATGCATAATATATATTATGACTGATATTTAGTAATTATTACAAACAACTATGGAAACCGCTCAAAATTGGCGAAATTTTTTTATACATTTCACACAACACTATCTGATTTATTTATACGGAAAAGTTGTTTTGATGTAATTTTATGTATTTATTTTTTCAAAATTTACATGTTTATTGATAATAGTAGGTACTTGGACATAAATTATTTTTAACCGACTTCTAAAAGGAAGAACGAATTGAGTCCATTCGTCGGAATCTTTTTTTTTTATCTAAATATTACTACAGATTGAACTAAAAAATATAATTACACGTAAACATAAATAAAACTAAACTAAACAACACAAATAATGCAACGAAATAAAAATAACCTAGCCAACTAAGAAAACAAAAATTTTGAATAATATAGTATAAATATAATAATAAAAATCATAAATCACTACATCGATATTGCACTGAATTAGACTCAAACATTAACACACACATCATACAAAAACAGGCAGCGATACACACCACCACCATCATCTCCAAAGTTTTATTCTTTATTTTTATTTTTAAGGGGATTCAGTATTTGTAGGGGGAACTGAGCCACTCTTTCCCTGAGGGTCTCGGGGCTGGGAGCTCAGTAAACCGAGCTTTAAGCTCGAGTTGAGGAAAACCGAGCTTACCAAATAAAAATCAAATATGCGTTAGTGCCCGTGTGGTAGAGTTCCTAGAACTGCATTCCCACGCTGAATGCGAGCCAGCTCTCCTTTCACCACAGGCGTCGACTAAACGAAGGGGCTGTCGTCTACACAAGTTGCGTCCCAAACGAGAGTCCTTCCCCGCTCCCAGGGAACAATTTATTAGTTAGCAATAGACATAAACATACCTACTTTTGAACATTATTGTTGTCCATTATAAATTGAACATGAAACAATTTGACTTTTTTTGAATTATTCTCAAACCTACGAGATACGCAAAATATCGAGTTCTTGCGAGTTTACACTTTTCGAAACTCGCCAATACCGCGATGGAAGATTATGCTGTAAGATTGGTATCTAGGCAATTCCTAGTTTTTTTTTCTAAGAAACTTCTTACAAAATAATACACTGAGTTACGTTTCTAAACGTTTCTTACGAAAGCCCGTAGTATCTAAAATGTAAATGTATGTAAATGACGTAGTACGTACGCAGCTAAAGTACCTCTCGCCCGTTAAACTGGATCACGTAGACGTGACGTCGAAGGTATAACAACTTTGTGTTGGAGTGATTCTATAAAAGAAGACGGCCTTTTTTTTACAAATATTCAAACATGTTACGTCTAAGGTTTGATGAATGGTCTGGAGAGAAACAGAGCTTACATATTTATCACATGATTTTTGCTAGGGTACGCAACAAGGGTCACGGTATTAATGGTCCATGTGTGTACGTACATAACTATGTGTGACCCCTCATGAGTCGTCTTTATTATTGTCCCGATTTTTGACCAATGAGTGCTCAATCGGGGCGTCTTCACGATTCGTGAATAAAGATGTTTCGATTGTCAAGTAGGCTCTAATTATTACGCCGTCGTAATAAATCAAAAAGCAAAGTAGAACAAATAACAGTATAAACCTTTATATTTCGCACACAGATCCCAAATTTGATAAATGGTGTTGGCACCCCCGAATATTTTTTAATTACCTATCCAATAATACCCCAATACACCTTACGTGTAGGGGAAGTACCACATAATTTTTTCAAGATTTTATTCTACCACTTTCTTGGCGTGATTAATATGCATTCCGTTGCCAAATTACAGCTTTCTAGCACTCTGAGCTAAGCCGCGGACGGACGGAAGTATTTGACTGCGGAACCCTAACAATAATTTAGAAGAAAAAAAAACAGTCCATGAGCAAGCCCGTTCTTGATTTCCAATTTGAATGAGTTTCATCGTGAACTCGGTGAAATACCCTGTATGCGGGAAGAGTTTCCTCGAGACCACATATTTGCTTGCCTAATGAAACGGCTAGAATGTCTAACTTTATGGAGGGCAAATACGAAAGAAATACAATTTTCGTAGAAAGGAACTGATAAAGGTTAAAGGTCAGCCTACAATCTTTTAATACGGCGAGGAGCGGAACACTTCGCCGAAAGAGCAATATGAATATAATATTATGTTTGAAACAATAATTGAACTTATCCTAACTACAATTATAAAAGCGATGGTAATTCTGGCTCACCGTCTGTCTTTTACGTAAATATGGCTAAACGGATCTAGAGATAACTATGCAACTTGATTAGATTGATAGATTCTACATATATCATATCATATGAATCGAAGAAGGATTTATCTTTTCTTTTTCGAGATCAATAATAATGATAACTAAATAATGTTAATTAAATAAAAAAAATACAATAACACCTACCGTAACGCAGAATTCACGACACCACAGTGTATGAAATAGTGTACTTATGTACAGCCAACAAAATGCACTCGGATAGCATTCCTTAACATTTATAAAGGAATAAGAAACTACAATTAATCGTTTAAAATAAACTTTAAAAAGACCGCCTTCAACATACGCAATTCGTTTATTTGGATGTCATTTTTTTTTCCTTTTTACATGTAATATTTATTTCACTAAAGGATATTCACTTAAACAATTTATATATATACATTGTCAATAATCTAAAACTAAATTAGTCAAATAGCCCGCCCCTAACTGTTCCTGGTGCAAAGGTACCCATAACACTCGCTGCGTTACCTCGCTGTATGGCGATTGCCAGTCGTTGCACCAGAAACATGCCGGAGCGGGAGTCACCTGTCCTATCCATTATCCTGTCCTATCCAGTATCCATATTTTTATTGTTATTTTATTATAAAAACCGAGATATTCAACCAATATTGATAAAATTTGTACGGGACCACCTGAGAAGTATTTCCTTTCAAACAAAAAAAAAAGGATTTTTCAAATCGGTCCAGGTGTCTTCGAGTAATTGGAGAACATACATAAAAAATAATAAAAGATTCCGATGAATTGAGAACCTCCTCCTCTTTCCTATTTGGAAGTCGGTTAAAAAGGACTTGACAGTTAAAATAACTGAGTTAGTGAAAGTTTCCACAAGCCCAAATAGATTCCAACGCATAATACAAAAACAATTCTTCTTATACCTACTTTATTTTGAGTAGGTGTTATACGAAAAACCTACCCACAACAAAATCTTAACATTTCCTACCCACACAAAATGAAATATACTTACTATCTAAAGAAATCAAATAAATATTGTTATTAGAAAGCTATTACTAATTCAACCTTAAAGAAAATCTTTCACTTTCTCTCTTGAATCATCACTTTGACGAACTATCATGACAAACCTTAACTTGGCTTTTTTGGCGGGAACGTCCTATTAACATGTTGTTGCTTTGTATTATTTTCCTAAACTTGTGTTATGTTGAACATTAATGCTATAAAAATGGTGGTGTTTTATTCATTAAGTGTTCGATAAAGTGCGTGAGTGTGGGCAAGTGAAATAAAGCAGTGAAACGTGTGATTTTACGTTATCGGCAAAACTCCATAGAAGCTTCGTAAAGCTTCGAAGCTAGTAAAGTCGCCACCACCTTACTGAAGCAGGACTCGACTTATAAATTGACTGTATACGTGACTTAGATTGTGACTAGAACATTTACAACTTGTTTTATTCAAGAAACTTGAAAACATCGTAATACTTGACACTGGCAAATGCTTTAATGCGGGTCCAATACAAAAAAGAAGAAGAAGAACCTTAACTTAGACGGCTAATGGCTCACCAATGAAAGATATCGAAAAGAAAACTCACAACAGATTCTGAAACCAGTCAATATTTATGAATTTTGAAATGGTATTGCGGGAACGTCAACTAACACGAAATCGAATCATCTTAGGTAGAAATTTCTCTGAATTCTCTGTTCCCCTCGTCCGTTTGGTTGTGTTGACGCGTCACTCAAACTCTCAAACAGTGGTCATCTGTTAAAGGTCAAGGTACAAGGTCAACCCGGTGTCAATGTTGTGTCAATTACATCCAACAGCGGTCCAAAGTAAGAAACCCATTAGCTCGTGTTAATGAAATTGAATTATTTAAATTTTAAGAGTAGAAAACTGTGTCGTGTTAAGTTAGGAGAAAATTGGCACAGGCCTTGTTAAAACTATTACCAAAGCAATTACTATAGTGTTAAGATAAATCATAATGGATTGGATAGTAACCTAAGGTAATATAGAAAATATAAGAAAGAAAAGAAATGGTTAAGAAATCTTAGATACGAGTATTTAAAATAAAAAAAAACACGTTTGGCTTTGAACTCGTTTGATAACACGCTGTAGTCGTAGATGGGGTATGAAGAAGATATCATTTTTAGGGTTCCGTACCCAAAGGGTAAAAACGGGACCCTATTACTGATACTCCGCTGTCTGTCCGTCCATCCGTCCGTCTGTCACCAGGCTATATCTCATGAACCGTGATAGTTTGACGCCATATTTGACCGTATTTAGAGGGTTAAATGAGAAGGAAAGAGTATTTGAGAGTAACTCTAGTCTTAAGTGAAGTTGTCAGGACACAGAAATCTGAATGGAGTTCCACTCTTGTGCGGTAATTGTCTAGGCTGTGGACCAAAACCATTAAGTACGGATATTAGACATTTCAAATTATGTCTACAATCTATTTCATGTTATTCTCCTTTTTTGTATTGGACCCGCATTAAAGCATTTGCCAGTGTCAAGTATTAGGATTTTTTCAAGTTTCTTGAATAAAACAAGTTGTAAATGTCCTAGTCACAATCTAAGTCACGTATACAGTCAATTTATAAGTCGAGTCCTGCTTCAGTAAAGTGGTGGCGACTTTACTAGAAGCTTCTATGGAGTTTTTCCGACAACGTAAAATCACACGTTTTACTGCTTTATTTCACTTGCCCACACTCACGCACTTTATCGAACACTTAATGAATAAAACACCACCATTTTTATCGCATTACTATTCAAAATAACACAAGTTTAGGAAAATAAAACAAAGCAACAACACGTTACTAAGACGTTCCCGCCAAAACTCCCCAATATTTCATTTTACTAAGCTTTAGGTTATATAAAACAAACAAGTGCGTGCCATACGACGTGCAGTGTAGGGTTCCGTAGTTAAACATTACAATATGTGAACCTAAAACGGGGGTTCTAGTTTGATACTATGAACACACGAGTTAACTGGTGTGATACGTTTTTATTTTAATTTTCTTAATTATCCAACCAAAAAAATATCACCACTTAATTTAGAGACGAGGTGTCCTAAAAGAATATTCAAAATTAAGTTTGTCAACTTTGTCGGCATGATTATACCTACAAAATATAGCTTTCTAGTACTAACAGTCTTTAAGGTAAGCCGCGGACAGACAAGGAGACTATAGCGGCTCCATGTTGACTACAAAACCCTAAAAATAATGGTCTTTTATTCAATGCACATGTGTGAGAAAGTGAGTGTGACATATTTTCTATGACGATACATAAACTTAACCACTAAAAGTAAAGTATTTTACTAAGATAGGGCAACTTTGTAGTTTGTTTGAAAATATTATATACTTAAATACTTACTAATATAATAAAAAACGGACGTAACTCTGTCTGTCAGTCTTCCTGTCTATATGTTATATTTTCACGACTAAAAGCTGAAACGATTGTTATGAAATTTTATACAGATATACTAAGGAGCAGGTGATGGATAAATGCTACATTTTAAGATCATCACCATCAACGTTCACCACTACCCGAGTCGAACCGCGGTGCGCAGCTTTAGTACATTATTTATGCAAGATATATCTACGATTGACCACAAACTCGCCTGATGTTAAGCGACGGTGTGGCCGAAGATGGAGCTCGTCGATCTAGAAGATATCTATTCACACTAACCTTGAAAATTCTAATATTTTAGGTCTCACGAAACAGAGACGGCGGTAAAGAATTCCATTCCTGTGCAGTACGCATCAAAAATGTGGATCGATATATATCTGTGTTTGTACTATATCAATAGATCTTCCCGAAAGTATTCGCCATCTATCATCTCAATTCAGTAATTCACCGCATCCTTATCGACGTCGACTACGTACGTGTATATATGCAAAGTATGGAAACAGGAATGGTTGGCAGTCCCGGAACGATCGGAGTCAGTCAGCCGTGAAGTGGAACGCTGCTTAGAAATGAGCGCGACAAGTGTGAATCTGTTCCACCCCCGGCTCCGGCCCCCGCACCCGCCCCGGGGCATCACTGAGAATTATCTTTTAATATATAGTGGCTGCGCCCCGCGGTGCCACCCGCGTGATGATGACTATGACCAATGTAGTCTACGTCCGTCTCCAGGTTCACTGCTGTCTCTGTATTTTTATAAGGAAAAAAACTGCGGGTTGCACTCCGGGAGTGCCGGCAGAAGTGAAAACGTACAAATAAAATATCAAAAAGACTGACTCGTGATGGATTTGCACCTCCGCCCTCCGATTGACAAATTGAAATTTATATCGGTGCTCTAACCTATTGAGCTAACGAGTCTTACGTGCATGGGTCAATAAGCATTCGGCGCAACGAAATGACGTCATTCTAGAAGGACAAACTTGTACATACAATAATGAACTTTAAATGCAGAACGTTAGAATAGGTTTCGGACTGTCCGTCTTACGATCTGAAGATCTGACCCGAGTTTAACATTTTTTTACCCATTTTGGGATGGGAAAAAAAATGTATAAGCACAACTAAAGAAAAATGTATAATGTATATGCACAACGCCGCTAAAGAAGTTTTCACTTCAAAAATATGAAAAAATACCAAAAAGAGAGACAGAAGGACGGTGTTACTTTTGCCCACTGCTCTGCCCTTTCCCCTGCTCTATCGTTACATATTAAATATTTCGAAAATTCAATTAAAGCGCTTTGAACTTCAACCTTTCAAATGATAGAATACACTACAGTGGGATTTATATGTGTCATAGTGGAAATATATATTTCTTCAAATTAGAGCGCGCCCCAACGTTGACCGCCAACGCGAGTTGGCGGTCAGTGATTATAAAAAATATCCACCAACGCTAGAGAGCAATTTTACCCATAAGGAATTCGGATTTTCTGTAACACAAGTGGAAGTAGGTTTATTTCAATCTAAAAATGCACGCCACACTACAAAGTTTCATTCTGATTCAAACATGTTTCACTCAGAAAATGAATTTGAGCACTTTCTATTTTCAATTCCATATTTGCATTTGCATATACATACATACATATCACTTTTTTATTATGGTTTACAATGCATTCCTAGGTTTATGCATACCAAGGCACCCTTTCTAGGGTTCCGTACCCAAAGGGTAAAACGGGATCCTATTACTAAGACTCCGCTGTCTGTCTGTCCGTCTGTCACCAGGCTGTATCTCATAAACCGTGATAGTTAGACAATTAAAATTTTCATGATGTATTTCTGTTGCCGATATAACAACAAATACTAAAAAACAGATTAAAATAAATATTTAAGGGGGCTCCCATACAACAAACGTGATTTTTTTGTTCGTTTTTGAGCGATATTGATAACGTCAACAGGTAGACGCTTGAAATATTCACAGAATATTGATTTATATTATTCACTTTAAAAGTAAATAATTAAATTAAAATAAAATTAATATTAATAGGCTCCCATACCACAAACGTGATTTTTTTATCGTTTTTATAGATCGGAACCCTTTGTCCGTGAGTCCGACTCGCACTTGGCCTGTTTTTTATTTACTTACTATTCAGTAATATCAAATCTTTAAAAAATTCAGTATGCGTGATGGAGACAGAACACTACCAACAGCGCCTCAAATTTTCTTTTCCTTAATATTTTCTATATCCTTCAACTTGTTACCGCATACTTAGATTGTTGTACAAAATTCTCATTATGTTAAGTATATCGAGAATTCCTTTGTTCACGAGTAATATCGATTTACGTCAAATCAGGAAAATTTTATAACTCAGTTATTATTAGAACAGTTAAAACAGTTAAAACAGTTAAAACAGTTATTATTAGAGTTAATAAATCCATAAAGTGGTTATCACGTGGCATAAAAATTTGTAGCAAAAACAAAAGAAATTTACTTTGGAAATATAGACTGAATCCTACAAAAACTAATAAAAGTATCTTCCTTAATTACTCAAAACGTCTTAGAAAGATCATTGTTCTAACTAAACGGGCACAAAATAACTTTAAGATAAATTCATCTCATAACAAGTCAAAAACTGCATGGCAAATCATAAATAGTACCAAATTAAATTTACCTAAAGAAGCCATAACAAAAATTGAACAAGATAATGAAGATATAACGGATCCGATAGCTATAGCCAACGCATTTAATAATTTTTTCATAGATAAAATAAAACCGGTCCCTGAGTCAGGATATAAAGTGACAGCTAATATAAATCATAGCAAAGATTCTATGTTCATGGCACCAAGCACGCCACAAGAAATAAGCAAAATAATACAAAACCTTAAAAACACTAAAAGTGTTGGTGATGACGAAATCTCAACTTTCATAATAAAATCAGTAAGTGAGTATGTATGTACCCCTCTAAGCTATATTATTAATTTGTGTATATCCACAGGCACATTTCCGAGTTCTCTGAAAACGACCATTATTAAACCTTTATTTAAAAAAGACAATAGAGAGAAAATGGAATGCTATAGGCCCATTGCACTTATATCGATATTTTCAAAAATTTTCGAGAAGTATGTTTATAATGAGTTAAATGATTATTTAGAGAAAAATAATATTCTATGCAATGAACAAAAGGGTTTCAGAAAAAATAGAAGTATTAATATGGCCATATACGATTTCATTAAAAACGTCTTAATATGTATGGATAAAAGCACTCCGGTGTGCGCCATATTCTGTGATATGACGCAGGCGTTCGATTACGTAGATCACAGAATCTTAGCTAGTAAATTAGAAGCGTATGGAATACGTGGTAACGTTTTAGATTTGATAAAGTCTTACCTAGCAGATAGAATACAAATCACGGAAATCAGTCGAGTCAATCTTATCACGAAAGCAGAAGAAATATATAGATCGTATGAACGCAAAGTGGCGTACGGAGTTCCACAAGGTAGTGTCCTGGGACCACTTTCATTCATAGCATACATAAATGACTTGCCTAATGCTACATCTCAACCTATGACATTATTTGCAGATGATAGCACTATCACCGTAGCATGTAAAACACTTGACTCTTATGAAAACGATATTGTTAAATCTTTGACCTCAGTTATATCTTGGCTTGACAACAATAACTTAAAAATTAACCTAAATAAAACAAATATAATGCATTTTAGACAAAGAGAAACAAACAAAGGTAATATTAATGTAGCATATGACAATAACATTATAAATGAAGTAGAAAGCTCAAAATTTCTTGGATTATATATTGACCGAAAATTGAATTGGAAATCACAAATAGAGCACCTTTCGAAAAAAATAAGTAGCCAAACATATGCCATCGCCAAACTAGCTCGTACTCTAAATATAGAATCTTTACTTAAAGCCTACTATGGGTTAGTTGAATCAATTTTGAGGTACGGGATTATTTTTTGGGGAAATTCAACAAATAAAATTATTATTTTTAAAAGGCAGAAACGCTGTATTCGTTCAATGTTTAAACTCAAAAAAAGAGATAGTTGTAAGCCCTATTTTTTAAAGTATAAAATTCTTACACTTCCGTGTTTATACATTTTAGAAACGGCCCTTTTTGTAAAAACAAACCGGGAGCGATTCCCCACACTATCTGATACTACTGTAAGAAATAGGCGCGACCAAGACAAACGGCGCGTACATGAAGGAAAGACAGCACTGATGCAAAATAGCATCGTATGTATGGGTCCTAAAATCTACAATAAGATTCCTAAGTCAATAAGAGACCAGAATAGTAATTTATTTAGAAAAAAGTTGAAGGCATTGTTATTGCAGAAGTGTTATTATTCTATCAATGATTTTTTAAATGACAAATTTTAATTTTATTTGACATTATGTGTATCTTTTATTGCTTCTGCTTTGTCATATTATAGATATTTTTGGTTTGTGTATTAATCTAATAACAAATAATAATAATTATTATTTTATAATTTTTCGCATGTGCATGATGCTGTCTACCTGACATTTGTACGCCTAATCGGCACAACATGATTTTAAGCGACTAAATTTAGTGTAACATCTTTTATGCACTTGTTGTATAAAATTCTCGTGTTGTATGCAAATAAATTATCTTTATCTTTATCTTTATCTCAGTTCTTGAGGTTGAGTGAATTAGCATATAATCGAGGCGTGTGTCAACACAAACACAAAAGTTCAGGTTAAACGTATTTATAAGTATATCATCACGTACACATACTTTCTTTATCCTACTACTGTACTGTGTATTTGTTACTACTTTATCTGTGTATCTGTGTGTATGTCTGTGGCATCAAACAGATGGACCGATATATCTAGTTTTTCTTTGTTTGAAAGAAGATTTTATCGAGTGTCCTTAGCTATATTTCATCAAAATCGGTTCAACTGTTTTTTTTTGTCGAGGGTTTTTGAGTTTTCTAAACTAATCCTTGTGTCATTAATTTATTTGCCTGTTGTCACACTATTTTTTTAGAGAATTGTTCATAATTCTGCTGTATTATCTACAGTTCTGTTGCGTACTGCACAAGAATGGAATTCTTTGCCGCTATCTCTGTTTTCTGGAACCTACAATCTTGGAATTTTCAAGGCTAGAGTGAATAGATATCTTCTAGATCGACGAGCTTCATCCTCGGCCACACCGTCGCTTAACATCAGGCTAGTTGGTGGTCAATCGTAGATCTATCTAGTATAAAAAAATACAATAAAAAAAGTTATTTGTACAGTTTATCTACCTCGAGTATTATTATAACACCGCTTGCATAACCACTAGTTTAGAACAATAGTTTACAATAATCGATGCTCTGATTGCGGTGGAATACATTATCGGAATGAAGTCCTGTGTATGCCCACGTTTTAGCTAATTAATTTGAAAGCGTTCGTTATTCAAAGGCAACGTTATATGTAGTATTAGGTACTGACAGACCAGCCAATCAGTGCATGCCGCTCGTTCGACGATCGGGCAACTACATCAATGCAGCCAGCTAATAATGTAATTAATATAACTACCGTACGAAGTACGTTAAGGCGGTGTAGCTCGTTAAACATGGGACGAAATAATAGTTTTTTTTTTTTCGGTAGTAACGATAAAAATAAATTGCCCAGAGTCGGAGTTCTAGTGTTTTTTTTTTTCTTTTGATAAGGATAGTAATAGTTAATTTAAAAATTAAAACCTAATATACTATGTATAGCACAGATACTATGCTAAATAATAATTCAGTTGATCAGTTAATCACATTGTGCAGTAATAAAAGTAAACCATAGTTCTAATCGGATGAATAACAAATAATTATGATATAACTCTAGTAATGGGCCCTTGACTACGGCTGCTGTTTGCAATCGATTTTTCTTAAGCAACGGACGGATCGGTCAGTCTTCGGATGGGTGACCGTGAGTGGCATTTCTTTCTGAGCGCTACCGTGGGTCGGATGACACGTTAAATTGTAGGTCCCGGTTGTTCAGCAATCGTCAAGCCAAGTCAGAGACCTTTCGGCGGCTTAATAACTCTGACAATAGGATTGGCCACTCAGTCTATACGAACTTACTTCAATCGATTTTTCTATTTTGGATATAATCTAGGTGTCTTCAAATCGCGAGTGAATAGGTTTCTTCTAGGCAAGCGCGCTCCATCGTAGACCGTAACTGTCGCTTAACACCAGGTGAGTCGTCAGTCAAGCGCAAGCCTATTTACGAAAGAAAAAAAAAACATTTCGAAGAGGTTCAAAGCTCAAAATTATAAAATGACAGGAGTACAACAAGTAACAAGGATGCAGTTTCCGTTCGATTTTCGCGACGCGAGTTTGCAAACAAGTCCCAATCCCTGTTTGCCTATACGCTGCATTTCAAAGTACTCCGAAGTACTTGAGAGTTTTACAAATGCGGGCAAACGTTTTATTATATATATAAAAATGATATTTATCAATAGATACATTTTTATCACATTATTACAAATCTCTGTTGTACCGTGAGTGTTCAGCCTGACTACTTTACAACTAAGCTTTGATATTTTTGAGAAATGTTTGGTAAGAATAACTAAGAATTTTAGCTTGTGACTTTTTTTTTGTAGTTTTGATCTAAAGAAAGTTTTACTTAATAAGTAATATTATAAAAAGTAGGTAGTTAGTAGGTAAAAGTAGGAAGTAGGTAGCGCTCGTGGCGTAGCTTGACTAGGTGTTACCGAACGATCACCAAAGTTAAGCAACGGACGGACCGGTCAGTCTTCGGATGGGTGACCGTGAGTGGTATTTCTTTCTGAGCGCTACCGTGGGTCGGATGACACGTTAAATTGTAGGTCCCGGTTGTTCAGCAATCGTCAAGCCAAGTTAGAGGCCTTTCGGCGGCTTAATAACTCTGACAATAGGGCTAGCCACTCAGTCTATACGAACTTACTTTATTATAAAAAAAAAAAAAACGAATCTAATGACACTTCATATTATGTTGAGATCCATCAAACGGTTTAGGATGTAAGTGTAGTGTGCCTAAATATTAGATATTACGATCGAAAACATCACCCTCCTTCGGCAATCAGGTAAAAAAGACGGATAGTTATGATATTTCAAGTAAACAAACGTCTGGTCTTTAAAATCAGGAATGTAAGTTTTTTTTTATTGAGTTATGAAGAAAAGTAATCTCTTCCCTCAAACATGGTCGAGGAGAAGATGGCTGACACATACGTCAACTCATGAACGGGTGCTGCATGCGGGAGCTGGACTGCTCGGCGGATACAAGCATGCATGTTAGTAAATTAAAATGTTGTCTTCCTCTTGCATAACTTAAAAAACGTAAGTAGTTATAAATGCATATATTAGTTCATAAAAGGCACGGACCCTGGAGTCTGTTGAGAATAAATTTGTTAAATAAAAAAAACCGGAAAAGTGCGAGTCAGACTCGCCCACCGAGGGTTCCGTACAAACTAGTAGATAAAAGGTTTTTTTTTTATATATATATATATATATATATATTCCTTCATAAACCGAAAAAAATACATCGTAAAAATATTCGGTTAATTCACTTTAAAATTTTGACCTTAATTCCTTGCATAAAGACACTATTTTTTTGTGATTAAATTAAAAATGACCAGTTTTCGGATTTTTTCCTATATGTTTATTCTAACACAATGCTTCTTACCAAATTTAATTGTTCTAGGTCAACGGGAAGTACCCCATAGGTTTTGATTCCCTTGTCAGTGTCGAAATGTGCGGTTTTTACGATATATTCGGCTGTAACTTTTTTTAACGAAAACTTAGAAACTTTATTTTTCTTTCTGCAGCAAGATACTATGGCTCTGCGTATATGGTTTTAATTTCAACTCGATACCTTCACGCGTTCCCGAGATAAAGGTCTTGACACCCGACGGACGGACAGACGGACAACAAAGTGATCCTATAAGGGTTCCGTTTTTTCCTATTGAGGTACGGAACCCTAAAAAGAAAAAAAAAAGAAAATTAATTAAGGGTTCTGTAGTTTGACCATCGTCCATATCGCTCGCGCATATCAACATTTGAAGATACATATATCATGCTGAATAAACTTATAAAAAAATCACTAACGCACTCCAGAAAGCAACATCTTGATCCAAGTTAATTTTCATACATAAACATTATTTTTAAACGGTTTTATTTAGCTTACCCTGTTTGTTTGGGTCAAATTTAGTAACCGAAATTTGACCCCCTTCCCGTTGACAGATTGATGTGTTATTTGGTACACAACTTTAGCTTAGATGACAATACAATGAAATATATTTAGTATCATTCTAAATTCAATATGGCCGCCGTCACAAAATGGCGGATTTCATAGTTTTTCACAACCCCCCCAAAATGGGTATCAAATGAAAGAACTTTTCTAGTAGAATACTGTAAATACTTTATCTTTCTTTTCAATAAAACCGTTTCACTTAAAAAGTTTTTTAAGTACTTATTAATAAAAATAAAAATAATTAGCGTAAAAATTAAATTCATACAGTCATTTTATATCTTCAAAAAAGTTGGTATGCGTGAGCGAGACGGACGATGGTCGAACTACATACTCTTAAGGCACTAAGTTTTATAACTTATTGTAAGCCATCAAATAATCTTTAGATTTTTTCTATTATGTTACAGAAAATGTCCCATCAGAACCTTGCAAAACTTCTAATGAAATATGTGAATACGTCTACTTCTAGTTACTAAACCGTTACATAGTCATTAGTAAATTATATATTAATAAAATAAAATAAAATATATTAATATAATTATCAAGTTATCTAGTTCCGAAACTAAAGCTCAACAGTACTTAACTAACTGCACGTACAGCTACAAACATATTAACTGTATACAGACAGAGATCATTTTATTGATGCAAGAAAAATAATATACTAGTCTGTTTACTTATAATTAGTTATATCGTGACGAAAAAGTGGAATTAGCGTGTGGAAGTAAATACTACTATGGTGTTATGTGGTCTCGACTGAACAAAATAAAGAAATAAGTTCAGCAACGCCCTCAGTACCGCATTACTTCTCTAACTTAACACTCTAAAATTTAAATCAATTTTCGCCTCTAAACCAATAAAGTTACAAATTAAAAACAAAACTAAAATGTGTCGTGTTGGGTATTAAGTAAAAAGTATTTTTAACAAAAAAAAACGTAGAGACGTATTTGTTTTTCAACCTATACCTTGTGAAATAAACGGATACACAGAATACTCCACAAAAAGGAGCCATTTCACTTCTTGTTTACTCAATCCAATGGAATGAATGGTATGTTTGTTTCCTTCTCACATAACAAGCGAATAATAATGGATCGACGTACATTTTTGCATGGGTATTGTTTGAGGAGTATGTTTTTGGAGTGTATCTGTATACCAAAGCTTTGGACTGAACCCATAGTATTTATGCACATGAAAGAGGGTGACCTTTTCGGGTGTATGGTATGTATGTACATATGTTTCTATAATTATCTGAAAAAATCACAAATTCATTTTCTTAAATTTAATTTAACAAATAAAAAAGAAACATTCATTCATTCAAGTCAGGTGTGCCTTTGACTCGGCCGGCGGTCTGTCAAGTTTTCTATCGTAAAATTAAAATTTCAAAGGTTAGGGGAACTCGTTGCATTTTATTGCATTAGCGTGAAAGTGACATAATTATTGAAAAAAAGCCACTTTTTAAATATCGTTACGATTTAAATATACCAACCAGTACGGAGGACGATGAGTAAATTGAGCAATTTCATAAACACTGAAATTGTATAGGGGTGGGAGGAAGAAGGTAATTAGGTTGCCATGGCAATGGGGATGTTATCGTTGGCTATGACCATTAAAGACCGGACTATATGCGTTTCCATATTCATCCTCTTTTCACCTGTTATTGCATATTTTAAGAATCTAGTGAAACAAAATTTATTAAATCATAAAAATTTAAATATAAATTAATATAAAATTCAAATTTCACTTAATAATTTTAATTTTAAATTATATAAAAGTGACTATACATCTATTAGCACAATGAACACATATTTTTTTAAAAGAAAGGAGGGATCAAGTTACTGATTGATGTATAATTACTCTTTTTCTGTACATAAAAATATGTTTGGCAATCAAATACACTATTTTAATCTAGTAAAATGTAAACTAATATACTTATACTAATACTTTGTTCGTAAATATAAATAAAAATTAAAAAAATACATATCACAAACTTAAAATGAGTTCTTAGTGATATTTTTTTAAATAAAATTCTAAATAGTAATTAGTGCTTTTAAAACCTTTAATTTTTTTTATTCGTGCTTTATCGTGCATATTTCGAGCTTTTTATGTCGCATATTATAACTCGATCTTTAATTACAAAGTATGATTTTAATCCCCGACGCAAAACGAGAGGCTTTATAAATTTGAAGTGCGATTGTCTGTAGCATTACAGCTACCAAACGAATGAACTGATTTTAACTTTTTTTTTTACGAAAGAAACTCTTCTTCGAGTAGAGATCAAATGTTCTTAGCTATGTTTCAAAAGAATCAATTAATTATCAAAGTTAATGAAATAAAATATGACGGGGGTTTAAAGTTTTGACTTTTACTTGTTTACAGTCTAAACTTACCTTATCAGAGTCGGTGGTGTTGCCGCTACCGAAGGAACGCAGCGAGTTCCTGTCCAAATTCTCAGTAGTCTCGTCGAGTAGCGTGTCGTCGAGGTCCCTGCAACATCACTCGTGTTAAGACGCCGATTTAGATGACGCAACTGTCTCGCTCCGCACTCAGTATACATAGTAGATTATCCACAGGCATAATCTACTTAACCTAACGATTTATTTCACGGGCGATATATTCAATCCCGAGTGTAACGTAGGATTCTAGGGTTAACTCCCGAGCGTAGCGAGTTGTTGAAATTAACTAGACTAGAATGCGAAGTGTAACGAGGGATTCAAGCTCGCCTAAGACCGCCTCTATCCCCGAAATATTATCATCTATTATCGAATAGTAGATGTTTTTTTTTTATTATACATTATAGATCTACGACCACCAACTCGCCTGATGTTAAGCGACGGTGTGGCCGAAGATGGAGCTCGTCAATCTAGAAGATATCTATTCACTCTAGCCTTGAAAATTCCAAGATTGTAGGTCTCAGGAAACAGAGATGGCGGCAAAGAATTCCATTCTTGTGCAGTACGCTGATGTGGATGTGGATGTGAATGTGGATCGATATCGCTGAGTACGGATTTTTGGCATTTCAACGAGAAATGGGTGGCAATTCGCCGACTTTCTGCTAGTCCTGTAGTGAAATGGGGAGGGTGGAATTAGGAATAATTGAGAAATCGAATAATTAAGAACGACTGTTTGGGGCAACTCTACTACGTTCTATGTTCCGCTCGGCTTTATGCAGAAATTGGTCTCCGTATTCACGGGGCATCGTTTCAAAGACCTAGGCAGCTCCGGGCTCTGTCGAGTGGATATGCAATGAATAACTTTGTTGGAAAGCTAGCTTACTCATTGATTTAATATATGAATACGCCCCAAGGATGCCTTTGAAGGATACCAGTTGAGTTCGGCTTTTGATTTCAAAGGAACTAGTTGATAGTGCTTAAACAATGAAGCCAGAGAATATGTTCTGTTTTTTTTTTAACTTAATGATACGCTTGCTGGAGGAACATCAGATGTATCTGTTTGACAGTTCCATCTGATGTTACTCCTCCTCCTCCTCCTCCTCTCAGAGACAGCTTGTCTGTCAACTATCAGCTATCTCCCTTGCACGCGATTCCCTTTTTTTTGTTATGAAATTAATGAATATCCATATGTTTCACAATTATGAGAACTTCAGCCTCCAAATACCGTATTATAAATAGTATTGATCCTTATTTCGGTAAATATAATATATGTACATATGTATAAAATAACGTCAATATGTGAAAATGATCGTATTTTGATATATTTTATCTTCTTCGAGGTAACAGATATAAATGAAATCTGAATAAATTGTAATAATAGAATTTCTCTTGCAGCTAACGTTCTGTTTATCTAAATTATATACATTAATATTAAACCAAAAATATTTCTTGCGCCCGAGACAGTAACTGATATAATTATCATCTATTGACAGAAATAATGTAACAAACCCTACCTTCATTTTAAAACATCTGTTCAATGATACGAGTAGCATACATGACGGGGAGGGCGAAAATTTTTTTCTTGATATCGTTCCCCCCTGGCGCCATTGTTCAATTCAATGTGACGTCACTAGCCTATAACCAGCGGACACATTTGACGCTTCCAACAACTCCTCATTTGTCAAATAAAGACAAGAATCGCCGTAGTCGGGAAATAAGCTAGTTCACACGCGATTTAAAGGCACCCAGATTATAGCCAGCGAGTAAGCTCGACTTAAGAATTTTTCTAGGAGTACGCACAATAAAAGTAGATGTAAAGCATTTCGTTCGGATTCGAAAGAAACAAGATTCAATATGAGCATTTATCCAATCATTCTAGCGAACGCTCAAGTAAAAGTTTGACGAAAACTTATTCTCTTCAAAGATGTCAGAGTTTAATCCCGCTCGGAAACTCTGTGTCGATTCGCCGAATTGATCCTGTTCCAAGGAAATAATGTTCTCTTGTGCGAGATCTTACTTGTAATTAGCAGGGTGCGCAAGAAAGTTAATAATAATGTTGTTCTAGTACATTATGTTATAATAGGACCGAATGAGCGAAGCCAACAGAGCAAAATTATCTTTCTTCCGTCCGGATGTATATTGATACATATCAATACAAAGTCATATTTTTCAACCAATCTTTGGGAAATTTGGCGGTTTTATAGAATTATTTAGTCGTCGGGGATTTTTGATTAAAGGACGAGAAATAGTCCTTTATCCTTTATCCTTTTTCCGAGTAACAATCCCTGACCATTTTTGATAATATTGACTAGAAACGTTTGGAACTCGATTCTAAACAAAAATGTAACA
This sequence comes from Lycia hirtaria, assembly GCA_947563715.1. Classification (NCBI taxonomy): domain Eukaryota; kingdom Metazoa; phylum Arthropoda; class Insecta; order Lepidoptera; family Geometridae; genus Lycia; species Lycia hirtaria. The sequence goes on from OX387386.1 coordinate 4,219,633, forward strand.
TTCAGTATTTAGCTATTATAAATATGAGCAAAATCGATCAAGAATAAGGTTCTGAAATCACGGTTAAAAAGAGGGGAAAAGAGGCGACCATTTGTTGGCCGATTTTGATAAAATAGAATATGAGCTGTAGACCTTGCAAGCAGACTTTTTTGTAAAAACATGTTTTTTAGGGTTCCGTACCTCAAAAGGAAAAAACTGAACCCTTATAGGATCACTTTGTTGTCCGTCTGTCCGGGTGTCAAGACCTTTATCTCGGGAACGCGTAAAGGTATCGAGTTGAAATTAAAACTATATACGCAGATAGTCTCATGCTTCAGAAAGAAAAAACAAATTTCTCAGTTTTCGTAATGTCGTAAAAAACGCACATTTCGACACTCACAAAGGAATCAAAACCTATGGGGTACTTCCCGTTGACCTAGAACTATGAAATTTGGCAAGAAGCATTGTGGTATAGTACACATATAGGAAAAAATCCGATAACTGTTAGTTTGTACGGAACCCTCGGTGGGCGAGTCTGACTCGCACTTGGCCGTTTTTTTTTGCCAAGACGAATCATAGCGAAGCTCGAATCATTTGGGATCAAAATGCGTAGCTACTTCAAAAAAATATTACTTATTCGTTCCTCGTTTCTAAGTATACTATCACTAGTATTCATTAGACATAATGCTATAAAAAGTTTGGATGAATAGCGTCTTTCTACAAAAAGGCACCATAATCATAGTTTGATGTTTGAACCGACGAAGCGTGAGAAGGGTGTGTGCTATTTTGATCAAGGATAAATATGGAGTTTGGTCAGTTGTTATATAGCTAATTATGGAGAAATCGACATTGTTCCCGCATTTGATATTATCATTTTTATCTCTCCCAATTATAAAACACAACAAAACTATGTGAATGAAATTATACTATTGAGTGGATTTATCGCGTATTGTAAATTTTTCAAGCACTTCAATTTTGGTGGGGTTAGTTTTTTTTTTTCTAAAATTCAGGTCACAGTAATATTACCCTTCGTTTTCCTTTTTACTAGCTTTTATTTAATTTCAATTAATTTCAAATTATTTTCAATCCCAATGCCTGTAATGAAATCTTGTAAGTAAAATTTGACCTACTTCCCGGATTGAGCTGAAATGTTACATGTATGTATGTAAATCGATGACAATCCATTATTATTACGAGAAGGACCTAATCTGAAGACGGAACCAGAATGTACTAACTAATGGAAACGATGGAACTAACTGATGGAAAGTGCTGAATATAGTCGAGTTTGTGCTCATTTTTGAAATATCCTCAAGGAAATGAAATGAAATATCTTTAAGGCTAAGCTGGCTAGTAAAAAGCTTGGCATCATTAATAAGGTTAGGCGATACTTCTCACCGGGACAACTGCTTCATCTGTATCAAGCACAGGTCCGATCGTGTATGGAGTACTGCTGCCACCTTTTTGATGGATCAGCCAAGTATCAGCTGGAAGCTTTAGAATCAGTGGACCGGCGAGCTGTGATGTTAATCGGTGACGATAAACTAGCTGCCAAGAAGCTACTTAGTCTCGAGCACCGCCGTAAAGTAGCATGTCTGTCTATTTTCTACAGGATTCATTTCGGGGAATGTGCGCAAGAGCTTTACGACCTAATTCCATCCTCTCCATTTCACTACAGGACTAGCAGAAAGTCGGCGATTTACCACCCATTTCTCGTTGAAATGCCAAAAATCCGTACTCAGCGATATCGATCCACATTCCTGTTCCGTACTGCACATAAATGGAATTCGTTGCCGACATCTCTGTTTCCTGAGACCTACAATCTTGGAATTTGCAAGGCTAGAGTGAATAGATATCTTCTAGATCGACGAGCTCCATCCTCGGCCACACCGTCGCTTAACAACAGGCGAGTTGGTGACCGATCATAGATCTATCTTCTAAAAAAAAAAAAAAGACTTTTTATTAGATTACTAAAATAATGTGCCTATTTTTTTAGATTATCATTAATATTAAAATACTAATTTTATGTACCAGGTTACTTGTTATTTTAAGTGTCCTTTGCTTATGCTTTTGCTTATAAATGTATGTGCAAAACTGAATAAAGAGAGAGGCCTGAAAGATCGTGCTATCTACATTTAGACGGACAGCCAGGCAACACTCGCTGCCCTCAACTCCTCCAGGATCGGTTTGGGGCTATATCACTTCGAGAATAAAGATCATCTATTCAAAATGAGACTTGCGGAGAAACTGAGGAGTCAATAAAATATGTATTGTATAGTTGCGACTCAATGCAAACAAGCGGCAAGAACTCTTTGGATCGGCTAACTGGAGGAGTGTAGGCACTTTGAACCTGGTAGTATTTTGAGGTTAATGCAGTCCTTCTTTGGAACACCGGTTGTGGATGTGTAAGGAAAGGTTGGGGTAAGTACAAAAGGGCCCAATGGCTCAAAGTGCTCCCGAGTATCGGACCCCTATTAAGATATGATAAGAAGTGTCCTTTGCGCATATATACATAATATACAATACTAGTTCTATCGTGTAATGAACTATGATTAAATAAATTAAAACGACAGCGGTGTGGGTCGATATGCCACAAAGGTTCTATCCCCTTCATAAATATGAACTTACCTGCTGGATCGCTGCGAGCTAGAAGGCCGCACCTTCATAGGGCTGGTCGGATGCAGGGAGCCTAGGTATGTTTCCTGAAATATCACTTGCGTTAGAATCTTATAAAAATTAAAATGATCTTTATATTTGGCAAATATTTATAAATATAGTATATCTATTGTCAATATGCTATGCATATATATGTAAATTACGCTTAGTATCTATAGCAGGTAAACGTAATCTACATGTGCGCTTAGTCTGTTCATCGAAGACGCTGCTGTCCTTGTTTCTTAATTTTGTTAAATTAAAACCACAGAATACTATTGTAGGAAACATTTCTAGACGTCAGCTCCCGTGTTTTATCACGATAGTTCTATATTTAAACAGACTACCGTTTTGGAATACTTCGTCACTGAACTTGAAATAAACTGTACTCAAATACATAACATGAAACGGGAGCGGGCTCTCAAGTAAGCCCACCGGAACACACCGCCAGATATTTGTTAGAAATGTATAATTTCCTATCCTAAAAAATTCAAAAGTTTCAATCTCAAAACCAATCAAACAGGATACACACAAAGTTTTATCAAAGCCGCTAAAAAGTTATATCGAAGCATGAAGCTATCAAGTCTGTATGGAAATTAGAATCTCGGAGCGCTCCTAAAACAATAATTATTCCCTGAATGTAAACAGTGAACCGAGATCGAGTATCTCGGCTATGACTAAGTGCTAGAAGTTTTCCACAAAGACGGTTATTCATACCTAATACTCGTGATCGAGATTCGACGCTTGGGCTTCTAATCAGCATTATGGCTTTCTATGTTACGTCACCCACAATAACTACATGTATTGTACGTTGTTCCTGAACGCACATTAATATTGGAAACATTTCGGATAGTTGAAGCGTATTTACAGTGTATACAAGGCCTGTACGCAATAATCGTGTTTACTTTGAAATCCAAATGTGTCACTGTCGTCTTCCAGAATATACTCCCCTTTTACATACTAATCGCGTTTGCTTTGGAATGTATAGTTCCGAATTACACTTGTGTTATTTCACAATATGAACTACCCGCGTATATATCGCAGCCAACTGGCTTAATTAGCCGTTTAATTAACCTTTTTACTAAACAGCTCCGTACAACTAGCTCCCTGATTGATATACAAACGTAGCGTCTTTTCTCTATAGGTAACATCCGCTCCTATCAGAGGTTGGAGAATATTAGGACAAATTTATCTTTTAAGGCTGCTGCTTTAAAGAGTGAGGCGGTGCTGCAACTGAACCGGGTCTAATACAACATTTAATTGACTGGTTAGCCGATGCTTAGCCCGTTAGGTTTAAACTGTGACAACACAATCTATACTCGTTTTTGCTGTTCAGAACGTTAGCACGCGAAATTCATGTATGTTTTGTAATTCTAGAATAAGACTGACCCCACATTAGGCATGCGCGTTTCTCGGGCGCACACGCCGCGAGCGCGCTGCGTGAGCGTCGCGTTTTGCTTGCTTGCGGCGTGTGTGGAGTGCCGCCCGCTACTTAAGGGGGTTAAACGCCAATGCGAGCGCCACGCGCGCGTTGCACACACGCTACACACCGGCAACACGCGACGCTCACGCAGCGCCCTCGCGACGAGCGCGCCGCGTGCGCGCCCGAGTAACGCGCACGCCTAATGTGGGGGAAGCCTAAGAAAGTTATCTTTACAAAATATACTCGAGCCGTTTTCTAAGAATGCGTACTGGCGTTGTATGGAACGTAAATAAGCATAGTATCGTGCGTTAACTATAGAGATCTTATTAGGTAATCGCTGTAAAAAAAAAACGGTGGCGTTGTTGGCCGTACCTGTATGACCTCTCTGAGGCGTCGCACCCAGGTTTGCTTGACCTCCAGTGAGGGTGCCTTCAGGATGATCCGGCAGTCGCTCGCCATGGGCTCGCGGCCCGTCCACACCATGAACTTGCACTCGTCGCCCTCGATGTGCTCCGTCACGCCCAGCTCTGATGTCTACACAAAAAAACATTGATATCAGATGTGTTGATTAATAATCCAAAGAGATAAGAGAGGCCTTTGCTCTGCAGCGAGACAATTTTAACTGGAATTATAGAGAATGTAATAAGATTCACTTTTATCAGTAAGTACTATTTAAGATGTTCAATGGTGACTAACAAAATTAATTCAACTTTTTGGTTCCATAATCAGACCAGCTTGAAATAAAATTGCGCAATGTATTTTTACACGATTTAGTTTCCCTGGTTGTAGGTGAGATTGTGCATGCAACTGTGTGTGTACACAATTGTCTTATTATAATAATCATACATCTCAAAACCTCGTACCAATCAAATCAAATCAAATCAAATCAATCAAGTACTTATATACAACGTACCTAGGCGTTCGTCGTCCATTACTAATTACGTAAGGCTCGGAGGGAGGTTCTAGACCTCATCGCGTATCACTAGGGGAGACGGAAGGTTTAAAATGTGCTAAAAAATTACGTAATTAGTGAACTATCCCTAGACTACGCGTACTATGCGCGTACTCATGCTATACGAAGCGCAATAGGAAAATGTGCATGATATATTTTTATTTTAAAAAGCTAGCCACAAATAGATATATTCCACAAAAACAAAATTAAAATACCAATAAAAAAAAGAAAGTTACAAGCATTTTCATTTCATGTCAGACAGACACCACGCGATAGCGAAAAACGTCATGTGAACCATGACGTTTTACCTTTTAGTCCACCGTACAAATTCAATACAAACTATTGTTTAGCGAGAGAGGGACGAGGGGAGAGGGGATATCGGAAGTTTATTGACCGATTGAAATATTTTTTAGTACATTTATTACAGTTTAGTAAGTTATCAATTAGAACTACTATTCATATGATAAAAATCCATGTATAATCCCTATTTGCAACAGCTTTATCCATTCCACATTTCACTCATTTCTTTTCACTCACATCACATCTTTATTCCACATTTCACTCATTCATTCCACACTCAGAATCTGGAGGTAAGTAGGATAAATTGCAAGGAGAGTAGATGGTTAGTGGACGAAGGCGGTTACAAAAGGGTGGCATAGACGCGACTGGCGAGTAGACCAGTAGGCAGACCACCAATCAGATGAAGAGACGATCTCCTCAAGTCAGAAGAGTAGCGCTGCATAAGATCAGCATCAGCAGGACAGGAAATAAGGGTGTGATAAAGAAGAACCTATGTGCAGCAGTGCAAAACGATCGAAATATTGCCGAGACGATGTTGAAATTCATCAGTGTATTCACGTAATAATAATTACAGTTTAAAAAACTAAAAAAAATAATATAATAAAGTTAATAAAAAAAAAAAAAAAATTTTATAAAAACCAAAGTACTGAACCGATTTTAACAAAACTTAATTGGGATCAACCTACCAAACAAACAAAGGATCATCAAAAACAATTCATAATTGGCGGAGTAATCGCGTACAAACAAAAAAAAAACATAAAAAAACGTATGCAGTCGAAATGAGAACCTGCTTATTTTTGTAAGTTGGTTGAAAAGAGTTTCTCTTTTTACTTGACGGGAACTATATTTTTTTTTATCAGCCCTGTTTGTACAAACTGTCCCACTGCTGGGAGCGGGCCATCTTCTCATTGTGAGAAGGGTAAGACCATAGTCTACCACGCTGGCCAAGTGCGGGTTGGCAGACGTCCCACATCTTCAAGATCATTGAGAACTCTCACATGTAGGTTTCCTCACGATGTTTTCCTTCACCGTTTTGGAGTTGGCATCAATCAACAACTATGTATAAACGGGATCTATATAAACGTACATAATAAGAAAAGACAAACGTTACTGCTAAGACTGTCGCTGCAAATAAAAAGTGAAAGTATTATACAAAAATATATACTCGGTTAGTACAGTTATGTAACGTCGATAACAGTTGCGGAAGAAGTGGTTAGCGCCACTGATAACGAACCAGAAACTGATGTTTTTAATTGTTCTGTGATAAAGATAGCTGTGACGTAAACGCACAAATATGCGTTTAATGAGAGTTTTATGTACGGAGATAAGCGTATATGCATTACCTAGTTCAAATCTGTTTTAGGTTTAGAATCATTTCTGCATATGCAGTATTGTTTAAATACTCGATACAAGTTTCATTATTAACTTTGTTTTTAATATGCAGGACTGGGAGAAAAAGAAACACATAAAATGAAGCGGCTGCTTCTCTTCCAGGGCATACCTACTGTAAAGTCGGTTAATGGACTTGATGGAAATTGGCGTTTATGTAGGCGATTGGCTGGCGCCTGTGACTGCAAGCCAATACTACATTTGCCCTCTAATATCCTCTAGCCACGGTCAAATGTGGCGTCAAACGGCCTTATGGTCTTTGATACTTTGCCTACCCCTTATGGGAAAACCACCTTCTCGAGTGGAGACCACGTACCGGTAAGCGCAGCGTAGGAAGACCAGCTACGAGATGGACAGATGACCTCATACAAGTGGCGAGAAGACGCTGGATGCAAGCCGCTTCCGATCGGTCTTTTTGGAAATCCATGGGGAAGGCCTATGTCCAGCAGTGGACTTCTTATGGCTGAGATGATGATGATGATTATGTTTTTAACACGCTTTTATTAGCTTCACCTGTATTTATGTAACATAATCTTCAACCTATTGAGTGCAGATACCTGAAACGGATTTCGGATCCCTCAGCGACAAGGGTATCAGAGTTTGAAAAATCTAAAAACAGTATATATACATGTTTTCTTAGGTTCTCGCGATTGTTACTCGTGATATTTTTTTAAATAAGCAAAAGGCCAAATGGTCTTTTGCGTTATTGGCCATTTGCGTCGATCCCATTGAAATGAAACCAATTTAACGGATTTATCGCTTGACTGTGAGTGTGGATTATCATACATAGGGCAGGCAAAGAGAAGCATCGGGACTCGGGTGGAGGAACATATTGCGGATATGAAAACCAGACGCTCCAACAGGTCTGCAGTGTATGACCATGCACTAGACAAGCCTATATCCACTACATCTGTTTTGATAATCCTCAAATCTTGGCTAGAGAAACGCGTTATATACTATAAATGTTACGCGAGGCTATTGAAATTAATAAATACCCAAACTTTAACTTAACTTTACCCACCAGTTTACCACCACCTGCACGGGACCCGGTCATCAAATTAATAAAATCTCAGCCTCAACGCAAATCTGCACGCATAGGGAACGTTTTGCACGAAAATAATGCAATAGGTAGTAATTAATATTTCCATTAGAACAAGTGCATATTAAAAGAAAAACAAAAAACCAGACTGCAAAAAAGGCATTTTTTTAAATTACGATTTTATTATGCTTGATATGAACGTACGTATACTCAACAGAGTATACGTTCTTTGTGAGAAATTATGCGTGAAATCACTGTAAAAAATTATAAAAGTGATTTCTTTAGAATAATTCTAGTAAACTCGCTTGTTTATTTCGAAATAGATCGTTACGAAAAAACGCATCTTTTTATTTTTGCAAGAGATGCATTATTTTTACAAAAAAATATAAATTATGACACTCAGGAAGTGAAGACGAACCTAACGACTCGTCGCACATCAAAATCGGTCAAGCCGTTTAGGCTGGAGGCTGTCATATAGAAACATACAAACATACATAAAAAAACATAACCCTTACGCAGTCGGATAAACAAGACAACTGTCATCTAGTCTCACCCGTGACCACGGACGCTAGAACGTATTCGTAAGATCATAATAGTACATTATGATACAAGTGTGCTAAGTTGGTCATTACAGTCGAGGCGGAATTGCAGCCCGAGCCGAAGGCGAGGGCGTAATAGAGCCGAGAGTGTAATGACCATAATGCACACGCGTTTCATACGACATTTTTCAACACACTTGCGAGGAAAAAAACACCCGTTTATAACTGAAATATTTAATTATTGAAACAATATCCAAAAATCAACAGATGTTTCAGTTGTAGCATATTTCATTCTCTTTGGTTGCAATATTCGTGCCTGTTTTATTTCTTTAGGTTATATTCTCGGTTGCCAGTACGATTATCGAGTGAATTCTTTTTGTTATGGGCCGGTATGGTAGAAGTATTCATCTCTGATTGGACTCTGACAATCTAGAAGGCTTAGATTGTTGAAATTAAAAAAAAACTGTAAAGTAAAGCCACTAGTGCGTAATAGAAAAGTCAAAAGCGGGCGTGTTTTATAGGATACTTTTCGGCCATAAAAACGGTTCAATGATGGCCACTTTACGAGCAAGTGTGTTGAAAAATTATATAAAATATACGCGATAAATCCGTTACAATTTGTTTCATTTCAATCTAAAAGCAGTGTTAAGATAGGGCCAATATGGCTTATCTGTTGTCAACCCGATACCATAGTATAATTACGAGTGAATTCGTACCTTGAATTAAGGACTTTCGTTACTCAAATTACATTCATATATACAGATTTACTATGGTTATTTTTATGTTTCAAATCGTGCAACCAGCATAACGTATAAATTGTGTCGATAATAACAATGAATACGTAAAGTGCGAATGAGCATTGAACAACACGAAAATATGAGGATAACATTGAATTTTTATCCGACTGCGTAAGAAGAAGGGTTACGTTTTTCGAGTGTATGTATGTATGTTTCTATATAATAATATAAAAAGTTTTTTACTGGGGCAATTTTTTTTACAAATTATACATTTCTTCATGGCAACAAATCAATTGAAAACATAAATTATCAGATACAGACACAATAATAAATACAAACAATTAAATTAAATGAAAACAAAATGAATATGCAGGAATTAAATTTAATTAATAATGTTTCTTTTTGATTATCATATGTATAAGTTTTAACTGGACACTGGCCTCTGCACTAGGATTCCTTGTATTGCAGAGACCAGTGAGTGCCATATGAGTGCCTACAGTCTAAACGGCTTGACCTATTTTGATGTGCAAGGTGTCGTTAGTTAGATTCGTCATAGGCTTTTTTGTAATAATAATACATCTCTCACAAAAGTAAAAAAATGCATTTTTCATTACATCCAACGAACTACTTCGTAATAAACAAGTGATTTTACTAGAATTATTCTAAAGAATGCGCTTTTATATTCTTTTATAGCGATCTTACGCATACTTTCTCATAAAAACTTACACGCAACAGCGTATCAAGCGTAACGAAATCGTAAGTTAGATTGCAAAATTTTCTTGTCTGCAGTCGGGTATTTTCTTTTTCTTTTAATATAGATACTTGATAGATAAATAGATATAAACTCTTTATTGACACACCATTAAAATTAACAAAAGCAAGTACAAAAGGAAAATAATTTTACACTAGTGTAACAACGGGCGGCCTTATCGCTAAAAGCGGTCTCTTCCAGGCAACCAAGTTGTTAAAATTATAGCATGACATCACGGCGATACGAGTATAACGGGGCTTTGATTGTTTTTAATTTCATCCGATTGCGCAAGGAGAGTGATGTTTTTTGAGTAAATGAAGGTGTGTATGTGTGTATTTTACCTCCTATTGTACAAACAGCTTGGCTGAATTTGGAGTGCGAGATGTCATTCATTTTATTCGTCTTGATCAATGATCTTAAAAGATGTGTGAAGTCTGCCAACCGGCACTTGGCCAGAGACTAGACCATGGCCTTACCCTTCTCACAATGAGAAGATGGCCCGCGCCCAGCAGTGGGACAGTTAGTATACAAACAGGGCTGATATAAAACCAAGATTCGTCTTCCAGAGTGCCATAGACTACTTTTTCATAAAAATAATAACAAAAAAGTCAATAATGACGAATCAATATCAATTACTCGACTATCATTGTCCCGATAGTAATTTCGATGAACGGTCTCGTAGCGAAGAAACTCGACCAACATCTTGGTCCAGACAAGGGTCAGATATAAATTCGACCAACATCTCGGTCCAGACAAGGGTCAGATATAAAACTCGACCAAGATCTCGGTCCAGAAAAGGGTCAGATATAAAACGCTGTCTTCCTGGACACGACTCCTTAATGTCACTCTAGTTTTTATAACTTTTATGTTTTGAGATAATGATTGTAAAAAAACTTCGAACCCAAGAAAACGGATGAATAATTAATTATAAATGAATGATAAATATTTAGTAAACTTTTACTAAACTTCATTTTAGTACTGTAACTGTAACTGATTGGAAAATTTTATATTTTACAACTGTCTAAAATAGTTTTTGCAAAACAGGATTGTGTTAATATTGTATTTGTGCCTACTCACCGATTGCCCCTTCCCGCATACACATGAACGCAATGTGCAAATACTAATATCTAATACATTTAAACAAGCAATTCTTGTATATATAATCTGAATCTCGGAAACAGAGAATTTTTCTCGTTTGAAAAATGTTGAACGGCCATATTTAGGCTAATTCTTGAAGCTATCACAAACATTTTTAACAGATTGAAAAAAAGAAGAAAATTACCAATTCAGTCGATTTTTTAAAGTGATTGTTACCTCATAACGCAATCAATTATAAACCGATTTAAATAATATTTATTGGAAAGGATATACTTTCAGATTGCTTTATGGAAATGACATCGTAATCAGTTTCAGTACTTTGGTTTTAAGCAAAATAACTGTCATCCAAGAAAACAAAATTGCACATTTTGAAGTGGGTTGTTTCAGTGTTTTAAACTATACCAATTTATTATCTATTTTACAATAAAATTCTTACTGATAACAAAGGCCTCTATGTTTCTAGTTTTAGTGTGAGCAAAAAAGAGTTCATCTATCCTAGAGCACTTACCATAAATTTAGTCTTGTAAACGTATTTCGCCTTCCCGTGAGAGTCTTTGACCTCCTTGGCTAGGAGTAGATGCAGGTCGAAGAGGAACACCCTCCGTTCACGACCCTTCTTGATGATTTGCCGGAGATCCCACACCTGCAACGAACGGTTATCGTAGAGACCTGCAGGTCTGGAAAGCGCACCACGCATAATTTTCTCTACCCTTTTTGTCGTGTGTAAACGTAACAAAACTGCGAAAATCTATCTCTTTTCCACTAGACAAAATGAGTAGAGAAAATAATAATAAGTCACAGCGCGTAGGTCTACTGGTCACTGGTCAGAAACCAATTGACTATTATCGTATTATATCCGTAAATCCTTATTACATCGAGTTAAATGCGTATTGTTAAGGCGCTGTCATTAGTAAATCCTCTGTCTCGTTCACGCAAGAGAGAGATTTAATAATAAAGATAATTTTCTAACCCTAAAAATTACCCAATATTGATGTTTAAGAACAAATATGCTTAATCGAATTGGATTTGATACAGAAAAACGAACCTGAAATGAGTCCTGGAGGACGACCTCACCCAGGCTGTCAGTGGGCTCATCGTGAGGACACTCCAGGAGCGACAGGTGCATCGCATCGTTGGCTTTCTTCGGCACCGACTGCATAACTTCCAAGCCGTCCTGTTAACAAAAACCTTAAATAAGAAAGAGCTAGACAAAAGGCAAAATAATATTAAAAAAGACTGCTTGAACGCTTGTGGTACGGCCCCAGATCGGATATTTATTTTCTACTTATCTCCTAAGTGGTTAGAGCCGTAGGTCAAAGTGAACAGCAGGGTTACTCTCAATTCTTATAGCGATGCAAGCTTTGCTCAGCGCCCGTTTTTATCTTGCTTTTTCTGTAATTAACAGTGTGAGACAAAAGTTCAAATGAGCCTACATTAAATTGTGATATTTTAAAGTCTCTTCGTCTTTTGTGTCACTCTCTTAATTGTAGAAAAAGCAAGATAAAAACGGGCGCTGAACGAACTTTGCATCGCTACAATAGTTGAAAGTACGGCTGCTGATGTCTCAATTATGTTGCTCATCGAACAAAAGCATTAAGTAAGGACAGTATCACAGCAGCTCCTCAATGCCGCATTAGTTCTCCTTTCGAATAGATTAAAAACAATATAAAATGTAGCAAAAATCCCTTAAAATTATGAGGGTTATGAGGAGGAGGATGGTTATGTTTTTCGTGTGTATGAATGTGGGTATGTATGTATGTATGTTCTATATGCGTGCCTACAGCCTAAACGGCTTGACCGATTTTGATGTGCGATGTCTTTAAATTCGTCTTCACTCTCTAAGTATCATATGCTATAGTTTTTTAATAATAAGAATACATCTCTCATAAAAAATAATGAAAGCGTTTTTTTCGTAACCTCCAAATGACTTTTTCGTAACAAACAAGTCATTTTATTAGAATTATTCTAAAGAATGCGCATTTATAATTTTTTGTAACGATTTTACGCACACTATTTCACAGAATACACTCAAGAGCGTATCAAGCGTATCGTAAGGTAGACTGCAAATACCTCTTTTTGCAGCCGGATAATTAGTTTTTCTTTTAATATAGATACTTGTTAATAAGTAAATCCTTATCGCATATTTATTGATTGACTAATTATTTATTGACAAGACGTAGATTCAAACAATATAAGCACTATCATATTGAAGGTGACAAATACATACGTTATAGGTATCGCTTTCAGTTAATTATACGCTTGAAGTTGCCTGTATGCAGGGACAAAAACACTACTTTCCCTAGGGAGAATCGTTTTTCCGTGCTGTATTAAAAAATCACTTTCAATTTTGTTGATATTTGTATTGAATCATGTCTAAATTTTGTTTTTTCTGTGTGGACTCGCGCGGTCAGCGCATTAGTTATTTTCGAATTGTGTCTTGTATTTAGAGTCTTTTGTGTCGTGAGTTTTGTCTTGTCTTGTCTTGTGACAATATAATTATGTCACTCTAAAGTGAGTTTTGAATAAATTTTATTTGACATTCAGGCTTTCAAAGAAGCCTAACTGTCTTGTCTGGTCTTTCCTTATCTACTTACCTTGTATTAGAAGTTAAAATCAGAGTCTTTAATCCGAGGTGTTTACCTCGTGCCTAAATAGAAAGACCTATTTAGGCACGAGAGAGTGGCGCACGAGCGTAGCGAGGGTGGCAATAGGTTATATTGCTTAAATAGGTTACTTTTTTCTCTTTATACGAAATATTTTTAAGAAAATTTTATTTTTTGACTCCCAACCCTAATTCTGGTAATTCTGGGTTTATGTTTATGGGGGATATATACATTTTCGGTGGGATATATTTTTCAAAATCTGGATTTCCTTCAAATTCTGGGCAAAATTTGGGGGAAACGTAAGTTAGACATCTGGAAACACTGGCCCAATGCCACACAAAGCTTTGAGGTTCAACTTTTAAAGATCGTGACGCACTCATCACTCTTTAGAGTTAAATGTTAAATATCTTTACGGCTGGAAACTTCGCTAGGACCTATATGATACCCTTCTATATGAAGACAGTAATTACAAGTACTACTGTACGCATAATGAATATATAGAACGGAAGACGGGATGCTCGCACGACTTGTATATTATGAATGACAAACAAATACTTCTACAAACTGATTACAGCCCTGTATTTCCTCGAACTACGTTCGTACGTAAGTAAAAAGTAAACCGTGTATATCCTACATTTACAGTATATACGACACTTCACTAAACACTTTATTGGATCAATTTATGCGTAATAGCGAACAGCTAGTATATTCCTGTGCCAGCCTGATACGCTGCCTTGTCCTTATCTACACTAATAATAATATATAATAATAATTATTAATATATATAAGGAAAGATTAGTATTTTTGTACGTTTGACAAGAAATAACTCAAAACCTACTAGACTGATTTAAAAAATATTTACACCATTAGAATGCTGCATTATTCCTGAGTAACATAGGCTATATTTAGTATTAGAAAAAATTAGGGATCCTTACTAAAACTTAAAAAAATCCATAAAATGTCTTTCATCGCATACGCTGCGCAAACTATTGATGATAGAACAAAACAATGTTGTACAATATTAAAGAACATACCAATAACTACAAAAAACGTCGCGATAGCATATGCCCAACTAATGTTATTATGCCACTATAACTACTTTTACACATTTTAAAAGTTGATAGAAATGCCGACCAAAATCAGACCATGTTATCCATGCCTCGGTATTAATCCTTTCCAAATAAATTGTTTCGCATTCAAGACTATTTCAATACCTGTAGATTAATTTTTGAATTATTTAAATCGAACATTCCATTCAAAAGATATTGCTAATTTAATAATGTCAATCTAAACAAAATACTAATAAAAAAATAAACGCCGTTGCGCCGCCGCGTGCCGTGGCCGGTGGCACCACGCAGCGAAAAACGTTACGAATAATACCTACCCATATTTGAGCAATATTCAACATATTTTATCAACTTCTCGCTGGCACTTAATGACGCTTGTGGAAGGAAGACAGAGAATTTGAGACGTTGATCAAAGTTAAGTAACGTTTTTCGTTAAAGCCGTAAACTTCTTACATCGCGTGCACTGCGAAAAGTATGGATAAATAATAGGACAAAATAATGTGCAAAAATATTAAAAAAACATTTCTATAACTACAAAAAAATGCAAAAGGGCCGAATTGATGGGTCAAAATGGGGGAGTAAATTATGAGGGTTTTAGGGTTTTGATGTTATGGGCATAAAATTTAGTATTTAGGTTAACTAATTACATATAAACCTATACTTTTACAATAATATAGTTTTGCGACAGGGATAAATTAAGGGGTTGAAACGGGGAGTAAAAGATTGAATGAAAGGTCCAAAGTTTTAATGTTAAGGTCATTAAGTTTTCTATTTAGATTGACTAATAGATAGATGAAAACTGCTACTATAGTTTTGCTACTTAGGTTGAATAAAGGGGTTACAAGTATGTAAAGTTCCGTGGTTTTAATGTTATGGGCATAAAATTCAGTTATAAACGAACACTTATATTATAGTTTTGCGACAGGGATGAATTAAGTGGTAGGAAACGGGGGTAATAGATTGTATAAAAGTTCCATGGTTTTAGTGTTGGGAATATGAATTCCAGTATTTATATTAACTAACAGATACAAACGAATATTGTTATAATAGTTTCGTAACGATAGGAAACATAGAGTTGAAACACCCTAATAGATTATATGAAAGTTCATGGGTTTTAATGTTAGGGACATGAAATGTAAGATTTAGATCAACTAATAGATATAAATTAATCAGTTTTGCAATAGGGATAAATTAAGGGTTATACACGGGGAGAGGAGAGTTAATTAAAAGATTATACGAAAGTTCCAGGGTTGAATGTTAGGGTGGGAGTGGGGAAGAAAATAAGCGAGGTGGAAGAGAGTGTGGTGCGGGAGTGAGGCGTGACCGATGTGAGAGTAGATGGGATTACAGCGGGAGGGGTGCGATTACGGTGGGAAGGGGTGAGTGCGGAGCAGGAGTGAAAAGGGAGCAACAGACCCGGGCTGAGAGCAAGGTGGGAGCGATACAGAAGCGGAACAGGAGTCAGGTGGGAACGAGGTAAGAGACATAACTCATACGTATTATTTATTGGAGCTAGTTAAAAAACTACAGAGCCAAAGATATTGTACTAATGTCGCGAAACATACTCGTACATACAAATCTACTGTTTAATTGAAAACCTTTTTTTCAATCATTTAAAAAATAATGTTCCCACATAAAAATACATATCGCATAAATCTTATTCACTAGGCACAGCACATATTCGCAAAACAAATCGCAGAATATTAATGTACAATGTGATTATAATAAAACAATATCTCTTTTTTATTCGATTCTCTAGGCTTGACCGCTAACTGGACTGTTACGGTCTATGATGGAGTGCTTTTTACACAAAGAAACCACTCACGATTAGGTGGCCCATATTACATGTATTATGTAGAAAGATCCTAGAAAGTGATTTCATATAACTCGAATGAAACGCCAAAAAAAGGTGTCTTTAAATCGCGAGTGAATAAGTTCCTTCTAGGCAAGCGCGCTCTTGACACGAAACTTTATATATGGCATCCACTGCAATGGAACTGGTGGCAAATATGAGTGAAATTGGAAGCTTATGGTATGGGAGCACGCTGCAAAAATCTTACCTCAGCAGCTACGAATGAAACCTATTTCAGATGATTCCTTAATTGATAGGCTACCTGAGGTCAAGCAACCCTATTTTGATATAATATTGTTTAAACTATCTAATAGTGTAGTTTTCGTCATGAAAAATGACTCTCAAAAGAAACGCTCCAGGATTTGCGGAGGGAACCCTATATATTCAGAAGCTCATCAATCGCAGAATCACCTGAAATAGGTTCCATTCGTAGCTGCTGAGGTAATATTTTCGCAGTGCGCTCCCATACCATAAGCTTCCAATTTGACTTCCACACCTTTATGTCCGCGATTTGGAAATCATTATGCAAGAACCACGTTACGCCAACTGTAGTTAAAGTGTATATAATACGTACGGCGAGTGTCCGTCCTATTCTCATTATAATCATATTGTACTACAAATGGTTTCGTTTGCGACAAGCTCTATACAAAGATCGTATCAGAATAGCATTATATTTTTCTACAAGGTCGCTCATTACAAAAGAGTCGCCCGGTTGTGTCTGCACAAAAACATATTCTTAGAAAAAATCTTGAGATAGCTCAACATTTTTTATCGACTTCAAAAAATTGAGATTATCTATTTGATGTGTATGTAATATTGTTAGTATTGCTTAATTTTCACATGTTAGTCTATACCAGCTTCTAAACATGTTTGCCTTTCATAAGTGTATGTATATCTGTATCTTTATCCACGCATATCACAAAAAGTATAAGTCGGATTGCATTTTTTTTAGTTCAATTAAGTGTAGTGAGTGAGGCGAGTTGAACGTCAAGCGCAAGCCTATTTTCGAATCTAAAAAAAAATTAGTCCAATTTAGGGATAAGTGCAAGTTTTATCAAAAACAAATCGTTATATAAATTACGGAGCTATGCGGTAACAAATACACAGTCAATAAAGGTACTTAAAAAAAACATACAGACGAATTGAGAACCTACAAATAGTACAAGCTTGCTAAAACGGAATTTTGGATACTCCTGATTTATTATCAGAGTTGTTTCTGAGCAATCCTCGTGCGTTACCTAGAATTTCGCGCTTTAATATATTTTCTACTCCGAGCTCTCGTTCCAACCTGGGTTTCAATGCACCAATGGCGAGAATGGTGCGCCAGTACAATGCTATGTCTAGGGCAAGCGATATTGACATTTTTGGTGACAATATTAATAGTTTTGTTAATATTAATAAGTCTGAGGTCTCTGACTCTCTGAATTCGAGTAAATATTATGTATCAGTATTTTTCTTCAGACGTTAATGATTTATTGATAGGATATTTTATTTTATTAGTTTGACATACATTTACTATTTATTTTCACATAATTTATGGACATGTAATTCAATAGCTTGTCATTATTATTTTTAATTCATTTGACATGTGTTTTAATGACATATTTTTAATTTTTAATGACTATTTTTATTTTTCGCTTATTATTAATGCATGCTGAATTCACCTGTAATTATTGTGACATTAAGCTGTATTTTATTTGTATGATTTTTATTGTCAGTGTATAAATGTACACAGTTTAGGTGAACTTAATAAATTAACCTCGTCCTTTTTGGAGTCGGTTAAAAATTGATTATATTTTTCTGTATAAAGCCTGGTTTGATTAGAAATTAAAGTTTGTGTAATATATGTATAATATTAACAGGTTTGCTCCGAACAAATACAATACAATTTAGCACTTTAAACATTTGTTATACAGCACTGGAAATTACCCAAGTCATCGAAATGCAGTTAATTTATCTAAACGAGTGTGCCCCCATAGATATACTAATATATTACTTATTTAAGCAACTGTTTCGTAATAAACATTTTAAATATGTATAGTTCTATCTTTGATACGGCTTTAGCTAAGCAGAGCTCGTTCAATTGAAAATATATCCTGGGTGTCATTTTCAAACTTATATGCGAAGTAAATTAAACAACGATAAAGTTGTCATTGACATCGATTGTATCAATTAATGTAATTTGTCGTTGTCTCTCATTTTTTAAGTATCAAATAAATTTTAAATACAAAGTGAAATAAAATCGGTAGCACACTAGCACGTAGAACTGATGGCCGATGAGACTTGAAAAGTTTTCCAGTGGAGACCATGCACCGGCAAGCGCAGCGTAGGGAGACCAGCCACGAGATGGACAGATGACCTCACACAAGGTGGCAGAAAGACGCTGGATGCAACCCGTTTCCAATCGATCGTTTAGGAAATCCATGCCCTCCTCCCATGTCTAACAGTGGACTTCTTAAGGCTGAGATGATGATGATGATGAGGACGATGAATGAATTGTTCATTGTTTACACGATTCCATCGAGACATCCACGAAACTAGTTAGTTTGAGTATAAAGATAAAAAAAAAGTCAAGAATACTCTTGCTAACAACACATCATAAATACATAATGCTAGTAGCGATAAGGTCACCCGTTGTTTCACTAGCATGTTAGCCCCTTTTCGCTATGTAATTTGTGTTAAGTTAACGTATAAGCCGTAGTGATTTTTTTTATGTCTGTGGCGTAAAGAATAAAAAGTTAATCTATCTATCATCATCATCATCTCAACCACAAGAAGTCCACTGCTGAACATAGGCCAAACAACACATCATAAGTACATAATGCTAGTAGCGATAAGCCACAAGAAGTCCACTGCTGAACATAGGCAAACAACACATCATAAGTACATAATGCTAGTAGCGATAAGGTCACCCGTTGTTTCACTAGCATGTAAGCCCCCTTTCGCTATGTAATTTGTGTTAAGTTAACGTATAACCCGTAGGGATTTTTTATTATGTCTGTGGCGTAAAGAATAAAAAGTTAATCTATCTATCATCATCATCATCTCAGCCACAAGAAGTCCACTGCTGGACATAGGCTTCCCCCATGTATTTCCAGAAAGACCGGTTGCAAGCGGCCTGCATCGGTCTTCCTGCCACTTGTATGATATCTTCTGTCCACCTTGTGGCTGGTCTTCCTAGGAAGTTTATCTATCTATCTATCTAATTATATTACAGTTGTCTGGATCTCTGAACAGACTCAATTAAAGTTATGATTATTGTAGGTTGTCAGGTATCTTTTAGCGAAGCTAAGGTGGCGAGGTGCCACGCTAACAGGACAATGTCTGTCTACTTCCTCTACTAACTCTACTTCCACAAACATTTATGTACATGACACAAGTATTGATAGTTAATTGATTAAACAACGCACAGCCTGATGCGCCGATCATAAGAAACATGGAATTTATAGTGTACTCTGAAGAAGTGATACATTATACAATTTTATCTAAACTGGCAACATCACTGTGGATATTCCAAAAACTCAAACGAAGCGCTTTAGCTCCACTTTTATTGTGCATACCGTCACAATGTCGAACACACTTCCTGAAGATATAATTGGATCTTCAAATTGTCAGTGAAAGGGTTTCTTCTAAGCAAGCGCGCTCCATCGTAGATCGCAACGATCGCTTAACATCAGTAGAGATAGCGGTCAAGCGCAAGCCTATAATTGAACAAGTATACATAAAAAACTACTGAACTGATTTTAATGAAACATAGCTAAGAATACTCTCGATCAAATCCTCTATCAAACAAAAAAAAACTAGATCAAAATCTGTCCACCCGTTTCAGTGCTACGATACCACAGTCAGACACTAACGTCAAACTTATAACACCCCTCCTTTTGGGTCGGGGGTTAAAAAAACCCGCGGCACACAGCTACAGTAAATAATATATAAAAAGGGCGGGGCTATTATAATTGCTATGATTCTATAAATGCATCATTATGTGAGTCAACATGGAATCATAAAATATTTTGTATTGACATAAATAGTATTTGTTTTACAAAGTAATACAATACGTAAATAATGCTACACATAAAATCTATCATTCCACAAAACACATCGCAATACGCAGAAAAAAAATAACAGAAATTATATTAAAAAAAAAAAACAACCACCAAAATACATACATAATGTTTAATCCGCCTCAAATCCTGAGTGCTCAAAGAAATCGGCCCTATGCGGTTCCCTCTCGTATTGAAGTATTTCATCATGATAAATACAATAATTCTCACTGTTTCACAGAAACACAAAATTTATATATATATATTTTTTAATTTTACAGAAACACTGATGTTACACGACACATTTCAGAAACATGTTTAGCGCACGTTATGCGCCCGTAGTTAGTCAGGGAGCACTGACTCAGGACGTACGAGGAAAATTTGTACGAAATCGGTAATTACCAAGTTGGAGCATGATACTTGATGATACGTTTGTGTTTAATCACAAACAAAGCGCTGACGGGGAGCACGCCGCGCTCAAAACCAAACAAAACGGTCGATAACAATACGATACATTGGTGAAATTGTACTCATCTAAACATCTATCTTTCTTTTTTATCCGACTTCAAGAAGGACGAGGTTCTCAATTCGACTGCATGTTTTTTGAAGTGAAAACTTCTTTAGGGGCACTTCATTGGGTATAGAAGAAAATTGAAGTCGGTTGTTTCAGATTTTCAATCTATTATTATTTGTAGATGATGGACATGATATATATCTACGATTGACCACCAACATGCCTGACGGTATGTGACAGTGTGGCTCGCTATAGAGCAATAGGGCTCGTCGATATACATATCTAGAAGATCTAATCACTCTAGCCTTGCAAATTCCAAGATTGTAACTCTCAGAAAAGAGGCAAGGCGGCATGGAGTTCCACTGCTATGCAGTACGCGTCAAGAACGTGGACCGTATCCGTTGAGTACAAATTTTCGGGATTTCAATGAGAAATGGGTAGTAGTGTACCGACGTGTATGCATATTAGTCTTATAGAAAAGAGGCAAGGCGGCATGGAGTTCCACTGCTATGCAGTACGCGTCAAGAACGTGGACCGTATCCGTTGAGTACAAATTTTCGGGATATCAATGAGAAATGGGTAGTAGTGTATCGACGTGGATGCATATTAGTCTTATATTGTAAAGCATTAACATCGGCAAGTATGCCAACCTCCCGTGTTGGGAATAGAAGTAGGGTTAATAAGGTACTATAGACATCACGTAATTAATAAACGACACCTAAGTATTAGTAACGCCACTACTCATCAATGTCATAAAGACGTAGTCTGCTTATAGTTCTATCGCGACGAAAAAGAGGAACTAACGTCTCGGAATATACACTACCATGGTATTCTGCGGTCTCGACTCGACTGAACAAAATAATGAAAATAGGACAGCAGCGCCCTCATAGCAACATTAGTTATCTAGCTGAACAAACACTAGCCTACACTTAGCTTGTAAAGAAAAAGCTTCTAATTTTAAGATGAACTTTATTATGTAACCATGTTTTTCCCGCACGCACAAGTGGCGTATGGTCAAAACAAAAATAACATTTAGTAAAAAAATATATATATCAATTAATAAAAATAATATATATATATATATATATATATATATATATATATATATATATATATATATATATATATATATATATATATATATCTAATTTCGTCAACATCGGATCTTCCGGCCACTAAGGCCGAGGCCGAAACAGGAAGGAGGTTATTTTAGCATTTATCCTTGTTAATGGTAATGACGGAACGGTTGCAGGGATATGGGGAAGACCTTTGCTCAGGAGTGAGTGCTCAGAGTGTGACAGCATTTTTACTGATTTATTATGAAAGTAAAAATTATCTGTTTGTTGTCTTTTTACGAAAAGCTGAACCGATGGTTATGTAATTTGGTATAAAGATAGTAGAGGATCGAGAGACGGACACATGATATATTATTTCATCTTCGTTTTTAAACACGACGCCGGGGTAACCGCAGAACACAGCCTTGGGAAACTGCACGTTTCGGACCACTGGACACTGATCCTGAACGATAAAATTGGATGACCCGGCGTACTTCGTACTTCGTTCGGTCATCCTATCAACTATCACCTATCAATGAGTGGACCCGATATTTTCTCAACGTTTAAACCTTCCCTGGACTACGGCAAACATTTCAAAACCAAAATCAGCTAAATCGGCCCAGCCGTTCTCGAGTTTTAGCGAGACGAACAGCAATCGATTTATATATATAGATTAAGTACCTGAAGTACTTAAAAGTGTAACAATTGACACAAATACAAAACATATGTACGTTTCGAAGTAAGTACGCAAATATAATAATTAAATATTTGTGGATATTTCACACAACATCATCTGGCCCAAACTAAACAAAGCTTGTAGAACTAGATGGCTGATAGAATACATATTTTTTTTGTTGTTGTAAATATATACATATATGGTACATAGATGTACATATATGGTATATGGTACCCAACACGTGTAATATATGTAACTACACAACCACAATTTTTTCCCGTTATGGTATAAATAATTATTATTGACCTACATATGTGACAAAATTACAGTAAATATAACACAATGTTTGTACTTTCAAATGAGATACATTTTTAACCGACTTCCAAAAAGAATGCGATTTCGATTTCATTTTGTCTGTATTTTTTTATTTGTATTTTTGTTCACCGATTACTCCGATTTTGATGATTCTTTATTTGGTAGGTCATACTTCAGAGGTGGTCCCATATAAATTTTATCAAAACCGGTTCAGTACATTGGTTTTTTATAACATAATAAATAACTGGTAAAATATATTCCAAGTGCCTGTAGAAAAGTGAACAGCAAGTCGCGTATACTTCGTTAGCTAGTTGCGGGTGCGTAGGCGCGCTTTACATTATATAAATTCAACACTTGCGACCTAACCGTGATACCGAACACATCTGTATATTATTTTATAATTTTCAACAACACAAGCAATTACTAGAACTTGGAGTTTGGTTGGCACCAGTACATCCTCTAAGTAAACAAATTGCGTATTTTGTATTCGTATTTTCAGTTTTTCAAACTATATTTATCCCCACTAATGTACGTATGCTCAACAAACAAAAAATTCTCAAGTACAAACGTGGAACACAATTACTCAACACGAAGCTGTAATCTTTCAATGTCACGCCAAATACGCTCTAAAAGTTCCAGTGTTTTACTGTTTACCTACTCGATGAATTTTTATGAATTCACTCGTTTACATAACATCCGAAATTACGGAGGCTTAATTTTTTGGCTTATTCCGCGTCATGCAATGCGATATGGACATTGCAGTATAGTATTTTTAGATACCGTACCTCAAACGGAAGCTTGATTTATTTTTCTTTCTGCATCTGGATCTGCGTATATGGTTTTAATTTCAACTCGATACCTTCACGTGTTCCCGAGATAAAGGTTTACACCCGACGGACGGACAGACGAAAAACAAAGTGATCCTATAAGGGTTCAGTTTTTCCTATTGAGGTACGGAATCTTAAAAACAATTATTTTAATTATATCGTTTTTCCTGTTATTTTGTGCCTGGATGTACGTATGTAATCAAACAACATAATCTTCTCTGCTTGAATTTACCCACTCACCCAAAAAGAGAACTGTTTTATTCCTCACTGCGGTCCGAATCGACCTATTCTAAAATGCTATTGGTCGATTCGCACCGCGGTGCGAAAGAACCTATTCATAAAAGAGCTCTTGGGTGATTCGGACCGCTGTACGAACCGCTTGCGGTGCGAAACGCCGAAGTACCCAGCTTGATAGCCCTTCGTTGTCAATATTTTTATTTAAATCCTTTTCTTTTTTTCCAGGAAAGCGTGGGTGTTATACGTCAAAAACTGTAGATCTCCGGTCAAGCTCATCAATGAGACAAATAGACAAATAAAAAATATTTAATAACATTTATTTATAAAAAAATATTTAACTAAAACAATTTTACTAGGGAAATTAACGAGGTTTCCACACATTTTTAATAAAAACTACGGGTCACTCACGTCTGTTTTGAGCTGAAATATCCGACTATAGTTTCAACCGCATTCGGCGGTCTTTTTCAAAGGAGCAGCACACACGTCACTCTTGGTCGGTGACGCAGTTTTTATTTAAAATTAACTAAAACAAGCTAAAAATAAATAAAACTGAAATTGTAGAGGTGCAGGTCAGGTATTGAAACACTTTAAAAGGGTGTTTCTCAGTAAAACCTAATAAGCAAATATTTGCACAATAATGCATAAATGGTTCTGGATGAAAATCGAACAGACACGCTACAGCTTTGAAGGCAAACGTGTACTCAACTGAGCTGTGTGACTAGTCAAAGAAAAAGGTTACTCCTGTGCCAAACTTATAATCTAGTTTAGAAGCCCTTGGGTTCTTTATAATATGCTATTAACCTAATTAGAGCCCTCAACAAACAATTTGATTTGATTTTACAGATACACCTACGGTACAGTGAGTTTGAAACAATCTGAACATGGTCATATATGACCGAATGATTCCGCGAACATGATGACGTCATTAACGTTGTTGGCATTTGCGAGAGTGAGACCCCGAATATATAATTTACTAGAGTGCAACAGAGGCGACTATATACGGCTGTGCGTGACGTCACAGCCAATCAAAAAGACAGTATCAATCTTGCAATTTATAATCGAAACAGACGTCTGTTTCTACGAGTACCTTAAGCAGTAGAATGTAAAAAAAACACACAATGACAATCGTCTTGATACATTGAATGTGTCTTGCGTAAATAAAAAAAAACATATTTTTTACGTATTTCGTACTCATTTCCATTCAAGTAATGTGTCTTTCTCTTTGAATTGAGCATGAGTTTTCGCTCCTATCCTTTGTATGCCTGTTTGAACGAAGAGAAAAAAATATTTGTCTATGATCGCTACCATTTCGCTACACTACTACTAATAGCGTGGTAAATACTACGATGTCTTAGACTTGAGCTTGAAGTACTCACAAGCGTGAGTAATCATGACTCCCACTTTTAAATTAATCTGACTGTTAACTGGGGAAAACTTTATTTGTAGGTTTAATTAACGAACCGATATTACAGCTGGCTGTATTGGCTTCTCATTGGTTCTCAATTTACGTAACATTTTACTCTAATTAGACCAAATGTAAATACAGATTCTTAAGGCAAAGAGCAAAGTGGCGCCGCTGTCTCGCTCGCACGCGGCACCTTTTTTTTAGATATAAAATTATTAAAATCACTTTTGATAAATATTATCTATTTAGCTTTATACTAATATAAATACAAAAATCTTTATATGACTCAATTTACATAACAATTACAATCAATCAACTCAATTTACATTTTCATAAGAATACTAACTATTAGGTACATGGTAGGTATTAACTATGGCTGTTTTTTTTTTAGCCTTCTTGTTCTAATTTGTGTATGTGATATGGGTCTGTTGCCTGCAATAAATAA
Organism: Lycia hirtaria; assembly: GCA_947563715.1. Lineage (NCBI taxonomy): Eukaryota > Metazoa > Arthropoda > Insecta > Lepidoptera > Geometridae > Lycia > Lycia hirtaria. The sequence goes on from OX387386.1 coordinate 4,245,528, forward strand.
TTTTTATTTTATTTATTTTGACCGAAATTAAAGTGTAAACGTGGAAATTTTGTCGTTTGCAATATCTATCTCAGTAAACAATGGGACCGAGCGTGAGACCAAAATTCTACTTAACATGGTATGAAACATCAGTCTGTAGTACCTACGCGTGTAAAGCACGTATATAAACCATCTGAAAGAGGGAATAAATACATTTAATAGTTTTTTCGGGCAGTTTATTCAGGTTAATCCTAACCGGGCAACTAACAAAATTGCCTGGCAGCAAACAATAAAGAAATTCTTTCCCACTCCTTGACACTGGCCTTGAGTGGTACTGTCCGAAATAACGCGCATTACTATGCAAATGTTGTTTACGTCTGCGAACTACGCAAATAAGTGTTTTTGGAGCTTATCCGTGTTTATGGGCATGGGAGCCGCGTAAACTAGACTGTTTACTGTAGACTTATCGAACGACCGAGTCGAGGAACGCTACACTATTGTCTACCTATAATTCTCGACAAGTGCGAGTCGGACCGTGCGCAATATCAGTCCCGTATATGAGAAAAGACCGACAGACTTGCGACCAGCAGGTTCTACATTCCAATCTTAAACTACGCAATTGTCGAAGCTATGTGCATGTTTTTAATTGCCGCCAACTTCAAATGGTGAAGGCAAAATATGTTAGATAATAACTACAAATTCTAAGAGTTCTTAACATTTTTAAAGATGTAAGTGTGAAGTCCAAGCAGTTGAAGTCTGGCAACCTGAGCATTCTTACAATAACAATATCTCATATCTCAGACTTATATTTTCTCAACCCAACGTAACATGTTAAAATGGCCGTAACATATTAAGTCATATCGCATGCTCTTTTAAATGTATCTATATAACATATTAAGTTGTGATCACAGAAAATTTAATATACTGAATGTTGTAGGTTCTAAAGGATTAGCACAGATTGACGGAAAGAAAGTCTGAAAACGTAAAAACTCCATGCAGTACTACTAAACCCTAAGAGACAGAACGAACATACTACAGAACACGAAAATGAAGCTAGCTTTTTTAACGAAATTGTGAAATTATACAATGTGTTTTGCCTTACTTACAGTTTGGTACGAATAAACACACAGAAAAAGGTTATTTGTAAAGCTTACGAAACCCTAACATATAATACCATTAGATAAATACAAAAAAAAAATAGATACAATCTTACATCACAAGATGGCTCTATAATAAGTGCAATTATTTTATTCACAATTTTATGAACACACCACGTCACTCCAGTCCTTCCAAGTTCCCTAATCGAACGAGCACAACGACGAACACAACTGTTAAAAGGTTTTTAGAGCCATAAAGTGAGTTAATGGTGTTGTAGCCGACAAAATGGAATGTAACGTCATTTACAGACCATATTAGTGGTTGATGGCTGTCACAATAATGATTTCGTTAACTTTCTGTCGGAATTGCTGCGCTGTGGACTGTTTTACTAACGAGTTTTAACCTGATTATATCGTGGCTGTGCCCCGCGGTCGTACTCGCATGATAATGCGCGTAAAGTTATTAAAAGGAGATCAAAATACCCGGCCGCATTATTATGGTTTAAGCCTATTATTTCTATTAAATATTAATTCATTATGCATATTCTGTATAGCGCAACGTAGGAAGACCAGCTACAAGGTGGACAGACGACCTCATACTTCAGCCTGGATGAAATACCCGGTAATGTAATGTGATGTGGGATGGATTGATCGCGGAAAGTGTAGAAAGTACGTAAGTAAGAAACGGATAGAACCCGCGGTCTGAGTTGATAGATGAACTTGTGAGAAGAGCTAACTACGAAAAACACTGAAAGTGGTCAACTGAGGCCGCGGGCTCAGTAGGCTGCGGGCCCAGTTGACCACTGAATGATGTGGCAGGAAGGTACTGGATGCAAACCTGCAAGTTGCAAGCTTCCAACCGGTCTTTTTGACGTGACAACGTCTAATAAATCGATAAACGCCGGCTGCACAGTGTCCCGTTACGCTCATTGTCCCGTTACATCATCATCATCATCATTTCATCAATGTTTTGTTATGACGTTGTCACGTTAAACTATCGTCCGTAAACCGATTTTACAGTTGATTTTGGAAAATTGGATGGAAAATTTTAAAATGTGGCCACCTATTATTCGTGTGATTAAAAAATACGCAAAATTAAACACTGTTAAATACCACTAGGAATCTGTATATCTGAAGATCCTCAAAGTTCTCGAAGAATCGTAAAATCTACCGGCTTCCTCATAATGAGAAAACGCACATCCATAACAGGGAAAGCGCATAAAAAGGGCTGATCCGGGAAGAGAGACGACAATATTTCATATCATATAGTCATGGAAAATATGTTTACATATTAGACATAAGACATAAACGTACCTAAAATTACGATTTTTCAAGTCATATACCACCAACTACATATGTTTTTGATCTCTGTTAATCACTCGTCACAATTTATTGAAAATAATTTGTATAGTTACATATTTTTTAAAATGCATAACTTTACTTTCGGGATTAACGTTGGTGTCATTATATCACAAAACAAAAAAAAACATTAATCAGTTTAATTCCTTTTTAATCGCTAATCACATCATTCACTGATTTTTGATAATAAATAAATGAGTATTTTTAAACAAAAATCTCGGCAACTCTTTAAATAGAATGAACGTTTAGACACTTTTGGTCGCCTCTTTTAAATAAGAATAATAACACTTTAAAATAATACCGATATTTGGTCGCTTTTAACCACAAATCAGTCCCTTTTAAATGCCAGTCACAGCGATTCATCAAATATTATAATTATTAGGTTATTTTCACTGATTTCGTTTTCTTTTTTTTAGTCCCTACAATTCTTTAAATAGACCCACCGTTTAGTCACTTCTGAACACAACGTCCGGTTAAAACACCAGCCAGATAAAATGTTTATCTTTTAAACTTTTAGGTTAGAACTGATTTTGGACACTGTTTTCGTAATATTTTGTAAACACTAGTCCCTACAATCCTTGAAATACAAGCACCGCTTAGTCACTTCTAAACACAAAGTCCAGTTTTAACATCAGCCACATAAAATGTTTCAACTGTAACAAGTTAGGTCACAAAACACTGAGAGATCAGAGCACGACCGTGCAAACAGTAAAGTCTAAATCTATTGTATTAATAGTAGACGACCGCCGAGTAGACGAGCAATCTTGAGTACAACGTCGTCGTTATCTTATCACTCAGTGTAGTTAATCTTGAGCGTTAGTTGATAAAATATAAGCCGGACGCGTAGGTTAGTTACCTAATTAAGGAATCGATATACGCTAGTTCTTTTTTCATCCCGTTTATGTTACACACATTATAATATAATAATAATGAATATTTTACTAATTGATCACCGTTCATTTATGTAGTAGTAATAGGAGTGAATTAATTTTAGTTAAACATTAGATATTTTATGTAATTCCAACCATGACTAAAGAGTATTTGCCGTTATTTGCTCTTCTCAAATTTTCAACATTTAAATGTATAAACATTTTAATGTGATAAAAACCACATTAATTTAAGGTCATAGACATAGGAAAAAATCCCCCGTCTATCTTTTCTTTGTACAAAATGACGTGTTTCAGAACCAACAAACATTGCCTTTTCTCCGCCAAAAAGAGTGAGTTTCTTATGTCTCCTACTTTCCAAAATGTATTCTTATCATTGACAGACCGTCTTGAATTGCTTGGACTCACGTTAACCCCAACACTGAACTTTAAGGGCTACCTTGAATCTAAGGCTAAACTGGCTAGTAAAAAGCTTGGCATCATTATTAAGGTTAGGCGATACTTCTCACCGGGACAACTGCTGCATCTGTATCTAGCACAGGTCCGATCGTGTATGGAGTACTGCTGCCACCTTTTTGATGGATCAGCCAAGTATCAGCTGGAAGCTTTGGAATCAGTGGACCGGGAGCTGTGAGGTTAATCGGTGACGATAAACTAGCTGCCAAGAAGCTACTTAGTCTCGAGCACCGCCGTAAAGTAGCGTGTCTGTCTATTTTCTACAGGATTCATTTCGGGGAATGCGCCCAAGAGCTTCACGACCTAATTCCACCCTCCCCATTTCACTACAGGACTAGCAGAAAGTCGGCGAATTACCGCCCATTTCTCGTTGAAATGCCAAAAATCCGTACTCAGCGATATCGATCCACATTCCTGCTAATTGTAGCAAAAGAATGGAATTTGTTGCCGCCATCTCTGTTTCCTGAGACCCACAATCTTGGAATTTTCAAGGCTAGAGTGAATAGATATCTTCTAGATCGACGAGCTCCATCCTCAGCCACACCGTCGCTTAACATCAGGCGAGTTGGTGGTCAATCGTAGATCTATAATGTATTTAAAAAAAAACAGGCCTGATGGAAAGCGACCGAGTGGCGGATGGTGGAGCACTTTGATCTATGTATAGGTATAAGATATTTATTTATATAGCCTTGACAATTTCAAGATTATACCTCTCGGGAAACCGGGAAGGCGGTATAGAGTTCTTTGTGCTTTGCCATGCGCGTCTTGAATGAATATACTCCCAGAACTCCTGAAATGCTAAGGTCTAGGGTTCTATTCCCGACAGGGCAATGTTTGAATGGTCAATTAATTAATTAATAGGAGATTGTTACACGAAGGTCGAAAGGAACGTATTCGGACACGATTTAGTTTGGCACACGAGCTAGCGAGGGCTTGTAGTAAAAGCTTGTACTATGGGAACTAGATAGCTTATTGAATATATATATTTTTTTTTTCTAAATTTTTTTTCTAAAAATTTACTTATGATACCACAACATCAACATTAACATCGTCGCGCGAGTTGGTGGTCAATCGTAGATCAATCCAACATAAAAAAATTAAGCATCCAGACAGAAAAAAATCATATCTATGTATGTTCTTCACACAAATATTTTTCCTGGGTGGAGATCGAATACACGACCTACAGCTTAAAAATCAGGAATACTAATAACTGAGCTGCGATGCGAGGTCAGTCTGTGCTATTTATATGTAAATAATTCGATAAAACAATTGAAGGTCGAATTGCCGCTTTCCCATCTTTATGTTTCTTATTAATTACGAACCACTTAGAATATTGTACTATAACTTTGAATCTTGGTGTTTTGTCCTTGTCTAGTATGTAAAGGTACATAATTGGATATTGAACCCATACCTTTCGAATTGTCACCATAAGATTCCAATCACATTGTTTCTGACGTCTATATGTATATTCCTAGTAAATAACTGAAACAAATACACAATTTACGCGGAAAATAATTCATCCATCAACTCTTGCATTGTACACAAGTTTCATTACGTACTTTCCTTTATATATTCCTATATTCCTCGTCTGTCGAATAGATAGCGATGTACTTAATGTACCGAGCACATTTGTATAATAATAAATGTATCAAACGTTAGTGTAGGGATAGATATGTCATAAACAGGAAAATAACTCCAGCGTCCATGAAGAAACTGTAGTACCAAAACCGCCCTTAGTTTACGCATTCCAAAAGAGGAAAACCTAAGCCTACAATTTTTATGCTATAAATTTGTTTGACACGGTTAATATTGACTGACCTCATGTAGTAGTACATGTGCCTTCTAAGCTGTAGATTGTGGGTTCAATTCCTACCCAGAATAAATATTTGTGTGATGAATACACATACATAGATGATTGTGCTAGGTGTTTAGGTGTTTCTATAAATTATAATATGTATGTTTATTAACAAAAGTATACAAGTATTCTATCAAATACCAGAGGAAAACCTAAGCCTACAATTTTTATGCTATAAATTTGATTGACACGGTTAATATTGACTGACCTCGTGTAGTAGTACATGTGCCTTCTAAGCTGTAGATTGTGGGTTCAATTCCTACCCAGAATAAATATTTGTGTGATAAATACACATACATAGATGATTGCGCTAGGTGTTTAGGTGTTTCTATAAATTATAATATGTATGTTTATTAACAAAAGTATACAAGTATTCTATCAAATACCTGGTAGCACCAGATTTGGTTAGTTTGAAGCTAAATGGCGCTGTGTGAAAATTTCCAACAATATCGATTTATTTTTAATTTTAATTAATTATTCCATACTCTGGCGATAAAAAAAAACTATAGCTCTATTTTTATTATCCAATAAAAGTAGAAATAAAGAATTTTGTTCGAGATTTTGGAATATCCGCCAATGTTTTTCGTCAATAAATAATGGGTCAATGCTGTCTTAAGGCGTCGGGATAAGTACTGCAGCTACATTATCTGACTAATTATGATATGATTTAACATTTAAACACTTCGAAGAAATAATAGTTTAGAAAGTAAATTATAACACTAACTTTGATTTCCCCCTGTCCTTCCGCGCAACAGGCTTGAAGATCTTTCAGGAGGAGCTGGTACTTTGTGATCCTTTGCACTGGCTTGATCAGGTATGCGGCGAGAGGGTGTTCAAGCTTCTTTTTACGTTGGACCCTAGAAAATAGTTTTATTAAGAAAAACGTTGTTGCACGATCTTTGCCAGCTAATTATGCGTTTTTCGTACAACAGAAGAAAACTGTTTTCTACCCCTGAATATCATATCGAAATCTAACCGATTTCGATAATTCTTTTTTATATGATTGGAACTATTTAGGGCTGCTTTTTCAAAATATCAACTTTTAGACAATAGACAATAGATTTTTACAGTTTTTATTGTCTTTTTATTTTTAGCTTCGGAATTATAACGAACTATGAAAAAGCAAACCGTAGAGGCAAACACATTTGAGATTTAAATCAGCTAAAAACATCGAAATCGGTTAATATTCAGGGGTATAAAACAGTTGTCTCCTAATGTTTTCTAAGGTTTTCGCGATTGTTATTAATTGAAATGAAACAAATGATATGAAAGTTTTCTCCTATCTGTATGGGAAATCGCGAGACAACACTTCTCTTAAGATCTCCGTCTATTATTCTGATATTTATAGACATAAAAAGAAACCTGTTTTATTGTATGGTATCAGCAAGAACTGATGCTAGATTGATGATTTAACAGTGTTATGGGGGAAATTTTCTTAATGATTATAATTTTTTCTTTGAACAAAACAAAACCGGTTTTCTTTTGTGTGAATTATGTTTTAAAATGAAGCATCTATAGATAGATTAAGCTATATGATAATACGAGATGTACTCGTTAACGGTCTGTAGGTTAATATAAAGTAGGTACTTTGAGTTTGTTCAAGCTGAATTGTGTTTTATTACGACGTATCTAGAGATGTTATTTAATTCAATGTGTTTTTAGTCTTCTGTGTCTGTGCTCCTAATTATTCAATGATAACACCATGTTTACACAATTAACAAACAATATAGCACCATTCTCTACATATAAAACGATGAAAGAGCTACGATGGAATTTTTAAAGTTTCCGCTAATAGCAGACGTCGGACGCTCCATACAACGGCGCGCTAATCAGTAACTGACACACACGTAAGTTGATATCTGGATACGTATGCATAACATAGATATGTATATGTATGTTAGCGTCGTCGTTTGCTTGCCGCTCGCTAGTGACATTAATTCGTGATTCGAACGTTAACAGCCGCAACGCTTGTCTCGTCTGAAAAAATGAATGACCCGTACCACCAAACTGCAGGCGAGGAACTCGAGATTGGCGGGAGGCGGAGAGTGTCCGTTCTGTATATAGTACTGCATATTAATGTATTCCGTGGTAATGTTACCTTTCGAAGTAGTCGCCGGCGTGCTGCACCACCGCCGCGTTGCTGTCGGGTTTGTTGCGACAGTACGCGACGTACATGTCGAACTCGCGCGCCCACGTCACGAAGCAGTGGCCCACGTCCTCCGGCATCGTCTCGTACTTGTCCAACTCTCGGAGAAACACGCGCTCGTGGAACCGGTGGATCTCTTCGATGTTGCCGAATATTATGTCCTCCTGTTGGGATTGGATAAATTGGGTGATTCAAAATAAAAGAAATATATTATATACATACACTGCATTTATCAGTCACGCATCAGTGCATTCGCACTGGCAAGCACAGCGTAGGAAGACCGACCACAAGTTGGACATAAGCCCTGGCTTCCAATCGGTCTTTTTGGAAATCTATGGTATAGGCCTGTGTCCAGCAGTGCACTTCTTGTGACTGATATAAAATTCAAAGTCCTGACTGACTTATATACTTAGTCTGGCCATAAATACTGTTACAGTTAAAAATAAGAAAGATATTACATTTGAATTTGGAATCTGTAATTTTTATACGATTGTTCATTGAGTTTTCTAATTTTGGCGCCAATACATTGTACAATATTTTGCGATATAAAAATGGAGTGGGGTGATAAAGAGAACCGAATCGCTGTGATTGCATTACACAAGGTTGGTATGGAGCCAAATGCAATTTTTAAAACTCTCCATACGCTTGGTATTAGTCAAATGTTTGTGTACCGGGCTATTAATAGGTACAATGAGACCTCCTCTGTTTGTGACAGAAAAATATCTGGCCGTCCACGTAGTGTTCGTACGAAAAAGGTGGTCAAAGCAGTAAGGGAAAGAATTCGAAGAAATCCTGTCCGAAAGCAAAAGATTTTATCTCGGGAGATGAAGATAGCACCCAGAACCATGTCGCGTATTTTAAAAGATGACTTAGGACTTGCAGCCTATAAGAGACGCACTGGTCATTTTTTAACTGATAATTTAAAAAAGAATAGGGTGGTAAAATCGAAACAACTACTGAAGCGGTACGCAAAGGGAGGTCACAGAAAAATTTTGTTTACGGATGAGAAAATCTTTACAATTGAGCAACATTTTAACAAACAAAATGACCGTATTTATGCTCAAAGCTCTAAGGAAGCTTCCCAATTAGTCGACAGAGTGCAACGTGGCCATTATCCGACTTCAGTGATGGTTTGGTGGGGTGTTAGCTATGAAGGAGTGACTGAGCCATATTTTTGTGAAAAAGGTATCAAAACATCGGCACAAGTGTATCAAAATACCATTCTTGAGAAGGTAGTTAAGCCCCTTAACAACACCATCTTCAATAACCAAGTATGGTCCTTCCAACAAGACTCGGCGCCAGGTCATAAAGCTCGGTCCACGCAGTCTTGGTTGGAAGTGAACGTTTCGGACTTCATCAGAGCTGAAGACTGGCCGTCGTCTAGTCCTGATCTTAATCCGCTGGATTATGATTTATGGTCAGTTTTAGAGAGTATGGCTTGCTCTAAACGCCATGATAATTTGGAGTCCCTAAAACAATCCATACGATTGGCAGTGAAGAATTTTCCCATGGAAAGAGTGCGTGCTTCTATTGATAACTGGCCTCAACGTTTAAAGGACTGTATTGCAGCCAATGGAGACCATTTCGAATAAGCTTTTATATTTTAAATTGTTTTATATTTATGTATTAAACTAACACACTGTAAAAGTAATAAATATTATTTGCAATAAAAAAATAATTTTTTTCTTCGTGACAATATTTATGGCAAGACTAGGTATATCACCTGTGCAGCCTTAATCGCTGGTCGCTGATACATGAGATTTTACATGGCAGTGCGAAAGGTTTTTCGTCCGCTGGTAATACAGTGAGACTCGTAATCCTATAATACCAATGCCCAAAATTCGTACACAACGTTTTAGTTCCACATTTCTGATACGTACTGCACAGGAGTTTAACTGTGGAATTCCGTGACACTTCCTCTGTTTCTTGAGAACAATCTATCTTCTAGATTGACGTGTTCCATCCTCGGCTACACTACATCAAGCGAGTTCAGTGGTCAAACATAGACCTATATTATTAACACGCTTTTATTAGGTCGACCTGTATGTAACTAACCATGTAATGAAATCTAAGGTAACTAATTTAACCATCTTCCAAGGATCGTAGCGTCATGAAAATTGGCAGCTGTATTTAGTTCTGATGACAATACAATAATATGGTACTGTCGAACTGATCTGATGATGGAGCCGGAAGATATGAACTAGAACTTCATGATGGAACATCGTATCATAGCTGTGTTTGGATCTGTTAGAAAAGTCTTGTAATTAACTTTGACCACAATAATTTGTAGCGTGTTTTTTAGTTTTTTAAACTATAATTTATAAAAATTATGTATTCAAATATGTATAAATGATATGCCAGTATCCTTAATGATATCACATAAACTAAGAAAATGATATTACCGCGGTGCATGTTCCATTAAAAATTAGAAGCGCTCGGCGATAAATAGTAGCCATGCCAGGAAGTGCCCCCAAGCACACTCAATTAGTGCCCTACCGAAGTGTATGAAATAATGTAATTTTGTAGAAGCCACTCGGTGGCACCGTGCCGTGACGCCGCGTATACGTGATATATAAATAATTTTCCATGAACGTGTCAATGTTAATGTTAGTGTTCCGTAACCGATACTATAGTCAAAAAGAGCAATTGTTTGTTATGATGATTTTCCAATATGATCAACAACCTTTCATATATAAGTAATAAATATTTGTGGACATTTCACACAACACCATCTAGCCCAAACTAAGCAAAGCTTGTATTATGGAACTAGATGGCTTATAGAATACGTAAATTTTTTTTTGTTTGTATTATACATGGACAAAACGAAGGTTATGTCGAATGCCCATGTAGTGCCCACCCTAATATCTGTGGGGAACTCTCTTGAAGTTGTTGAAGTATACGTCTACCTAGGACAAATAACGGTTCGATTAGGCAGGTCCAACTTTGCGAGAGAGGTCAATCGTTGTATCCAACTCGGCTGGGCAGCGTTCGGGAAACTTAAAAGCGCCTTGTTGTCCAATATTCCCCATTCCCTCAAGTCGAAAGTTTACAACCAGTGTGTGTTACCAGTGATGACATATGGCACTGAAACGTGGTCCCTAACTATGAGCCTTATAAGGAAGCTCAAGGTCACGCAACAAACTATGGAGAGGGCTATGCTCGGAGTCACTCTACGAGATCAAATCAGAAGTGAAGAGATACGTAGGCGTACAAAAGTCACCGATATAGCACAGCGGATTAGCAAGTTGAAGTGGCAGGGCACATAGCACGTAGAACTGATGGCCCATGGGGACGAAAGGTTCTCGAATGGAGACTACGTACCGGCAAGCGCAGCGTAGGAAGACCAGCCACGAGATAGACAGATGACCTCATACAAGTGGCGGGAAGACGCTGGATGCAAGCCGCTTCCGATCGGTCTTTTTGGAAATCCATGGGGGAGGCCTATGTCCAGCAGTGGACTTCTTATGGCTGAGATGATGATGTTGATGATGATGAAATATATACATATGATACATAGAAACACTCAGACACAGAACAAACATCCATGCTCAATAATTTCGTGAATGTTTCGCATATTTTAACTCTTTATCTTGAAACAAGTAGTTGTGACTACAGAATCTTGAGATTAATTTTCTTTGAAGGTTTTGAGTATGTTTTACCACTCACGGTCACCCATCCCAGACCGGTCCGTCCGTTGCTTAACAACCGTGATCGTTCGAGAACACCTCAAGGTACGCCACAATAAAGCGGCTAAAGCATACGAACGGACAGCCAATTTATACGGGTTGCTTGTAGTTAATACGGAACCCTAAAAACTTGCTAGGTACAGCAGGTATCCAGCGAAATGCATTGCTTTAGCGTATGCAACACACGACACGAGCGGAGTAGGTACGTGAATAGATAGTAGTGCTCCTAAGGCCTACATAAGTAATATGATTCTGCCGCGCTTTGCGTTCAAAAAGATAATACGAAGTATGAACAAGTGTCTCTACTAAAAGAAAAACAAAACACCCGACTACAGAAGAGCGAGTTTTGTAGTTTAACTTACGATTTTCTTACGCTTGATACGCTGTTTGCATGTTTTATTTTTTAAGAAAGTATGCGTCAACAAAGTCGCTGTTTATGATTATTATTAATGCGCATTGTTTAGAAATAGTTCTAGTAAAATCACTTATTTTTTTAAGAAGAAGGTCGTGGGAGGTTACGAAAATGCAAATTTTTACTATAATCTCTATATATATAAATCAATTGCTGTTCGTTTGTCTCGCTAAAACTCGAGAACGGCTGGGCCGATTTAGCAGATTTTGGTTTTGAAATGTTTGTCGTAGTCCAGGGAAGGTTTAAACGTTGAGAAAATATCGGGTCCACTAATTGATAGGTGATACGAAGTACGCCGGGTCAGCTAGTACACTATATATTTTGCCGAATTACGGTCACAATTAAGTAAAATTTATACTTTTTAATTATTTTTTTTCCAATTATTTCAATCACTTACCTCATTCCTGTGAATTTGAAACGATCTCTGAAAAGTCATGAGTTTTGTCTATGGTGTTTCATCGAAATATCTTGAAGTTACCAACGGGCATCCATTTCAATTTTAGAATAGCTATTTAGGCTCCATTCGGTAGCCGGCTCAAATCACACGGATTCGATTCGACAATTAGAGGAATTTCCTCGAAAATTAGAGGAAAATTAAACGTGCAGTCAATAGGGTTAACTTAAATATTCAATAAAACCGGTAAATTACCTTTTTTTAGAGGATTTCCCGAAAAAATGCTGCCAATTCTGTTTTTTTTTTTAAAGCTTTGGCCAGGTATTGAAAAGTCTTACGATTTCGATCTAGCGATCGTACCTCGGCAAATACGCCAAAAAGTCGTATGTTTACGATTTAAATCGTACATCTGGCAGCCCTGGCATACACACAAGTCTCTTAATGCTCTGCTTATTAAGTATTCTACAATTTGATTATGATTTGTTTCTCGAAGCGTATACACGATTCTAAATAGTTCATCTGCGCAGTCATATGAGCGACATTCGAGAGCATTATACAAATGTATAAGTGAAAACCCCGCGTAAAAAGCAAGCCAGAAGTCTTCCAGAAGTACATAAATATTAATTAAATTAGAATATTTGTCTCTACGTTAGCCTAGTAACGCCATCTATTGTTGACTACTAAAACATGCGTCATAAGATGGCGCCACTGGCCTCGTCAATGAGTTGAAGCCAAGTTTTTTTTGTCGAGTTTTGTACCCAAAACGAATGCCAGATCTTAAGGTATCCTGACGTATGTAAGCTTGTTTTTAACGCCTAACAAAAGGTGGCGCCTCCTTCTAGGTGAATGTAAATGAGAGTTTGCCAGTCGTGTCATTCTACGCCTTATGTGAAAAAAAAAAAAAACTATTAAAAAAATGTGACGACAGAAATAGCTTAGATAATTTTGTATGTATATGAAATAAGCTAACTCGTTGATCTGTTTGCACAAGACTTAAGATAAAAACTACGTAGCTTACGACTTAACCAACAGGGTCGTTTAATTGTAATTGCTCAACTTACGCTTCATACCACTGTTAACTAATCTGTATGGTCCTCATATAACCAAATATTTAAACTAAACGTCCGGCTAAACATATTTTATATTCATAATTATTTATGAATCCGGTGATGTCACATTCACTGGGACACGTTACAATGTTTTATATGTATATAATAGGTGAAATAGGTGACTAACAACATCATCTGATACTCATTGGGCTTGTTCAATGATAGTTTTAATCATTCCGAAGTCCGTAGCATACTTATACGAACGTTACCGCGAACGAGCTTCACGGATACCATTTCAATAGTAAATTTATCGTGTATGGATGCCAGTGTTAGTGGCAAACACGTAATTTTGCCACTAACGGTGATCAAATACTAATTGCTGTTCAATTAACCCCGTAAGACCAAACCATCGGCGCGTAAATCGTTTTTAAAGTGGTTGCGAAGTAATGTAATGGTATGATGAGCCTAGACTCACTCTATAACTAGGAGCACTCTCCAGTTTAGGTATAATGTACAAGGTTTACGTATAAGGTTTAGGTAGGTTTAGGTACAAGCACATATGAACAACCTGCAGCCTCGATCGGACTTTAGTACCATACCGCGCATAAGAGAAATGAGCTAGTCCATTTAGTTATAATTCTATCGTGACACAAAAGAGGATCTAATGTCTCATATTATATACTACTATGGTAATCTGTGGTCTCGACTGAACAAAATAATGAAATAAGGACAGCAGCGCTCCCAGTGCCACATTAGTTCTCAAACTGAACTAAATCTATAGTCTGCATCTACACGGTAGAACGAAGCGTACTCTGTAAATGTAGGTTAATAAGAGTAGACACTTAGGGTATGTACAGGTTGACTTGTACTTTATTGCGTCGTAGCAGTAGACGCTATTAAATTGTGATTTCTGAGTGAATTATGTTTTCTGTTGTGTTTTTTTAGTAAGTACGTAAGTAAATATATATAAGTAAAGAGTTGAATACCAAAGTATAGTACAGTGTAGTATTATAGTACCTTGCCCTGCAGCGCTGGCGGCACCGAGCCGGGATCGGTGCGCATTTCTCGCAAGTAGCACGTGATACAAGTTTCTAAATCCTTCACGTACGCTCGTTCCGTTTGCAGCAGCTCTGCCATTATGAATCTACCAAACAAGGACAAAAAATATTTGAAATTCGAATTTGTCGTTGGTCCTCGAGCGAGAGGGTAATTAACGATTTACCGCAAGCGGATGTCTGATTGGCTATTGATTTAAATTACAGCCATTCAGCCGTCGTTTACGATTAAATACTACTGGCGAAATGATTTTGATAATTAAATTTAGATAGATAGAGATAACTCTTTATTAAAAGAAATTATATTTATTGGGATTTAATGGAATTTCCACCTATCACTTATTTGTAGCAAAGTAACAACTTAGTTATCGATTAGAAATACGCGCACTGAGCCGGTACCGGTAAGCGCAGCGTAGGATGACCAGCCACAAGATGGGAAAGATATACAAGTAGCAGAAAGACTCTCGATGGAGGTGGTCTTGCAATGAGATGAAGATTAGAATTCGTTTACATGCACGACTGTGGTCAAGATTAATAAAGTGTTGAAATATGTATTTTCAAGTTGTCGACTAAACACCATTGAACCTTGCAGTAAAGATAAAAACCTTTTTCTGAGCCTATTTAATCATCATCATCTCAGATACAAGAAATCCACTGCTGGCCAGGCCTTAGACTAGGTCTTCCCGGATTCCAAAAATATCGGGTGCAATCATCGTCTTCCACCCATTTGTGAGGTCGCCAGTCTACCTTGTGGCTGGTCATTATACATTGCGCTTGCAGGGGCATTATGGTCTCCATTCAAGAACATTTTGACCCCAACGGCTATCAGTTCTACATGCCATATATATTTGATAAAAAATTCTGCTATTCATAAAACTTGAAATTGATTATTATAGTCTCTCAAAAACAGTATGTTAATAGTAATATCTTAAAATTATGCTCATGATTTATTATGATTGAACATCACGTAAGTTCATAATAAATCGTCATACATGCCGTTGGCAAATGTGTTAATCGCGCAGGTCCATTACAAAGGGAACAAACAACGTACTCTTTCCTCCTTGCAGAGCGTCGTTTGTCGTCACCGACAGTGGCGGGTGTCGGCTCTGAGCGCTCCGTGTCAGCGTGAGATGACGCCAGGGAAGTGCCCCCAGACTCGCTTTCGGGTTCACTTTCACCGCCTTCCATTGACCCGCTGAATTCGGCATATCTGGAGCAAATTGAAACGAAAAAACACTGTTCAACGCTACTTTTACAAACAATTTCAGAAAATATACGATCTGAGTGTATTTACATGTTTCTACTAGGTAAGCGCGTTCGATGATTGGCCGCAACGTCGCTTAACAATATCAGCATCATCGCTTGCTGTGACTTTTTTCTCAATTAAAAAGTCTTGCTTATGGTGCACTAAAATCTCCATATCTTTATTATTATACAACCAATTTTTATATTAAAAAAAAAAAAAACAGATATATTATTCCATTATCAGACAATATAAAACATGTAGGACCTTTATTACGTTAAAAAACATTTCCAATACGTTCATACAGGTACGACAATACACGGTTAAATAAATAATCTTAGAAATCTTTAAAAAAAGAACCGTCAAAAAAATGGCAATACCGATTTGCATGAATCCATTTTTTTTTTGCTAATAACACTCCGGATAAAACCCTCTTTCACAGCAAGAAAAGTAGATCAATATCGGTCCATCCGTTTGAGAGCTACGATGCCACAGACAGATATACAGATACACAAGTCAAACTTATAACACCCCTCTTTTTGGGTTGGGGGTACAGAAGAAATTAATAGTATTACATACAGAATGTACACTCTCCGTCTCCCACCAATCTCAGGTACCTCACACGCTCCCCGCGCTCGCCCTATCGTTTGCCAGACTATGGCAGTACAGACAGCGTCATTCATTTGTCAGTCGGGATAAGTGATACAGGCTTCATGCATTCGAATTCCAATTGACGAGACCATAACCTCATACATGTGTACGTGATGTGCATAGACGTCAACTTGCATATGTGTCACTGATTAGCGCGTCATCGGATTGAGTGTCCGACGTTTTTTATGTAGTAATAAGTTTTCGCTTGGCCACCAACTCGCCTAAAGTTAAGCGACGATGCGGTCTACGATGGAGCGCGCTTATTTAGAAGAAACCAATTCATTCCCGATTCAAAGACACCCACCCAGATTATGTCTAACGGGAAAGACCCACTCAGGAAGCGTATTCCACAATCTAGCAGTCTGCTTAGTAAACAATAGTTTGTAATTATGACAAAGGTCACGGACCCTGGTGTCTGTGGAGATAAAAAATTATAAAAAATAAAAAAGAAGTTTATGTCGGGAGTTAAAAAGGTTGGATTAAAGTATAGTGACAGTCGACCTGGCGTCCACCGCGGCGACCCACTCCTTGATCTGCACGGCGTGCGGGTGTCCCTTCTCAACGAGTCCGTCGGCGAGCTGGGCCAGCAGCCTGACGCGCTCGCGGCTCTCGCGCGCGACACCCGCTGCCGCCGCGGCCGCCGCTGCGCCGCACCGCTCCTGCGTCTCTCTGATCCATTCCACGGCAGCGCGGGCCGAACGCTCGAACAGAGCGAACTGCTGGCACTGTTCCAGCCGCTTCTTGCGCACCGTCCAGTGTTCCAGTACCTGTACGAAGGAAACATTATGCTTTGCGTTGTTAAGAGAACTGTTGTCGCGCGATCTCCCATACAAATAGGAGTAAGCTGTTATCTACCTCTAAACATAAACCGATTTTAAGGATTTTTTTTTATCTGATTCTAATCATGAATGTCTATGCCACTAGATTTTTTTTATTTAGTAAAAATTCCGAAGTAAAAACTTAATTGTTCAAATTATGCAAAAAGGCCGTAGAAGTGTAGCTATGAATGGTTCCAACCATATAAAAATAATATTTAGGGGTACAAAATAGTTTTCTTCTGTTGTATAAAAACGCAGAATTTGCTAACAAATGAAGATTCTCTTAACGTCATTCTACCACCCTCTTTTTCCCTCTACTTTCACTTTTCATATGCGACTGAATAAGTTTCGTCTGGGCGAGCACGCTCTATCATGGACTGCAACGTCGCTCAACATCAGGCGAGCTGGTGGTCAAGCGCAAGCCTATCAAACAATTTAAAAGTTATTTTACTCTATAAAAAAATCCATGTGGCCTATATCCAGCAGTGGACTTCTTATGGCTGAGATGATGATTATCCAAAATATAGTTGAATCTCTTAAATAATAGTAAATAAATAAATGTAAAAGTACTAAGTCGTTAATATGAGTGTGTCTTGCTTTTCTTGCTTGCTTGCTTTCAATAACATGCGACGAAAGATAGCTATTGCCAAAATTAGGTACGAAAGGCAAGGAAGCGCTTTTTTATCAATATATAGGTATTGATTTTATTTTCCTCTGACGCTAATAGTGCTAAAGAATAGCAACTTTTACTAAAATGGTACAGTGGTATGAATAATTAATATCCCTCCATAGGTACCATAAGTTTTCAGTACTACAGATTTGTACAGAATCTTCTAAAAAAATTGCTATCAAAATATAGTAGATCGATAAATGTTATTGGTCTTTTAACAGTTTTAATCTCAATAAAGTAATTTGAATTTGAATAACTATTATTTATATTTACGATTAATGCCAAATTTACAAACACAATTCACGTTAAATATTATTCATATATCACACTCAATTGTAAACTAAAAAAAACAAGAAAATAAACGTTAGCAAGGCAAATAACAAAGTAACCTTTAGACACGGCAATGAATTAAAAAAAAAACCCTAAAAATCACGCACCGGTTTCACGATCACCGTAAACAAGTTATGAAACATCACCACACAGTGAACTATGATGTGCAGAAACCTAGGCCGTGCGGCACGGGGCGGCCTCATAGCGACCCTGACGATTCCATCGCTCTTTTGTCCGAGCCACTGGCATGACAATCACTGACTGAGTCAAATTATAACCTAGTACACACGCTCCTCTTGTTTGTATAAAAATACATACACACAAACAATAAAATACCGCGTAATATGTCGCATAACGGCATAATGAAATAACGACATAGGAATTTGATTACTATCTGTATACATTATGTGTTATACAATACATCCTGTGTATAACAACGAATTTAAAAATAAATCTTTTTAACTTTGTATGTAGTACCTTGGTAGATGACACATTGGTATAGTTTTGTTTATAGGCTTTTAATCCACAGACATAGTAGATGGAGCATGCGACTTCATTTATATGAAAACCTTGCGTGCCACATTTTTGATTACGACTGTGACGTCACATAAACAATTTTGAATATTTCATCCGCGCGAAATCTATTCAACCTAATGCATCCGCGCGCTTGTACGCTAGTAACCAGTTGACAAAATATCGAATCGGAAGTATATATCACCTGAAATTAAATCAATCTTGGTAGTCAACTGCGATTTTTTATCGTACTTGACACGCCCGATTTGACACGCTAGGTGCATACACTTGGGATATCTATAGAAGTCTGTGTTTTAATCGCAGCTTCGCCTGCTTACATTGAGATGCGCATCCGCAGTAGAAACATTTGAAGTATTGACAACATAGCCACGCACGACCAACTGCATTCGGTAACTTGTTCCTTCTATTGCCCCCTGTGAGAGGGGTACTGGTAACAATAAAAGATTTTCCATGAGTCAAAAAGTACCTAAACCAAAATGAATCTCTTTAAGATGCATGAACAACCTAATAGAAAGGTTTTTTATTACCTTTTAAAAAAAACTGAAATAAACAAATGTACTTAATTCTGATTTGAAAATGTAATTAAATAGTCAAGGACCACTAATTTCCTTCCAACCGGTCTTTTTGGAAATGTGGAAGCCTAAGGCCACCAATGGACTTTTTACTGAGATGATGGACCACAAATGATCAAAATGGTCGTTTTCATGTAGGATTCCGTAAATAATATGTTCGATTACAAACAGATACGATCTCTACGAGCATAATGTTTAGTTTCAGATTTACGCATTTATTATAAGTAGAGATATTAGTTGTGAATTCTTTTATTTCTATTATGATCTAAGTAGATTTTTTTAGAAGATCGAGATTTTTTGCAATGGAATCGATGAATGAAAATCAATAATATACCTATCAATTGTCAAGAATAACTTACATAAACGTCAGCCAGATATCTAACAATACTGTATCTTTTTTAAATATGTATAAATAAAATGCGTTTGAATTTATAAACAAGTGCATATCTTGAAGATTAAACGCACTACCCCAGAAAACTCTAGTAGAAAACCTGTGTTTCAGCTGATATCATCGACGCAATGCCAGAGTTTGTTCGGATAGAAGGCGCTGCTGTCCTTATTTCATTATTTGGGTCAATCGATACAATAGTTACGATTTTTTGCCACCGTAGTTCTTTATCCAAACAGTTTACAAATTATTGACCGAGCAAGTGAAACGTACGATTATTTTATAAAACTGCCGATTTAAATGGCTATTCGGATACGTGAACTGATAAAAATTTTGAAAATTTCAAGCCCCGACATAAAAAAGCGGAAGAACTGATTCTGTTGAAATATAGCTAAGAATACTCTCTATCAAATCATCTGTCAAACAAAAAAAAAAACTAGATCAAATTCGGTTCATTTAAGACCTATGGAACGACAGACGACACTGCATTATGGTTAAAAAGTAATATCTTCGAGCGCCATCTAGCGAGTATAGGTAGAATGAATTATTTGAGTAAGATGTATGCATTTTGGAGTGTGTCTTTTGTTATGTTTGCAAGGTATACTGCAGATCTACTAAATTATTAATGTTTTGCAATGATATTTTTTCGTTGCATTTCTATCTAACTTGAACGCTACTATGCTACGAAGGTTCACTCGAGAACTCTCCAGTCATTTTATACCTAGAAAACATTAACTTGGATCTTGTTCATAACCCAATGGATGTTTTCCAAAATGTATATTTTAAATATTTTCAAATTTGAATTAAATAAATACCTCTTAGAAAAGTGTGCTTTCTACGCCACATTCTTGCGCAACATCAAATATCATGTGGTCAAACAAACAAAATCTAAAACAAAATTCATGAACTAAGTGTCCTGAACTGACCGATACTCGTATACCAACAATGACGAACTTAAACATTTTTATTTAAACTCTATGTAGCTGTACTAGAGCCTAATTCATATTGAGAACTATAGACACATTTTTGTAGACGCTTCGAATTATGTATTTTGAAAATCGAAATAATTTTATCCGTATAATTGGTCTACAGGTTGCACTTTAGACCTCTTGGAGTTCGAACGTTTCTGAGCGCTGACGCGAAATTCTTGTCAATAACAAATTCTAAGTAATTAAAAAAGCGAATGTAACTCTGTCGTCTGTCTGTCTGTCTGTTTGTTACCTTATAACGACTAAACAGCTGAACCGATCGTTATGAAATTGCTCAGAGTTTATACGACCTGGAGAAGGACATAAGCTATATAGTTTAGCATCATTATCATCATCATTTTTCATGACATCGCGGGGCGGAAATAGTATATCATATAAATGATAGTACCAGGGCTACCGAGCTCCACTCGGATTTTTTATGACTGAAAATACGAGCAAACTCGGGTTCACTAAAAATGAAACCTAGCAAGATGGATTTATCGTCCCCTAATCTACCTACAAACCAAATTTCACTAAAATCGTCGGAGCCGTTTGCGAGATTCAGATTATATAAATACAAGAATTGCTCGTTTAAAGGTATTAGATATAATCGGTACGGACGAAACTGCGTGCTAAAAGCGTCCAAATGAAGTAACCTTGTTCTCTTGCGCGAGTAGTGCGTCGAGGATCGCGCGAGTTTGCTCGTGGTGCGCCTTGCTCGCGGCGGCGGTCTGCCCGTGCACCTGCGCCGAGCGCGCCGCGTACTTCAGGAAGGTCTCGGCGGTGCGACGCGCGAGCGTGCACGCCTTCAGGAATGCCTCCTTCTGCTCGCCGTGCTTTACTATCAGAGCGGCCACCTGCAAATTGATACATTATTTGGACTTTTACATTTTATCAACATAATTTATTATAATCTATAAAAGAACATCCAATTGATAGTAATCTACAGCCTCATCTAAAGTGAATGCACGGTGTCGAAACAAGGGCGCTAAATCGTGAGTATAGTGTGATGTTACGCCTGTCAAGTAGTAGCCATAACGAAACCATTAGACGTTTAAAATCACAGCGCATTTTTTGAGGGTTTAGATAGATAGATAGATAAACTCTTTATTGTACACACCATAAAATTTACAATCAAAATAAATTAATTAAAAACTAGTGTAACAACTGGCGGCCTTATCGGTAATAGCGATCTCTTCCAGGCAACCTTAACCTTGGGTTTCGTTGTGCTACGAGACACCAACTCACAACACTCGAAAAACATTACCCCACATAAACAATATTAGAAACCTTAAAAATTCCCAAACAGAAAAAGACTAAGTAGATTATGTTGAAACATAGCTGACAAGTGTAAGATAACAAATTTTAAAAACCCACAAAAATGGCTGAACCGATTTTGATGAAACATAGAACACTCTCGATGAAATCCTCTTTCAAACAAAAAAAAAACTAGGCCAAACTCGGCCCATCCGTTTTAGAGCTACCACAGACTTTTAACACCTCTCTTTTTGAGTCGAGGGTTAAAAACATTCTCAATAAAGTCCTCTTTCATACAGCGCAAACCTATTAATACATACCAAAAAATCGAATAAGGATCACTTTGTGTTGACCACCCTCAAAGTTCAACGCAAAAGCGTTGTAATTAAAGATACGTGTAAGGTTGCCTGGAAAAGATCGCAATTAGCGATAAGGCCGCCAGTTGTTACACTAGATTTTAAATATCTTATCTTGATTGTAAGTTTCTAAGGTGTGTACAATAAAGAGTTTATCTATCTATCTATCTAATTAAAGATAGATAGTAGCGGTATAGGTACCTGCGCCGCCTTATCGACGGGCGCCTGCGCGAGCTCGTCGTTGGGCGCGCTCGCGGACCCGCACCAGTCCTCGTCTCTCCTGTACTCGCGCTCCAGCGAGTCCAGCACGGAGCACACCTGCTCGGCCGTCTTGTAGAAGTTGAGGGAGGCGGTCACCAGCTTGTGGCGCTCCTCCGCGCATGTCACCAGCCGCTGCCACCGCTCCGTCACTTCCTCGGATATCTCTCTGTTAATTAATGGAAACAGGAGCGGGGTTCATTCATATCATTAGGCCGCTTGTAGACGTCCGTTTCCTCCCCCCCCCCCCCCCCCCCCCGGACATCGGACCGAATTTTCATCGGATTCGCAGTGGAGTATGGTTTATAATTATAATCGGTCCGGCGAAAACCGGACCGGACCGATGTCCGGTGCGTCTACACACACCCATTATAAAGCATACGCCACCGCGAATCCGGTGAAAAAAAACGGTCCGTTGTCCGGAAAAAAAACGGACGTCTACAAGCGCTCTTATCATACTTTATAACTGAAACAACGGACTTCAACATAAGCAATTTCGTCTACTTCGATGACATTTTTCAGTTATTCTGCTAAACCACTTAAACGCGTTTTAATTAATTTTTATGTGACCAATCTGAAAGTATATCCTTTAGTATATAAGAAATCTTATAAAATATAATCTTATAAATATAAAAACGAAAGTAACTAGACTAGACTAGTTTAGACTGGCCTTGTGGCTTAGTTGGTAGTGTGTCTACGTCTACCTGCTGAACTGAAAGGTCGTGGGTTCGATCTCCACCCAGGCCAAACATTTGTGTGATGAGCATGGATGTTTGTTCTGTGTCTGGGTGTTTCAATGTTTCATATGTATATATTTACAAAAAAAAAGTATATATGTATTCTATCAGCCATCTAGTTCCATAATACAAGCTTTGCTTAGTTTGGGCTAGATGGTGTTGTGTGAAATGTCCACTAATATTTTTTTATTTATTATTAACTCAGTCGCAAATGTTTGTTACCTTTTAACGACTAAACGGGCTAAACTAGTCATAATGCAAGTTTGCACATAGATTCTTTAAGACTTGTAGGACCTGTGTGGCTATATTTGCCAAAATGTCCTTCTAACTGTATATCCCAAAAATCCGTACTCAGCGATATCGGCCTACTTTCTTGATGCGTACTGCACAAGAATATAATTCTTTACCACCATCTGTTACCTGAGAACTACAATCTTGTAATTTTCAAAGCCTAGAGTGAATAGATATCTTATAGATCGACGAGTTCTATTCTCAGCCACACCACCGCTTACCATATTGCGAGTTAAATCGTAGATCTATCTTGCGTAAAAAAATGCCTTTATCACCGCTTTTCATCACTATACGAAAATTATGAGATTTGTAACAAACTTTTTTTTAACGCAAGATAGATCTACGATTGACCACAAACTCGCCTTATACTAAGCGACGGTATGGCCGAGGATGGAGCTCGTCAATCTGGAAGATATCTATTCACTATAGGCCACGGTGCCCATTTCAGCGGCAAACAAAAAAGTAACTAACCTTATGGTATGCGGATCGTAATGATTCGCCGCTCTAAGCGCATCAGCCCTGTACTTGACTTGCACAGCGCTCGCGTGTGTCTTCTCCACCGCCACCTGGAACTGGTCGTGTTCCCTCTTCAACTGCTCAGCTTCGGAGAGGGTGCCGGGGATGGAGAACGACGCAGCGAGCATCGCCTCACCGTTGCGGATCCAGCTCACTACTTGGGCGGCGTCTTTTTGAAACTGGCCTGCAGGATAGGAATTTATATAAATAAATATTTGTGGACATTTCACACAACACCATCTAGCCCAAACTAAGCAATGCTATGGAACTAGATGGCTGATAGAATACATATATTCTTTTTTTTGTTGTAAATATATACATATGATGCATAGAAACACCCAGACACAGAACAAACATCCATGCTCATCACACAAATATTTGCCCTGGGTGGGGATCGAACCCACGACATTTTTTTAATATTTTTTAACCGACTTCTTTTCATTTGGAAAGTTGTGAAAATTGGACTTCAACTACAAAATATTTTATGGTACAGGTACACACATGTAGTTAAACAGCGACTGCAACGACGCAATAATGCACAAGTCAGTGTATGGCCTGCCCGAAAAAAGGAATACGAACCCTTATATATTTCAAATAAACTATAACAGCTTAGTTTATTTTTCGAGCGTCACTTGAATGTACTACATTTTACGTTGCTTGTATTAAATTGAACAAAATACTCATATTTCAAATGCTCAAAATGATAGAAAAAATTTAATAGGAAAACAATACAGTTCATTCGGTCTTTTAGGAAATCCTTGGGGGAGGCCTATTTCCAGCAGTGGACTTGTTGTGGCTGAGATGATGATGATGATGATGACAGTTCATATATCGGGTGAGAGCGTAGTACATAATCTAGTTTAGATAAATTCTGTGCATTCAATTTACAAAGATGGCATCAAAATTATATAATGATGCACCTGGTATTTAGTAAACCGATACCGAGTCCTTACTTGGGTCTTGCGCTTGGCATTTGACATATGAAACCCTGTTCATTTTACGGGGAACAGACGCGCCTTCTATTTCAACGCCTCGGTTCTTGGAATTAAATCGCTACTTTGCGAGAATATATCCGAATAAGCACGTAGTGCTTCCCACAGCGGTTTGTTGTAGAAATATTATAGGCACATTTTATAGTGATGACGTTTCGATTTTCATACAAAAGTATTGTCACCAATTATGATCGAGAAGTCACGATTACTTCGTAATAGAGAATAATAACCAAATACATTTTTAAATAAAAACTACGGGTCACTCACGTCTGTTTTAAGCCGAAATATCCGACTATAATTTCAACCGCATTCGGCGTTCTTTTTCAAAGGAGCAGCGCACACGTCACTCTCGGTCGGTGACGCGGCGCATAGTTTTTATTTAAAAATAACCAAATAGTTTATTATTCTCATTAATAATTATTAATCTCAACTTTTTTCCTTCAATTGCATAACCGACTTATAAAAGCAAAGGCAGGATTTTTAAATATCGTATAGTTAATTCGATGTCGCTGTGCTATAAGAATTAGAAAATATTTATTGCATAACTGTGTGTACAAAGATGTTAAATTTTCAACCGACTTCCAAAAAGGAGGAGGTTATCAATTCGACTGTTTTTTTAATGTTTGTTACCTCATAACTTTCGACTGGG
The DNA here is from genome assembly GCA_947563715.1 of Lycia hirtaria. Lineage (NCBI taxonomy): Eukaryota > Metazoa > Arthropoda > Insecta > Lepidoptera > Geometridae > Lycia > Lycia hirtaria. Next base: position 4,271,133 of record OX387386.1, read on the forward strand.
TGAACCGATTTTGATGATTATTTTTTACTTGAAAGCTAGTGCTTCCCGTGTGCTCCCATTTCGATTCGGTCCATTTCTGACGATTGTATCCATGAGAAGTCGGTTGCTTCAGTCTTTTAAACTATAAATATTTAAATTGGTATAGTATCAACTGCCTGCCCATTTCGAGCGTACAATAATATAAAACTTAGATCTAGAATACACATAGTTTAGAATATTCTAGAATTAAATATACATACGTATAATATACACACATACTGGACGCAATATGCTCGACCCACGCATTTTTCTAACTCTTATAAGTTTTATTGTAGAAAGGTCATAACTTCAATAATAGCTAGACTCTACCTAAGGCTTTGAACAGCATTTAAAAACATCAGAATAATAAGACATGAGATATAGCTTTCACCAAGGATAAATAGGTCTTACCTAGTTGGACGCACTGTTCGAACCGCGCGCGTCTTTCCTCAGCCAGCTCCTCCAGGTCCAGTTGTCGGTCGTGCAGAAACTCCAACAGTAGCTGGACTCTTCCCTGGGCGTCCAACGGCGTCGCCTCGGAACCGTCCGAGCCACTGGACGCCATCACGTCGGAGGCTTCGGCGATCGCCGCGGCCAACTCCTGGCCTTGTTGAACCACCTGCGGATAGAGTTGATGGGGTTACCAATCTATAAAACAGAATTATGAAACACCGAGTATCATTTCCCCGAAATCATTTTTTTTTAAGACTTTAGATATCAAAAGGTCATTTGACAACTAGTCTGATGTCCGAATCTTTGTACGTACGTTTATGTTTATAATAAATAATTATAGTTAAAAAAACTGAAGCAACCAACTTCTCATGGATGCCATTGTCAGAATTCGACCAAATTGAAATGGGACCACACGGAAAGCACCAGCATTCAAATAAAAAAAGAATCATCAAAATCAAAATCGGTTCACCCAGTCGAAAGTTATGAGGTAACAAACATTTAAAAAAAAACAGATCAATTGTTAACCTCCTCCTTTTTGAAGTCGGTTGAAAAGAAGCCTAACTTAATAATAAAATTGATATAGTTGTTTTTTTTTTTTTTTTATATTTGTGGACATTTCACACAAATTATTTTTTACCTTTGCAAATAAGAAGGTTTCTGGATATAACAAAATAGAAATCTAACGAACCTAACATATTTACTGTTTGGGCAAATGAAACTGATGGCTAACAAAGTTGCTTGACCCGATGCCATCGGACACTCATGTTAAGCAAAACAATTGGAATCAGCCAGTTCTATGGAACGGGATTCGGGCAAGTAAGATTCAAACCAATGTATTTCGGATTATAGGTTACTTGATTTTGTTACTGACAGTCAAAGATGGAAAATCTGGAAACCGCTTTCTTCCTAAAAGCGAGGCTTCCTTTTGCATGAATTTAATCAATCGATCGAATGAATGAATAAAGTATAGTGGACATTTTAACGCAATATCGAATAATATCGTGGACCGCAACGTCGCTTAACATCGGGCGAGTTGGCGGTCAAGCGCAAACCTATTTCTACTTTAAAAAAAATGTTATGTTGGACAGAGTTTTAGACATTGGTCTTTAACGAGAACCTTTTTAAACATTTGCATTTGACAGCATTGTTTTAAATTTTTTGATGGGATTGACTAAATACTCATATCATACAAAAATCATTTGAGAATATTTCAATTTAGAACAATGGAGGAATAGTTTTTTGACTTGTAATATTAAATAAATATTAATATTTCAATAACCAACGACATAAGGAAATCGAAAGGACAGTGCTCAAATAATTTAAAATTTGAATGCATATGATATCCATATACGTGTTCCATCCTCGATCACAACGTTGCTTATCATCAGGCGAGTTAGTGGTCACATGTAGATCTATTTACTACATTTTTTTTTTTTTTTTTATCCGAAAATGAGCATGTGCTCGACTGTGAACTCGCGTGGTATTAAGAAGAAACGAATAAGCGAAGTGCCTTGAATAAGCATTCGCATATAAAAATATTATCATCAACATTCTGGTTCGTTTTTAGCTCGACTAATGGATTTCATGGATCCAACTAGACAAATATCCCAGTTAACAAGCAATTAACAACTACATATTTGAAAGTAAGAACAAACTTAGCTAAAGGGAAAAGCAAATAATGACAGCTAAAATATCCAATTAATATCGACTGGCCTTGTGGCTCAGTTGGATGTGTGTTTACGTCTACCCGCTGAACTGAAAGGTCGTGGGTTCAATCCCCACCCAGAGCAAACATTTGTGTGATGAGCATGGATGTTTGTTCTGTGTCTGGGTGTTTCTATGTATCTTAAGTATATATTTACAAAAAATAAATATGTATATATGTATTCTATCAGCCATCTAGTTCCATAGTACAAGCTTTGCTTAGTTTGGGCTAGATGGTGTTGTGTGAAATGTCCACAAATATTTATTTATTTATTTATTATTCACGCGTTTCACAGTTTCCGAACACGTATATTAAATTATTCTCAAGCTGCATTTACCTCAGTAAGTGCACTGGGGCTGTAATGATGGCAGATTGAAGCTACCTGTATACACTGCTACCGCACCCGCCCTGTGGGCTTGTTATAATGACACGGCACTTATTTTAAAATTTAAACGTTCTTTTAATTTATCTGGCATCGTTTTGGCAGACTGGTAGTTTTGTGTCGCTTTATCTTGGATTTCGCTTTGAAAGTCGACGACTTTGAAACAACATGTTTTTAATAACATAACTCTAATAACAATGGACAAGCCACATGGCTCAGTGCTAGTATGTCTGCCTTCCGAGCAGTAGGTCGTGGGTTCGATCCCCACATAGCCAAATATTATCTGAATGAATGAGCATTAATTTTTGGATGTTTATATACCTATTTACCAAAAAAGTATATACGTATTCTATCAGCTATCTGGTTCCCATAGTACAAGCTTAACTTTGTTTGAGGCAAGATGGTGTTAGTGGAAATGTTCTCCAATATTTATTTATAATGCAGAAAGTAGACTATCTGGTGTAAACAATTTTAGAATAGACAGTGAGGGAAGCGGAGAGTGATCATTCTGTATAAAGTATTCTGTGTTTAAGTGCAAATCTATCGATATAATAAATGAATAAGATAAAGAAGCATACCTGATAGGTGGCATGTTGCATTCGCGCGACGCTCTCCGTGTGCGCGGCCAGGGCTTGCTCAGCCTGCTGCGGGTCTCGCGGCGGGTCGGTGCGTTGAAGCTCGTCCCCCCATAGCTCTAGACGGGAGGACACCTGGAATTAACCACACAACAAAATATGTATATGTACGTTCAATCAATCTATCACAGTGCTATAATATAACCACTAGACGCTCAAACAAAAGGCTCTCGTAGGAATTCCGTGCAGTCGCACTAAGCCTTTTTGCTCCAATTTCTTAGAACGGCAGGGGTGTGGGGAATGCTCTTCCAGCGTCGGTGTTTTCTATGAAACACACGACCGTCGTTGATTATGAAATACGGTAATAGGCATCTCCTATGCAGGCGTGCTACATCTTCGACCTCATCACTTCCCATAAGGTGAGAATGACGTCAAACGCAGGCCTAGTTTTTTTTTGTTTTTAGTCAAAATAGGCTTCCGCTTGACCACTAACTACTACTAACTCGTTATCGTAATAAATATATTAAATATTTTTGAAGTTTTCTAAGATTTTAGCAATTGTGACTCATTGAATTTAAACAATTTATATACGCGATAAATCCGGTAAAAATTGTTTAATTTTATTTTTAAACTATATTACAGACAGTTCCAAAACCTCCAACCACTGACCAAACCAACCAACGCTAAATTGATTCAAATAACGCTGTTCAGATTTTTCCACACCCCTGGCAGAATCAGTAAGAGACGTCAAGTTCCGTTCGATCTTGAAACTTTTAAACTGTGTATAATATATATTATACAAATAAATAGTGACAAGAAAATATTGTTAATTGTACAGTTATCAAGGTAGATATTCAAGGTTTTTTTATAGAAAGCTAAGGTGAAACGCACGGCGAAAGGAAATGAAAGATGTAATATGGGATAAACGTAAAAGTTCGGAGCGACCGATGAGATGAAATTTAAGACATATTCTTTAGTTTGTTCTTAATTTTGATCGAGAGAGGATCAACAAAGAAACGTTTATTCAAAACAACTCTTAACAACTTTTATATCATTAAAAATATTACGCAAGCTATCGGGAAAGGAACTCAGTAAGAACGCCACGTAATTTCCTTTCGATTGAAATTGCAACGAGTTGACAAATTAAACATAGCTCGAGAAATATGATCGATTAGCAGCAAACAGGTGAATTAATTAAATTCACAATTGGAGACTAAAAATCTGTACTAAGTACAACTTCTCAATGTACTCTTGATTGCTTGGAGCGACGCCAGTTAGGTAACGACACGAGTGTGGACGACTTTATCATTTCAAAACCGTAACAGCAAGGAACCGTGAAGATAAAGAACTGGAAATACTGCTATTGGCTAATTGTTAACAACCAAGACATCCAGTTTTTTTTTTCCGGTAAGACTAAACTGTTCCTGATGGAAGCCGTTGCGCTCCTGGAAGATTAGCAGGAGGCAGCCCGATAGACCGTGATTTGTATAGATAGATAGATAAACTCTTTACTGTTTACACCACTATACTAAAACACTAATTAACAAGAGAGAGTTTACACGCTAGTTTAAACAACAGGTAGCCTTATCGCTAAAAGCGATCTCTTCCAGGTAACCTTGAAGAGGGAAGTGGGAGAGACTGCCTAGGAGTGGGTCTATATAGGTTAAGAAATAAGCAGCCAAGTGCGTGTCGTGCCATGCGCAATATCAGGTTTCGTAGATTTCACACCATAATGATGAACTTAAAACAGAGTATATTTGGAACAAAATTTTCATTTCTTACTTCAGTACATTTTTTATTATGATGACTTAAAAATGTACTTACTTGAAGTATTTTTTTTAAGCTGATGACTAATTTCTCGTTAACTTGTAAAGTCTACTAAGCTGTGATAGTTTTCCGTTTAATTTCATCATATATGTTAACAGCATGAATTTTTCATATCATCACTTCAAAGCTTATTATTTCGCAATCAGTTCCCTAAACTGGATAATGATATTTGTACACCCCTAATGTTTTTTGATTGCCTATTTAATGATACCGCACATGATGGGGTAGATGAGTAAAAATAATTCATCCCGTTTAAAACCTTGAAAAAAACCTTGTTTTTTTTTTTCTTCAAGATTTTATTGTACGACTTTCTCGGAATAACTAATATGCATATCGATGGCAAATTGCAGCTTTCTAGTACAATAAGTAAAGCCAACGACAAGTGTAAAGCCACGGACAGACAGTAACACTATGACGTGCGAAACTATAAGGGTTCCTTGTTTACTACGGAACCCTAAAAAGAAAAGAGTGATTAGGATTTTTCTATACAAATGACAACATATCGTTAGTATGTTGATAACAATTCTATTGAGTAACATGTATTATTAAAGTCTCAGTGCTTCATGTTCCATCACATCGTCGCTTGCCAACAGCCAAGTTGGTGGTCAAACACCAAACTTGTAATCTCAATTGGTTAGTTGTATTGTATATAATCGCAACTGCCAACAGTATTGGAAAGTTTATAAATGTTATTCTAATAAAGATGGTGTTTTTGGTATATTCAGTCACGTAAAAGTAGCTAGGCACCTCGATATCAGAAAACCGGAAAAGATTTATAGATTTTCTTCTGTTGGATGGAATAACATGCGCGATGTACAATTAAAAACGGACAACACTTAGGCCTCATTTACGGAGACGCGGGACGTCGCGCCTCGCGTTGTGCGGCGCGGCCCGCATTGAATTCAAACGTATGGCGTTCTATGAGTGCGTTTACGGAGAAGCGATTTTACACATATTTGTTTGAAATGAAGCGTTTTTTGTGGCGGAGCACGCGGCGTGCACCGCCACGGCGCACGTAGCGTCAATTCTCGATGAAGCGATGCCCGCGGCGGAACCTAGTTAAACTAAAACTAGTCGGAGCCGGTATCGGTTTGAACCCCGCCCCGCGTGCTTCCCTACACGCGTAGGATTCGCCGCGGGCACAGCGGCGGGCACCGCCACTCGTCCCGTCTCGAGTCTCTATAAACAAGATCGAATATTGCTATATGTTTGTGTTTACGCGTGCGATGTAACGTGCCGCTGCACGCGCCGCCGCTCCGTAAACAGAAAAAAGTCTGACGCGCCGCGAGACGCCACGCCACACGCGACGCGCGACGTCCCGCGTCTACGTAAATGAGGCCTTAGCATTCAGATACAAGCTTAATAAACTAACGGCCTTACCGAAAATGTTACTTAACTTTAACCATCGTCTTAAATTCTCTGTCTTCGTTCCGCAAGTGTCATTACGTATTTTAAGTTAAGTAACGTTTTTCGGTAAGGCCGTAAATGTCTTACCGAAAACCACCGAAATTTTACTCAAATTTGAGTAATGCTCAGCATATTTTGTCAACTTCACGCTGACACGCAATTAATACTTTACGCAATTGATATTTGCGGAAAGACAACAAACAATTTGAGGCGTTGATCAAAATTTACTAACGTTTTCCGATAAGGCTGTATATAATAAAATATATGATCTTACTTCTAACGCGTCCCTCTCAAAGTGCCTTAGCTGTAGTGTGAGCTCGAGGCGCCTCTCGCGGTCCGACCACAGCTCCTCTAGAGCTCCCCTGGTGCCCCGAAGCCTCTCTAACGTCGTCTCCACGGCAGCTGTGCTGGCTGCGTCCGAATCGCCAGATGACCTGCGGAACACAAGTCATCATAACACGACTGTTTGTACAAGTCGACCAAGTTTTCTTATTCTAATTTTGGGATATTGGGATTTTATCTATTTATCTCTCCTCTCTTCTCTCTCTCTAACGAATAAATCCGTAGACGTACAAAAGTCACAGACATAGCACAGCAGATTAGCAAGTTGAAATACAAGTGGCAGTGGACAGGGCACATAGCACGTAGAAGTGACGGCCGATGGGGCCGAAAAGTTCTCGAATAAGTACCCCGAATCGGCAAGCGCAGCGTAGGAAAACCAGCCCCAAGGTGGACAGAAGTTATAATACAAGTGGCAGGAAGACGCCACGCCTGAATGTTTCTATTAAGATTATACCTAAGCTTAGGAAACAAATCAGAGAACCATGCTTACTAATATTGTTGTTATTATTGCTGTAACGCAATGCCAGTAATTTAATAGGTATTTACAAACTACACTCTAAGCAACATTATTTAATAACCAATGTAATGCATGGAATTAATTACTGAAGAAACATAATCTATTGATACATCTAAAAAACATTGCATAAGGTTGTCTACTAAAATAATACACCTACGAATGCTAGGAAATATTATACAAGGAGTGTGGCAAATGAAAACTATCTACATAAAGTCTACAACACACGTTGCTAAGCAAAGGCAAGTGTTAACGTAGGCATAGATAGCCAATTTGTCTCCAGCAGGGTTAGACAAGCAGCAAACGTATCTATTTCTACAAGCGCTAACGCTTACATTTGCTAAGAAACTGTGACGTGCCATCACGTGACATATCATTAATAATGACAATCCCATACATTTACTTTTCTATTCTACTGGCGTTCACGAAATTAAACTGCCACTTGTCTAACCCCCCATTTCCGCCATTGTTAATTGTCGCGCGCCTCTCTGACCAAGTGCAGGTCACCGCAAACGTAATATGACGAGAATGGTTTGTAAGCTTACATCCTATATCTGAGTGTGACATTGCTCGTAGGAATCCCGATTCACATTCAAATCCACGGGATTTGGATTCAACTCGGGATCTACGTCTACCTCGTCATTTATGATAAAAAAGTCAGAGGGAAAGATGTAGTTTCAAAATCGAATCTGAATCCGTTTGATTGCAAATAGAAGCAAGTCTTATTTCTCACATCAATTCTTCAATTCACATTTAGAAAAATATGCAAGGCCTATACTCAGTTAGCTTTGTCCATATGTCGGTGGACCATGTCATTGTATACTTTGCTTATAAAAAAAATACTGCTCTACCATTGGTTATTTAAAATATTGGAAAAATAAAGAAAAACCAAGTTTCTCCAATTCTACGACACTAGCTTTACATTAATTTGCCCGCAATTGTATTCCCTAGAGCCTTATCATCATGTATTACCGGCTTTAGTCGTAAAAAAACAGCAATTGGACACAAGTTATTGACGGATGTAATACTTCAGCTGAAAAAAGAATACATTTGACTTGTATACCATCTTTACATTTACTGAATACGAGACGGACACAGCTTCATGTTTTCTGGAGCCAATCGGTTTCATGTTGATGGCATAACATTGACTCATTTGCGACACAACTCTACGCTACTAGGATTTGTATAAGACAAAAAATACCTACAAGTTGCTTGTCCGTGAAGTTTGAAAACAAAATGTTATTAGTATATGAGATGTTTACATTGTAAACATGATTTTAAACTGACTTAGAATTGTATTGTGTCTTCTCATAATGGATTATGGATATAATATCTTATCTTATCCTACATATATACAAATGTTTATTTTCTTGTAGTTGCTTATGAAGAATTACAACTGTAAAATTTGATTGAATATTGTTTTTGGATAATCAGTAAAATCAAACTTTTTTGCTATTTATAAATGTATGAGTGTGCGTTTTTTTATTGTTTTTTGTTTTCTTAAGTTAGTTTATTCAAACCTCCACATTTGTATTAAAGTGGACTCTATGAATGAATTAAACAATATTTAAAAATTTATTTTGTATCTACTTTATTTGTATGTTTAGAAGCTCGGTAAATAAATACATTGAAAATGAAAAATAAAACTTCCCATTGTTGTTGTTGTTGTTGTTGTTGTTGTTGTTGTTGCTAGCCTGTAGTGTCCCACTGCTGGGCAAAGGCCTCCCCTCGACATTTCCAATCTTGACGGTTTTGTGTATTGATGTGCCAGTTTTTATCAAACTTCCCATAAAAAAGCTAAACTCCCTGGTATAGTCTTCGACAGACCGAGCTAACCTCAGGTAAAACATATGATAATTATGTAAAATATACGCGATATATCCGTTAAAACTTGTTAAATTGCAATGAGTTACAATCGCGATTACCCAAGATACCAACAATAGTGTTTAACAAAAAACAAATACTTTTTTTTTCATATAATCGACACGCTCGGCGTTTAACCACACCTCTACTCACCTATATTAACTGACGGAATTAACAGAAGCTAACTTATCACGTATAACCATCAGCAATATTTTTATTGTTCAAAATTGAAATTTCCTCCATTCCACCAAATTTTTTAACGTACGCCCACAAATAAAACTGACGGAAGAATATAAAAAGCACCTTTATGTTCATTGTAGCGTCTACTGTATGTTCTGTGTGCATGAGGGAAAGTGAGAGGTAATGAAATATCGGCTGTTATAAAACTAATGTAACGAATATGCTCTGTGAGTTTTCATAATGAGCGAAGATGCAAATCATTAGAATTATACTAGATTATTTAATTATATCATGAAGATATGTTAATTATTTTTAAGCAATGCGAGTTAACAGAGTGGCTGCAGGTACCTATCTATGATCCGAAAATTTTTGCTCGAACGGTATTTGCGGTAACTCCCATTTGTTCTGTTGTCTCGCTCGTCACACACTCGATTTCCAAAATGATACTGTTTCTTATGTGTACCTTGTAAGAACCTATATTTTGTTTAAGTTTATAATTTATTTGGAAACATGACATTGAATCGGACTGAGTTTTCAATTAATCTTCCCATCTTCCTGGACATCTGCGACCCCACAATGGTGACCCCGACGTGATTTGAACACGCAACCTTCTGATCGGAGTATAGAACTGTGACGTCATAGAACTGTTGTTTTTTTTTTTATCCCTTTAGTTCTATGGTAGAACTATTAAAACGAAATCTCTCTCATTTGTTCTATAGAACTAATAATACACGGTAATTTTCGTTAGTTCCATAGAACTGTTGACACATAGAACTTTGCCCGAATCTGTTTGCACAATGCACGAAGTTTTTCGCGCGGAGCATTCGAGCACTGTGATTGGTCAACTCATGTTAAACTCCACACAGCTTCAGTGAAAACGCAGCCTCAATTCAGATGGTTAGTTAAAAGATTAAATATAATTAGAGTTAGTAAAGATGTGAGTGTTAAAAGTCATTAAAATAGTAAATTTTTTTTCAAGATCGTAACAATTACGGACATAATCTAAGAGGTCATTGTATTATTAAAATACTAGTAAAATATTTCAAAAATAACAAAATAATGACGGTGTATCTCTTTACATATATAATAATAGCCTACTAGAAATACATGAAGCTGATTTACAGAAGAATAAACACAAGCATACGTACAATTTAATAAATAAAGAGAAGTTGTACGTTGCAGACAAAGACTAGGTTAGTAAAAGCTGAAAAACAAGGGTGTCACATAAAAATATTAATGTATAATAAGTTGCCATATTGTATTAGCAAACTTGATTATAGTATATTTAAACAGAAATTATAATCTCTCTTTGAAAATAACTCTTTTTATAAATTAAGTGAATATAATGGAAATGGGTCTTTCAAAATACTCATATTTTACAAAGACAGAGCAAGCACAGTCAAGCATAGCAAAAATATAATAGAATTTTGGTATTTGTAGTTGCTCGTAGGTTTTTTTAAATGGAATTTAACAAATCTAGGCTATTGAGATGAAACGGTTATGACTTAAAAGCTAGTTTATTGGCTGATGCTCCCACACAGTGAGTAAGATGCGGTAATTTATGTGGGAGCATCAGAACACGGCACCTGCCTATTTATGCTATTATCATAAAATTTAGTTAATTTATCATATGTGTAATTCTGACTTACCTGTAACATGTATGTTATTCAAGGTTAATAAATATTCTTATTCTTATGAAAATCTTTCACTAAAGGAACAATCCCAAAATCGGAAACACAACTGATTACTGTTACTACAATTTGTAGAAATCAATAAACTTTTTGGAACATCATTTTTTTCGGGATTTTAGGAATGATCTTATAGTAAACGTTGTCTAAAATTACCCATTATTAGGGCTATTGTAGTAGTGTAATAGCCAAGTAACAATATCCAGACTAGCAAAATATTGCACATGTGAGGTGTAAGCAATAGAGAAAAAGTTATAGGGCCATTGTAAAACCAAATATACCATAAAAATTTAAAGAATTCTGTAACATACCTCCATCGTAAACACTGCACCGGAGATTTATGCCTATGTGAACGCCGATGATATTTGAGCATTTTTCACAAAAATGTTCATTTCACCGGCACAATCGGAAGCGGTCACAGTTAAACACTCGTTAATTAACTGTTTAAACCTAGTTTAAATCACTGTCATTGGCCGGGGAACCGGCTGCGACTAAACAACGGTTAAAGGACGATTATTACAGAGAGACAACTTTGAAAAACAGCTAAACGGTATTTTCGCAAACTAGGTATATGTAGTCGGATTTTTCGGCTTAAAACAGACGTGAGTGACCCGTAGTTTTTATTTAAAAAATTATTTTCGCAGTTACAATTTACATTTCTTGCGGCAAATATTGAAACGTGAACTGAGTACTGAACAACGCTTTGAGTTAACATACCTATCTACAAGGGCGTCGCCAAGGAGGGGACAGGGGGACAGGGGCAGCTGCCCCCCTAGAGATTTTAAAATGTAGCCAACTGCAAAGCAACCAAAGTCCTAAGGCCGTGCAATTGTACCTGTACCTACAATTCATATTTTCATCCTCCATATTATTAACCCCCCCCCCCCCCCCCCCCCCCCCTAGGCTGGCGACGCCTTTGACTATCTATCCATAGGTATAGTAGAAATAGTATAAGCAATTTTTCTCTTTATAATACATGTTAAGCCAGTCGATAGATTGAAATATCGTATGCAATGTCAAACTGTAGAAGGAATATAGCAAGCAAAATAGCGCTCGGTATGGTTATTGGTAACTGGCATCAGCATTGAAGAATCAAAGAAAATATTGTTTAAATATTTTAAATGTATAAGCAATATTTTATTAAAATATCAAACATATTGCCAACATTACCATCGTACGAAACAACATAGACATAATTGTATGGCAGCATATTCCGCACAATCAATGGTCAATAAAAAAGTTTAATCCAAGTTTAGGAGCAATATTGGGAACCACCATAAATTGCCGTGCACTACAATATTGTTATATCGGACTATAAAATAATCTGTGAAAATAATGGCACCACCTAGGGAACCAGCAATTAAAAACCTACGGCAGTCACGCGTGTTGCTCTTCGTGGGATATTGAGACTAACAATATCGTGTCAATGGCACATTGATGGGCTGTAAAGGAACAAAAGCAGACCTATCGCGTTTCCTTGCGGACTCGAACGGAATTTATTCTATAATTTATTAGAGTTAATTAATTTAAAAAACTGAAAAACCCGATTTCTAACTATAATTTTATTTTATTAACCAAACTACTGGAAAAAAAACATGGATTAAAAATCTGGGCACAAAAATCTCTGATGACATCAGGCTGAGGATCGTCAGAGATGGAAAGAGATTTGTCGTCATCTGCCACACCAGGATCGGGAGCATCACGACGTTCAGCAGTGAGCAAACGAATAGAGGAGGAGGAGGAGGAACCAAACTACTGAACCTATTTTGATGACATTTCTATGGAACCAATATGAAAGTATATACTTTTAAATAAAATGGCGGAGTTATACGTATGTAAGGAACATAAAAAATACAGCCGAAATGTAAACCTCCATCTTTATGAAGTTTGTAAAAAAAACTGAAACAACCGACTTCAAAACACGCATTTTGCTAAACTACTTAATTGACTTTGATAACATTTCTATAGGACCAATCTAAAAGAATATCCGTTTAAATAAAAAGAATTATCCAAATCGTTTTATAAATGACAAAGTTATGTAGGAACAAACACAAAAAATACCGAACCGAATTCATTAGATCCTTTTTCGAAGTCGATTAAAAATAACATAGAGCTAATTCATACCAACAAAATTAACTATCGCTCAGAATGTTAACAAAGCGACCAGTATCGCGAAGAAAGTAACGAGTTATCGAGTTACTCGGTGCAATTAACCTTTTTCGTTGTTAAAACTCGATGATAACAACAACCTCCATAAATAGAAACATTCAGTCATTCGCTGTCACGGAGCCTTGTAAATACAACACAAATTAATTTGTCGTAACGTAACCCAATTCGTTTGTACTTTCGAACAATAGCGGGATATTGCTTCCCGGAGACCGGGGGCTTTGCGAAACCTAGTGTGCACTGTGCATATAGATTGGACCATAGTTACTATTAATGAAATAGTATTATGGTTTCGATTTTTTATTTTTATTTTAGAAATAAGACTGACCAATCAACTCGCCTGATGATAAATGACGGTATGGCTAAGGATGGAATTTTTTTGAACTGTCTACAACTTTGTAAATCCTTAAATGTAGAAAAACACTTCAAAAAATATCGAAGATTCACATTTCGCTAGGTATACTTTAGGTAAACTTAACGCTTAACTGAGTCTGTTCCTGAGGTACGGGAGCGGCACGGGAGGGGTGTGTTTCGGTACATAAAATGCGCGGGACTTCAGTGGGGCATTGCTATTACATGTCAACCCTCCCGTACCGCTCCACAGGAACAGACTCAGACTTTGCGCTGCTTTGGTTAACACTAGACCTGTACAATTGTAAATAGCGTTATTACTCTTTCCAACTTGTACAATACGCAAGAACAGGTAAGTATGTAACAAAAAATAGTAACTAATTCCCGAGAAATACTCGTCTGTGTGTCGTACGTTCGGTCAAAAACCCACGTGCAACAACGGTCCATTGTGAACCAACGGACATTCAAGTAACTAGACAACATCTAGCTGGTTTTTTGTTACGTACTGTAGTACTACAAGTACGGTACGACACCCTGAGGCCTGATACACACTAGTGTGGCTTCACTGTGGCTAGTCAAGCAGTGTTGCTAACACCACTAGCCAGGAAAATAGCACCATGATCGAAATCGGGATATGAGTGATTTTAAAACAAATACATTGTGATTTCGAAACGAATTTTAAACAAGAATTTTTAGTACAAGATAATTTAAAATAACGTTAAATAAATAAATAAATATTGGAGGACATTTTCACAGAACACCATCTAGCTCCAAACCAAGCAAACCTTGTATTACTATGGGATTTTTTTTTGTTGTAAATACATAGATATTATACATATAAACGCCCAGACACCGAACAAACATCCATGCTCAGCAGAAATATTTGCTCTGGGTGGGGATCGAACCCACAGCCAGAGACAGAGGCAGACATGCTACCACTGAGCCATGAGGCCTGTCAAATTTTTAATGGTTAAAATATCTCCATGGCTTAGCTCTATTCAAACTTCATTATTTAAACAATTAATGGACATAGAAAAAAAACACAATCTTGGATTGCCTACATTTCTAACATATCAATAAATAACCAAGTACGTTAGTCAAGCCTATTCACTAGATGAGCACTAAAAAGAGCCTTATGTATTACAAATACTACACTATTGCTGTCTTAAGGTGTTATTTTTTATGAGTACACACACAAAGCCCAACGTGATTGAAGTACCAACCACCTAACACGTGGAGAACCTACGTAAGACGAAATATATTGATAGAAAGTGTACAAGGCGCAGCGTAAGCGTAATAACACAGATCGATCAAGTGTCAAAGGAGTTGGACGCAAATATCTTTGACGTAAACTTTTGGGTAAAAACTGGTGTCTACACTATATACAGGGTGAAATCTAATTCATGAGCATCCAGTAAGCCTAGGTACCTAGGTACCCTACTCATAGTACCAATCACATGGAAAGCAAAATTTATGGAATAAATGATTGATTTAAGTATTTATAATGAAACGGTCAGCCTAGATAAACGACTAATATAACCCCTGCTGACAACGCTGGTCAGCTGACAAAATTTCATATTCTTCCTTGATATTGAACTCTCTGCGTCTCATTCTCATTGTATTCGTATATTACTTACTACATATTATTGTCTCAATGCAGTGGTTGGAAACGGAAAGGTGAAGGTAGGGCTAGGTGGCATTGAACACCACCTAGCCCTACCTTCACCGTTCCGAAAGGCCTAAGTCCAGCAGTGGACTGAAACAGACATGATGATGATTAGATTAGTGGGATTTGGGCTTTTATATTACTAGTAGTACTAGTAGTACTAGTGTACCTAAATCATAATGCTGTGATAGCAATTGAAGATAAGGGGGGCAGCCCGTATGCGAGCCGCGTACCTATTTCGAAGAAAGTCCCGGCGAATTCTATATTTTGCGAGAAATTACTAGCCGACCAGGCCAGGTAAGATCTCGTATTCGAGATCACGACTCGAACTGGTTAGAGGTTAAAAACGAAGCTCGCGAAGACTTGCCTCTTGTAATATTTATTTAACCTTCAAAAACAAAGCGAATGCTCATTCAGACGACGCTTTTAATACTATTTTTAACCATCTCCGGAAAATCCAGAATCCAGAGTTGGTCCACATCTTGGATTATTATCGCTTCTCGGATCTACCGCTTAAGTTCATGTCTGCTGGAGCCCTTATAAGGTTCTAAGTAGATACCATTTATGACTGAACAAATTGACGCAAAAAATTGCTACTCTGTTTTTAATCATTACCTTACTTATCCAAAAAAAACTACCTAAACTAAACAAATACATACTACAACAGCCCTTGCTTAGTCGGGTAAAAAAAGGAATACCATTTATATAACAAAGGAATTTCGTTCGTATCGCAAAAATTGTGTATGTTATATAGAACGCATGGCCCGAAATGTCGGAAAAGCTATGATAGGATATCATATATATTTAGTATGAAGAGACCTTCATATAAAATTCTATACAAGCGATGGCCTAACGCTTAAAATGGTAACTGCAGAAAGTGAACTTACGCCAAGGGACATACGATTGTCGTGACATAAACAATGGTACCTACTTCGAACCTTGTCATTCAGGGATCGTAGCGTTGCATGATGCAATTGTAATGTCTTTTGGGAGAGTTTTATAATTCAACTACGTCCGGTATGTCTTGCACAAATGGCAAAAATATTTGATTTATACACAGACATGAAAATTGTTCGCTACACTCAGGATTTATAGTACCCAAGTGACGACAAAAAAAGATCTGACGAGAGGCTTGTGCTATAGAAGTTGGGACGGCTTGTTTGTAGGACGCCACGTTTGTTGATACCGGCACTATGCATATATCTTTCTGAGACACAGAGAAGGGTTAGTACTTCGGCTTACTTATTCGGCGGAACAACACAAGCGGCGTAAATATATAAATCTGTGTAGTAATAACAATATTTGAACACGTTGGTGTCGAGGTTTTCGGTCCGTGGCACCTCTATTTTTTTTAATATCCGAGGATCTAAACGACGCTATGTGCGATCAATATGCAGTTAAATGATTTTTAGAAGTGGCTAACTAATACAGATTACTTGAACATCTTGAAATGTTACATATGTGTACATTAAAATCAATCAAGAGAAAAATACACACATACTCGTACACAGAAACATAAATACACAATAAAAACATTACCCTCTTCTTGCACGATCTGGTAAAAACAAAATCTAATATAAACGCAAGCGGAGTATGAAAGTTGCACAATAAAAGAACCAGCCACAGCCAGCAACTAATGTGCCTGGGAAAACTAGAAAATATCGCTAATGTATGTTCGATCACAGCGCGATAGGCGAGATGCGAGCATTCCGGTGCAGGACCGTTGCGGTGTCGCTGTTCTGCGCGCGCGCATACTGACGCGACCGACCGATCGGAACCGAGTTCTCGTCGTCTAGCATCCTCTTCGAGGAACAAATGAAGCATAATCTATAGGAGAAATTGATTTACGTTTACATATTGACAGTGGTGTGAAATTAATGGGTTGAAATAATGCGATTTATTGATAATTTGCCAACGGCCCTTGTAATAGAAGAGGAGCAAAAGTAAAAGTACAGATTAGGTACTAGACTGGGGCAACTGTTACTTTTACTGAATAAAACCGAAACCGAAGCTGAAATTACTGCACAAGCGTATGTACAGGTAAAAACTCGACACGTACTTGGCCAGTTTATAGTATTTGATGTCATACTTATTATAGGATTGTTTTTTTATAAAAAAATTAATAAAAAGCAAAAATCAAATGAACATAAATCTTATCAGCCATTATAGCCCCGAAGCGTTCTGGAAACTAATTAATGAATTAAACTGATCATCGTATAGAACAACAAACTCGAAGAATATTAAATGGGGATTAAAGCAAGGCAAGTTTGCATATTGTACATATCGCCATATTCAGCAGCACAATTGAGCGAAAATCTAAACTGCTCGAGTTAAGTTGGAAAATATGGAATGCAGCGTTGCGTTGAGATTATTATGCTGGCAAAGTCCTCCTACAAGCTAAGCACGGGCTTTAGGATAAAAAATAAAACTATGCCGAGTTATAAGTTACTAGCTGTACCCTGCGATTTCACCCGTGTAGTGATGAAAATTATTGTGATGGTGATGATAAATTAAAATTTAAAAGAGTTTTAATCAAATATTATTTGTTCTAACGAAGAAGTTTTCATAAAAAATATTTTGGAACTGCTCAATATAAGTTTGACGTATGTATCCTCTCAAACGGATGGACCGATTTGAAACTAGTTTTTTTTTCTTTTGTTTGAAAGAAGGTTTCATCGTAAGTATTTTTAGCTGTTCAATCAAAATCGGTACTGCCGTTTTTTTGTCGGCAAACTCACTCACGGCTCACTGATAAAACACCCGAGGGTTTTCGAGTTTTCTTTTCTTATACTTTTATCTATAAATATTCATGTTCAAGCTGCACACGTATCGCTCGTCACGTCCAAATCATAACTTAAGTTGATTACCCGTTACTTTCATGTAATGAACGTTAAATTAAGCAGCCGAAACAATAAACCAGTCATTGAGGAAGACATAAACCCGACACTCCAAATGGCGTACGACGATAACTGTGAATACACTATAGTTGTTAACGAAAAAGTCGCGTTTTGAAGCGCGCTAGTCTAGATAAAAATCGACTCAAATACACAGTTAATCTGAGGGCATGGTGTACCCCCGCCAAGACACACATGGACACTACCATACCTACTGTCTCACCAGTAATCGTCAAATAAGCTATTACTTTATGAAATCGTAAGACGATGAAATTGTTTATGTTGTTCAGGTAATAAATTAAGAAATCTGGACAATTGACTTTCCAAGTCTTCATAAAGAAAGGGGGTGCAGAAGAAATGGCTAAGCCTTGGCCAATCATAGTCTAGTAAAAATAAGATTTGTGACAGCATAAAAGACAACTAAGTATATTGTTATTTAAATGAATGTACTGGTGTTTTGAAATACATTTGACACAATTTCATAATGATATTATAAAAGCTAATTTTGTTGCCTTTACACGCTCAAACGGCTGAACCGATAGTTATAAAAATTAGTATAGAGATAGCTTTGAACCTGGAGACGGACATAAGCTACTTATCATCATCATAATCATCGTCGTTTTTTCATAACTACGCGAGTGAAACCGCGGAACACAGCTAGTCTATAAATCGGGGATTATTGTTGATATATGATTTTTAGTTATTTTCCTATC
Organism: Lycia hirtaria; assembly: GCA_947563715.1. Taxonomy (NCBI): domain Eukaryota; kingdom Metazoa; phylum Arthropoda; class Insecta; order Lepidoptera; family Geometridae; genus Lycia; species Lycia hirtaria. The sequence continues at coordinate 4,289,877 of OX387386.1, forward strand.
ATAATTTCAAAGAATCCCCCCAGTTGCAAATACTGTGATCTGCTCCATACAAACGGATTTATTTTTACTAGACTATTAGTCCAGTAATAATTATAGTTTAAAAAACTGAAAAAAACGACTTCAAAATACGAAATTTGTTTACTTGGTGTTACATCGTTAGAGGATGTACCTACCGGTGCCATGTCCTACGGTGATATGTAACGCGACATGCTGTTCACTTTTCTACAGGCATTTGGATGATATATTACCAGTTATTTTGATATAAAAACCAAATTACTGAAACGATTTTGATAAAATTTATATGGGACCACCTCTGAAGTATGATGACCTACCAAATACAAAATCATCAATGCACAATTGGTGGAGTAATCGGTGAACAAACATACAAAAACAAACATCTTATATTTAACCTAAAAATTAAAATTAAGATTTATAACTTGAAAGTCATGTCTGGCTTTGCAGTGTTTGTAGAGTTACGGCTTGTTGAGCTGGGTTTTCTAGAATAAGGGATTGGCTCATCTTGAAATCTCATAACAATTAACAGTAAAGTCAAGAAACACAACCTTTAATAACAAAACTTTAACACTTTTTTTAAAACTTTACATGAAAATATTTTTGTTGGTACATAATATCGTAAATACGGAATGGTGATTTGTATGGGATTATACGTTCCTAGGTGACGAAAAAAAAAACAAATATGCAAAAAAATCTATTTAATTGAAGTTTTTACCATATCTCTTAATTATTATCTTCAGGTTTAGGAAAGATTTTTAAGAAGAAAGAAGAACCAGCTCTACCACCAGGTTCTTTAAAATGTGCGTAAAGACGCTTTCAATCTTAATGTTTGTGAACTTTTTTTTTTTTGTAGTGCGGGCACAGCCTTACCAGAGTCGATTTTTATGAGTATCAGACTCGTAAAGTATGACGTGATGATTACAGTTAGCCCTCTAAAGGGCCAGTTTAACAATTAGGGCTCAGTGGTAGTTTTATGGGCAGTTAAACAGTAACCGTCGGCGACGTTTTATATCCGATTTTATTGGACAGATTAAAAACTAGCCGGTCGCCCTCGTGCATTCATACGAGCAGTGCACTATGCGATTCAAATAGGAATTGGACTGGTCCAACGTCACGTAGAAACGTAACGGGGTATGTGAACTGGTTGTTTATGTGGAGCAGATATTATTTAATGTTTGATTTTTGTTATTTGATTTTTTTATTACGAGTACATACTTTCCGTGGAAAAAGAAAAAAAAAACGTAAAAGATCAGACTCCGAGCGCATTGTTTTCATCGAAACTATTCAAAGGGAATTTGAGCTGAATTAGCATATAAGCAGAGATGCCTTAATAGTAGATATGCATTTTTTTTTTTTTTTTTTTACGTTCATTACGAGTACGAGTCTTCGACTTTGAGATCGCTGTTTCGTTCCATGTTCAAAGTGCTAATTTTGGGACCTACATATCCTCAAGTTGCGAATTCATCACTACGAACATTTGAATATGTAGACGGGCCAAAGCCCTAATTGACATTTTAATGTGTATATGCAGAATAGCGAGTTCCGCCATCAGCACATCTAACAGACGTGCAGACATTACAAAGCTTCATCTACGACTATAGCGTAAATACCAACTATGGACCTAGAAAGCAGTGTGTGGGCCGTGGGGTCAACAGGCAAATATACAATGAGCCAAGTTGTCAATAACATGGAAATCTATGAGAAAAACTGCGGAGAGAAATATAAACAAAATAAATCAGCTGAATTACGGGTGTGACTCACACACCGAGGCTTCCGTACTCCCTCACAAGGTGACACCGACACTAGGGCTAGTTTCTAGGCATAAACAAACTTCAAGTCTAAAGTTCAAGTTGTTATGATGAGAGGTTAGGGGTTTAAAAATAATTAAAATCGTTAATGTGAATTCGACTCGCCCACGAAAATTTTTTAGTGTTCTTGTTACACTAATAATAGAATTCCGAACAACCAACAAATTTATAAAACTTAGTTGGGGATCGACGTAAACGGCCAAAAACGCAAAAGACAATATGACAATTGTATATTTAAAAAAAATGTGTACTTTTTATTTTTCAAATATTTTTTTTTATAAAACTTGGCATAGAAGTTGTAAAATTCCAAAAAAAAAAACGAAGATTTTTTAAACGGAGGGTGTTTCTTCCAAATGAGGAGAAATTTGCAGTGGCCCAATGGTGAACCGATTTTGAGAATAACTAACTGAATATTGGTTCTTATTATTAAAAAAATATTTCAAATTTGAGCAAAATCGGTGAACAGGTTATTGAGATAGAAAGTTGTAAGGTCTCAATTGGAAGTTTGCGAAATAGCCCATGCTATTGTAAGTGGACACTGAATTCTTAATCAAATCTCGTACAACTGAAACTAAAACAAAATTGTTGCAAAAATGACAACTGTTCTGAAAACTACCAGTTTAAACACTAAATGAGTCACAGTGAAACATTTGTTTGTATGTTCGACAACACGTCACAAGAATAATAACCGATTGTTTAACGTTATTTTCGCTATGGCACCGCGAGCGAACCATTGTCTCGTACGGCTCGATACTTTTTTTGATAACACACACAACGAGCATTGCGTTGCCCTTTGCGTCAACACCCAAGGCCATCTCGTATGGATCACAAAGGGTGGTGCCTAATTTAGCTTACCTATAGCATTTAAACAATTGAGTAGATATAATGCGACGAGAGTAAGAGCCGCTTTTGACTTATTTCAAAGGCATAACTATGGCTGGCAAAGTGTGACTGTGAAAGATGAAGTGTGAGTGTTGTGAATCTAAAAAGGTCGTCTGACATAGTGAAGTGGCGAAAGGAAATATTATGCTGTTCTGACCTCAACTAGTGGAATAAGACCAGGAAGATAATTATGTAAGTTGGTAGAGACAAATGTCCATCAACATAAGCTCTAACTTATTAAGATTTCGGCAAGACAATACTAAGCGGTTTATATTTTGGCAGCGTATGCACAGTAAGTACGTAGTTGTATATGTGTTGGTATTTGATTTTTATGAATTTTCTATTAAAGTGCGTAAGCTACTCATTATATTTTGATGAATGAAGTGTCAATCGATTTTTTATTGTTTGTTCTGGTGAGGTTACATATCACTCTCCACAAAAAGAAACTTTAAAACCTTTATATCAGAAAATAACTTAATCACTTGAAACTTTGCCCTCGAATTCGAAACGTTTTATTATTTTGCTTAACACTGAATAAAGATATAATAAATGAAATATTACTCAATATCTTTACAATATATATATATATATAGCTTAAACTTTATACGCATATTTTTTGTTCACGTAATTGCGCAGTACGCGCACTTATGGAAATTACGAACAAAAGCAGGATTAATTCTCGGAACTGGTTCCTGTGAGTCTATAATTTATTTACTAGGCTGAGGTGCCATCGAAGATACATTAATGTCTCCGTGCGAGTAAGGCCGCAATTTCAAACTTAGCCAGTCGTAGCAGCGGATAAAATGTAAACTTGCAGAAATATGTAACAATTTTGACAACGAAATGTTAAAACTGCGTAATTGCTCGAGAACTATATAACCTAATCTGGTTTTGTGTCTGATAATAGGAATTAAACCTATATACCTAACCTAACCTAAGACTTCGATCATTATTTTTTATATGATTGGAACCATTAATGGCTATGCCTCGAAGGTTTGCTTTTTGCACACTTTTAATTTTGGAACTTCGCAAATATAAAACGAAATTTATCTATCTATCTTTTAATTTTAAAAGATTATTAACTGAGTTTTTAAAACATCGACATGATTAACAACTAGTTAGATGAGCAAGGTTAAAACATTACTTCTCCCGCCACGCTGCCCGCTAAAATCAAAGCCCAACCACTACTTCTCCCACCACGCTGCCCGCTGAAATCATAGCCCAACCACTACTTCTCCCGCCACGCTGCCCGCTGAAATCAAAGCCCAACCACTACTTCTCCCGCCACGCTGCCCGCTGAAATCAAAGCCCAACCTTAGTAAACGTCGAATCTTCTCTAGAATACGTAATGCTTTTGAAGGAGTCTTATTAAATGAAGCTTAAGTTTTGCTACTCAAATGCGTCGCACACAGCTCCCTGTCTAAAGCTTAGTTTATTTCAAAAGCTCGTTATGTAAATTTAGCTATAGCAGACGCGAATTATAAAAAAAAACTTACAACTAATTTATCAATACTAAGTATTAAAAATTTTGAAGTTGAGTTTGGTCAGTATCGTAACTCCTCAAGAAGCGACTTCAAACTACAGTCTAAATGATACTGAGGAACTACAGGTTAGTAGTTCCTCAGTATCGACTCAAGCTGCACTCAACCAACACACTCGTTATGGCCATTCATGTTTATAATGCGTTGCCGGAAGATCTCAAGTATATAAAAAATAATCGGCTAAGTGCGAGTCGGACTCGCGCACGAAGGGTTCCGTACTATCATCTATAATACTACAAAGTTTAGTTTTGTTTATAAAATAACGAGAAATCAACGAAATTCCAAGTAGTAAATTGCAAACTTATAGGGAGGTTTTCGATACACATCCGGGCAGCTTGACGACGCTCGCGCGAATACGCGCGGCTATGGCTCGCTCCGTGATGTTACCTCCCCCGCTACCCGCGCGGCCGTTGCTTAGCACCACCACACCGCGGCGCGTCGCTCGCACCGCGTTTAGATGCACGGATTATTTTCATTTTGTGAGTTTTTATGTATTAGATTAGGTATTTATTTTTATAGTTAATATATTTCTAAATATTTACTTACAAATATTCAAGTTTCTACCTGTTAATTAAGATCGAGTAAAAATTGCTTAAAAATTACGTTTGTTGTATGGGAGCCCCCCTTTAATATTTACTTTATTGTTATTTAATTATTTATTTTGAAAGGTAATATACAAGTAAATATTCTGTGAAAATTTGAAGCGTCTACCTGTTACCGTTTTTAATATTGAGCAAAAAAATACGAAAAAAACACGTATGGGGACCCCCCTTAATTTTTTTTTAATTTTTAGTATTTGTTGTTATAGCGGCAACGGAAATACATCGTTTGTGAAAATTTCAGCTTTCTAGCTATCACGGTTTATGAGATACAGCCTGGAGACAGACAGACAGACAGACAGACAGACAGACAGCGAAGTCTTAGTAATAGGGTCCCGTTTTTACCCTTTGGGTACGGAACCCTAAAAATGACATTACATTTATACGTAAATTAAAGGAATTCCTGACTTGTAAGGCTTATTATACGGTAGACGAATATTTAATTGATAAAAATGTTAATCCCAATTAATTTTCAAATTGATTAAATTATTATGTTGACCTTTTTATTACATCTTGATATATATTTAATTATTTATTTGTTATAAAATTGACATAAATATTTTAAATCTTTTTTTTATAAACATAATCGACATTTTAAAATAATTATACATTATTATTATTATTTTCTTTAATTATCAAATCATTTATTGGAAACACGAGAAATTCATGACATAAAAATAAAAATTTATATTAAAATCAATTAAGAACAGATATTATAAACAGGTAGTCCTCCTCTCTCCTATATGTTGCTACGCCCGACAGGGTCCATAAGATACATATATTTAATTTACCAACATTGTAATACTGTGGAATAGCAATAAAATATCTGAATCTGAATCTAAGCAAATGTCGAATTGAAAACCTCCTTATTTTTGGAAGTCGGTTAAAAACGTTTAGTATTTAATAATTTACAGTAGTTAACTTGCGGATTAGTGCACGCGATTCCTGTTTCACTATTTTAGTTCCTTTAGATGCCTATAGGTTATCGTTATCAGATTTCAATGTTTTTTTTTTTATATCTAATTGGAATCATAAACAGCTCTACTATGCTCTACGGTTTGCTATTTCAAATTTCGGTATAACTTCAAAGTTAAAAAAATAAAAGTAAAATTGAACAAAAGCCCGTAGAAACATTAATGACTCCAAACATATAAAAAAGTATGATCGAAAACGGATAATATTTAGGGGTCGACAACAGTTTCCGGCTGGTGCATAGAAAAACGTATACAAAAATTGCCACAACAACTATGTTCTTAAGCAGTCTTGTATGCGCAAAGAAGTACGTTAACTTTCTACATGCGCAAGCGCTCGACGCTCGCGTGACGATCGAGCGCCCCAGTGCCGCAGAAAGTGCAGAAAAAATCCGAAAACTGGACATTTTTAATTAAATCACAAAAAAATAGTGTCTTCATGTAAGGAATGAGGGTCCAAATTTTTAAGTTCTTTAACCGTATCATATGAAGAGCTTCATCAGCATAAGCTATAACAGGGTTTTAAATATTTTTACGATGTATATTTTTCGGTTTATTAAAGAAAATATAAAAAAAAATATGATTTCCCCCTCTTATCTACTAGTGGGAACCCTCGGTGGGCGAGTCTGACTCGCACTTGTCCGGTTTTTTTATTTTGAAACACTGCGCGCTGAGAGCACAGCATTCCGTTTTAGACGTTTTTTACTATTTTAGAAACTTACCACGGATGTCAGTACACAAATTTCTTTATTAATTGTCCAAAGCTCAAAAATCCAAAGAGAACAAAAATGGCGCTAATCACCAATCACAGCATTTTATTTTGAAAATAAGGCTCTGATTGGTTACAAGTCTGTCATAATTAATTATAATTATTGAACGTACAGAATAGACTTCACTTACCAAAGCGACGTTTATCCACGAAGAAACAATTTGCTCTTAAATACGTAAGTGATTGAAATAATATATTACTTTACAAAAGTAATTTGTGAAGGAAATTCAAGAGTAATTCTACAACATTGTGAGTTTGTGTGAAAAACTAAACTACTCGCTATATTGTTGCAGAATTGTTGCCCGACGGATTCTTTTCTCGTACTTTCTATTTGTATTCCATTTCCAATTACAACACTGTATATACAGGGTGTAACAGGACTGGATAGTACTAGCAACGGTTGATTCCAATATTCTATCAGACCTGATGCCTAACTTGTATGACACAGGGCATGCTCATCATGACCATTGCCAGAGAACAAACGGCCAATGAGCATTACATCCAAGTAATGAATGTTCATGAAGATCACGGCTAACTAGCCGATAAGGTGCTGCCTTATCGGCTAGTTAGCCGTGATCTTCAAGCGCACTTTGAAGTTTAGAAAAGAAGAAAATGCTACAAGTACGACTTTTTAGTACATTGCCGTACGTCGTACAAGATATTAAGAGTTATATGATAAGTGACATTGCGGTCTAGGATGGAGCGAGCTTACCTATAAGAAACCAATTCACTCGCGATTTAAAGACACCCAAATTATATCTATCGGGAAAGACCCGCTCAGGAAGCGTATTCTACAATCTAACAGACCGCACGATGAAAGAATTTAAGAATTAAATTAATAATGGAATTAAAGCGTTTCGTTCGGGTTTTTTGGAATATCCACCATTGAATATCTGTGTTGTGCCAAATTTCATAACGATTAGTTCAGTCGTTTAGCTGCAAAGATGCAACAAACAAACAGAAAGACAGGACTAGCACTTTTATAATATTAAATAAGATTAATAGTTAGCATATAACTGTAATATATGCGAATATTGAACAATTCAACAATATTACATATATTTCTAATTGATAATTTCCTTTTTGAAATCGGTTGATACAACAGTACTTATCAATATACTGTGCGTTGTCAAACCAATAATATTTGTATAACCGCGACTCCAATTATAGAATTATTTAATTTCAGATAATAAATAATTTCAATTCGACATTTTGTCAATTAGTTACTAGCGTCCAAGCACGCGGATGCATTGAGTTGAATCCATTTCGCGCGGATGGTACATTCCATCCCTAAATAGCTTGTGTGACGTCACAATCGATTACAAAAACTTGACATGCCGGTTTTCATACGACTGCAGTTCCTAACTCAGTCTATAAAGTCTATGATTTTGACATATTACCTCTGACTGCACAAATACTGAGTGAACCTAATCAAAAACTTGCAATTATAGATGTTTGCTATAATTATGTATGTGCCAATGGCTGCTGAGAAAAATAATTGCTGTGATGTACTGGTGCGTTTTTGCACGAGGTTTCGTTTCGCATATTTCCTCATATGACAATAGTCGAAGGCTTTCTCTACACACAGTTATCTAAGAACCGGCAACTGTTTAATTGCTCTTAGACAACGGTGTCACGTATATATATGTATATGGAATAAAGTCAATAATGAGTGTTCGGTTAGCCGAAACACTTTAGGACACAAAATAGTAAGCAAGCTGTTAATAAAAGTTACCGATTTAAATCAGTGTTGTAAAGATTAAACTCGCATAGTTCAATTCAACTTAAGAGGATTTTTTTATGTTTTTTTTTATATGTATATTTTTTTTTATGTTTAAAGGTTTAAAAATAATCTAAATATAGTTTAAAAACTAAACAACCGACTTCAAAATACGCAATTTGTTTTTTTTTTTTTTGATTACGTATTACTTTCGATTTTGATCAAAGTTATACGGAAATACCTCTGAAGTATGACCTATCTAAATAAAATAAGAATAATCAAAATCAATTTATACTTGACAAATAAATCGCGTAACAAACATACAAAAAAGTACAGTCGAATTGAGAACCTCCTCCTTTTTTGAAGTCGGTTAAAAATCGAAACAACCAACTTCAAAATGCGCAATTTTTGTTAAAAACCTACTGAACCGATTTTGATGAAATTTCTTGTCATTTCTGGTCATATTTCAGAGGTGGTTGCATCACCTCTGAAATATGAAATATGACCTACTAAACAAAAAAGAATCATCCAAATTAAGTCATATTGACGAAACAATCAGGTAACAAACTTACAAAAACAAACATACAGTAGAATTGAGAACTTCCTCCTTTTTAAAGTTGGTTAAAAAATAAGATTAGTTATTAAACGTTAAAACCATAATAAAAAATTATAATTGAATTAAGATAATGTGTAGATGTTGAAGACAATTTTCTAGGTTTATACATTGATGGGAAAATAACCGAGACTTTTTTCGGATTTTGCATAATAATAAAACATCGGGTATTTTGTATTCGATTACGGTAAATTAATTGGTAAGTGTATGACTCATCATCTCAATAAACCCATAACTACTTGACGGAGACATGACTATGACTCGACTGCCATTTATTTTGCTCGACTGTGACTAAGACTTACTCATTTACAAAATATTCAAAACCAATTAAAATAATAAATACTTAAAACTATTAAATGCAAATATAAAAAAAAAATATAACGCAGACTGGCGAACAATAATACGATGATCCTGGAAAGTTTTTTTTTTAAAATATGGAACCCTCAAAAGACACCAAACAAACTTGATCTCATATCGAAAACATCAAATTGACTCACGAGCATCGAGTTTTATCATCACACATGGAACCCAACATTAAATAATCGGCCAAGTGCGAGTCGGACTCGCGCACGAAGGGTTCCGTACTATCATCTATAATACTACAAAGTTTAGTTCTGTTTATAAAATAACGAGAAATCAACGAAATTCCAAGTAGTAAATTGCAAACTTATAGGTAGGTTTTCGATACACATCCGGGCAGCATGACCATAGCATGACGACGCTCGCGCGAATACGCGCGGCTATGGCTCGCTCCGTGATGTTACCTCCCCCGCTACCCGCGCGGCCTCGCGCTCGCGTCACCACCACACCGCGGCGCGGCGCTCGCACCGCGTTTAGATGCACGGATTATTTTCATTTTGTGAGTTTTTATGTATTAGATTAGGTATTTATTTTTATAGTTAATATATTTCTAAATATTTACTTACAAATATTCAAGTTTCTACCTGTTAATTAAGATCGAGTAAAAATTGCTTAAAAATTACGTTTGTTGTATGGGAGCCCCCCTTTAATATTTACTTTATTGTTATTTAATTATTTATTTTGAAAGGTAATATACAAGTAAATATTCTGTGAAAATTTGAAGCGTCTACCTGTTACCGTTTTTAATATTGAGCAAAAAAATACGAAAAAAACACGTTTATTGTATGGGGACCCCCCTTAATATTTTATATTTTTTAAGTTTTAGTATTTGTTGTTATAGCGGCAACGGAAATACATCATTTGTGAAAATTTCAGCTTTCTAGCTATCACGGTTTATGAGATACAGCCTGGAGACAGACAGACAGACAGACAGACAGACAGACAGACAGACAGACAGCGAAGTCTTAGTAATAGGGTCCCGTTTTTACCCTTTGGGTACGGAACCCTAAAAAAAGACCTTATCCCCACAAATCCAAGTAACCCGCTATCTCTAATGGAGAACCACACACAGTGTCCGATTGAAAAATCAGTGCAACGTACAAACATTAAAATGGTCGTAAAAGCGACAAACACGGCGTTTAACTCTTAACCAACGTAGAGAGACACCGCTCGGATGTACGTTTGAAACCAGAAACCCTTTGACTGCATTTTATGAACGCAGGGCGGCGTGGGAGCGAGCTACGCTTCCAATCTGAACACGAGCTTATAATAATTTTCGTTCGATATCGTTTATTTATGTATGTTTGTATAATGAAGCACTGTATTATTATGAATCCTTATAAATGTATCATAGCCATTTGTCTGTCCGCGTATCACAGACATTTTATCGGAGATATTAGGACAGTGCATTCCGTAAACCGCTACATTTTGTTTTAGTTATCAAAACCAGTACAAATTTGGCGAGACATCCCTTTATAAAATAAAAGTAAACAAATTATGAGAAGCGGGCCACCTTCTCATAATGAGAAGATGGCCCGCGCCCAGCAGTGGGACAGTTTGTATAAACAGGGCTGATAAAAAATAAATAAAGTGGAAATCTTTTAATAGATCTTCTAATAATTTTTCTATTAAAAAACCGACTTCAAACGCAACTTACTAAATCCTTCACAATTGTAAAATTTTTAAAGAGACCTTCTTCTTTTTTGTATTGGACCATTAAAGAATTTGCCAGTGTCAAGTATTAGGATTTTTTTCAAGTTTCTTGAATAAAACATCTTCGCTATACAAGAGAAAGCAGAAATACACAAATGAAGATTTGAAAAAATAGCTGATATAAGAAAAAAATACTTGACACTGGCAACTGCACAAATGTGCGATGCCAAATTCCTCAGATGAGGAGAAAAAAAAAGTTGACAACGTAAAAACACACGTTTTACTGCTTTATTTCACTTGCCCACACTCACGCACTTTATCGAACACTTAATAAATAAAACACCACCATTTTTATAGCATTAATGTTCAAAATAACACAAGTTTAGGAAAATAACAAAGCAACAACACGTTACTAAGACGTTCCCGCCAAAACTAATTAAAGAGACCTCTTCTTCAGTCGCTCTTTTTTTCTTTTGTCAAGAATGCGATTTGTTATTGAATGTCAAATGCTCGTCTTCGAAGATTAGAAAATGTGCAGATGTTTATACGATAATCCTTAATATTCGACACTCTAGCAAAGAAAAACGTGTCGGTGGAACTCTGCGATTCTATAATCTGACGCACTTACTCAGGAATACAATTAAAATATTATATATTTAAATAGAGATTATTCAAAAAGTAATAAAGCGATATTTATAAAATAATTATGTGACCAACTTGGGAACTTTCTCTATACACCAATTCAGGAAACACAAAAATTGGTTCTCGAATGACGGAGTAATTCGTGTACATACATAAAAAAAAATATACTTATACGGTACGAATTGATAACCTCCACCTTTTTCGAATTCGGTTAAAAATAAATTAAAGTTCTATAATTTTCTTCTCAGATGTGATATATCCATGAAATGTGAACATTTTATTTTATTTTTTTGCAATATGAAAATTAACCACCTCATTACCAACGTAAACCATCTATTGAACATTTTAAGAATATCAGATAAAACGCACATTATAAGGGAAAATGTATCATTCCTACTAGCGAGTGAAACAGTAAAAACCTGTTATATAATAATGGAGTGACAAGTAGATCTAAGATCGAGGAACTGATAAACGACGCCGTGACCAAGAACGGACCGCATCTGTAAGTCATTCCCGGTATCAAAATACCCGATCTATAGAACAACTCTCGAAGCAAAAGTACTGTAATTATTTGAAATACTGAATAGTACAGCTGATGCGAAATTTGGTATTAAGAGGCATACAAATTTAGTACTGTTTGAAAACAGTAAAAGAACAAAAAACAAAACAGATACAAAAATTGATTGTATTAATATAAGCAACAAGAATAGATAAGGTCCTGGGAGGTAATTGCAACTACTTGGAAAATGCAACTGATTTAAATTATTTCGCGCCGTTTGATTAACATATTGCCATCTAAGAAACAAAGCATGGGACCACCTGCTTTGTTTCTTAGATGGCATTATTCGTAGGTCATAATAAAACGGCGCGAAATAATTTAAATTAGTTGCATTTTCCCGGTAGTTGCAATTACCTCTCCGGACCTTACTTAAAATAGTTAAAATATAATAAATAAATAAAAGATATAGAAACTATAGTACGTTAGATAATAATTTAGAGTAGTTCAATCCTTGAATTACTTGATAATTACCCATAGCTCGTAAGCCGGGCCTATACGCCCGGGCAGGAAAAAAAATGCAGTTGTCTCGACATCCTGATTATACTGGACCGCAAGCTAACACTCCAATAGAAGACTGCGTTTAAACGCCAACGTCTCGTCTGACTAAACTACCACATTTTGCTAGCTTGTATAACAAAATAGCAACCACAAAAAAGAAAATTGTCAAATTTGAAAATAAATTTATATTTGTCAAAGTTATAGAATTTTTTTTTATGTTCACCGGCTTCAAAACAGAATAAGCAATTTCAAATCATAATGCTTTTAAATAAGTCTTTAAAAACCAAAGTAAAAACAAAAAAAAATGTATATCTATATTAAAAGAAAAACAAAATACCTGCCTTCAGAAAAGCTGTTTTTGCAGTCTAATTACGATTTCGTTACGCTTGATACGCTGTTAAGTGTACGTTTTTTTATGGAAAAGTATGCGTAAAATTGCTGTAATTACTTTAATGCGTATTTTTAGAATAATTCTAGTAAAATCACTTGTTTATTTATCATACTCAGGAAGTGAAGACGAATCTACCTACACCTTGAACAAGAAAATCGGTCAATCCGTTTAGGCTATAGGCTGTCATATACAAACACACATACATACATATATACAAACATACATACACTCAAAAAAACGCTCTTACGCAGTCGGGTAAAAACTAAAATAAATCTACGGTACTCGGTCGTTGACTGGATACAAGCATATGCGAACTAGAATATAATAATAGTGTCGGAATAGGCGACTGGGCGTCTCGGGACATATCCACTTGTTGCGAGGGTCCTTAGATATCGTCATCGGCGGAGGGGGCATCCCGAAACGTCCTTACGGCCGGAAGAGCCGATTGCACCAATTGAAATCACTCTCGACCAGTTATACACTTCCCGACGGCGATCGCCGTCCTTATCAAGGAACGAATAGCGACACACAAATCATACATTCAAAGCGGCACCGGCCAAATCTTACACATAAGCGATTGCTGTGATTTGGTTCGCTTGGAGTTCAGAGGTTAGAAATAATTAAACGTGTCTAAGGGTTCCACAAGGGCCCCGAAATTATCGAGCCCCCATTTTAATCAATATAATTTTAAATTAATTAAAAAAGAATGAGGCTGTGAATTCGTAGCATATTTTTTTAAATTTATTTACATCGATTACTCCATCATTTGTAAACCAATTTATGTGATTCATGAATAAAATATATAAATATAAATGAAGCTCCCGAAGTGGTTCCATATTAATTTAATTACTTCGCATTAGGCCCTCTGCACACATTTTATTTGGCTGAATAGCTTATACTCAACTAAAATCAATAGTTAAAATAAAACAACTAGCGCCGGATTTCTTTATTAATTCAAATCCAGATTACTGTACCTAACTCTATATTCAAAATTCAAAATAGAAATTCAAAAATATTCATTGCACAATAAGTAGGTACATAAACATTATAATGACAGCTCTAATTCCCATACTGGGTGTAGTTAAACACCTGTATAGTTCCCGTCACGTAAAAAGAACGCTGGTTTGTTCGCGTTTACGAACAAACCAGCGTTCTTTTTACGTGACGGGAACTATATCTCGGGGATTAGTTCTTCCCGTGATATTCTATTACAGGTGCAGGTACACTACTACGTCAGACCAAAATGTAAAATGAATTATGAAGCGAGAATATGTGATGATATTAATAACCATAACATGTGCGCGACATGAAATGTCCCACAATGTTTAATAATATGGAGGGAACAATCCGAATTTTGGCAAAAATAAATAAATCAGAAGTCGTTCTGTTTTTTTTTTTTTTTTTTTTTTTTTTTAAGTCGTTAAACAACTTGCTTAACTGTTTAATCACTCAAATTAACGTAACAATGTGTAAAGGTCAACAAACCAAAATATTATGTAATTGCTAAGCTTGCACAAAAATACTTTTCGTAAGTTTATTGACGCGGCGAATCGATTAGAATGAAGACATGCCTGGAAAGACAGCAAATAATTATGAATACAAGACAATACTGGCGATGGAGCAGTACCGATACTGTAAAAGCAGATGCTTCTCTATCAAACATCGATTTTTATTTAAGGACTAGACAGGGTTTTCCCATGCAAATGATAGCTTGTCAATACGCCAATTCGTAACGCCCACGCGAATTTCCCGAGTATTCATTTGACGTACATTTCAAATGGCCACGGATGTTATCCGCGGTTTCGCGCAAGAACCACGGATGTCATTATTATTATTAATTCCATAGACTCTCACATTTACTCACAACGCTCAAAATGATCAAAATTATAGTTTAAAAAACACTTTCAACCAAAACAATCGTATGAACTGAAGCAAAGTTGATAAACATTTTATGGGACCATCCAGAAGCCCAGACGGAGAAATCGATGAACATACATAAAAAAATACAAACAATCGAACACATAACCTTTTTTTTTCAGTCGGTTAAAATAAGCATAAACATAATTTGATACCCTCTGTGGCAAAAGGAAAAAGCGCTATATTGTCTGCTCATTGAATTTGCCAATATTTATCTCGCTTCCTGCTTTGTCTAACGCTTGAGAATTTTTCAATAAGGATAAACTGACCCAGCGTATTCTACTGGCGAATATTGACTAAGTGTCCAAGATAGCCGCAATAAAGAGCGGGGGTAAAGTCTAGGCTTTATAAGATGCAAACCATACCACATCTGTCCAATATTCCTCGGGCGGTAGACCGCGACCTCCTTTGTGATCTATTAACTTTTGTAAGCAGAGAGTTCACTGGATGACTTGCTTTTGTGAAAAGTAGAGGGTAATTTTTTAAGTATTGAATTTAAGTACAGCAAGATCAAGTTATAGATTTGCAAATAATATCTCAAACGGTTATAGTAGAAATCTAAAAATTAACATATTTTTAGATTTCTATTATAATCGTGATAACTAAATAATTTTATTATCTTGTAATATTTTAGATTCTAATTTAATCGAAAGCCTGTTAAGAAGATCCTACTAATCATGTTACGAAAATATTTACAAGCGCATATGAAAACACAAATGAAAGAACTACAAACAAATGAAACACGTATTACGTCATAGTGTAACGTATACTGATTCCTATCAATTGTAAAGAAATTCTGTGTCCAAGCCAACGCGAAAAAGGGGAACTAGCACAAGGAGCCAAAAAGAGTGGGGATCTCGCTCGTTATTATACAGCCATCTATTAGCAGTACTCTACTAAATGAAGCGTTATGAACTCTCTTGTGTCACTTTCAATCACTCTTATCAATACTTTGTCCTGACAGAGAGTGACAGACTTATAACTTAAACCTAGGTTTTTTGGCGGGAACGTCATCGAAACATGTTGTTGCTTTATTTTATTTTCCTAAACTTGTGTTATTTTGAATAGTAATGCGATAAAAATGGTGGTGTTTTATTCATTAAGTGTTCGATAAAGTGCGTGAGTGTGGGCAAGTGAAATAAAGCAGTGAAACGTGTGATTTTACGTTGTCGGCAAAACTCCATAGAAGCTTCTAGTAAAGTCGCCACCACTTTACTGAAGCAGGACTCGACTTATAAATTGACTGTATACGTGACTTAGATTGTGACTAGAACATTTACAACTTGTTTTATTCAGGAAACATTTGGTGCCTTCCTCTTGAAGTGTAAGTATAATCTAAGGGTACCGAACTAGAAATGTAGAGAGCTGAACTAAAATGGAACTGGGCAGGAAATATTGCCGGGATGAGTGATGGCAGGTTGTCAGACTGGTGGCCATATTCTGGTAAACGAAAAGTCGGACGTCCACCAGCTTGTTGGGGTCGACGATATTGTAAAGATCAGGTCAGGTCGAAGCAGGTCCGACCCGGTCAAGATTGGAACAAGACCCAGTCGACTGGAGTACAAAAAGACAGGCCTATGCTCAATGGTGGGCGATAACATGCTGAAAATAGCGGTGATGAAGGATTTCTCGATTACGAGTAAAATCGTGGGATGCAGCAAGTCCTTTACAACAGAACCAAACAGACAATTAAAATAATTTTTAAGTTTATAAAAAGAAATAGCAACGGACCAAAAACTTAATACTCAGTAATTGGCCACACACATAGAAAATGAAATACAAACTCGCGTCGCGAACCCTGAAACAGTGAACCGGCAAACATTTCCAGCGAAGCGCAGTGAAAGCATAAGTGTTGTTTACACACGGCTAACAGCCCTGTGAAGTGGGGGAAACGGGGGGAAAGTAGAAACCATCCCCAGTCGGCGACGCTTGTCCGAAAACCCGGCCGGCCGAGTAAAACTCCAGCTGAGAGCCTTAATGGAGCCACAAAATGGACCACTTGCAGTTTTTAATGACCCTTACAAATGTAAAAATGTTGCTGTTTTTAAGAACGGTAAGTATTTTATATTGAAGATATTTTGCAAATCAATGTCTTCGTTCTCTTTGTTGTAAACATTAATTAATTTCTAAACTATTGATTCCATTAATGTGCTTGTATATAAAACTACTTATAAGCTTTGTCATCTCTATTTATAAAATATTAAAATAGAAAATCTAGTCCATTCATGCTAAGAATAAGAAAAGCCTTTGTAAAAGCAAGACAGATGCGTAGTGAGATATATATCTAGGGCTAGGCATTGAGAATCGCACTGCTGACCTACTTAAAGCCTTTCAGGAAATAAACATGAAAATGATGAGGAGATGAAACAAACATTCAGAACTGAACAAAAGTCGGCAAATCTTTTATAGTTGAATTACTTAATTAGTTTGTAGAAAAAAAATATGCATTCATACTCATTTGACAATTAACGCAATTCACATTCAAAAACTACCAGGACTACAATAAACTAATATATAATACTGAAACTGATATAACACACAGTTCGCTTTGTCTGCTGCATTTTAACATAATAATATTTTGTAGCAAAAACTGAAAATCCGTATTGAAGCATACATATCTCAAGTTTCATTGTTATATTTCGTTGGCCTCGTATACAATGCGAAATAAAACCCGAATATCGAAAAAATATATTATCTTTACATTTTTTTGATATGCAAAAGAAAGCGTTAGAAAAATACCTGGATCTAGATGAATACTCTATTCCTGGAGAGATAGATAACGTAAGCATTTTATTTGTTGCCAACAAATAAAATGCTTACGTGAAGTTAGACGATGCACATGAATGCTCTGAGAAAGAAAATTGCCACTAAAAACCTAATAAACAAAAACTCTAAATGCCGTTGCTTTAAATGTATTTAATATTAATGTTTATATTGAAATAAGAGTCCTTAAAAAGCCTATAACAAAGAAATGTCCGGCAAACTCATATTCTAATACGGGAGTTAATAAGTACTAGCAATGTGTTTTGCAACATATTATGAACACTATATCGTATTACTTTTCTTATCTGCGTATTACTTTTTGTAACAGTTTTAAGATAGGTCTTGGCGGTACGCGCAATAAAAATAGAACTAAAGCGTTACGTTCGAGTCTTTGGAATATCCACCATAAAACGATGTCGCTTACAAATTGTTCTTAGAGGAATTGTAGTTTTAGACTGTTTAGACCCGCAGAGGTAACATAAAACATCAGACATGTAACTTACATTAGTTTATTTTTGAACAATTGGTAAAATAACGGCTGGAGAAATTGACTTGTATTTGCGTGCGTTTTCTATGAAATTTTGAATAACTCAAAATAATTTTTGTATACAGAAAGAAATCACAACTTACGGGTCTATTTTCAAATACGACAAAGCTTTCAGTATTTCATTTCATTCGTATATTCATTTTACAGCTTCACAGAGGGAGAAACAACACCAAGTACATCGCAAATTAAACCCTATTTACGTAAAGTACAGTTGAATTCTCATTTAGAAAATAAACGTATTTTCGGTTGACCTGCACATGAATATGTGGTTTTCGTGTTAGCTCGTAAGGAGCGTGGTGTATTCGGTTAATTTCAATTTCGGATCTCAATACGAAACCGAAATACCATTTTATTTTAATTATTTTGTAGATTAATTGGCTTGTTGTTCATTAGCACAAGCTAAAACAGATTTTTAAATATTTTTACGATGTATATTTTTCGGTTTATGAAGGAAAATATAAAAAAATATATAATTTCCCCCTTTTATCTACTAGTTTGTACGGAACCCTCAGTGGGCGAGGCTGACTCGCACTTGTCCGCTTTTTTGTTATTTTTAATTGGCCCATAACATAATTTGTTCAGTACAATGAGACCATAAAGTATGGACATACTGATTATTCATTGTTGACACCCAGTACGTATCACAGGTAGAGAGAGAGAGAGAGAGAGAGAGAGAGAGAGAGAGACAAGGGCGATCACACCTCCAATAAACGGGAGCTATGCATATAATTTAATCTGTCCTTTAATAGGCATCTTAACAATCACTAGGGCTGTAAGCCTGCGTCCGCGGCTTACAGCCCTAGTAATTACTTAGATGCTCGGTCTATTCCCCAGTAGAGAATAATCCCGTATTAATATAGGTATTATGTCATCGTTGATATTATTTTAATTAAACGTCAGTTAAGGCTAGATTCTGGTTTTAGTCTGAATAATAATTAAGCCTTTATTCCCTTAATTAATTTCAAACAGGGTTTTAGCAATCTATGTTAATAATGCTATGAAATGCTATCTATATTTTTGAAGTGGAAACTTCTATAGCGGCGTTGTGCATTTTTGGGATGGGTAAAAAATTTAAAACTCGCGACAGATCGTCAGATCGTAAGACGGATAGTCAGAAACCTATTCTAACGTTCTGCATTTAAAGTTCATTATTGTATGTACAAGTTTGTCCTTCTAGCATGACGTCATTATTTTAGTCAGAAACCTATTCTAAAGTTCTGCATTTAAAGTTAATTATTGTATGTACAAGTTTGTCCTTCTAGCATGACGTCATTTCGTTGCGCCGAATGCTTATTTTCGACACATGCATGTAAGACTCGTTAGCTCAATAGGTTAGAGCACCGATATAAATTTCAATTTGTCAATCGGAGGGCGGCGGTTCAAATCCTACACGAGTAAGTCTTTTTGCGATTTTATTTTTTAGTTTTCACTTCTGCCGGCACTCCCGGAGTGCAACCCAGTTGTTGTTTTTTTGTTTTGTATGAGAGAGCCGCTCCTGGCGGTAAAAGCCTCCTCCATCTGTTTCCATAATAACTGCCTGGTCTGCGTTTTTTATATATTGAATACCAATTTGTTGTTTTCATTGTCCATCTTTCATCTTTTAGCCTCTGTAAATGTCCAGCCCACTTCCATTTATGGAGTCCGAATAATACTTTAAATTTATTATTATATATACAATACTTATTATAAATACATAATCACGTGTGTTTTATGCAGTAAACTAACTACATTATATATACTCGTAGTTACAACGAACTTATAACTTTGTAACTGCATGCTAAAGCATTTTTTTTTAAATCGAAGTATGGACGGACAGGCCAAATCCGTTAAGCCAATGCGCTTTTATTTTAATTAAATGTCACTCCCAGGGCTACATTCATACAAATCTGGGTTTAAGTCTGAGGCATTGAATTTGTTATTATAAGTACATAACATCACATGTTTTATGTAGTTTAACTAAGTAGATGATGCAATTTAGTGTGTTAACTTTGTGATATTTACCGACAGATTTTTTTCTTTTTATTCTATGTATGGATATGCTAGAACCGTTTAGGCCTAAGCGCTTTACGCTTTTTTTAGAGTTACATTCATATAAACCTGGTATCAGTCTGTTGCATTAAATTTATATTTTATGAAATTGCACACGTTTTATTTTATAAAATAAGTACTCTATGCAGTAATTACGTTGATTTTAAGAATTTCCTAACTACATGCTCAAACCAAACGAATGCATTTTTCATTCAGTGGATGAATAGGCTTCAGTCATTGATTCCATTGCGCTATTTATTATTTAATTAACTGTCACTCTTTGGGTTAGACTAGAGATAAGACAGTTTGTCAGTTACATTGTTGTAAAGGCATACTTTTGCCAAAATAACAAACTAAATGTTGAAAAACTAAAACCCGTGAAGTTTTTATTTGGAGTTGCATCTTTTCTCCTAAAATTGTTTTAATAGTGCGTGTATTTTAATACATAAGAACACTTTATTTACATAATTATTTAGCTTGGTTTTGTACGAAACGGTGTAATTGTCTAAAACAAATAATCAGAGACCCCACTTTTTACATTTTAAATTCGTCGTGTTGATTTCGTGAATATAAAATGTAGTCTGTATCACTTGCACCATAATAACAAATCGATTGGCATATTCATTCAACAAAACAGGATAGGAACTTAGGCTCTACGGTGGATATGTACATAATTCATTTCGGTGAGTGTGCATCTGATCTGCATCATATAATTCCCCCTTGCCCTTTTTACTATCGGACAGTCAGAAACACGAAAAAGCGTCACCGTTTCATGGTGGATATTCCAAAAACCCGAACGAAACGCTTTAGTTCCACTTTCATCGTGCGGACTGCTAGAATATGAAATACGCTTCCTGAGTGGGTCTTTCCCGATAGATATAATCTGGGTGTCTTTAAATCTCGAGTGAATTGGTTTATTCTAGGTAAGCGCGCTCCATCGTAGACCGCAACGTCGCTTAACATCAGGCGAGTTGGCGGTCAAGGGCAAACCTATTTCTATTTAAAAAAAAAAAAAAAATGCTCAAGTAAAAAAGAAATATTCCCATATTTCTTTTTTGACTGGTAAGCTAGGGCAGTCATTATAACAATCATTCGAAATAAAACACAAAGAAAATTGGCTTCGAAAATTGACATCACAAACATTTGGGACAATTCAATTACATCTAGGTACACCAAGCGTATATATCAACATTTATCATAATACCGTCTAACCTTCTAATACCCTCTCCCTCCAATTTAACCCTCTAACCGCGGTCAAATGTGGCTTCAAACGACCTCATTGTTATGATGGTCTGTCTACGCCGTAAAGGAATATAGGCATGATTTATGTATGTATCAAGTCATTTAAACAAGAGATAAAGAAACATATACGAGGTGCTAGTATGAACAATACCGCTTTAAATGGTCATTGTAGCCATCATCATCAATATTTAGGACCAATTTTGAAATCTCAAAATACATCAACTCTACCAAAGTGTTGTCGGATATCAACAGTTGACTTTCCGAGATTTCAGGTTTGTTTCCATAGTAAAACCTGTTTTCAATTACTACTATAATGACCTCCTTCATCATTACATGGCGCATATTGACAACTTTATACACCTTACAAAAATCTAGATAATATGATAAGGTCGTGTCTTCACTATGCTCTCACAAACCATATGCTTATAGACTGAACGTGGAAAAAAATATTGAACGCTGTCAACAATAATAGGGAAAACATTTGAATTTAAGAAACGGAGTACGGTAGTGCAGTGTCTCGCTCGCACGCGACACTTCTTCTTTATATATGAAATTATTGAAAGTCGATTAACATGAAATGTCAAGCTTATGAAAACAATGTAAAAAAAAACTGATTTGTGGACATTTATTGCTGTCCAAAATAAAATAGTTCAGAATATTTTGTAAATGTTTTCATGATGCTAACGTTCAATATACTAATGCATATATTGAAGTAGATTCAATAACTTAATACGAGATCTAGAACGAATTTGTCGAATGCGAGTGACTTAGATGCATCATCCGAATTTGCGCTTTATGTAAACAAATAGAGCAGGTACATCAAAAGCATTCATTTCGCTGGCCTTTTCGCAAATTACTAACTCGCGAGATTTTATAGCGACAAATTATAAGCATAACAAATCTAAAATTTAGCAAAAAAAACTCTATGTACATCCAGGCCTCAGGATACTACCGTGCAACATCGCTGGTTAAAAAAAAACTGAATCAATTCAATAACATACGACCTTTCAAATCCATGATACTCTCGCAACTTAATTTGGCGTAAAATTATAATTAAATAAATAATTTGTAAATTAATTAATAGCCGCACACAGTGAATTCAGTTTAAAATTTCAACGACGAAGAAATTCGCTAATTATAGAAAAAAAAAGCACTAGGCACAAAATAAAAAATATACGAGCATTATTTTAAATAGGTAAAAAAAAAGAATACAATCGAAGTTTAAATGTGGCGCCAAAAGACGTTATTTCGCGTCTCTTGGACGTCGCGTCGCGCTCGCGGACGTACGTCGCGCCGCGTACTTTCCCGAGCGAGTACTGAAGAACCGACGCCGCGGTCGCCACTGTCGCCAGCCACGCGAGACTATCGAAGTACCAACAGCTACGAATAGAGAAAGAAAACTCGTGCCAACCGAATAGGTAATGTCCAGTAACTGTCGTTGTATTTCAAACAAGAGTGCTAACAATATTCAATATACATGCGTTAGAAGTCGAGTGAAAAACAGCATTTACCCAGTTAACTTTATGTTAATTATTGTTTATGTTCTTTGTGAAAAGCATATTTGTCTAATTCAAGACCACCCATACCTTAAGAGATAACAGATTATTACTCTGAAATGTTAACATAACATTTTTTTATTTTTTTACACGGTTTGTTTATAACATGAAAACATTTTTAAAGGGGTTCCAAGATCATGCCGGACTATAAGGTGGAACAATAATGAATCGCAATTAGTGTCGCCGTATTTTGTAATATTATAACTCAAACTGCAAGGGTCGTCCTCCATTGAATGTAATACGTTTTCTAGAGTACTAACGATATGGACGGATTTTTAAACTCTCTTTTCCACTTAATAACGTAACGTAGTTATTAAGTGGAAAATAGGGTTTAATAATCCGGCAAAGTACGAGTTTCACACGCACACCGAGGCTTCCGTACACAAAACATAAACATGAACATGTACACTGACACTAGGGCTAATTACCTACTTAAGAAAATGTGCTGCAAACTGAACTAAATAAAATGTGATTTATTTCTAAGAATATTTGTAACTTCACATACATATTTTCTACAGTAAGCATAGCCTAAAATGCTAGGCTTTCACATACCAAATTCAATAAGTAAGCGACCTATTTTCTTTATCTAAAGAGATTTTAACACTGCCGTTTACTCTAATTTAAGTTTATGTCATATAACATAAACTGTTAACAAAGTTCACTTGTAACTTTCGTTTTTCGTTGGTGGTCAAACGCGGACTTATTCGTGTTAAAAAAACCGGCCAAGTGCGAGTCGGACTCGCTCACGAAGGGTTCCGGACCATTATCTATAAAAACGGCAAAAAAACATGTCTGTTGTATGGGAGCCCCCCTTAAATAATTATTTTATTTTAATGTAATTATTTATTTTTAAAGTGAATAATATAACTCAATATTTTGTGAATATTTCAAGCGTCTACCTGTTGCCGTTATCAATATCGACCAAAATAGAGTAAAAAAAATCACGTTTGTTGTATGGGAGCCCCCTTAAATATTTATTTTATTCTGTTTTTCGTATTTGTGTTATAGCGGCAACAGAAATACATCATCTGTGAAAATTTAAACTGTCTAACTAACACGGTTCATGAGATACAGCCTGGTGACAGACGGACAGACGGACGGACAGACAGCGGAGTCTTAGTAATAGGGTCCCGGTTTACCCTTTGTGTACGGAACCCTAAAAAAGGACAAACAGACACCGTAGTCTGCTAAACAGACAAATACGGGAAAAATAAATAACCGTGGAAATCAGCAAGTTTATTTTATAGTATGCAAAGCATAGAGCACAAAAAATAAAATTAGAAAGCACTATGAAATAACAACGAGGTTTATTAATTATGATAATTCACTTAATTATATTAACAATTTTCTAAAGCAAGGTCACGGTTTCGAGAGGGAAATCACTTCTATTTACGTAAGTTGTACACATGTAGGTAAAAGCAAAATCGTAATAGCGAGCATTATAAAATTTTGCTGAAAAGAAATTGCCACTGATTACGGTACTATAGTGTATTGAAACAATGTATGCATTTGAATCATATAGTAGTTGGAAGATACAATTGCGCGCGAATTTACTTGTGTTCGTGTCCGTGTGTGCATGAGTGGTTTTATTAGTGTGTATCGGCACGCACACTAATACAACATGTATGTAAGTACGTCACATACTGACACAGATAGACAATTATTCGAGAGTGGTACAATATGGCGGTAACGTCATCAGTTTTTTTACTTTAACAGTTATGGTTTAAAAAACTGAAAAACACTGACTTCAAAATGCGCAATCCAGGACAAGCCTATAGTGCATATAAAACTAGACTAAAGAAACGGTCTTCACGAATAAAACAGCGGGAAGCAGAGTCACGAAACCTATTTATCGGCTTGTTTCGTGACTCCCTTCTAACAGTTCTGCATTCTGTGCTAATCCAAAATAGAGTTAACAACAATTATAAGTCCAGGAAGCTCAAAACCCCCCGACAAAATACAAACTGGTGAACCGATTTTGGTAAGAATTCTCTCGATGAAATCCTCTTTCAAACAAAGAAGACTAGATCAAAATAGGTCCATCCGTTTGAGAGCTACGATGTCACAGACAGACACAGATACACATACCAAACTTATAACACCCCTCTTTTTGTGTCAAGAGTTAAATACCCCTGCCCACAGATGGGATAAGTACACTCAGCGAAATGCATGCAAAGAAAAATCATAATTGAGCTTTTTCATTGTGTTTAGTTATAGACCTCAATATGTTAAAACACGCAAGAGTTTGCAACAGAAGGGGACTTCTTTCCCCCTCGACGAAAGCGGAACAAAGCTCAACTGCTTTTCAAGTATCGTAGTCCTCGGTAATAACTAATACAGTACTACAAAGATGTTATCGTAATTATTATTTTGATATTACTATGATCTCTAATAAGTACATCAACAAGTTTTAACTAACGAAGGATTTTAATATTTTGTCAAATCTAGATTAGACTCCGTTGTTGCCCTAAATGTCTCTGTCAAACTAGATTCCGTTGTTCCCCTGAACGTCTCGTCAAACTAGAGTCCGTTGTTCCCCTGAATGTCTCTGTCATACTAGAGTCCGTTGTACCCCTGAACGTCTCTGTCAAACTAGAGTCCGTTGTTCCCCTGAATGTCTCTGTCGAACTAGAGTCCGTTGTTCCCCTAAATGTATGTGTCAAACTAGAGTCCGTTGTTCCCCTGAATGTCCAAAATGAACCAAAAGCGTGATATTATTCTGTTAACGAACTCTATACATTTTTGCTAGCCGCAACACTTC
This sequence comes from Lycia hirtaria, assembly GCA_947563715.1. Lineage (NCBI taxonomy): Eukaryota > Metazoa > Arthropoda > Insecta > Lepidoptera > Geometridae > Lycia > Lycia hirtaria. The sequence continues at coordinate 4,315,712 of OX387386.1, forward strand.
ATGCATAATACGATAACAGCGCGCTGTCTGAAGGGAATACTGTCTCTGAACGAAATATATCTCTCAATTTCACGAGAATTGTTTAACCGAGTGTGATATCGTAAACATGGCATTGCTGCGTCAGTGTCAAGCAATGATATTATTGATATTTACAAAAAAAAAGTATGTATGTAATTTGTCAGTCATCTAGTTCCCATAGTACAAGCTTTCCTTAGTTTGGGCTAGATGATATTATGTGAAAAGTCCTTCAACATTAAAGATAAAAGTTACAGCCTAAATTGATAGATAAAGAAACTTCAAACTTTATGGATGTTTTCCTTGTTAAGTGTACGTCTCCACTAGCAAAAAGATTTCTTAGTCGCCGGTGAAATCGCGGAATACTGCTAGTGTAATTTATATATGCGACAAATACTTCGCCTGAATGTGACCGGGTTCTCGCCACACTCGAAATTAAGTGTAAGAGTAAATAGAAACAACAGAAAAAAAAAGTTAAGTTGTTTATTTATAAATGTTTTTTTTTTATAAGTCCAAAGTTTATACAAGTATTAAAAATGGACGTCGTTAATCGTTCATTGCGTCTTATTCAACAAATTATCTAGGGGGAAGGAGCGGTGAAAACCGTCCCCCCTCTAATTTGATTCCACAATCACACTTAAATACTAAAGTATACTAAATACTAAAATACAAGAACGAAGAAGCTAGATTAAACTGCCGTCGTTCCTTACCATCAGGCTTCATTATTTAGTAGTTTAATTTAAAAGAAAAATCATCGCACAAAAAGGAAGAAAACATTGTAAAACTGAATTCATCAGAGAATAAATCACACGTTCATTTACAGGTTTACCGTACTGTACGATCGAATTAAGTTGAAGTATGTTTTGTACGCTGGCGTAATGACAGCGTACAAAACATACAATTATCAGTATATCACATACAGCTCCTCCAAATTTAATTTAAATCAGTTTGATTGATGACCTTGCTAATTTATAAACTACTTAATAAATAATCAATAACAGCGTACAATATCGAACACTTCGTGAGACATAAAAGCGATTTGAAACATTGAAGCTTGACTAATTGGTTACGCCTGAAGGACGAATCTGTTTTGCATTTTTAACCGACTTCAAAAAAGTAGGAGGTAATCAATTCGTAGCGTTTTTTTTTAAGCTATTGCATAGCTTCTATCGCGGGCCTTGAGCGTGGAGACCGAATCCAGAAATTCCGTAACGAAAATAACCTAACACACCGCGCGTAAAGCTATTATGCAATAGCTTTACCGCGGCAGTCTCCGAATGCCACACGTTTTTTTTTTAATTGGACAATTACGAGTACTCGCATCTATTATTTTTTACCTGTAAATTGCTTTAGTAAAAATGTGTAGCCACCGCATTAGTTTTTATAACAAAATTGTTTTGTATTTACGTTTAAAAAAATCACTTGCGTACTTTTTTTCTATTTTACAATGTTTTTACTGAATAATAAGTTTGATTAATTTATGAAATAAATGCACGACAAAAAAACTAAGATTTTCAGAAACTGTAAAAAAACTAGTGGTGTCCTTATGGTATCTTGACCTTTATTTTTTTAGTTTTTGTAGTAGCAACACAATTATTGTAAATATTGAAAACGGTCACATCTGCGTACTGATAAAAAAAATGATCATGATAAAATATAGCCTGTGTCCTTCTCCAGGTCTTAAATAATCTTTGTGCGAAATTCAATATTTTTTTGCGTTTTGAACATTATTTATATATGCGGCAATAATGTAAACATTTATAAATAAAACCGCGTCTCACATTAAACTTGATGGCTATTTCTAGTGTATGGTTGAGCACAACCAGTACTTTCTATGGTCTGCAATAGAACAAGTTTAAGTGAGAATAGAAACTATCCAATTATATTGGCGCCGTTTTTTTACGCGCTCGGATACGTGGACTTTACTCGCCTCTATGCTAGAATTGGTCACAGAATCGAAATACAGAAGAGCAACCCATACAACTAATAGGGGCAATGAATGAGACATACGGCCTTACCGAAAAACGTTACTTAACTTTAACCATCGTTTTAAATTCTCTGTGTTCTTTTCGCAAGTGTCATTACGTGTCAGCGAGAAGGTGACAAAATATGTTAAGTAATACTTAAAGTTAAGTAACGTTTTTCGGTAAGGCCGTTAGTTTCCAATGAAATTCGACAATTCAAATGGAAGTTTTTGAACCTGCCATAGAAAAGAAAAGGGCAGTTGAGAATTCAATGAGAAACTAGAAGATGACACATTGATTTTTAAAATGATGTTTATTTGAGATGAGCGATGAAGGCCTACACACTAGGAATCTACACACTAATAATTAGACGTTGATGATGTATAGAAATCTCATTTCCTATTCGCTATGCCAGCAGGTTTCGACATACATTTCTATTCCTACATACGCTTACGATTCAAAATGCTAATTAACTGTGATGTGCCGTCACGTGACATTTAATTAGTTACATCCATAACTTCATACATGTGTATGTGTGATCTACAGACATCAACTTACGTATGCGTCACTGATTAGCGCGCCGTTGTATGGAGGGCCCGACGTGTACCAGAACTTACTACATCCTAAAAAGAACTTAGAATTATGTGATTTATATTTCTTGTTTCTTCTGCGTGTTTATCTGTGACCCGGTGCTCCCAGGCCCCGCAGGACTTTAGCCACTTTCCTGTTACGGTCAAACTAGGCTGATTCATTGTGTACCAAGAAACTATTTAACATACCACCATACCAGTACTACTAATAGATGGATACGATTAGCGATAACCGATATAGACAATCCATTACATATCTAAGCATCGTTTTTTTTAATTTATTGGATTCTGGTATTTTTCTTGTATGTTTCATGTGCCATACAGGTCGTCAACCTGTATGGCTCAGTAGTAGTGCGACTGCATTAGGTTTGATTCTCGGCCAGGTAAGTGTTGGAATGTTGAATTATAATAAGCTAATATTTTACCTAACGATCGGGGTGATAATTATCCTTAGGTGTCTTCTGCGTCATCACCGATAAGGCAATCTTAGCGAGGAGCTAGTCATAGAGGCCGCTGCTATCTTTTTTTCTTTATTTTAATCGACTACCAACAGAATCGAAACACCACTTCCCATTTTTTACTATGAATTAATGAATATATGAAAATGAACATGAATATGAAAGAGAACTCGGAACAACAAAGATGCACGTCGATTTTCGAACCCAAGAGCGAGACAGTCTCCCAACAAATCTTACAAAAAGCAACAAAGTTACAGATTATTTATATACATACATAAAATCACGCCTATTTTATAGGCAGAGCATCGAAGGTCATGTCATTTGACACCACATTTGACCGTGGAAAGAAAGTTAGATGGAAGAGTATTATAGGGTATTATATTTACAAAAAGTTAGACTGTTACATAATGTGACAAAGTTACAGACATCCGTAGGCAGCATTTTCATTTGAACATCCAAAGACAACACACAGAACCGTAACCAATCACACCTCGTAACAATAAATCCTAAAAGAACCCAAAGAACCGTGTTGATGCAATCCGTATCATACAATTACAAAATCTCTAATCAAACACCTCGCCACCGGATCGAATGGAAATATTGCAAGAGATCTCACGTTGATTTTTCACCAAGAAGCATGTGAGCCCGCAATTTGGTATTGCAAACGAGCTTGAGTCATCGAAATGGCAAGTTTTTCACGCGTTGAGCAAGCGACGGAAACGCACCGAGTTCTGCAACCTTTTACGGGATCTTGCATTTTATACGGCGAAACTGGATTGTTGGCTTCTATGTAAGTGTTCATTTACGCGCAGTTAAGGCGCTTTTGATAGTAAATCATTTGGCTCGCTCTCGTATATATTATTTAAATAAATAAATATTTGTGAACATTTCACAAAACACCATTTAACCCAAACTAAGCAAAGCTTGTACTATGGAACTAGATGGCTGATAGAATACATAACATATATACTTTTTTGTAAATATATACATATGATACATAGATACACCCAGACACAGAACAAACATCCATGCTTATCACACAAATGTTTGCCCTGGGTGGGGATCGAACCCACGACCTAAAGCACAGCAGGCATACATACTACCAACTGAGCCACAAGGCTAGTCATATTGAAGACATAATTTTCAGGACTTCTTACGACAAATATGTACAAAAGGAATTTCGACAATAACTGCACGTGTGCACTATTGCACATGTATCTTACAAAAAATCTGTATAAAATTATGTTAGAATCAAAGTAGAATTTTGTGTGGTTATCTGATTCATAGTACAAGCTTTTCTTAGTTTAGAGATGGTGTTGTGTGAAAATGTCAACCGAAATTTATTTATTTATTTGTCGTAAGCATGTTTAAGCAATTTATATTTTCAATAATGTGTGAGCAGGATAGCGAACTCTATTCGCATAGTCCTCTAATGGGTGTCTCGCTAATTTAAAGTAGTCCCTTAAAATATACGAGAAAAAGAGGAAGGATAGGACAATAAAGATAAAAGGCACGGCGCTATTGTACTGGTTTTTGATTAATCAGAAGGCCAGTTTTCGATAGGTATTCCTAATGAGCCACTCCACATCCGACCGAAAGGTAAACTCGAAAAACCATTGACCTGTAAAAAACCCCGACATGTTCTCAGAATTGCTCAAACACTCTATGAACAATTATTATGTTTCCTACAAACATAAACAGTATCTGCTTAACGTCGGATAACTAGACAGTCTAGACCAAAATTAGGTAGCCTAATAACGTACTCACCTCGCTGTGGAAGGCGAACATTTACAAATATCAGACAAAGGAATCATACAAAAATGGGTACGTAGAATTAATAAAAAAACTGGCACATAAGTGCACAAACCATCAACATTAGAAAAGCCAGGAGGAGGCTTTTGCCCAACAGTGGGACACTACAGACTATTGAATACTATGATTTGTCTATGACTGTGATATTTTGATTTGTCTAGGATCAGCCTTTTGCATAAATTGGCCCACAGCTGGGCGCATATTCCACAAATGAGCAGTCCACTCGATGAAAATGGATCTAAAGTGGTTCACATTTTTAGATATAGATATACATTTATTGCAACAAAAACCATACAACAGAGAAAAGATAACATACCTAGTCTTGCCATAAATATTGTTACGAAGAAAAAAAAATTTTTTTATTGCAAATAATATTTATTACTTTTACAGTGTGTTAGTTTAATACATAAATATAAAACAATTTAAAATATAAAAGCTTATTCGACGTGGTCTCCATTGGCTGCAATACAGTCCTTTAAACGTTGAGGCCAGTTATCAATAGAAGCACGCACTCTTTCCATGGGAAAATTCTTCACTGCCAATCGTATGGATTGTTTTAGGGACTCCAAATTATCATGGCGTTTAGAGCAAGCCATACTCTCTAAAACTGACCATAAATCATAATCCAGCGGATTAAGATCAGGACTAGACGACGGCCAGTCTTCAGCTCTGATGAAGTCCGAAACGTTCACTTTCAACCAAGACTGCGTGGACCGAGCTTTATGACCTGGCGCCGAGTCTTGTTGGAAGGACCATACTTGGTTATTGAACATGGTGTTGTTAAGGGGCTTAACTACCTTCTCAAGAATGGTATTTTGATACACTTGTGCCGATGTTTTGATACCTTTTTCACAAAAATATGGCTCAGTCACTCCTTCATAGCTAACACCCCACCAAACCATCACTGAAGTCGGATAATGCCCACGTTGCACTCTGTCGACTAATTGGGAAGCTTCCTTAGAGCTTTGAGCATAAATACGGTCATTTTGTTTGTTAAAATGTTGCTCAATTGTAAAGATTTTCTCATCCGTAAACAAAATTTTTCTGTGACCTCCCTTTGCGTACCGCTTCAGTAGTTGTTTCGATTTTACCACCCTATTCTTTTTTAAATTATCAGTTAAAAAATGACCAGTGTGTCTCTTATAGGCTGCAAGTCCTAAGTCATCTTTTAAAATACGCGACATGGTTCTGGGTGCTATCTTCATCTCCCGAGATAAAATCTTTTGCTTTCGGACAGGATTTCTTCGAATTCTTTCCCTTACTGCTTTGACCACCTTTTTCGTACGAACACTACGTGGACGGCCAGATCTTTTTCTGTCACAAACAGAGGAGGTCTCATTTGACAT